>OZ018345.1:8859014-10062517 GCA_963969515.1 Yponomeuta evonymella | reverse complement strand
TGCGAGACCCGATTCCTGAACTGTTTATAAGGTAGGTACTCACATATTATGTAAGTAGGTACCTACCTGCAAATTGGTAGATACGGAACCCTCGGTGCGCGAATCCGTCTCGCACTTGGCAGGTTTTTATGAACAATAAATGTTTTTTATCTTTAGGTAGGTAAGTACCTTTAAACGAACAATTCTTTTATAAATCTGAATCTCGGAAACGGCTCCAACTATTCATGAAACTTAGTATGCAGATGGTTTCGGGGGCGACAAATCGATCTAGCTAGGTTTTATTCCTAGAAAACGTCGTTTTATCCGTGTTTTACGGCAATGAATAACTGCTACAATATCATTAGAATACGAAGGTAAATTTCGCCACCATCTACAAGGTTGTGATAGCTCAGATGGGAAATTGGGCGGTTTCGAAACCCGAAGGCCCCGGTTTGAATCCAGAGCAGATGTCTCCAGTCCGATTATTTTTTTCCCTTTTTTTTCATCTTATCTAAACATTCTTTTCAAAAAACACGATTAACCCAAAAAAGTACCAAGCAAAGCTCGGCAAAGAGAATATAACCACTACGTAAGCTCGGTTACTTGCTATTGTTGCTTAGATGTGAGATCTAAGTACACAAATTAATATAATTCCTCAGCTGCTTGAGTGATATGAAAGAGCTTGATAGACATCCTACACACTAACATACCAAGAAAAAACCTACTTAATGTTTTCCTCGATGAGCACCAACAAATTTATAAAACATGTTACTTGAATTCGCAAAGTTTTGAAACAGTTGAGTTTTTATTTTGACGTCATATGCTACCCAAGCTGTGTTAGCCGCGTGATTGCGTTTGCCGTGTGAATAGAACAATCTAGTTTGTCCTTGGTTTACTGTCATTTAAAATCGTTTTCAGTGTTGCCACCTTAGTCGTATCACCACTAGAATGGTGGTTTGGGCCCCTGTCTGGTGGGAAGAAAATCAATAAATCGAATGACATCGATGTGTTTGACAGACAGAAAGTTGTCAGGCCATTGGTAGTTTTTTTTCCACAGACGATATAACATGTGACGTCACCATAGCGGACAAATGAAGGGCATTTAAATATTCTTATTTACTCAAAATAAGGCTCATCTTTTAAGATAAAAATCTGTTACATTAAAAATACTGCAGTTTGGATGCTAAGCTCGAAATGGTTTTCGATTCAGGCAGTTCACTTTTTTTTGTATAACGAATTTTCTTGAAAAACTACTAGGTATTGTTTTGCCATTTTAGGTCACAAATAATTAAATTTCATTCTAAACTACTTTGGTAATAAAATTAAAGTTTAGTGTAAGTATTGAGAATTTTATTAAACTTCATTACACACTTTTTTGTCGTCTTCAATGCAAATAACACTGACATGCTACACCACGGTGGCAAATAATTTTCAGTGACAGCTAAGTCATTGATGAATTTACAACTCGACCAAGCTCAGTTTGCACCTCGCTGGAATGCGATCCTTCCCGTGATGGTCGTCGCGTCGGTACGGTTAGCATCTTTGTCACCGATACGCGTCCTACGAGTTTTCGTCTCCTAAGGTAATCGACGCGAGGTGCAAACTTAGCTTGGTAGAGGTATATGAGCATACCATGAATAAAGGATGTATTCCTTGGAAAAAAACATCTTAGTGTTATCTTCAGTGGTAGAATAAATTTGTATCCACAAATATTGTTTATACTACTGTGCTAAAGATAAGCTTCACTGCTTGCTGTTCTTTGTCCTTGAATTCCGGGAAGCTTGGGCAACTGCTCCATCCTTTTATGGGCAGTCAGCCATAGCCAACCAATGTGGTCTCTTTTCTAAGAGTGATCTTTGGCTATCAACTCATTTCGTGTTTCATGGAAGAATAGGTGATAGCTTACTGGCCAGGCATGAAGCCGAATCTAGATTATCCACTACCAGCTTGCTTGCGGACATCCAGTACTTGCTTACATTTCATCTGAAATTTAGAAAGTTTGTAAGAGAGTTGAACCTTAACATGTGACCGTTCACAAGGTCAGACCATACACCTAAGGGGGTGGTGGTGGTGCGGTTGTTAGAACGCTTGCCTCTCATTCAGGCATAGGTTTGAAAGCTTCAATGGACCCCTCCTCATATAGAAAAATTGGCAAATAGGCTTAGTTCTGCAGCATACACAGTTAATAGAATCCAGGAACTAACTGATGTCGCAACTGCTAGGCTTGTTTATTTTAGTTACTTCCATAGTATTATGTCCTATGGTATACTACTGTGTAGTCGGACAGCAGACATTGAGACCATCTTCGTCCTGCAGAAGAGAGCGATCAGATTCATATATAAGCTAGGCAGTAGAGATTCGTTAAGATTTCTTTAAAGAAACTAACATCCTAACAGTTGCTAGTCAGTAGATCTATGAAAATATTATGTACGTTAGGAAAAATGTCAGTAACTTTAAAACTGTAGGTAGCCAACACAATGTAAATACTAGAAATAGACATAAACTTTCGTTCCCAAAAATTTAGACTGGCAAAGGTTAATACATCCTTTATGGGGCATTGTAAACGTTTCTACAATAAGATCTCTGAGGATATAATAAGCTTGCTAGAAACACGGTTCAAAAAATGTGTAAAGCACAATGTGCAAAAAAAGCTACTATAACATTAAAGATTATTTAGATGACAATGATGTATGGAATTTAAGCCAGGTCAATGCATGATTTCGAGGTTTTAGAATATTTATATAAAATCTGTAAATTAAGGACTTGAAGACTAAGTTTGGAGTTTTTTTGTCCATTTTTTCTCTAAAATGATCTGAATTTTTAAATGGACACCTAGTTTAACTTATGATGTTCATTAAGGCGCAGTTTCTGTGCTACTTTGAATAAAAAATTTTGATTGTGAATCCCGGCACATCCGCATGTACAAATCATTGATGAATAAGTATTTAGTAGTAATATCTCTCCCTAACTGTGAAAAACATTGTTAGGAAACCAGTGCATTAGATGTTCACATACTTCAGCGCTTGGAATCACCAATCCCCGGTGGGTACACATGGTGATTAAATCTCTTTCTCTTTGAGAGTAGGCCTGTGCTCTACAGTTGGACGTACTGCGCAGCGTCCAACTGTACAGTAATGCAGCCTGCATTATTATGAAAAGTAGTTAAAGGATTTACCGTACTATCTTCATGCAAATGATCTTCACCAATGCTTAGGTAGATTCCTGTGATTCCAACCGCATACTGCGATCGCCAAGCTGCCGGCCAAGCGTGACAATTATGGCAAAACCCTTCATGGTTAGAATGTCATGAGGGAGGCCTATGTCCTGCAGTGGGCGTCAAATGGCTGATGATGATAAATGCTTAGGTAGATACTGGTACCTATGTCGCATCTGGTAGCTCCTTCTTTCTTGTCCGCATACAACTATTTTAACAGAGAATATAATTGCTATTTTCCTCGCAAAATGAAATATTTGCAAACGAACTTCAACACGGACTAGTGTTGCCAGCCGGATCTTGCAAAAGGTACCTGAAGGAGACAGAAAAGTAAACTTTTGGTGTAAAAAGTCAATATCGGGATTTTTTTTATTTGAAATATTAATCAATAGTCTGTGATATTAATCACAGACGCAGCTATGCTACTGAACAAGAATAAAATTTCCTGGAGAAAATTTGTGTTTGCAGAGAAAATAATTAAAATAGGTTTCATACTTTCATAGCAGATACTTCCAACATCTTTTTGGATTTTTGCAATCACTTTTAGAGTGGTTTTTTAGTACAAGGATTCCCTCCATTACGTCAAAAAAATAATCGAAGGATTGTTATGATTCCCAAAGAAAAAGGGGGCGCAGCGACAAAACCTTTAGTTAGGTTATATTAGGTTGTCTTGTAAACCTACATAGCGGAGCACCATATAAATTACTTTTATATAGGTACTTCTGTCGAAATCAATTTGGTCAGTGGTAGGTTACTCACATTAAAACAGTAAAAATTATTGGAACTGAAAACCCTGTGCCTCTCAACACACAAAAATACAACAATATTAGAATTTTATCGATACACAACAAAACATCATTGCTCCGTTGCTCATTTTTGTAGAGAAAAATCTCTTTATTGTGTTCTGTAATGGAAAATGGAAGCACGAGATTGTGAAACTTTAGTACTATAATAACCTATGCGTAATTATTTTTGGTGAGTGGGTGAAGTTCGTCAATTCCTGCGCAATGACTAATTTTAGGTGTGAAAGGGGAGCTGCGCAGGGGGCCACAGTTGAAAAACTCTTATCATGCATCACAGTCTTTGTCAAGAGGTTGGAGAGATAGATAGTTGAAAGCAACGAAATTGCACTGATAAAATTGAAGCGAGAGATATTTATTCAGCTCTACCCTCTACTGCCATGGAAGTCTTAGGACCTCTACCATCCCTTGTATGTATTTAAATTATTTTTACTATATGATATAATAAAGTACTGCGGTGGCAGCGGAGCAGTAGAATGCCGGGCTCACATTCGGGAGGTCATGGGTTCGAACCCCGGAGCATGTACCAATGACTTTGTTTTCTAAGTTACGTACATTTGTTAATTTGCAGTAGCAATACCACTCGCTAAACGTGAAGGAAAACATCATGATGAAACCCTAGTGTCTGATGTGTTCACATATCTCAGCGCTTGAAATGACGGTGAGCACGCGCGGTAATTAAGCCCATACTCTCTCTCTGAGGGAAGGCCTGTGCTATATAGTGGGACGTATTTAGGCTACATTATTAGGTATGTTCTGTATCAATTTGTAGGCTCCTCTATATAGTAATAAGTCTTTTTTGCACGATTTAAAAATAACAATACGACTATCACATTTTTTTCCACAATACTAACAAATTTTACAAACCAAACAATATTGTATACACATTATAAATTAATTAACGTACAAATAACATGAATACATATAATGTAAGATATAAGTAGGTAAGTAATAAATTTTACCTATTATTCTCGCTTATTTATTTATAATCGATCGATTAAATCTTTTCTGCTTTTCACATCACTACGCATCACACTACGTCAATTCCTCAAACATAAACTGTAAAGACAGTAACCCCCGGTTACTCGTACACTAACAAGCTGTTACTGCTGTTAATCTACTGTTAACAGCTGTCAGTGGTATTTTTTTTGTATGCACTTTGGTCAATTGACAGCTGTTAAAAGTAGATTAACAGTATGTTAGTGTACGAGAAACTGGGGGTATGTAGTGTGCAAACGGTCTGCGACTATTTTCACTTTACCGCCAAAAAGATGAAAGTGCGTACTATGTGGGTATAGTATCTTTTCAGTTACGATTAAACCCCAAATTACCCTAAATCGAGTAAAATTACCCTAATTGGCAACACTAATAGTGGTCCATAGATTAACTAGAGATCAAACGGCTGACAGATGAGCAAACCATAGATAAGATTGATTTATCACAGACTTTGGAAAAAAAGGACAGTTTACACTACAAGCGCGGGTGCGTTTGCAATGGGGTATGTTATGGGACAAAAATATTTCAAAACAATAATTACCAAAATAAGCATAACAATAATAAGTTAATGTTATATATAAACCATTAATCAAATAAATCGTCAATATATTTCGAAATAGTATTTTTGTCTTATGACGGACCCGATTGCAGAATAGGAAACATCGCACAGGCGCTTGTAATGTGAACCGTGCTTTTCTTTGTAGTCTGTGACCAATCAATCTACTGTTTGCCAGGCTCAAAAGGACTAGTATCCAGAGCCGTTAAACCTATTATAAAAAAAAAACTACGGTTTGCTCTTCTGTCAGGCCATATGATTTCTATTTAATCTGTGGACTATTATAGTTAGTGTTGCCGCTTAGGGTAATTTTACCAGATTTACGGTAATTTGGGCTTTGTTTAACTGTGACTGATTAAAAAATGTACGTAGGTAGTACGTCCCAAAACGTGAATACTATAAACGATGCTCAATTTATAAAGATTCACGGCCTTATCCGGGAAAATTTCCGGAGAAATTTCAAAAATATCTAGCAGTTCTGTGCGTTTTCACTAGCACAAAAATATTTCCCTAAATTTGTCCCTAATTAAAACTTTAGGATTAGTAAGTAGAAAAAATAAAGGGTTTTCCAATAAGAGGTGTTATTTTGAATAGCCTGCTATTTCGGTAGATGTCACTTTTGAAGCTGTCATTTTTTGACATTTTACAAGTAGAAACTACGCCATTTGATCTGGACAACGTTTACTTTCAACAAGACGGAGCTACGTGCCACACAAGCAACGAAACCATTGATCTTTTACGGGAAAAGTTTCCGGACCGTGTTATCTCTCGAAGAGGTGATCACAATTGGCCACCGAGATCTTGTGAATTAATACCTTGCGACTTTTTCCTTTGGGGCCGCGTAAAAGAGAAGGTCTACGCCAACAGCCCAGCGTCGATTCAAGACCTCAAAGATGGAATTCGTGAGGCTATCGAGGACATAGGGCAGCAACTTTGCGATTTGTTTATGGAAAATTTCATGAAAAGGATATGGTCCTGTAAGCGTGGTCATGGTGGTCATTTGCCTCATTATTTTCTACTATTAACGGCATACCTTCCTCTTCATAATGAAATAAACATCCGATCATTTATATTAAAAAATGGAATTTTTCTTTTAATATCAAAATAACACCTCTTATTGGTGATATGATTGAGATACCTATTTAAGAAGAATTAAAAAAAGTTTTATATTATTTTGGTTCATGATGGAACACTTAACGGATCAGTGTTTTGTTACCCTCTAAATAGCTATGTTTAAACTCTACTGAGATACAGCCCAATTTGAACTTTTATATTTTTGACGCAGTTGTAACTTTAATCTCTTGAGCTCCAATATATGGTCACTTGGTTTGCCGTGTGGCGCCGGATTAAGAATAGCTTCACTCAATTTCCTCCCGTGGATGTCGTATAAGGCGACTAAGGGAATAAATTACCAGGAGACGGGCCGCAGCGACTTTCTGAGATTCGAACCACATACTGCGATCGCCAACCCGCCTGCCAAGCGTGGCGATTATGGCAAAACCCCTCATGGTTATGAAAACTGCAGTGAGCGTCAAATGGCCGATGATGGTTTGACAAATCTTACAATATTAAGACAATAAAATTCATTAAAGAAATGCTTAACCTACCATTTTGGTCTGTACTCTTTGTGCTTTTTTTTATTTTATTGTTTATCCAATCGATTAACCCCCAGTTTTTCGTATACTAACAAGCTGTTAATCTACTGTTAACAGCTGTCAATTGACCAAAGTGCATACAAAGAAACCACTGACAGCTGTTAACAGTAGATTAACAGGTTGTTAGTGTACGAGAAACCGGGGATCAGTCTTACGCAAGACCGAATGCCGTGAGCTAAAGGAACATGCAGAGTATCGTTAGCCGAATCTAACTACTAGTCACATTGATAATCCACGACTACCTTACCGTGGTGCTGCTATCGAGGCTCGGTCACCGTCATCGTTAACGGAGTATTGTGCAACCCATATGCTACAAGATGCGCTGAATGGGTCATATTAATCAACACAGGTAACCTGCATCTTTGTGCTTTAAAAAACCAGCTAACTTCCCGATTTTTATCTATTTTAATACCTACTCATTCGTGGAATTCCATTTTAATCAGATGGTCTGAGTACCATTTTCCTGTTAAATCAGCGGAGGGGCAAATGACATCAGACATCTATTCTTTATGTCTATTACTAACCAACAAACCACGGCTGTGCAAGAATTCAAATAGACTCGCAAGTCTTCAAGATCATGCAGTACCTATCTCAAGGAGCAATTAATTTTTAGTAAGCCCATATTTTAAAGATATTTTGGGAATTCAACAATTAAATCAGAAAGAATTGAAAGACGAAATAATAAATTAATTTGGCTATTATGGTCAATGCTTACACCACTCTTTCAGAAATTAAGGAGCTGAAGTTAATAAGGGGGCGTTGTTAACTAGGTTCGATTAAATTAGGTCCCTATTTATATTCTACCCCATAATTGATCAGCGACAGTAACAGACTGGAAACTAAAGGCATACCTTTTGCTACTCTCCTTGCTTCTACCAAGTATGTATACAATAAATTCACTAATACAAAAAATACAAATACAAAAAGATTTATTCAGTCCAGTAATTTATAACTATGTTTCGCAATTAACGAACAAAGACAATTCTATGTTATAACAATAATTTTACAATTTTAATCGTCTACTCATCTCGTCACTAGTACTTACACAGAAATCTACAGCGTAATTAATCACATAGCGTCGTCATGCAGTCACTAGGAGCCAACAAAGACATCTCTCACAACAGATGCTGTACGTCGTCACATGCCGAATAATAGCGCAAGTTTTACATTAAAATAAAACTTGTATTATTAAGCAGTGTCGATGAACAGCATCACATTAAGACCTCCTGGTGAGAGACTCGACTCATGAGGCAACGTTGAGCGACCAGGTGACCAAAATCGCGGAACCGGAAGTAAGTAGCTTGAGTTGCCTCTGTTTCTAAGTGGATTGCTGAACCAGAAGTGACGCACTCTCTTACAACACTTGCTGGGTATAATGACGGCGTTTTACCTACAATTAAAACGCTAATTAAATAACTTACCCTATTCGAAGCCTCTTAATATGAGAGTGGCATCCTTGCTTCTCTCTGATTGGTCGTTCAATATATCTGTCCCTGTCTAACATCCTCCTCTCCGTCCCTCCAACTGGCAGCCCACTTTTTTAGGTTGGGGGCATCCGGCTAACTCATTGAGTCTCATATTGCCACCAGGCAGGCATGAAAAGTGAGGCTTCGAATAGGGTAAGTTATTTAATTAGCGTTTTAATTGTAGGTAAAACGCCGTCATTAAACAACTGTACCGCTATTCGAAGCCTCTTAATATGAGACGTGTCTGTTATCGCCTGGTGGAGGGACGCCAATGTGATGAATGATAAAGCATGTGTAAGTATGGTTTCTACCAACTTGAATTGTTATGTAAGTATTGTGTAAACAGTTAAGCGTGCAATAGGGAATAAGGTACCTCCAAATTTTACTGTAAAGCTTGTATTAAATAATTATTAACCTTGATATGAGGAAGGGAACTTTTAAGGAATAAAATGCTAGATCAACACTCAATCACTTATTTTTATTCTTATGCCATGACATGAAAATAAAATCAAAAGTAGGTACTTTACTACAACATAAAATAGTACTTATCTAATTAGTGCTTATATATTATATAAATAAATGCACATAAGCTTTATTAAACCAATATTTTCCCTTATTTTGAAATAAAGATAAACCGGTAACAATCCAATAATCTGATACTTTCAACCCGTAGGGGGATGGACAATTTACATAATTATTATTTATTAAACCGTTAATATGTGCTAAATTAAAACGAATGTTTATTGGATGGGTTGAAATAATCTTGACACTAATGGCACATCTGTGTGCGACTTAACCTCGCGTCTGTAGAACCTGGCAAAGGTGTTCGGCGAGCGCCAGTTTCCCCTGGCAAGGATCTCGTCCAGCGGGAAGTTCAGGACCCAGTTCTTGGAGGCGACTGCGGAGCGCACGCTGCCGGCCGAGGCTTGCACGCCCGCTTCTTCTAGGGCAGACTTTACCCAGTTGGCAATCACTGTGCGCGATGCAGCGCGTGGTTGTCCGCATACTGTCAGGAATAGGCTGCTCACTCTACAAGAGTCTCGTCGGGGTTTTGATAATTTTATCAAAGATTTAATCCAGAATAAGGGGTTGAGAGCATTTGACTCTGTGTTAATCATGAGCCGCCACCCAGATTGTCTGTAGTCGGCATTATCTGTTTTGGACCCGAACAAAGGCCAGAAGGTAACATGATCATCTGTGAAATGTTTGGGATCTATGGACAAGAGCGTAAGGTCATGGACTCTGCGTCCAGAGGACAGTAGTAGCATACAAGCCGTGTTTCTAGAACACTCATATAGGCTAAAATTAGAGGTGTTATTATTCGCTAACCAGGAATACAGTCTATCTATGTCCCAAATGGGAGGTTTTTGCTGCTTAGGTGTTTGGAGAGCTATAGCTTTTAGGATGCGAGTAACTAGGGGATGCGAGCTAAGGTGATCTACCCTATTAGGGTCACATAATGTTGATACTACCGACCTATGTAGCAAAATTGTATTATAAGTAAAATTGTGTTTTTGACAAAGGTCAGATAAGAAACGAGCAATGTCCGAGCCCGAGGGCGATCGGTATGGGATATTATTAGTTTTAGCCCATGAGCACCAACGTCTCCAGGCCGAGGTATATGATCTTTTAGTGCTGTCTCTCCAGCTACTTCTTAAAAGTTGTATTTGTTCTTGGGACCAGTCTGCGAGAGCTAATTCCCACCCCCACACCTCCAAATTTCTATGGTCAGTTCGTTGATTTTGGCAGGAGCTGTGTCGGTCACTGTATCTATCATCACTTCTGGTAGGTTTGTTACCGTGAATGGCGCTGCTGTGGCCCGTCTCTTTAGATCGGGGCGCCAAAAAGCTTTCTCCCACCGGGGAGCCACTATTAGATACGTGCCGACCGCTGTGTTTAGGTGAGTCAGGACTCTTGGTATTAGGAATGGGGGCGGAAACACCCAGGCTAACTTGAACTGCCACGTCTGTGAGAACGCATCTACGAAGCGGGCACGACTGTCCGTTGCATCTAGGGAAGCATAAATGGGGACTACGTGAGCTCTGTGAGATGCGAACAGGTCTATCTGGGGAAGGCCCCACTTTGAGAATACTACTTTCGTTAGAGCTGGAAGTAGATGCCACTCTGGGTGATGGGAGCCGCGCGACAGATGGTCTGCTTCTATGTTGTATCTCCCAGGTAGATGGTGTAGGCAGATTTGAATCTGGTGTATTTGCAGGAGCCGAAACACTCGATGAGTAAGGTTCATAAGGGATCGGGACTTGGTCCCCCCTTCGTTTCGCAGATAAGATAAGACGGTTTTGTTGTCTGACTGTATCGAAATGTAACTCCCCGTTAATAGACGATTGTGACTTTGCAGCACTTTTAAAATCGCTAGCATCTCTTTGTGGTTTGAATGCAACTCTTGCTCTTGGGGGCTCCAGGAGCCATTGAGCTTGATGTTGTCTAGTTGAGCTCCCCAACCGCTTCCAGATGCATCGGTCGATATATAATGGGACACCATCGGCTGGTGGATAGGAGAGCCTTTCTGGTAGTTTTTTAGCCACCACAGAAGTTCTGAGATCACTATCTCGGGGAGAGGAAAATGTTTCAGCGGGTCCTCTTTGAGAAGAAGATTGGAATGTTCTAGGAGCTTGCGAAAATTGAGTCGGCCGTAAGGGACTACCAAGCTTGCGAAATTTAATGAACCTATCAGACTCTGGGTTTCTCTGAGGTTTGCTTTCCGTTTGTTCAGCAAACGCAATATTTTTTCTCTTATAGTTTGTTGTTTTTGTAAAGGAAGTTGTCTGTGATTGCGATGTGGGTCCCAAATTACCCCTAGGTACTGAATATCCTTCCGAGGCATCAAGACACATTTCTTGTAGTTTATTTGCCAGCCAAGGTGTTCTAGTAACTTTACGGTGTGTTCTATCTGTGACATTAAGATCTTCCTGCACTGATGTGCAAGTAAGAAATCGTCTAGATATACCAAGGTTCGTATTCCTCGATCTCGTAGGACTTGAGCGACCCAATTGGTCAGGGAGGCGAATATCTTTGGTGCTGACGCCAGGCCGAAAGGTAGACAAGTCATCTGGAGGAGTTGGCCTTGGAAAATGAGTCTGAGGTATCGCCTGTGACTTGGGGCTATGCTTAGATGAAAATATGCATTGGAAAGGTCTATCTTTGCTAGCCAATCGTTCGGTTGCAAGAAGCTGGGCACTCTCTGCTGGTTGATAAGCCTGAATTTTGTCAAGCGTACGTGAAGGTTGAGCCGGGGCAAATTGAATATGGGTCGGTATGAACCGTCCTCTTTTTCGTTTAGGAAAATGTTCGATAGGAAGCTGGGTGAGAGAGGTGCCTGTTCTAGCACGCCCATCTTTTTCATTGCCTGGATTTGATCTGCCATATCCTTTGAGTAAGGAGTATGAATATCTTTGCCAGTTCCTGGCATGTGGAGCGGGGCCTTGTTGTAGAACGGGATTCGGTATCCATCGGAAATTATCTTTAGCAGCATAGGAGGCGCTGATATTTTTCTCCAGGCGTGGAGGAAGTTCTGGAGACGGCCCGCTTGGAAATGTGAGTCAGTACTTACGCCTGGGTTGGCCTCTGCGGCTCGGCCCTGGCTTTTGAAGTCTGATATTTGGATTTTCAGGGGCTCTGGGGCCTCTGGGACGAAAAGGTTGGCCCTGCGCGGGCATTCTTGGTTGATTGAAGTGAACCACTCCTTGCGCAGGAGGGAAAGCGTATGGATGGAAAACAGCGCCATGCGCTGGCGGTATATTAAAGTTATTGGTATAGCCCGATTGTGGGTTGAACGTGCCTTGCGCAGGCATTCGAGTATGTTTTAGATTGGCTTGCGGAGCCACAGGGGCTTTAGACGTGGAAGGTTGCGGCTTTGTGGGCCAAAATACCTTCGATATGCCGCCATTTTTCTCTAAGACTGACGTAAGGTCATCGGCCTTAAATAAATCGTCACAGGATGGTGGTATCTTTCTTAGACTAGCTTTTACGTATTTGTCTTTTACAGATCGCAAAATAGCATCTCTGCGCTGTTGGATCATGTCGGCGCGATGTCCGCATGACATTTGCAAAAGGTCATTGGAAATTGTCAGATACTCTCCGCGAGCGAAAATTTCGTTTACTTTACCCTCAATACTTTCGATCGTTAGAGATTGTTCAGTTTTTAGATAGGTAATTAGGTCAAGAAAGCCTTTTTCAAAAGATTCTTGTTGCTTAAGCAATCCCTGAGTAATTGCAGCAAATCCCTTTTCAGTCAATGAGAGGTTAGGGGATTTGTCGTAAGGTTTTAGTTCGTCATTACATTCTAAGTCCGTAAACCCGGGGGTGGAACAATATTTTTTTTTCTGTGCGTCTGAATACCTTACGTCCGACCAGTGGTTAGTCTCGAAATGCTGTATCTTTTTTAGGCGGTCTACCCGGTCGGGATCCGATTTGGGAACAGCGGGTTCTTTTAGAACGGTATTGACGGACAGAGAAAATTCTGTTGGTGGCCGCGCCGCTGGGAGCGCAGGCGTCGGGTCTGGAAGCTGCCCTCCCATATCATTGTACAAATCATCACTGACGTTTAGAGAAATAATACTTTCGTTGTCGTTATCGGGTTCGTTATTGGATTCGTCAACATTGTTTTGTGCCGGGTATCTTTGCGATAAAAAATGTTGAATACCACTTACTTGCGACGTTAGGGTACTTAAAATCTCTTCTATTCGTCTATTTTTTTCGTCACTCCTAGAAGAGGATGATTTTCGCTTTTTAGCACCGCGAGGGTGATCATGTGGTGATGCAGACCGCGATGTTGCCGGCGCATCTTGTTCTAGTTCAGGTGGCGACGACAACGACATGCTGTCACCTACCCGATAGAGCAAAATATTGGTATTACTCACAGGCACACGTTTAATAGACTTTCATGTAATTATTTAAATTGTTAAATAATTTAACGAATTATTTAGACACTAGGACAGAAAATATCGTAATTTAATTCTTAATCTCGAACGGCAAAAACCGTTAGGAATTATTTCAAAGATTTTATGAAAATGTTTTACAGAAAATAGAAAAAAAAAAAAAGATTCGAGCACTCACTTGGTTGATGAAGCTCCTGCGAACGACCGCTCAGTGCGAGAATCAAGACGCCAATGAGTTAGCCGGATGCCCCCAACCTAAAAAAGTGGGCTGCCAGTTGGAGGGACGGAGAGGAGGATGTTAGACAGGGACAGATATATTGAACGACCAATTAGAGAGAAGCAAGGATGCCACTCTCATATTAAGAGGCTTCGAATAGCGGTACAGTTGTTTAATATCTGGTTAATAATAAAAGTTTTATTTTAGTGTAAGACGCACTATTTTCGGGGTGATTTTGTTCAGATTATGGGGGAAATTTATAGGGCCATCTGGCAACACTGGACAGACAAAATATTTTCTAACCTTGAACGGAATTGAATTTCGTTTGCAAATCAAAGAGTATTTAATGTTGCAAATAATACATTTTGCAAGGAAAGTAGCTGTATGCGGACAGGAAAAAAGGAAGCTACCAAATGCGAAATAGGTACGAGTATTTACCTAAGCATTGGTAAGGATCATTTGCATCAAAATAGTGTGGTAAATGTTTTAATTACTTTTCCTAATCATTATCAGACATTTTTCAAAAGAATAAATGTGGAGTTTCTTTGTTGGCTTCTTCTCCGCATAATCCATTAATTGTGAAATTCTAGCGACTCCCCGCCACCATAACCAGGTCGTCAGACCATTGGTGGGGGGGCCTTCCCACACTGTGTCATCCGGTCCGCGGTCGTCAATTCAGAACTTTTGGCCCGTCAGTTCTTCGAGCTATGTGCCCCGCCCTCTGCCACTTCAACTGAGCAATTCTTCGAGCTATATCAGTAACTCTGTTTCCTCTGCGGATCTCATCGTTCCTGATTCGATCATGGACTGAAACTCCTAACATAGCTCATAATAATGTAGCCTATATATGTCCAACTGTGGAGGACACAGGACAGGCCTACTCTGAGAGAGAAAGAGATTTAATCACCATGCGTACCCACCGCAGATTGGTGATTTCAAGTGCTGAGGCATGTGAACATCTAAGGCACTCGGGTTTCCTCACGATGTTTTTCACAGTTAGGGAGAGGTATTGGTACTAAATACTTACTCAACTAAGAGATCAAAGAAATAAATTCATCAATGATTTGTACATGCGGATGTGCTGGGATTCACAATCAAAATTTTTTATTCAAAGTAGCACATAAACTGCGACTTTATGAATGTTACAAGTTAAACGCCGGGATTTGATCCTATGACTTGAATGTGAGGCAAGCGTTCTCCCAACTGTGCTACCACCAATTATGGATTATATTTGATACTTTCATTTCTTGTTATACCTCCTTAAGTGTATGTTCTGACCGTAGAGAACTGTTATGTATAGGTTAAACTATCTTATAAACTTACAACATTTCAGATGAAAACTAAACTAGTCTATGCCTGACCAGTAAGCTCTCAACTAGTCTTCCATGGAACACAAAATGAGTTGATAGCCAAAGATCACTTAGAAAGGAGGCCACTTTGATTGGCTATGGCTGGCTGCCCATTAAAGTCGGTCTATGGATGGAGCCGTTGCCCAAGCTCCCCGGAGTTCAAAGACGAGGAAGAACAACAGCAAGCAGTGAAGCTTGTCGTTAGCACAGTAGCACATAAACAATGTTTGTCGATACAAATTTATTAAAGAAGATAACACTAAGATGGATTTTCTTGTACTCCTTTATTCATGGTAGGCACATAAGTTCATCATTGACTTAGCTGTCATTGAAAATCATTTGCCACTGTGGTGATAACATGTCAGTATTTTTGCATTGAAGATGAAAATAATGAAATTGATTAAAATATTTAGGTATTTTATTTATTGAAAGAAAACAAAGAATTGTACAATATAGTTACAAGACAAAACAATCTTACATGGATATATATTATGTAATTGGACAACCAGTGGCGTTTTCTATAGATTAATACAATAATACTCACTTTAATACTCCACCTTTAATGTTATTACCAAAGTAGCTTAAAATGAAAAAAAAACTATCTATGACCTAAAATAGCATAAAAAAATACCTATCAGGGCTTTTTTCACTATCACCTATCTTGCAATATATTTTCAAGGACATTAAAGTAACATGTTATACAAGTTTCTAGATGCTCATCGGGGAAGGATGAGTGTTCCGTAGATTGCAAAGTTATAGTGTTAATTCAGTTCTATTTTAACTACATGTATGTCTATCACGCAAGCAGCTGAGGAATTATATTAATTTGTGTACTTAGATCTCTTAGCAAAGAAACAATAACAAGTATGTAACATAAATAAAAATATATAACTACTTAGGCAGACTTGTACCACCTTATAATGTCCCTTAAGTCACCATTTAAATCGACTTCTGTAAGAAGAATTGTAGTTAAATGCAAGTTGTTGATTGCACTCATGATGGGATGTACTCATGTCAATTTATGTTTTAGATGTACCTAATACCTAGGTATGATTTGAGAAAAGATTGGCAGAGTGGAGTTGTTTTTGGATTAGGACTCATTTTCTGCCTTTATCTCTACAACTCGACCATCCATAGGGCAGCGGCTCACATTGTTGTAAAATATTATTTTCAGATAAGTTTCCGATTTCCATAAACATCAGAAGAGTAGCTTGTGTGCAAAGTAATACAATACCTACAATATGGACGAGTTCATTAGTAGAGATAATTAATAAGAAAGTATGACAGGGATCAACCAGAGCGCTCGACGTGATACACTGGTAAAAATCACTGTGGCACCAGAAGCTATCCTTATATTATCCACGTTTGAAACTTCACCGACAACTCAGCAGCGGCTACCTGTAGGTTAATGAACCTGGATAATCTCTCCATTGATAGATTTGGCACGGGAACCGACTACAGGAAGGATGAAGGCGTATGCAATGCAACGAAACTTGGTTTCGGGAATTTGAATTAGGCATTGCGATCAGTTGTAATGGCTGACACGCCGGCCGGCACCCCAAGTAATCTGTTTCTCATAGGTACTGAAAAACGCGTCTTTCGTTTCCAGTCTTGCGCTGAGCTAAAGCCTTCAATAACCTTGAACAATAGTAGGTAGGGATTTATTAGTTTGTGCGTCACCCTTTTTGAAGTTCAGAAATTACATTCGGTTTTCCTTGAATGTCAAAAAACCTTAGATTATGGAATAAATTTTTAAACGAATCCTATGGACAACAGCTGATTTCATGTCAAGTAAAATCCACTAAACATATGTGAACGGGGCACCGATATGGACTCCAATTATTGGCCGTACAAAATCGTCCGTGCATTATCGGTCCGTACCGATATTGCGCGACCCAATAACGTACGGGCAATAATGCACACCCCAATAATTGGTGCCCATTGGGCATGAATTATCGGGGTGTGCGTTATTGGCTGTACGTTATCGGGTCGTACAATATAGTGACCCTGCATATCTTTTTAAAATATGTCAAACTAGAAAAAAAAACAAAGCGTCGCAATTGGTTACGTTCAGAGATTTTCTATGTGGTTACGTAGGACGTCGTGGGGCACATCGGAAGGACGCAGGGCGAGGGCGCGGAGAATATTAGTCCAACCAAATGCTCATAGTCGTATTGTGTTCGGTTAGATATACACCTATGGTTTGCTCGAACCTATTTCCTTTATAATCTTGTCTCTTCAGAAAATAAAGTCAGTGTGAAAAGTGTCAAACAAACCACACGAGCTTTTTATTGCAATATTACACTTCTGGACACATCTATTGGCCCACCTTGCATTTTCAGTTTCGTTTGGTCCTAGCTAAAATTTTATATTATATTTATTATGGAGCAAAAAGTTTTTATGCAGTTTTGAACCTGGGACATTCATAATTTCATTCAATAGTCTTTTTTTGAATTTCGAACACAGAATTTAAAGAAACAAAAGACAATTTGGAGCCTGTTCGTTGATATCAAACAATCGAATACTAAGAAAACTTGATTTTATTGGTATACTTGGATTTAATTCTTGAAAGTGTGATTTTTCTCTTTGGTTTTGCAACAAACATTACTTATTCTTAACATAAGGTGAGGTTCTATCAATAATCTATTGATACTTCACCTGAAGTCGCCGCTCAAGCTGTGACACTTATCCAGGCCGGACAGAGCCAAAGAAATGTGAGTGCTCAACTTAATTTAAGTCGATCTGCGGTCCGAAATGTTTATAGGAGGTACCTAGAGACTGGCGGCTTTGTTCTTCGCCAAGGAAGGCCACGATTTCGGGGCACAACTGAAAGGCAGAATCGATTCATCGTGACGACCAGCTTGAGAAATCGTCACCTTACCTCCATTGAGATACAAAACCAACTTTGCGACTTCCACGGAGTATCTGTGAGCGCTCGAACTGTTTGGAGAAGGTTAAAAGAACGCGATATGGTACCACACAAGCCAGCTAATGGCCCCAAACTAACGCGAGCCCACCGAACAGCGCGCCTTCATTTCGCGCGCACTCATTTAAATTGGACTCTGCAGCATTGGAGCCGTGTACTCTTTTCTGATAAGTCTAAAATTGTGTTACATGGCAATGATGGAAGGAAGAAGGTCTACCGACGTAAGGGAGAGCGTTTCGCACAATGCTGCTTTAAAGAGATGGTTGCTTATGGCTGTGGCTCATGGACTGTCTGGGGCGGTATATCCGCGAGCGGCAAAACTCAACTTGAGGTTGTTACGGGACCACGGCTGCCAACATTAAATGCTGAAAGGTACATTCGTGAGTGTTTAGAACCTCACGTGATGCCATACGCGGACTATGTGGGCCCAAATTTCCTTTTTATGCATGATAATGCAAGAGCCCATACGGCCGTCGCGGCATCGTCAGGGAATATCTTCGGGATGTGAACATCACAGTTATGGACTGGCCAGCAAGAAGCCCAGACATGAACCCCATAGAGCACATATGGGACGAGCTAAAAAGACGTGTTAGGGCTCGTCAGCCAGTTGCCCAGACGATGCAGGAGCTGAAAACTGCCATAGAATAGGAATGGGAGAGGATCCCTCAAAATTTCATAGAGCGGTTGATAAACTCTATACCTAATCGTATGAGAGCTGTGGTAGATGCCCATGGAGGCAACATGCGTTATTAAATTAAACCTTTATTTGATAAAAATTATTTTTTATTCAAAAATCAACTGCCTTCATCAAGGCGCATACCCAACTTGTTAGGCGTAGCTCCATGTCGTGTGGTATTCTGAATTCAAATTTAAAACAATACGATCGAAAAAGATGGTAAAATGTATCAGGTTTAAAACTGCATCAATAGTTTTTGTTCAATCAAGCAATCATATTTCGGTAGGGGCCATCGAAACCTAAACTCTAAACCTAAACATTTTGGTCCAAATTCGAGACGGATAGAAGTAGTCCAGAAACAATTATTGCAATTGAAGACGTTTGTGGGAATCGAAATTTCATCACATTGTTTCGTTGAAGCTATAAGTTACAATGGCTACGGAAGTCAACGATCCTATTTTGATTACGGAATTGGATTAAGCGTTAAATGTCGTGGAGAACATTGCTGCGAATCTACATAAAACGCATGTGAACTTAAAAAAGTGTCCGAAAGCTAGATTAACAAGGAATTACGCCGAACCACGCCTACAATGCGTAGATTCCTGAATCGAATACAAAGAAGCCTACGGCGTAATAATACGGCTAATTGCACGAGACTAAAAAGATAAAGTACCTAACTTGTATTGCAGAGGAGAAGTTTTACGAACACGAAGAACGGTACGTTTCGCTGAAAATTGATTTGCAAGATTTGTTATCATCTCAACAACAATCTCCAGTAGATACCAACATCCAGTGGTTCTCAATATCAAGTTCATGTGGTTTTACCGAAAATACAGATCCCAGTATTCAGTGGAGCATATGAAGATTGGTTATCGTTCCACGATCTGTTTACATCATTGGTTCACAACAACACGTCGCTAGATAATGTGCAACGATTGCATTATTTAAAGACAAGTCTCGCGGGAGAAGCAGCCTCAATCTTAAAACACATACAAGTGACAGATTCGAACTACAAACAGGCTTAGGATCTCCTTAGAACGCGGTATGGCAAAAAAAGAATGACAATTAACGCTATTATGAAGAGGTTCTTTGCTCAAAAGAAGATGATGGTAAATACATCGAGTCAGATTAAGCATTTACTCGACACAACTTCGGAATGTTTAAATCATTTGAGCAATTTGAATGTCAGCACTGAAGGTTGGGATCCACTGATTATATTTGTGATTGTGCAGAAACTTGACTCGGATACACACAAGGATTAGGAGGAGTAGGTATGTCAGCAGCAGCATTCAGGATCCTGAGAATCTTCCTTCACTTGAAATGCTCCGCAAGTTCCTGGAGAGTCGTTGCCGTACTAGAGCTCATCGAACCAACCAGACAAAAGGCAACTCCAACTTCTGTAAGAGAAAAGTCATTTCGCTACGTGAAAACACGAAGAAATGCCTTATGTGCAATGAGAATCATACAATAAGTCTTATGTTTACACTGGAAAGCACAGCGTTATTAGCAACCGCCCTCGTACAAGTTGTCAGTGAAGGTAATAACACCGCTACTTTGAGAGCTTTAGTCGACCAAGGCTCCCAGGCAAGCTTCATACGTGAACGAGCTGCGCAACTTATTAAGGCCAAGAGGTACCCGATCCAAAGCATAGTCGTCGGTGTGGGCTCCACAAGAGAAGACATCAAGCAAGTAGTTCAGATCAAGTTAGTCAAAACATATGTTATGTCCAAGCAACTGACTACCAAAATACCAACCCACACGATTAACGAAAGAGACTGGCCTCACTTAGAAAGGCTAGTGCTGGCAGATCCAACCTATCATAAGCCAGGGACCATCGATCTACTTCTGGGTGTCGACGTGTATGCCCAAATAGTACAAAATCAACTGATTAAAGGTCCACCAGGTTCCCCATGTGCTCATAAAACAAACCTGGGTCGGATTTTGTTTTGCGAGGTGCAAGATACACAGCAACCAGAGTCTGTCGTTGTTAAGCATCATCAAATAATCAACGAAGATTTTTTGAAAACGCTCTGGGAAGTAGAACAAGATACAAAGAGAAAATATATAAAGGAAGAACAACAATTCGAAAAGATGTATGAGGAGGAGTACACCAGAAACGATGAAGGTCGATACATCGTCAAACTTCCATTTCGCTCCAAAAACCCCATTTCACCAGAGAAATTGCAATGAAACGCCTGTAACAACAAGAAAAGATATTAGAAAAATCGCCTGATCTGAAAAAGGAATATGACCAAGTAATAGAGAAATACATAACAATGGTGCACATGGAAAAGGTGCCACATGAACAAATAATCGATCGCTCGGTTTACCTACCACATCATGCTGTGGTACGGAGAGATAAAGAAACAACCAAGGTGAGAGTGGTATTCGATGCGTCAAGCAAAAACAATAACGGCGTTTCCTTGAATGATGAGTTGATGGTTGGACCTGTACTTCAAGAAGATTTGCACAGTATTATAATGAGGTGGCGTATGCTTATGCATCATAAGAGATATCACAAAAATGTACAGAATGATTCTCGTAAGAAAGGAAGACGTGAGTTATCAGAGAGTGCTCTGGAAAAAAAGTGATGATAATTCATTAGAAGTCAAGGATTACAGACTATTAACAGTTACCTTTGGAACGGCATCTGCGCCCTACCTTGCGATAAACACACTAATGAAGCTCGCAGATGATGAAGGTGACGTTTATCCTAAAGCTTCCAAGATAATACACGAAGACCTTTATCTTGATGACCTTATATCAGGCTGCGATACAGTTGAACAAGCGATTAGTTTGAGCCAACATGCAATAATTACTAACTAATTAATAACTAATGCAAAGAGGCGGTTTCGAGCTACAAAAATGGGCTTCTAATGATACATATTTTTTGAAGTCGATCGATACCAACAAGGTCAGTACAAAAGCAAACTTGGACTTGCTACGAGACGGTACAATTATTAAAGCTCTTGGCGTATCGTGGAATCTCGGAGAAGACGAATTTCGTTATCAACTTCAGTTGGAATCTGCAACTCCAAACATTACGAAAAGAACTGTCTTATCAGATTAACAGAGATTGTTTGATCCACTAGATTGGATTGCGCCGGCCATTGTTACGGAAAAGATATTCGTTCAAAAACTGTGGCTTGAAGGAGTTGGTTGGGACCAAGAAATTAAAGAAGAGTGGCTGACTATGAGAGACGATTTGGAAAATGTGAATCAGATTACCATAAATTGTTGGCTGAACACATGGAGCACTGAAAAGCACCGCATCACTTTGCACGGATTCTGTGACGCTTCCGTGAAAGCATACGCAGCGGTCATTTACTGCCGAGTGCAAAGTGAAGATGGACAGAATTATATAAACGTAATCGCTGTGAGAAGTAAGGTAGCTACATTTAAAACAATTTCACTGCCAAGACTCGAATTATGCGGAGCGACGCTGTTAGCTAAGCTATGGCACAAAGTAAGTCAAGCAATGAGAATAGCAGCACAGAACGTGTTCGCATGGACAGACTCGACAATTATTTGTCATGGCTTTGTGGAGAACCCAATAGATGGAAACCGTTTATCGCGAATCGTGTTGTGGAGGTATTAGAGCAAACAAATGATACGTACTGGTTCCATGCTCAATCATGTCACAATCCTGCCAACATCGCATAGAGAGGGTCGTCTATAACTGAAATAAAACAGAGAGATTTATAGTGGAATAGGCCTGTATGGCTCGCAAATGAGACTATAGAATTCAAAAAACCATTAACTCTTTCCACGGAGTTAGAAAAGAAGAACATGCAGTCCTACGGTACCTAACGTAACAGAATACGAAGAAAGGAGTTTAAGATCCGACAAGTATAATACACTTACAGAATTGCTAAGAACTGTAGTACACTGCAAAAGATTTTTAAATCTGGAAAAGGATCCGAGAAAGATAGAAAAGTCAATAACTACCGACGGAATTCAAGGAGCGTTGGAAATATACAAGAAGAAAAATTCACAGATGAGATCAGAAAACTAAAAGATAACAAGGCTGTGAGGACGACAAGCACTTTAAAGACGCTTAATCCATTTCTTGACAAAAAATACATTCTCAGGGTGGGCGGTAGATTGAGAAACGCTGAAGTTTTTGAGAATGTAAAACATCCTATCATCCTAGGCAAGAAAAATGATCTCATCTCTCATATATTAGCCGATGCACACCTGCAAACAATGCATGGAGGAATTAATATGATGATAACTTACCTGATGAGTAAATACTGGATCGTAGGCTGCAAGAGTTTGGTACAACAATACATACATAAATGTCTGACCTGCGCAAGACAGCGAGCAGCTAGTAGACAGCAAATTATGGTTGATTTACCTGTACCTCGCGTAACCTCTTCACAGCCCTTCTCGAAGTGGAGTTGACTTTGCTGGGCCAGTATATGTAGGTACATCGTCGCACACAGGGCCGGATTAACTATGTCGAGGCCCCTAGGCAATGCACTAATAGTAGATTGTTAACCAAGGGCTGTATGACATCAACTGCATACGAGGTTTTTGGCGCCCGAGCGCAGCGAGGGCGCTAATTAGCCCGAGTATGCAATTGATGCTTACACCCGAGGTAAACACTCTGCTTTACATATCGATTGTGAGGTAAGTAAAAAAACAAGAAAGCAAGGGGACTTTTGAGAAAGAACTCCAAAACACGAAAAAAAATTACTTTCGCGCCTAGCTAGTCGACTGACTTTTTTACTCTTCACGATTTTATTATGGCACGCAAGCGCGTCAAATCGTGCTGGCCAGTTTGATTTTTAAATCGATTTCAATTAACATACGATGTGACTGCGAAACAAATAGTTCGATATTTAAAATAAAATCTTCATAAATTCTAATATAAATTGTCTCGATTCCGATTCGAGTAAATAATCGATACCGAGAAAAAAAATATTAACTTTAAAAAAATATTCTTCTTGCAGTATGAGTATGACAGTTCTTTTTTCAAATTCCAAAACGTATGCTGTAATGTTAACATTACATGGTATGTTTTGAAACCTATGCTGTAATGATATCCATACACCCCGGCATTCAGGGAAGTAAGTGACTACTTACAGAGCAAGAGATATGTAATAGTACATTACTTCAGAGGGAAGAAAGTGACAGTTCCATACCGAGTTTATGGCATTTGCGCCACGAGCTTGCGAGGGGCGCAAACCATTTGAGGTATGGAACTGTACTTTATCCTGAGGTATGTATAGTGCTTTTTATTACATACACCTACGAGGAAAATTATCACAAAGATAAATGCTAAATCAATCGAAGTTTTTGCGAAAATGCGCGGGCTTTTCCTTTTTTTATTCGCCCGTTTCTGGAGTAGGCTAAGATCATAAGGTCATGCAGCCACTTCTTCCGTGATTCCGCGCGTTTTATATACAAAAATAATTTCGTTTTTAATTTTCTGTATGCACCAAGGAGGTTGGTAACTGGTAAAAAAAAACTGTATGTGGCCAGTAACAATATACTTGAAATTTAATTAGTAGACAGTTAAAGTCTCTTTGCAGTATGACTGCTGACAAATAAAAAAAAAAACCGGGTATGTAATGGAATTTCATACATACTTCCCACCCTTGGGTCGGAAGGATTTTCATACAAACTTCCATACCTTGGGATGAAAGGATTTGAAGGGCGGGATAAAGGCGTTTCTTCCCTCTAATTGGTATAATTAGTATGTATTTTCAGAGCAGGTGTGATAAAAATATATTTTTCACCTCACTAGCTTGTAAAAGCTCTGTTTATCATTCGAAATCTGCGTGGAAAATCGCACTTTATCCGCTAGCGTGGAAAGTGTTTTTAAAATTCGAATATTTTTATTCAATAAAGGTTTCGTACAATAAATTACATATATATAGAAACTCATTGGTTTCGTAATAGTTTATATTCTCTGCAGCCAGTCCATTGAATGCAAATACTTATTTCATGTCATGCACCAGCCTCATTTAAAGAATCGCACTGGCCGGCAAGAAAATTTGATTTAAAAAAAAAACTTAAAAATTTTCTTCTCTTTATTGAATTCACTTTACTTCCATTATTTTGGTTTGTTTTTGATAAAATCAAAAGAAATCATAAAATATGAGCGAAGCTAGCAGCGACGAAGATATAAATTAACAGTAATTTAATATTTATTAAAACTGTTTTTCTTGCACCTAACATTTTCCTCGCTTTAGTGAGGTGAAAAGTTGTGTGTTGCGCTCGGCAGCAAAGTTATTTAGCGTCTCGTACCTTTGAAACCCTCGCTACGCTCAGGATTCTATATTTGAACCACTCGCTTCGCTCGTGGCTCAATCCTAGAATCCTTCGCTTGCTCAGGTTTCAATACAAGGTACTCGCGCCAAAAATTAACTTTGCAGCCTTGCATAACAAATAACTATTTTCTACCACTACACAGTTTTTAGTTTCGCCATGTCCGTCTGTGTGCCTGCCCGCGGCTTATCTCCTCCAATACGATTAGCACTTGAGTATTTCAGTCAAGAAGAAATACCTACTTGTATTCATAAAACGGGTGACTCGCACCTACGTGCCACCTAGATGGGCAGCAGCTTCTTCCTGAGATTCCAACCGCATACTGCGATCGACAACCTGCCCGCCAAGCGTAGCGATTATGGCAAAACCCCTCATGGTTGTGAAAACCATGAGGGTGGCCTATGTCCTGCAGTGGGCGTCAAATTGCTGATGATGATGATGAAACGTAAATTGTACGAATGGTACTCGTACTGGCACTTACGGCTATCGGCTGAAATAGGTAGGTCTTATGAAGAATTGAGGGAGAGCCATAGTAGTACCTACTTAATGTTTTTCCGGTTGTTTTGTGTAGTCGGCGAGCTGAATGGACAAGTTATGATTTGTATGAGACGATGGCCCAGATTTTATAATTGAATTTCACGGCTATTGATCAGAGGCTTGGGCGGGCTTGCTAGGTGACTTGACGACTATGCTTGCGTCACATTTATTGTAACCGGAGCTGATGGACCGAGACGTGCTGAGTCACCCATCAATAGTGTCGCTCATAATGCTAATTTTCTCGTTATGCTTGTAGCAATTTGCATATTAATGCCTTTATTACACAAAAAATCGGCGCTTAAGTATCTAAACGCCGAGTTATATCTTACTTATAATTTGTAGATAGGTTGTTTGTTGGTATACCGTTCGTATTACTTCGTGAAAAGTGTACAAGATATGGTCGAATGGTCTTTGTACGGTCTATTCTTTCTACTTGCCAAGCGAAAACTACTGATAAAGTGATAGGTATATGGCGGTGGTGTAGAGTTTATCCAGCCAGCATCTAGTCAACACTGGTCAACGTTAGATGCAAAGGCAACGCATAACAAAATGTTTGCGCAAAGTGCTTTAATATAGGGACGTTTTGTCACTTTCACTGATGGAATTGTCCAATGAAATTGTTGTCACGCTTTGCCGGTAACCAATCGGCAGGGCTGCAGCCCCGCCTCGCAGGATAGGCGTGCGCGGCGGCCGCGGCCCAGATTACCACAACAGTGCTGAGTTGCTGGCTACTTGGCTGTAACAAGCAGCTAACCAAAACACAAACACGACAGAAGACTAACTGCCAAATGCAGTGCGTTTCAATTGCTGGTAACGATAAGCTCAAAGCTTACCTTCGCTTCCATTATTTACATTGAGTAGTTAGTTTCATCAATAGGTTGGTTCAATTTATTAGTGACCGTCGCGTTAGCTTAGCGGTAACGCGCTTTTTACTTGAACCAGAGGTCGTGAGTTCGATTCCCGCTGGAGGCCGTCACATGCATCGTGGGTCGCACAAGGCTCTGCAGTCTGGGTGTATTTCCATTTTTATGATGTCCTTGCCTGGTTAATAAAAACACTAAATTAGAATGATTGAATGTTGGGAAGTGGTTTTTTTTGACGGTGGGAAATAATTTCCCTATAACCGTTAGGGTCTTTTTTTGTGGGAAATAATTTCCCTATATCCAGTAACATATATGTGGGAAATAATTTCCCACTTAACTAGCTATTGCCTTCGATTACACTCGTTGATTTATTTTTAGGGAAATAAAATTAAAAGTCCAGAGGTAAATCTTAAGTTTTATTTATTTATTTAAGTTTATTTATCTTGTTATTAATATAACTATCCTAATAACATTAATTAATAGCAGCCTTGAGTCGGGCAAATGGCGAATGTCAACAATTGTTTTGTAACTCCTTATCCTCAACTTTTTTCTTCTTTTTAAGGGGCGTCATTGACTGTAATAAGAGAAAAATAGCAGGCAAAAACAGACAAACTTCTTTTATATATATATATATAACTATTAGTTGTCCTTAACAGTTATAGGGAAATAATTTCCCACTTAAAGACTTTCATAAACGGCCGTAGGGAAATAGTTTCCCATTTTTTGAAAATGAGAAAAAAATAGTAAAGCAACAACTTACATACATCGTTTTCATTTATATACAATACAACACATATCTAGCTAAAAGAATCAAAAACTATTACATACTTACAGGAATTTTTCTTGATGTAGTACCAAAAACCGATTCAAATTCGGGGAACAAATGTACGTGAAAAATTAATGGTTCACTTTAAATACCGATTGACATACAGCGATGACGTTTAGGAATAAGTGTTGCCATAAAATACATTAAAAAAGTATCGATCTAAAGATGCGTTCAATTTATTTTTGCGTAGCTCCAACAGAAAAAAAAATAAAAAATGATTTATCACCCATTTTGTGGTGGGAAATAATTGTCCTATGGCCGATTAAAGGTTAACATTACCGTTTCGCTTCTTAAAATCGTTTAATAAAAAAAAAACAAATAACTAATATGCTGTTAAAAACTGTTTGAAAACAAACAATAAAATTCATCACATTTATTGTTTTTCTACCACTGTAACATTTGTGTGATCAGAGTCGACATTTTTAATAGATTGTTTCAGTGGAATCGGATCACACGATCAGATTCTACTTTCATTCTTTTTTTTGTAGGTAGGTAAAACCGATATGGAGATCAGAACACACCTTGAGTGCGATGTCAGTTTTCACCCTCAACGGATCGCGTGATCAGATTAGGTATACGAACCCGTCTAGTCTACGCCTGACAATACAAGGACAAGACATGTAACTGTGTTGTGTGGAAGTTATTATTATTGTTATTCATGTGCTGCGTTATGCAAAATATTTTCATGATTATTATTATTTACCTGGGTACTTGGTAGTAGGTACTGTGAGGGAATAATTTACGTATGCTGTCGGCAGGGATCGTCTGAGAGTGGTTCCGTAGTGACCCGCGGCAGGGGTCATGCGGGCGTCGTCGGACCCGCTTGCGCCGACAGTACCGTGCAAAATCGTTAATTGCATTCAATCACAGCCTCACTTCACGGAATATTGAGGCGTACGATGCCCCGAGCCACTGACGGTATGTTTGACTATCCCCGTAGCTTGACATGAATGTCTTGACGTTAAAGTCTTGTGGTGTTATTTATAAAAACTCATCCTTAATACACTCATGAAATGCAGTTAAAATGGTATGTTCTTTTAAAACAACAGTATTTAAACTGCACTTGGGGAGTGTTTTGAAGCAGAATCTTGCGCCAGGCCAAGTTCTCGGCATTATACCTAAATAACACAGTCTGTGACGCCCTTAAACATAGGAATAGGTAGGTAGATAGGTCAACTTTGCAGACGACAATATTACCTATTTAAGTTAACGGCAGAAGAGGAACAAAAAGTTTTACTTCGTACAAATAAGTAGGTACCTACTTACTTACATAATACCAACAAACACACATCATTCTTGGCGTTCCACTAATTTTACACTTAGTGCTTATATTCTACGTTGTTATAGCTTAGTGCCACTGATATCAATGTTCAGAAAAAGCATGAAAAATACTCCTTACAATGAACATTAATTAATACAATTGAGGCATATAGAATCAAAGGCTGCTAAGTGCCATACTTTCCAAATATGAGCTGAGTATGCAGCCATCTAGTGTATTTCGAGTTGAAACTATGCCTTTTTTCAATTTAGTAACAAAGTCAGCAAAGGACCACTTAAAACCTCATACAAAACTCATATTGGGTTCAAAGGCTGCAAAGTGTTACCGCGTTGGAATCAAATACGGCAAAGTGGTAGATCAGCCAATCACAGGGCTTGAATTCGAAAAAACAAGATGGCGATTCTGATACAATCACGTTAACAACGCGCTCTTTTGTTTTGCTGTTTGCAGTGTAATTACCGAGTTCTGTTGGAAAACTTTTAGTAAATAAGTGAATATGGAGACACCTGTGCAATTTGCAAGTGCTGGAAGAGGTCGTAAAAGGACACGAGACCCAGAAAATTGGAAAAGAAATATTGCTAAGAGACAAAGGTTAGTGATGGGCCATGCGCCCACGCGCCTATCGATACTTTTGATCTAATACAGTATTACTAATTAATATTTATTTGTGGTGTTAATTTAATAATTTTATTAAGTTCTTTTAACCCTCGCTTGGTTACCATGCTATAATTTATTCTTCTCACCACTTTGGCGTAACCACCTATTCTTTAAAAAAAAATCTATAATCTCTGTCTTAAGTCATCCAGTATGGGCCACACTTTTATCGATTATATTATTGTCTTCCCACATTCTACGGCTTCCGGCTATTACTAGAGACAGTTTACAATTTACTGCCAACTTACATAATAATATGCGTCTTATTGCAGGGGTAGGTCTTTTCCTTCTTTTACCGATATTTTTTCTCATTTCTTTTTCTTTTCTCGCATGCCACTTGCTTTGCTTTTCTATTGTTTTAGGTACTCCTCAACTGGATTACCGGAAAGAGTCAACTGCTCACATAAAGAGAAGTCGCACTTTCAATGTTGCAATCTGACAATGAACGAACTTTTGAAGTTTCACAAAGAGTTTTATGCTTCAATTAAAAAAACCTACCAGGATGCACTTATTCTCAAGTACTGCCAGGTAAATCAGGTGAAAAGAAGACGTTCTAATCAGAGTAACAGGTCTAGGAAAGATTTCACCATCCAATACCGGATTTTGAATGGTAATGCAACCGTCACAAATATGAAAGAGATCCAAATGCTGGACTTTAAAAGCACTGCCAAGGATGTCCTAAAACCGACTGCAAGATGGCCTTTCAAAATAACAGAATGTAAAAGGTTCATACTAAAGAGGTCTAAGATTCCAGGCAATGTGCTCATCCGTGGTGAACCGCACTTTAATTCAGATGTATGCACATTTGTAAATGTTTGCAAACTTCGAATGAAAACAAATATGATTCGACCATCCGTCGTGCCAGTTGGAGCTTCAATGAAACGTGCAAAAATTGTGGATGTCGAAGCACTGTTGAAAAAACACTTTGGCGGCGAATGGCAGACCAATGAAGAATGCGAGTTTTATCTTAATATTATTAATTCGCCACACTTACAAGAAGGAGAAGAAGGGAATGAAGAAAACTATTGCGATGAAGGGCTAGGAGATGTTGCTGATTTATTAATTTAACTAACTTAATTTTAAATTAACTTTCTTTTTTGTAACGAAACAAGAGAAAATTTTTCTAGGATTAAGCAAAAACTGTAATATCAGGTGCAATAAGAACTCCGAATTTATTATAATATACATTTTATTTTATTTTTATTACCTATACCTACCTAGTTTAGTTATCGATCTGTATTTTTCTGGCTGGGACATCACTAATCTCATTAATCCAAAATGGCGAGATTCATTTTCAAAGACCTCTAAGTGCACATTCATTAGAATCAAAAACAGCAAAGTGCACATGCGAGAATCAAAGGCTGCTAAGTGTTTTATTTTTTTCCATTTTTTCGTCTCAGTATTTGCAATAGGTATGTGAAGTCACCTAAAATCAATACTTTATAAGTAATTCTGCAAGCAGAATTCGAAACTTGCGAAACCTCATTACTGTGAGAATGATAAAACGATTATTTTGTTTCCTGAAAATTTTACTTTGTGGTACTTTGCAGCCTTTGATTCTATATGCCTCAATTATCTCAGGGCAAATTGTATGTGAGCACGAAATAATGAGCGTAAATTGAGCCAGCTTTACACTTCTGATTTATTGTCCAGCATTCGCATGATTTCTTCGAAAGAGAAAACGGACCAGTTCTGACGGATATTACAAAATTGATAATGAATATTTATAAAAACTTAATCACACTGCACCGAATTTTCCACGGGGTCGAGCAACGAAAAATCATTAATCACTGAACATTTCAACTGACTCTCATGCAAATCGCGATATTTTCACTTGGTTAATTTATTGCTTTTTAAATTGTCGACAGCATTCGGGTAGTTACTGTCGACATTCATATAATTTTTGTTGAAAACTCGCCCGTAACGTGCCTAAGTAGATAGCTAGCATGCATGTAAACAGAGGTCGGTCGTGGGTTCGATTCCTGCTGTAGGTCGCCGTACTTCATTTGTACTAATAGCATCAGTCTGAGTGCGTCGTAGTGTGAAAGTTACTATTGCCCGCTTATTAGTCAACATAATAAAATAAAAAAAGTTTTTTATTTGTTTTTTCAATCATAGAAGGTTTTTACTTGTGTTCGGTCGCAAAATTGAAGTTCGCGCCGTAATTAAATATGTATGTTCGGAAAATTTTACTACGGAACAAGTAAATCAAGACTTGCAAGATACGTTAGGGGCTCATGCTCCTCCTTATTCAACGCTCGCGTTTCCCAAAAAAAAATGTTGTAACTTGCAAGTATTTTTTCTTCTTCATCTAGTTTTTTTTTTCATTAATATGCACAATTTTTGGAAGTCGTAAAAACAAACTTAAAAAAACATAAACCGTGATCTCTGATTAAGTATATACGAAGTTCTGTATTTTTGTAAAAGCTCTTTAGGCTTGTTTTTTTGGGTCTTAATTTTTCAGGACTACACAGTAAGTTACACCGAGATAATTGTACATCCTACAATGTATTATATAATATATTTAACGAGACAGTTTATGCTTTTAATGGTAGAGACAGGTTGCCTACTTTATGAAGGAACTAAATTATCTTTTCCAAATGTTCATGTCAGGCAAGTTAGGCAATTAATAGGACATCAAGCTATTAAGTAGTAAAATAGTTCTAAACACTGTAAATAAGTAAAGACTACAACTATTTAACTACATGTAGGTGGAATACCTAGGATAGTTCGCCAGATCTACACAAAATATTTCTTTTGATAGATCTTTCGAGGGAATAAATTGCGTGACCGTGTTTTACCGCAACAATCGGAATAGTTTTTAATCTGGTTGTTATAGCCTAAGTGGGTACAGGTAACAGCACATGAAGCTTTACATTTTTTACAAAGTAAAAAATAATAGTAGTATCATGTAGTTCATTCCGTGGTCTTAGATTTTTTTTGTTGCAAAGATTAGTTGCAAAGTCGCCCGTAACATAACTGAGTAAAGGGGACGAATGTAAAGGTTGATGTGCGGTCGCCTGTACTCCACATAATATAACTGCGTAGCATTAATTGCATTTGGAATGGAAAAACGTTTCTGCTCTATGACGAATAAAAGTATTTGTTTTTTTGTTAATATTTATTTTTATTTAGAGGCTTGATTCATTCTCAGACTCACTAATTGTTAATTTTCTCAAATGTCACAGAATTTTGTATTCTTGGCTAAAAATAACAGCGTATAATTACTCTTAATTTAACAGATAAACTGTTATGTTTTCTAATATACCAAAATAAATATAACATAACTTTCCATGTCTGTGACGTCCTTCCCTGGTTACCATAGCTCAGGGTAGATATCATAGTTTGGGACCAGGACAAGTGATTAAAATGTGTGGAAGTTAATCCTAATATTAACTGAGTAGAGTGCATTGTGTCTAAAGGTAAAGGTAGATGTGCTGTGTACTGCCCACTCCCTTATTATGTTTTATAGTGTTACTGATTAAGTATGATTAGAATCTTAGGCGGGCGATCAATTCAAGCCGAGACAAGGCTAGGACAGGAGCGCGTGTCCATCGACAGGTAACAAAGTGTCGCAACGGTGGGCTTACTGCGTACACGCGTTATCAGCGAACATTTAATAAAATGGCGGGCGGATGATCGAGTGAGTGAAGCAACCGCCAGCCTCCGGCCATTACACCTGACAGCCTTGAGCGATCGCTGCTCGTGCTTCCGACCGACCGACCGCCGCGATTGTCACTAAACAATGGCGTGAGCTATCTTTAATCACCACAAAATATATTCTAATTGGATCCGCGAAACGGTGCCCAGTTAATGTTGGGTGTAAAAAAACTAATCATTCGATTCGAGTTATTCGAGGCACAGGCCATGAGAATATCGTGAAAGGGTTATTTTAATTAATTAAGCTTCAGGATCTCGCTTGCGGGTAGAAGTGTAAATATCTTAAACGAGAGGAATCGTGTTTTTAGGGTTCCGTACCTGAAAAGAAAAAACGGAACTCTTATAGGATGTACGTAAGTATCTACAAATTTGTACGAAACCCTGGGTGGGCGAGTCCGACTCGCACGTGTCCGGTTTTTTTTATATAATATAAGACAATACTTTTGCAGCGATTCATAAATCTGTTCAATGCGGAAGTCCCTGAGGATAAGTAAAAACCCTCAAGGACCGCCGGATGGAACTTATAAGTCGCCTTAAAACTAAGTATTTACACTTATGTATCTCTGTAGTGATATGTAGTGATAATTACTTGTTGTCACAAATGGGTGATATGTGGGATGATATTTAGCCCTTTGCGCCATGATTTTCACCTCATTAACATTATTTATGCGGCCATGGGTCAATCCATCGATAAATGTCCTGAGCAGAAACAAAATGCGCTGTTAAGAATTTCTGGCCGATTAAATCAACTGCACGTGACTGCACATACTTAATTTGGAAGGTAGGTACTTAAAAATATACAGCTCTCTACACTTCGATTCGCTTTGAAAAATATTTGCTTAGGTGCTCATATTTTTCTCTACGACGAACGAAAACTGAGCGCAAGATTTGTTAAATACTATATTGTTAACTTAATTCTGGGTTCACTTACTTAAGTTAACAATGAAAATACTAAGTGAGTTAGAAAAAATATCAAAGACTTTGAAAATGTTGGTAGCCATCATAATTTTAATACTAGAATTAAACATAAATTGTCATTTCCATGATTTAGACTTGCAAAAGTTAATATATCCTTTATGGGGCACTATAAGGTTCTACAACAAGATTTCTCAAGATATATTAGAGTTACCTCCAACGCGGTTTAAAAAAGGTTTTAAGCACACTGTCTAAAAAAGCTTACTATACATCAATGATTGTTTAGAAGACAAAGATGTTTGGCATTAAACCGTAGATTTATATTAATTACAGGACGATTGTGACTAGTGTTCGACACATTCATGACTAATATTTTAAGTTGAAAACTCTGTTAATCTGTTAATCATGTTAAAATGTGTTTTGAAAAGAATAAATCTGGAGTTTCTTTGTTAGCACTGGAGTATTTTTTCTTCTCCACATAATATATTTATTGTGAAACTAACAACTTTGACGTTCATTAAGTAAATTAAAACATTCTGTTTTTATAATGAATAAAAATATTTTAATGGACTTGAATTGAATTGGATGAATAGTTGACAGTCAAGAAAAAACGACTTTACCATAGTTCTTCCTACGACCTGAAACGTCGAAGCCAGCCACAATTCGCACGCTGCTTAGCATGTAACCGCCGTTGTAGGGCAAAGAGACACCTTGTTAATATAATCGAGATAGCACCGTGACCAAACATAGCGTCGGCAGTGCAAGAGATGATGGACGGCGGTGCTGCCACAATCTGTGGAAATACGAGGCCCCGCGAAAGCACTCTGTGACTTAGAGCTGGCCGGTCCCGACCGCAGCTCGTAAATTCAAATCGATAGCCGGCACACTTACTACACGTTAGTGATCGAAACTAACGACGCATCAAGCGTCTATTACCTGATCTTTTGACTCTTAGGTTGGGTCGATATGAAACTGATAGGCTTTGAAACTCTACAACCGATTTACAACGGAAAGGCGTAGTGTTGTCCTAGCCTTCGTGATACGATGGGTAAAGGTGTTCAAATAACCGTTACATGATAGGTTTTGGTTTACGATGACGCTCGCGTGAAATGTCCAGTTAGCAAAGTGGGCAATATTGCGCTATTGCGGCGGCGTGGGGTGATCGTGACGCTGCAACGGCGCCCGCGCCGGTCACGAGTCGCTCCGTTGACCCCGCACCTCTTATCACAAGTCCCAACACTGAACATCAGGGATGTAACGGAGGTAGTTTTATCGGAACCGAAGGCGTAGTCGGAGTTTTTAAATTTGCTTTATCGGAGTCGGAATCGGAGTCGGAATCGGAGTCGGAATCAGGGTCGGAGGCAGGGTCAGAAGTGGTGGCATGAGAGAGAATTTTTATTTAAGGACAAATAAAACATTATTGAGTCAAATTTTTTTCATTTAAATTTTCAATTATAAAATAAAACACAAACAATGAAAAAAATTCGCATATTTCCAAGTAAACAAGAAATTAAAATAAATGAATTTAAACCCAAACTACCCAAAGTAGCACATTACATTATATTAAATGAACGAAAGCTTTATAACAAATTAAATGAAATGAATTGACTCCAAAAGTAGTGTATTATACTTTACGAACAAAAGCTTTGAAGCTTTGTCTCCGTCCAATCTATTTCTTAAGGAGTCGTAGATTAGGCCAGCGCCACTAAAAAGTTGTTCGCTCGCTACCGAGCCTGGTGGACACTGGACACGACAAATATTGGCTGGCAATGATTCAAGGGGCTGGAATTTTGTATTTCCATTTACTTTCCACCACAATAACGGATCATCACTAATACTTATACGTTTTTCTTTTTTGAACTCATTTAGTAAACTTTTCATTACAACAAATTTGTCAAGAACTGAACATTTTTCAGATGTGTTATTATCATCTTTTTTTTACTTCAATGAAGTAGTTCCAAACACAACTTGATTTAGGTTTCATTGTCCAACACAAAAACAGATCACTTTCATTGATAATAAGCCACAAAAATCAAAACGAATATCTATAACCTATGAACGAATCGTGTGCGTAACAAATTAACAACAAGTGAAAAAATAATTGACGATAGAGTGCTCAGTGCACGTAGTGGGAGTCGGGGGGATTCCCCACGCAACATGTATGAACCTGTTCATAACAGTCGACACAGGCCGCCGCGCCACCACTATGTTATAATGCTTCGACCTCCGATTAAAACCTTCGATTTGAAAGTGTCGGAGCCGAAGTCGAAACCGAAGGTGTAACAATAATCGGAAGTTCCGACTTAACGGAACCGGAGTCGAAGCTCCGTAACATCCCTGCTGAACATCCACAACAAAGAACAACATAGGCCTGTTTGAATGTAGGTACATACTTTGAAGTAAAAATGCTAAGTACTTAGATAACATCTCAAACTTTACCACGATAATGCAGTATGTCTGACTCTACATTTCACTTTATCAATAGCAAGTTATAACATAGCATAACATGTTTCTCATACTAAACGTCAAAGTCGTGCTCACATAAGCTTCTACATAAAGACATGAAACCTTAATCAAATTGTAAATAATGTATATGTCCAAAGGCGTCACATGGCGTCTCGAGATCTCTTAATATTAACAATTAATGTGTGCAATAAATCAAATGCAACACGCGCATTAGATAAAACTGAAGGCTTCGGCGGCTTAACTAGGCGCATTAAACATAATGGCAGTTGCACACGGCTGCAATTTTATTAACATTTTAGAGAGCCCCAGCCCGTGCTTCGAGAATGCACAATCAGTAATCAGCAGTACGTAAGTAAGTAGGTACGCAAAATTGCATGTAATTCCGGCAACTCAGTACGGCACTTAAAAGGGTGTTTAATTTTAAATTACGTTTTGAGTTAAGTAACAAGTAGGATCAAGGTACGCAGTGACCTATGTCCGAAGTGCATTAAGCCTAGGGCCAACTTTATTTCTAGTTTTCTCATCGAGGTAGGTACATCAAATTCTGCAGATACTGAGTAACAAGGTGTATGCTACCTAGCTGGTCTATTTACAGTATCTCGTTGATGGTTTCCAACTACCGTAAGTCAGTTCTTGATTGGACCATAAAATAGAGGCTATGAATAAAATTGGTAAAATTAGACAATTTTATTCATAGCCTCTATTTTATAAGCCTAAATAGATTTTGAACATGAAACGTGAAGGGTCCATTGTTGAATTTAATAGAAAATACTCAGTGCTGCTATTATAGTGGTCTCGAAGCACCATTTAATGGTGGCTGGCTGCGCGCACGCTTTCTTTGTACTTACCAATAAATTATCACGAAGATCATGTTCTGATGTAGCGGCTGGCTGCTTAGTGGCATGGGAACCCGGCGCAGGCGGCCTGGACCACGCGTTCACCATTTGGCTTGTATGTTACTTTATGTTACTCTAAAATGTGTTAAAGAACGCAAACTTGAAAACCGTTACTTGGGTTTTCATAAATGAATCACGAAATTTGCACGGAATGTACTGATTTTAATCGAGATGAATAATTTAGACCGTAACTAATAGTATTTAAAAAAAGGCGGGCCCAAAAATCAAATACCTGCCGCATATCAGGTAAAAGCGGAGGCAAATACCAATATTTGAAATATGAAAGGAAAATAAGTTGTTCACAGTTTTCGGATTTTATCCTTTAGGTACTGGCGATTAAAATCCGTCCAAACGATTAATTGTTTGTGACTAGCTGACCCGGCAAACGTTGTTTTGCCATATTAATAAGCCAACGACCTATTCCCAGATCTACCAAAAATGCACAAAACATTTCATAAAAATCGGTGAAGCCGTTTCGGAGGAGTTCGAAAACAAACACGGTAATTTCTATATATTATATACGTTATATTATATACTCAGAAAGTTTTGCGAAAATAAAATAAAGTGTTCTACACTCACCGGCACATTTCACCGCCCACCTTTTTAGGGTTCCGTTGTCTGACAAGGAACCCTTATAGTTTCGCCATGTCCGTCTGTCTGTCTGTGTATCTGTCCGTCCGCGGCCTAGCGCAAAGACCGGTTATACTAGAAAGCTGTAATTTGGTATCTAAACAAAGAATAAAATGTTGGAAAAAATTTTGTGTTGACTGTGATAAACATGAAAAGTGGGGATGATTTTATTTCGTCTACCCCATCATGTCAGGCATCGTTGGATTGGTCGTTGAAAAATATTGTGGGTGTAAAAATTCAGGTTAGTAGCACATATAATCAACTTAAGAGGATAACTATGACGACTAAGTAATCTTTACAAGTTACCTTGTAATAGGCGACTTATAAAAGGAAAATTTCGTACAGAATCCATTGAAAATTACTTTCGTAAAGTTGTTAGTTCTATAAAGCAGATAAAAAACCCTCTTTCTACGTAACCCTACACTGCGCGTGGTGCGACACGCAAATGGCTGGTTTTTGTGAAGACCCTAGGACTACTAAAGGATCGCCTTAATTTGCTTCTGTCCATTGAACGGTTTCGTTCTCCATCTCAGAAGGTCTTCATTCTGATGAAATAATCCTTCACCAAATTGAAATGAGGCCAATCGGACGTTATTCAAACACAAAAGAATTTCCGAAATGAAGATGAAGAAAGAAGAAGAAAGACATTTATTAAATCGGTTAAAATTTTACAAAGTTACGAGAGAACATATAAAAACCAGCCAACTGCGAGTCGGACTCGCGCAAAAAGGGTTCCGTACCATTATCTATACAACATTTAAATATTTCAAGCGTCTACCTGTTGCCGTTATTAATCATCATCATCATCATTCAGCCACAAGAAGTCCACTGCTGGACATAGGCCTCCTCCATGGATTTCCAAAAAGACCGGTTGGAAGCGGCCTGCATCCAGCGTCTTCCTGCCACTTGAATGACGTCATCTGTCCATCTTGTGGCTGGTCGTCCCACGCTGCGCTTGCCGATATGTGGTCTCCATTCGAGAACTTTTCGGCCCCATCGGCCATCAGTTCTGCGTGCTATGTGCCCCGCCCACTGCCACTTCAACTTACTAATCCGCTGGGCTATGTCGACGACTTTCGTTCGTCTACGGATCTCATCATTTCTGATTCGATCTCGTAGAGAAATTCCGAGCATAGCCCTTTCCATAGCTCGTTGCGTGACCTTGAGCCTTCTTATGAGGCCCATAGTGAGAGACCACGTTTCAGTGCATGGAACAGAAGCGTGGTGACGCTGTTCTTCAAGAAAGGGGATAACTCTCTATTGAAGAACTACCGACCCATCTCGCTTCTGAGCCATGTTTATAAGCTGTTTTCGAGGGTCCTCACGAATCGTCTCGAACGCAGGTTTGATGACTTCCAGCCTCCCGAACAAGCCGGTTTCCGAAAGGGCTTTAGTACCATAGACCACATCCACACGCTGCGGCAAATTATACAGAAGACTGAGGAGTATAATTTGCCATTCTGCTTAGCGTTTGTCGACTATGAGAAAGCCTTCGATTCGATCGAGACATGGGCAGTGCTCGAGTCTCTCCAGCGTTGCCGTATTGACTATCGGTATATCGAGGTGCTGAAGTGCTTGTACAACAGCGCCACCATGTCGGTCCGAGTACAGGAGCAGAATTCGGAGGCAATTCCATTGAGAAGAGGCGTGAGACAGGGAGACGTTATCTCTCCGAAACTGTTCACGAACGCACTGGAAGATGCCTTCAAGCTTCTGGAATGGCAGGGACGCGGCATCAATATCAATGGCGAGTACATCACGCACCTTCGATTTGCCGACGATATAGTAGTCATGGCAGAAACGATGGAAGACCTCGGCATAATGCTCGACGACCTCAGTCGAGTTTCCCAACGTGTGGGCCTTAAAATGAACATGGACAAAACGAAGGTCATGTCGAACGCTCGTGTTGTGCCCACCCCAATAACATTGGGGAACACGACTCTCGAAGTTGTAGACGAATACGTCTACTTAGGACAAACAATCCAACTAGGCCGGTCCAACTTCGTGAAAGAGGTCAATCGTCGAATCCAACTCGGCTGGGCAGCTTTCGGGAAACTTAGAAAAGTCTTTTCGTCTAATATACCTCAATCGCTCAAGACAAAATTATACAACCAGTGTGTGTTACCAGTGATGACTTATGGCCGTTATTAATATCAAGCAAAAAACTGCAAAAAAATACGTTTGTTGTATGGGAGCCCCCGATAAATATTTATTTCATTCTGTTTTTAGTATTGTTTATTATAGCGGAAACAGAAATACACCATCTGTGAAAATTTCAACGGTCTAACTGTCACGGCTCATGAGATGCAGCCAGGTGACAGACGGACGGACGGACGGACCGCGGGGTCTCAATAATACCCTTTGGGCACGGAACCCTAAAAAAAAAGAAAAAACATACGCGTCAAATTGAGAACCTCACCCTTTTTTGGAGTTGGTTAAAAACGGAAAAATCATAAAGTAATATCAAAAACTGGTACCAGGTAAGTCCGCAACTTAGAAAAATCAAAAAGTCACACATAGGACTGACATGAGACTCGAACCAGAGCCTGTCGATGGTCTTCGTACAGTCGAAAACAGATCAATTTTTAATCAGTTGATTAAAGTGGACGTATGTTAACATTGATGCGCTGTCGACTGTTCCTATTGCGCTGCCAAAACGCTTCAATCAAGGTAAAATATAGGCATTAAAAATTCGACACAGCAATAAATGCGTGCGTATACGACGATCGCATAATTGCTAGTAGACTATAGATATTTTGAGGTCGTCAACTTTCTTTAAAATGAGAAGCACCTCTAAATATTAAAAGAAGCGCAATAAATATGATATTGCCGTGTAATTTCCAAAATAAAATTGCATGGCACTCGCGGCCGACTCAGTAACGTATAATTTGATGATTTATATTAACGGCGTCTCCGGTTTTAATCACTGCTTTTTGCGTGTTCCTGACAGGAATTAGTGCAAGGCGAGCGAGCCAAAGTGATTCGTGCGGCGGCGCAGCCCGCTGCCATCACGGGTATCTGTTGATATTCGAAGATCATGAAAAGCTTTTAAAGCACATTACATTTCGGCAGGACGGCAATAATGCATTTTTGCAAGCAGATCGAGCGTGGTGCGGCTCTGTTACGCAAGGATGGCCGCGGAACTGGTTGGACCGGCTCAGGATCTGGGCCAGAACCATCTCTCCGCTAACATATTACCGCTAATAGATATTGAACCAGCCAGCCACCGCCACGCCGGCCAGTCGGCACGGACCTCTTCAATTTGCTTTTTATGTAGATGATTGCCTCCGCGAGCTTCTGCAATACACGATTGACTTACGCGATAGGATTTGCTATGTTGGGATTACTATTTTGCAACTTTGTAAGTACTAAATAATAAAAGGCTTCCAATGATTTCAATTCTTCTAAAATTCAATCGCTGGATGGACATTTACTCTAGAGACTGGTGCATGAAAAACGTCACCTGAGTTATTGTTGGACGTTGGTGTCACCTGATACTGATCTACTGAAATAAGTCTTTAGGTACCGATTGCTGCTCATATAAAATTCACCATCTCGGAATGTATAATAATATCTTGATAATAACAATAAGTACCTAAGTATTGGTATAATTAAATTAGTTGGGCAACGGTACCTACCAATGCTATTGTGTTCGTCGAGTGCAGATCGCTGATCTCAGAGGGAAGGACGAGAGCGGACCACCTTACACAATGCAGGTTTCACTGCGTGCTGACATTTCATTAAAATATATTGAAATCGTGAAATGGGGTTTGCATCCTATAGATTGGAGCAGGTCGGAGCACGCGCGTCCGACGCAACGCAATAATGCGCCCCTTTATTGATTTGTTTCGTGTTACGAAACGGACCAAACGATTATTATGCATAAATGGTTATTTACGATGCAATTATTGGGAGTACAATAGATATTTTTATTGTCTCTTCCGAGACCCATATCTTTTGTTTTGAAATGGTCCAAAACTTCAGGAAAGCTTTTCTCCACATAGGCTTTTAGCTCGCGACAATAAATAACCATACGGTGACAAGGTGCATGCAGCTGCTCAAACACTCGCTAAGTAACCAGCTTTCGTTCAGATTCATTAGGCGTCGGGCGCGAACGCTACGCTGTAATCGAAGCAATTGTTCTCTAGGAAATTCAATTATTAGCTCGTTGGAGGAGCCGAGCTGGCCGCGGCCGCCGGACAACCCGCTGCGTCGTCGTTAGAGGCTTAGAAATAATTGCCAGCGATTTATCTGTAGTCCTGGACGATAATTAAATGCTTAATAATTGAAAGAGCGCGTCGGTTTGTTCGGCCGATAAATCGTTTAACAAGTCTCTTGGTGCGATATTACACTTAGCTTGCACTTGCTTCGTGCTTGTTGTAATTTGGTACTGAAAGGATTATCCAGGTTGGCTCGGTCTCACGGCTATCGTTCTAATTTAAGCGTTTGAGTTTATCTTTTGTTTATGGCATCTAATTCTATAATTAATTAGGCAGGTACCTAAGAAACCACTCAACTTTGAACCTGTTGTTTGCGCACTTCAGTAGGCTCGTGCTCCTTTGTTCAGTTACATCTCACCTGGCTTTTAAATTGACAATAGTGATTCAGGAAAGTTACAAATACTTACTCCATAAATATTTACACAGAGCAAGTGCAAACATACAACTTGTGTTGAATAATTCCCTAAACGAACGAATAAGGACATGCACGGACACATATATTTACATTAGGCCCTTATCCCGGCCCACACCTTACAGCTCCCAATAAAATTTCCCCTCGCGTGGAATACAAAAGACCCCGGGCGCACCTGAATCATTGTAAAGCTCCGACAATAAGGAAAACGTGATGCCAACTGTAAATTTATGTGTAACGGCGACGTGTTAAACTGTGCACCTTATAAATAAAGTACGATTGTCTATTGTCATTGGATATTCTGGAGGATAAATCAACGTTTATCACGGCGTCGCGTCGTCGCCGACGAGAGCGGTGCCATCGCGCGCCTCGCCGACGACGGTGCCCTAATGATATCGATAAGGGCTTCGCGACGCACGACTTGATATGCAGAACAAGCGATTTTGTCAAATTGTACCTGATGCAAATTGTAATAGGTCTGTTTACCTATGAGAACAAAACCGTGAGATGCCGTTAAAGATTTGGCCGGATGCCATTTTACCAGCGATAATAATTACGATGTGCGAATATTGCGGTCCCTTAGATTATGCTTTGACAAATCACGACTTTGCAATTCCAATGCAGTGGATTTAATGTATGGGCGGTAGTTTGCATTCTAACCGCGACCCGGCGGGCCACCTCTTTCCTAATGCACGCTTATTTGAGCTTTTTAACCTTTCATCTGCGCGGGGTTTGAGCATTGAGGGGCAATAAACATAATGTGGATTCTTTAGTGCGCACTCATTGTTCCCTTTTGCCGAGACGATGCCGTGTTTGAAGAAGATTAGTTACAAGAACTTGTTATTTTCCAATGTAACGTTGAGCCAATAGAAACGATGCCGACGGGGTGCTTGTGTAGGGTCCTATATCTAGGTACACCTCTGTGGGTTAGCCCACGGAATGTTTATGAGACATTCACAAATTGAAATTATGTTTTATAATTGAAATTTATCGCAGTTCATCTTAGACATATGATTACAATAGATTATCCTTACACAGTAGAGTTCAATTAATAGATAAACTAAACTCTGCCAATAGGAAATTCAATTCGGCAATAGCGATTTATAAGCAAATCGTGCCACAATACTTGCATATTTGCTAATGCATGTTGTTGGAGAGCCGAGCGCTACACGCCAAGGGTTGAAAGGTACCGTGGAAGTGTGCGATAGGTAGGTACTAGTTTTGTAAGCAGAACCATTTATATTACGAGCTCAATGGGGCAAGCCTCGGGCGAGTGTTTCTATTCTGGGGAATAGCATGGTGTGTGACGTAACTGCAAGTGCATGGTGGTGGACCGTGCGGGGGTGGCTGGTGGCGAGGGGGGCGGGGCGAGGCGCCGCGGGCGGGCGGCCGGTGAAAGGGCTGGGCGGGGCGGCGTGCGCGGCGCCGCCCACCGCGCATTTCACCACCGCGCCGCCGTCGCCGCCGACGCTCCTCGCGCGTCCTACTTCCCTCCTCGACGCTCCGTATTCAATTGTGATTGTGGCTCGCCACTCTCCGCCAAACAATACTATTGTGAAATCCCGTTTGTTGCTTTGTGTCGACCCCGCGGTGCTGCGACGGTTGTAAAATTAAAGTCGTCGTTAGCAGATAACCGTTTTCGATAGGCATATTACTTGGTGTTTGATGCAACACCTACAACTTCCTTATCGTTACTGGTACTTGGAAACCTAATATAGTCGCTGGCATTTCCAAATTCTAGAAAATGCAGCATCTCGGAATTTGTATACGAAAATACGTCTAGGGAGAGAGCCGAGCGCAGCCGACGCGTTAGGGCCTCGTAACTATGCTAATGTGGGCAACTTACAGGGTACGCGATGTTCGACTAAACGTGGCGCATTGCTCGCGGTCGTAATTGCGCTGAAAGGCATCAATTTGAAAGGCGATTGAGCCGCGTTTGGGCCTAAATAAGACGTCGCTACACGAGAACTGTAAAGAGGTTGCATTACACTTATTGAGGCCCGAGGGCCGCATTATCCGCTAGCCGAGAGCCTCCGCGCTCGCGAGCGTGGCAGCGCACGGTCAGAGCGACCAGTAATAGGTACTACGCTGATCATTCAAATACACTCGTAACTTACGAGATTGTTTCAACCAACTGTTTTCTAATTATTATTTGCACTCTTTTCCATCGTCTTAAGTTTTGTGAGGCTGGTAACTGCAAAATTTATCACTATTGATGCGTGTTATGAGTTAGGTAGGTAAAAAAAGTTACAAAACATCGGTTCAGTTATAGGTACCTATAATTTAAATTCAACAGCTTTGCTATAAATCGGTGGGGGGCGTGTCCACCGCGAGCTATAAGCGTCTCGTCCTCTCATGTCGTCATTGTATCCTCATAAATCCTTTACAACAGATGATTACAAATAAATGAAGAAAAATCTTCAGTCACTGTTTATTATTTCATTCTCACTTTGAATACTATAGACGACTTTATAAATCCATTGATATTGATATTTTTAATGCCACTAGAGCCGGAACGTTGAAATATTTAAAGCGATTAATTCTTGACTACGGTCTTTTATCTATGACCATATCTAAATAATTTCAGTGTCACCTCCTATTCTTTATATGAGGAGATGCTTAAAGCTCGACTGTACCGTGCTCATATTTTCGCGACGTTGTAAGTGTTGTCACAGATCTCAAAGGTCGCTGATCCGAGACCTCATTGTTTCGTGTTGTTGCGTCAGCAAGAGTTCTCGGGATGCAGTGAATCGGAATGTTCAATTTATGACATTAGTTTGCCTCCAACAAATTTAATTTATCTGTTGGTGTGTATGAGTGATTACTTAAACTATAATACACCTCCTCAGTCTGTCGACCGACAGTGACGTACACACAACATGGAGCGAAATATTACAAAATTCACAGTAATTTACGAGACATTGCAGGTAGCAAAAAGTGATACTTTTCTCTATAGGCAGCACGAAACGGCTCCGGGTCTGCGTTTTATGGCGCAAAAATATATGCGTTTGACAATTAATGTACAGGAAATTTTGACTTTTGAGTGCGTTAAAAAGCGCGATACGCGTGGTCATGCTACCTGTGCTGGATTGCCTCGAATGATGCTGAATTTTGTCCGACAAACCTGGGCGCATTGCCGTGGGTACCGCGAAATCGATAGTTTAGTCAGCTGTTAATGGTTAAACGGCCATAAAAGTTTAGGAGCTCGAGACAACTAGTCCCGACGACGGCGAGGCGGGCACGAACTGACAATAAGAGCAAAGTTCAGCGCGGTTCAGGACTCGCTAGGAATGCGGGGGCGCGCGGGGTGAGCGCTTGCGAGGTGCTGCCTGCTCCACTCGGAGCCTCACGATTACTATTTATATCGACGTGTCCGAGATAAACATTTACTCCACACAATTACAAAATGCCTGCAAAAACCATAGCGACGACACCGGAGGCAGTGAATCTTCTAATTATATTCGGTTTTGGAGATAATCCATCGGCTTTGTTTATCCGTTTGTGATACGAGCACAATCGATTTCTAACCAATGGGACGCGTCGGCGAAAGTTTGTTTTACGAGGGAATGTAACGAGTCGCGTTCACGCATGACCCGCAGGTCAGTGTACACATTCAGACACATGTCAATTAAGAGTCTCGCTCGGCATCGGCACTGGGCGCGGATTGAGTGCTTTGACATGTTTGTGGAAAATCTGCGACGAGGCTGATTCATTACTTCATCTAATGCCGACTGTGTAGCAGTGGCTACAGGATTTATTGCTAACCGTACGCTTTGAATTTGTTTCCCATCATCATTTAAGTAGCAGTCCGATTTATTTTCAAACAAAACTAAGCGCATGAGAGAACAATATGTAATATAAATCGACAATGTGACAATTACACACAGTTTATTCGTACATGAATCACCGCGGGCGCGCGTTCGTACATCAAGTATGGCAATCACCCGCCCAACGCTAGGTCGATAGCGAGGTAGTTTCCCAACAGAAATGGCTGTGGTTGTTGGCAATTTACCACCTCAGAGATCGATCAGCTCCTATTATCTGAGGAGGTCAGACGTGTACAAACATCGATTTCGCGTCGTTAATGTGACGTGCTGTCTCTAAGCGCTAACTGGCGCGGCCCGGCGCAGGCGCACGTAGCTCTCTAATGATCATCACGTGTAATCATAATGATACGCTCAAATCGGACCAACAACTGGAGATATGATTATACTCAGACCCTATAATTATACTCAGACCTTATGGGTACCTGCATTTTCTAAAGCTTACTGTACAAAGAAGTTACAAAGAAACTACAGTTGCGATAAACCTAAAAAGGTAGGTATCTTCGTGCCGCAGCGGTAGTGCATCTACATACCATGCGAGAGGTCCCGGGTTCGAATCCCGGCTGGGGACAAAAAAAAACCCCAAGTCTTGGATGTTTACATGTTTGTGATGTCGTTGTTTCTGGTTCCCACGACACAAGGTATCCTAGTGTGGGGCCAGAAGCAATGTATGTGCCTGTATGTAAATGTTTATGTTTATTATTCGATGATATCGATATTATTCTAAAAACGGGTGGTTACTTTCAATTAAGAAATATTTATTGACTGCTAAGGCGCCTCATCTTAATTAAAATATTAAGACTCCATAAGATTGCTATTTTAACATAATCAAGACACATCGCGTCTGTGAACTTTTCCGAAGCGATATTGGCATTAATTGATAGCCTTAGGGCCCAATTTAAGGAGTGCCATTAATAAACAGAAGTGACAGATCGAGTCACTAAAAACGCTAATTAAAATTAATTATCTGATCAATAAGTGTCCCTATAATTACTTCGAACATAATTGTTAGATGCAAGTAAGATATTGTCCTTAGTCTAAGATTTATTGGAGGATTTTGTTGAGATGCTCCTTTTTCATACCGTGAGAACGGCCTTTATTTTTCGTGAGCCAATTTTGTGATGCTTGTTTGTATGATCGATCGCTGGGGCACCGCCGCCGCCGCCGCCGCTGCCAATGGCGCTGGCGCAACATTGACGCTTTGTTGTCAGTCTTGCCCAAGCGCGAGTGTCTTGATCTCCGACCTAAACGAAACGAGATTGATTTCTAATAGCTTATTATACGCGCGACTTATATCAGTCAATCACGCTCTAGTATAGGCATCTGCTTTTGTAACAGGACGATTCCGATTCCTAGAAAATCTCACGTGAATGTTCTGTTAGAATTAATTGATAGAATAAAACCTTCAACTCAGGTAAGCAATCAGTAAAACATGATTAAAACATGTAATGATTGCGCTATTCCGTGTTTACGTAGTTAATTTACTGTGAGCCAAGTAAAGTAAAGGGACAGCAAATAAGTAGGTTCCCGCTGCTTATTAGTGGTGTTCGCGTGAGTTTACGTTTCTGTGCTATCTGTATCTCAGAGCCTAATTAGACTGTCGGTGTTCGAGCGCTGAGCTTTATAACAAGTGCAAAGTTCAGCTGGGTTGGGCTGAGAGTTTCTCTAAATTGAGTCGCCTTAACAACCGCTAATGTGTGTTTTCAATGTTCACAGTTCAGCTAATTGCTGAAATGTGATTAAAAGAAATTACATCCGTGGTCGTGTTGATGTTCTACGCCTTATACTACAACAAGTGGGAATGGAGCAAGTAGCAAACCCTGCATGGTCTCTGCCCACCCATCCGGGATAATGGCGTTAGTTTATCTACGTATATTTTTTTACTTTAGCGTATAGAAAGTTTTATTGAAATAATGTAAAACCTGAGAACAGATTCTTCAGTGTCGATATTTAATCAACTTTCAAGTGTATTTATCTATCAACTCGTGCCTATCTATGTGAATAAAAGATTAAAATTCTCAATAAACAGGGTGTAAAAAATCTGAAAATGTGGTGTCCTACTCGTCTATAAGGTCTCTAAGATCACCCGACGAGCAATGGAGAGAGCTATGTTAGGAGTTTCACTGCGTGATCGAATCAGGAATGAGGAGATCCGCAGAAGATCCCGAGTTACTAGAATAGCTCGAGAAATTGCTCAGTTGAAGTGGCAGTGTGCGGGGCACATAGCTCGGAGAACTGATGGCTGTTGGGGCGGAAAAGTTCTGACCTGGCGACCATGGACCGGACGACGCAGCGTGGGGAGACCCCCCACCAGATGGTGGCAGGGATGCGGGCGGCACAAGACCGGGAAGCTTGGAAAACCATGAGGCAGGCCTATGTCCTGCAGTGGTCGTCAAATGGCTGATGATGATGATGATGACTCGTCCATACGAACAACTATTACTACGATGTGATGCATGTAATTAGTCAATAATGGCGGTCCGTTAGTTTTCTACGCTCTCACAGTGAATGGTTCGTGGGTGCGTGTTCCCTCATTTTTGAGGCATCCCCGATAAAGCAGGCTGTCGCTTAGTTCCATGGTGATGCTTATTCCGTGAGCAGTAGCCTGTTAGGACTGCCACGGCTATACGCAGATCACCTCGTGTTAGACGCAGCAGACTGCGTTAATGACTTTTTGCGCATTTTTAGTAATGCTTGCTGTACATACGATTGTTTCATTTAATTCACCAAAGAGGGTGCGGTTAAGTGCCCGCAACTGCATTCAGCACCTTAAGGCTGTACCTTAACTTACGTCTGGCATTACGTCTTGCTCGCACATTCTAACTTATGATATTTTTTTGTGGTCTGCTTTGCCAGATAATAAATTTACGGACATTTTAAATATATTTTTGTTTTCTTCAGCTTATTTTTTGACAAGAAAAGGTGCTTTTATACATGTACAATCTACGAAAATTTTCTCAATAAAAAACTGAGCGTAGGATAACAAAAATATGTCTTAAAAGTCCATAATTTTCTTATGATATTTTTACAATCATTAAACATGTTAGAATGTACAAGCGGGACGAATGCCGCACGTAACAGCAGCCTTGAACCCCGTTAAATTACTCGATGGCACTTTATGTGTAGCTACAGTCGACGGCAACCTTTACACTTTTGTTGCAAAGTCGCCCTTAGCGTACTGATTACACGTATGTAAAGGTTGACGTGCTGTCGACTGTACTACCCGGGATCGTGGACCCCATCGCGGAGCCGGCGGCACGCCCGCAGCCGTGATTGTGGCCAATTATTTTCTGTTTATCTCTAATTACGCATGCGCTCTAGCGTCAGCGACTATCGCTGATCTACCCTTCGGCCCGAGATGCCATCTCCGCACCTAATCAGCTCTCAATACGATTTACATGAGCGCATCGACGGATCGACCGATGAATAGGGTCAAATTAGGGCAAATGACGGATAATAATGGTCGAAGAAACTACTGTTCGTTTCTGATAGCATTGAATCAGGCAATTTAGTGACAGTACCTCCAAAGGTTGCGTATTATATTGGTAAGATGATTTACGAGTTCAGTTCGATTTTCACATTACGGATTTTGTTTTGTGGTTAATTAATAAATGATCTTTATAAGATTTTTAAAAAGAATCTATTTATATAATTAAATTAATCGCAATATTTACAATAAGTGCTACATAAAAAAATGGTCTCTAGACCGCTGCCTTTGGGAAGGGTTTGCATAAGCAGCCTATATACGTCCCACTGTAGGACACAGGCTTTCTCTCAGGGAGATAGTATGGGCTTACTCACCACGCGTGCCCACCGCGGATTGGCGATTTCAAGCGCTGAAGTATGTGAATAGCTCAGACACTTAGGTTTCCTTACGATGTTTTCCTTCACCGTTAGCGAGTGGTATATTAATGCTATAACTTCACAAATGTACATAACTTAGAAAACTAAGTCATAGGTATATGCCCGCACCGGGAATCGAACCTGGGTCTCTTGCTTCCGAGTCCAATGTTCTACCCATTAGGCTACCACCGCTGTTTTTTTAGGTTCATTTCGGGTTTATTAACCGACTTCAAAAAAGGAGGAGGTTATCAATTCGAAGCGTTTTTTTTTTTTTTTTAGTTTTCAGAATTGCCGCCAACAGAAATGCTCTCGTTGCTTGCGCAATCAGGCAAAAACAATTCCTACGTTTATTACAAAATGACTGGAAACTGCCACACAGGGTTGGGATTATGTCTGCGGGGAGGTTGGTGTTCACGCCGTGCACAGGCTGTCACTGTCAGCGAGGGCGCTCGCGCAGTATTAATTTATCCGCAACTCGTGCAAACAGAATGACGTGTCGCTTTTTTTGTGTGCGGTGGTGAAATTAGGGTGCATTAAGGCAACAAGGTCAGTGCGGTCGCGCCGCGTCCTGTGCGGGCTCGGTACTGCGGTTCCTTTAGAAATTCATTGGTTTTGCGGTTAATGATTTCCGTAACACACGTTTGTTCGTCGTATCGTAATGAGTTGTGGAAGTTACCAAAAATCACACTAATTTCGTAATTTCGGTTTCATTTATTTTTCACGCAATAAAAAGCCAATCTTTGCCCTAGACACATCAACCGCCGCGAATTGCTTGCGTATTCGTACATTAGTTCATGTCATTTAGGTGCATTGCATGTGAACGGCGTCCGTTAATCACCGAAACAAATACTCATGATGTTTCTCACAGTCTGATATTTTATCTAGACGGGCAGGCGGGCGGCGGAGTGAGTGCGGGTGCACTTACTCTACAGATCTAGTCTCTAGATCAGTGTTAGTCATCAGCGGCATGTTATCGGACGCATTTATCGACCAACCGTGTGAGAAAAGCCAATCAGTTGCCGCCGTCGGCCGCGTAATCCTTCAATGAACTGACTCACACTTCGCTTACGAAATTCTATTTAGCCAGGCAGCCATAAACTGATGGATCTGATGGGCTTAAGGAATTAGGTAGCGTCGCTGAACACTGCTAGACTTGATTATTTATTTTAACGTCATGGGAATAACGAGATTTTCAAAGATAAGCACATGCAATGTGCTGATTACGGTCATCGTTAACTCGACGCCCGGGGCGCATGAAAGTCAGTATAACACTCAGCGCTAAACACTATGCAGTGCGGCATGGTTTACTACTTTCAAGAAGTGAGTTAATGTTAAAATTACCAGTGTTACGAGCCAGTGTTACAAACCTTGCACTACCATGAGCGATGAATATTCATAACATCTGCTGGGAGATTCGTTTCGAAACCCATCTTGATAATTTTTAATCGATTTAAGAGGACCACTCACAATATTTTCTCAACAAAGAGATGACCCAGATCAATCCCGGAGATTCTCACGCAGTGACAGTAACAATGGTGCAGTCTGAGCACCTACACCCGAAATATTATGATCCTTAGGGTTAAGGTACATAACCTGTATCTCTATAATTTTGTAACAATGGAACAAGATACTTTGTCTTTGAAAGTATTTTCCCGTCGTTTCATGCACAACTGCAATGAATAAAATTAAATATTTTTCAGTGCTTAATAACATCATTTTAAAACAACATAATTAGATACATTTTTAATCCAAATGCAGAGCTTCTACACGTGTGGTAGAAGTTCTACATTTGGCCACTGCTCCTCCCACGATACGCCGATAAGATTGCGAATGACTGATGCGTAGGACAATATTATGTTTGTAATAGATCGACGACCAGCACTAGAGATACGCATACGAATAATAGCTAGTCCATCGCGATAAGGCACACTGTTATTACTTCATTATATTTCGGAGAAACTGTCCTAGTCACCATGGGAAACACTTCCAGAACACATTAAAATGTAGATGGGGAAAAAATATCGGCATGTCAGAGCCAAAACTGCTTCAAGGCGTAAATTCACAGCTCTTTTAACTATTCTAAACAGCTACCTACTTGAAGTATACAGGGTCTATAGTATCAATAATTTGATCACTATCAATAAGCAAAATTTAATTTATTTTTTCATTCAGCATCGAGTTTCAAGAGCGTTTTAAAAATTTAATATTGAAAATTTCTATGTTTTGCTAGTTGGGAGTGATAGCGAGACATACAGAGAAACGGTTTTTACGTTCTCCATTCTCTATGCCACACCATGTATGGTATGAAAAACTTTGTAACGGTTTCTTTTGACTCTAGAGCGATATGTTACTGATACTATGTATAGAGTCGTCTTAAAATACGATAAACGTAAGGCTGACATCTGTTGATCTGTACAAGCACCGATGAAAACTTGACGAAACTTTGTAGGTACGCAACGTGACGACGTAGGTAAGTGTACTGCGATTATCGTTGTGTGCCTAATTCCTCGCTATTCACATTGTCAGGTGATTAGTTACAAGTGATGTATACCTCGTAGAGACTCCTACCGAAATTACTTTACAATGAGGTGTAATCATATACGAATGATTTCTTCACGTAATCCATGGTACGAATTACGTTATAGAAATTGAAACTGTTGCACAAAATAATTTGTTTCTGCCATGTCATAATGATAAAACTATTTAACACGTCTTTTAATTGATTTATAGTACGAGGTCAAATTAAAGTAATGTGGTACACATTTAAACAAACACCTGCGCCTGCTTCGTGAGATAGAAATCCTAAATAGCTACTCCAGCCCTTGTTTTCAAATTGCGTCAAAATTAAATGCAATGTATCTGAATAATAGCTGCAAAGGAGAACCTCGTGAGTAAACCTGAGTGTCTGAGGTGTTCACATAACTCAGAATTAGTCAAATTGCCATTCCGTGGTGGGCACGTGTGGTAATTAAGCCCGTACTCTGTCTGAGAGACGGCCTGTGCCCTGCAGTGGGAGGTATATACTCGTAGGCTACATAAAAACTAAAAAAATATCAGAACAATGGCTTAGTATATGTTTTAGTCATAAGAAAAACCATTATGCTTACTGAAAATAGAGCGGAAACTGAAAGATTTGGCAAAATTATGCCCAGATGTAAAGCAAATTGACCGATTTAGCATGGAGAGAACGTGTGAGGTTCAACACTGCTCCGAAAAGTTTCTTTCATTATGAAAGTGTAAGAGTGTGTTCGTATCACCACATCAAGGGTTGGCTGGAAGAGATTTCTGCTGAAATAAGCTCGCCATGTACACTTTTTAATTCTGTAAATGTTTTGTTTTATTCGTGTAATTTTATGTGTGCAATAAAGTATAAGTATAAGTATAAAGTGTAAGAAGATCTACGAGATCGAATAATAATAAAAAAACTCAGTTGATAATGGTACAGTTTTCAGTTCAATATGTATTTATTGATGACTAGCTGTTGCCCTCGATTGCGTGGCAATTTGTATTTTTCCGAGATAAAAATTAGCCTTTATTATTCCACACTATAATCCATCTATGTGCCAAATTTCTTTCAGATCCGTTCAGCCGTTCTTACGTAATTGAGTACATATTTTATACCTGTATTTTAGGCTGTGTATGTAAGAGCTTAAATTATTATACTTATGTTAACAATAACTCAGGAAATAATGTATGAATCAATGGAATCAGTAAGGAAAAAAACGAACCTTAGAATTAAACATAGGTTACTTAAAACTACTTAACATACAACATTGATCTCTGTCTCATCGTAAGTCAGTCCTAGCAAAAAATGTGCAACGTAATTTTGCAAAGTCGTGCGTTTAATGGGACCTTATAAAGTTTTGATTTGACCTGATTGTAGGGAAAATAATAATAATAATACACCCAGACTGAGGCCATTTGTAATTAAATAAAAAATAAAAACCGACTTCAAAACACTACGCTACTAAAAGGTTAGACATAATTTAAAACAATACCTTTAAATTAGAAGTATGTATACATGCAGGTATTGTAGAAGTATAATTTGCAGTCGGTGTCCAAAATACATGTCTTGGTCATGAAACTGGGCACCGACTACAAATTATACTTCTATAATACCTACATGTATACATACTTCTAATTTAAAGGTGTTCTTTTAAATTATTTCTAAATTTTTATTGTTTTGAAGTAGGTTTTTAGTTTTCATTTAAACATTTTTAGCGGGAGCGGGATAAAAATAAATAAGTCCTTTATAACCACAATTTACCCTACTTAATTCGTTGCTTTAAAATTTTAAGTTCTCAAATTCCATCTCCGAAAGTCTTCACCAGAACATCACCAAATTACTTTGGGACTGCTTTATGAAACATACGGATTTACTGCTGTACTTTCGTTCAAAAGTTCCGTTCTCAATCTCTGAAACTCTTCATCAGATCTTCACCAAATTAAAATGGGACCAAGGGACGTTATATCTATTCGAACCAAAAAAGAATTGTCGAAATCAGATAGGATTTGACGGCGCTATGCTAGAACATAGTAAAAAAAAAACATACGCGTCGAATTAATAACCTCCTCCTTTTTTGAGATCGGTTAAATATGTACAGCTGCCCCCAGTGGGAATCGAACCCACGACCTCTATCTTTGTAGTAACGCCTCAACTGGTCCAACGAGGCAATCAGAAAAGGGCCGAGAGATACAAAAAATCTTTGCGCAAACGAATGGTTCACCAATGACGAACTACAGACTATACGGTAAACGATACTTCACGGAGCCCGGTGTCGAAGTCGCCGTAACCTCCACACGATGATGATGCAAATTTGGCCGAGAAATCGTCTCCTATCGCATACTTTCATAACAATCCAGTGATTGATTGTATAAATTTGAATACAGCCGCCATTAAATCCAAATTAAATTCATCCGCGGCATCAGATGAAACACGCGTCCATAAGTTTGATATATTACGGGAATGCTTTAACAAACTTGTGTGAGATACGGTTGCGCATAATAAGTAATCTCTTGCAAATTACTGCATTTTTACGTAATTCGCAGTTATGTAGGTAAACCTCAAAAGCATCATCAGCATTGAAGTGGACTGTACAATTTGTACATTGCATACATACATTCTTAACGTAACGAAATACATGATCGGACCAATTTATTTATTCATTGGTCTAGCGGTATCACGTCTGATTACTATGCCGGAGGCCGTGGGTTCGATTCCCACTGGGGGCCTCAGTCTTGGTGTACCTATTTCCATATTTGTGATGTCTTTGCCCGGTTACCATAGCACAGCGTATCCTTGTTTGGGACTAGGACAAGTGATTGGGTTATGTGGAAGTTATTTATTTATTATTTTCAGACAGTGTCCAGGAGTTGCAGGACATCACACATTAACCAGAACCAGTCAGGCGCGACTCGTGGTTGGCGCCCCTTCCCTTTTCCCGCTTTCATTATTGTAATTAATTGCATGTAAAACCCCCTCAATTTCACGGCGCTGCGCACGTGTGACCTGAAGCTCAAAGTGCGAAGTAAAAAGGAACAGAAGAATTGCCTAAAAAGAAGTAAAAATTTACACGTTTCTTGTAAGCCTGGGGTGAGGAGAACCTTATAAAAACACGTAACGTAACTGATTGGATGGATATAAAAGTTGATATGCTGTCGACTGCATTTGCTGTTGCCGCATGCAAATTAATTTATTTCGAGCACGGAAAGGTTATTAAAGTATCATTATCATTGTCCACTAGACAATAATTCGTTGTCAGTAAGAGCTCAATGTATTGTATACACATCATGCATGACGATGACAATAACAACTCGATCGCTTGGCTTCTATCTGTCTAGATACCAGGACACACTAGACTATGGAGGCTCAAGTGAGGAAGTCTTTACTTGTAAATCCAGTGGTAGTAAATAAGCGCTGGGACCTTTTGTTTGTACCAATTATTTAGCTCGAGGCTACCCCGATAAAGCCAAACTACAATTCGTGTTTGGACAAATTATCGCCATTCATTTCTGTGGTTGCGCTTTATCACAAAAAGCTAGCAGGTGCGCTTGCGCGATGCTTGGGAAAATATCCACTTCTAACTAATTATTATCGTTTATAAGTATATTCGATATTTGAATGAAATTTGAATGAAATTTATTTATTTCACTTGTTCCGCATTTACATGGTGTAAGTATGATTAACTATCAGTGAAAATTACATGTGAGAAAAGGTCCTCCACCCTCCGTACTAGTATAAACTGTATTACGGCAGGGTAGTATCACGTCTCTAACAAAAATTTATTTTCAGGCAAAAGTTATAAGTCTTTGCCTAATAAACCATGCAACGGTGGACAGTGGTTTACAGGTATGAAATGATTATAGTAATTTAATGAAACAAGAGAGAAAGTAATATTCTAATACTAAGATGTGGTTGAAAATTTCAAAACACCAATATAAAACGTTATACATTTAAATACCATGTATATGGCATAATATATAATCATATATAGGTACGTATGTTCCGTGTGGCGCCGGATTAAGAATAGCGTCACTCCATTTCCTTCTGTGGATGTCGTAGAAGGCGACTAAGGAAATCAATTACCAGGAGACGGGCAGCAGCGTCTTCCTGAGATTCCAACAGCATACTGCGATCGCCAACCCGCCTGCCAAGCGTGGCGATTATGGCAAAACCCCTCATGGTTGTGAAAACCATGAAGGAGGCCTATGTCCTGCAGTGGACGTCAAATGGCTGATGATGATGATAAGATACGTATCTATAGATATTTACTAATTATAAGATACAATGTAACTATTCACACTTATGATGATATTATTTACTATATATTTATATTTTGTATACGTAAATTGATTGACACGTATCATATTTTCCGTAGTTTGAGAGTCCATTTTAATTAGGTACGAAGTTATTTTGTTTAATATTACACTTTTGAAAAAGATCATTGTAATGAATAAAAATACGTTAAAAAAAGCCGAACAGGAAAAAATCTTTATTCGTAAGGCTGATTATGACGTGCTTAGTTGTGCTCCAAAATATTTTATTAAAAATACCCGGCCAAGTGCGAGTTGGACTCATGCATCGAGGGTTCTGTGCCACCAAATATTATAAAGGGTGTAATAAAACCCCTATATCTAACAAGGGGAGTTCTTCCCGGACGTCGCATCGGCCCATAAAGTCCTTGGCAAATTCACAATGTGCAATGCCAAGGCGCAGCTCCTGACGGGGCACGGCGGCTTTCGAGCGTACCTCCACAGGTTCAAGCTCGCGGGGAGTCCGTCCTGCATCTGTGATGACGAGACTCCCGAAACGCTGGAGCACCTGCTGGAGGAGTGCCCCCGTTTTGGAGCTGTACGGGCCGATTGCGAGATACTCCTGGGAGCAGCGGTGAGGTGCGAGGCTTTCGCCGCCTTTATGGCCGACTCCAAAAGTCGAGAGGTCTTCCTGTCCTTCGCCCTGGGGGTGACGCGCGCGGCCTCTAAGGCCAATGGAGGCCGGGTCTAATGCTGTCTCTCAGTTTATTTTTACTTTCACTCTATTACTACCTCATTTTAACATTTTAATTTTGACAAGTATACTTTTTATGCCATTAATTTTTATGTTTAACCCCGGCGCCTTGCTTGTCACTACTCCCAGGAGTAGTCAGAGACAAGGCGTCGGGGCCTCTGACTGTTCAGGACTATAATTATAGTTATTTTATTATTTTGACCCTTTTATATAGAATTATTTTTAATCTTAACATGAGACACCTATAAGGGAAGAAAAAAAAAAAAAAAAAAAAAAAAAAAAAAAAAAAAAAAGGGAGAAAGAAAAGAGAATGAAAAGAGTAAGAAAAGAGAAAACACTTAAAACTAAGTTCTTTAATTTTAACCAAATTTTGACATGTCAACATTTTATACTATTAAATTTTATGTCCAACCCCGGCGCCTTGCTTGTCACTACTCTTAGGAGTAGTCAGAGACAAGGCGTCGGGGTATATATTTTTTATATTTTTAAATTGTGAATCAATTGTATTATTTTATTAGTCTAATTTTACTTCCTAATATTTTACTATTTTATAAGGATTTTAAGACACTGTACAATTCTATTTTAATACCAACTTTTATATTATATTACCATAGGACATACATTCTAGAATTTTAAATAATTGACCAAGATCTTTTATCACATAAATTTTATTGTATAATTTTATCAAGGTAACAAAGGTCGCCACAATATGAATAGTGGCGGTACCGGCTAAGGGGAAAAAAAAAAAAAAAAAAAAAAAAAAAAAAAAAAAAAAAAAAAAAAAACAAGGGGAGATTAGACTCTGCAATTTTTTTATTATTTGTTGCTAAGTCGGAGGAAAAGCCTTTTGTATGTCTAAGCCGTGTTCCATAAAACTATAATTCATAGTTTATGTTGTTTAGCCGATTAATGTACAATTATTAATCTACTCTTCCTTCTTGTGAGTATGTGCGTTATCGGTTGTAATAATAAACCGTGAATTGTAGGCATATTAATTAAAACTAAGTACGAGCTAACAATGATAAGTTTACAAAACTCACTAAACAGCAAAACACTCCTTTAGTGCAAATCTATGAGTATACAAACACATTGGTTTCCATTCAATTTCATCCTGCAACTCTATCCTATGGCTCAGATCTACGTGTCGGACAATGAATGCGTCGTAAAACTTTATTCGTACTAAATTAATATCTGCTTGATGTATTGTGTACTATCCACACAGCCTTTGCATAAAGAAAGGCTATCTTATACATGAGTACACCTACAGATGTACGGATTTGCACGGATATTTTACAATTTTTCGACGTTTCGGTACTTTTGCAAGTGCCCACGGTGGGACTGAGGTGACAGGCGTCTTTTTGAAAGCATTAGGTAACTGTTAGTTTACTACCCTCGGCAAACAATAAACGAGTAAATATCCGTGCAAATTCGGTTTTTATTAAGATAAGTTCATAAAAATTTCCTTCGCATATTGTTCAAGTACATAAACATAAACATAAACATTTACATACACACTGGGATACCCTGTGTCGTGGGAACCAGAAACAACGACATCACAAACATGTAAACATCCAAGACCTGGGTTTTTTTTTTTTGTCCCCAGCCGGGATTCGAACCCGGGACCTCTCGCATGGTATGCAGATGCACTACAATACATTTGATACCAAAGTTTGCCACTAGCCACGATCCTACTCACCTCTTTTGCTTCATCTTCAAATACATCGCGCTATTATTATAGCGCGATAGACAACATACCTACTTATTTAAACTTATTGGAATGTTGTGAAATACGAGTCGGTAAATACAATAATGTTACTCTGTTCATGGTAACTAGGCACAAAATACAATGTAAGGCTTATTTCGAATAATCGTCATAATGTCACCGTTGGAGCTGCAACGAATTCCCCAGAAGAGACCGTTCGACGAGATTCACGACTCGGCGCTCATTAGCATTTGCAAATTGGCAGATTGAGTATTACATATTATGATTATGTTGTATTATTTGAATCACTGTAAAATGTACAGAAATATATTTAAGATCTCTCCAAATTGCGATGAAAAATATTTTTTTTCTAAATATATTTAAGTTAGTAACAAATTGCGTATTTATTTATTGGGTTTTAGGAAAACCATCGACTAGAGATAACATGATAGAAGGTACATTGTAGTCATTAGATTTCTCTGTTATAATGTTTTCACTCATAGCGACATTGTAGTTCAGAACACACTGAAAGGTAACAAGGAATATTGGTATGTATCTACCTATCTATGAATTATACCCACAGTATACGTACTTTTGAAACACAAAGTTAACGTTGTAATTTGGTGAAAATTAGAAGTAAGAATCTTGCATGTAACCCGAATAAATAAAAACTTAGTAACCTTGTAACCTCTACAATAGAAAAAAAGACGTCTGCCTGTATGTCCGTCTGATCTACAAAGGGCTGTATCTCTCGAACCGTAATAACTGTAAGAACCGTAATATGCGCAAAGGACTCAATAAATAATAAAAATTAAAAATTAAAGGGGCGCTCCCCATACATAAAACGTGTTCTTAAAGGTTTTTTTCCTTGTTTTTAGCCTCTATCGTTAAAACAATACTTTCGAATGCCAAACTTGGCCTGGTATTAAGATGTAGAACAGTCCCTATAGATTACCAACAAATAAAATAAAAACTGGACAAGAGTGAGTCGTACTTTCGCTAAGTTTCGCGAACCAAATGAAAGAAAATTATGTTTATGGTAGTATGAACCCCGTACTACCATGAATATTATATAAAAAGTTTAACGGGAATTTTCCCGGTTATTTATTATTTACCGGGTTCCACATTTTTATCATCTGCTTCTACATATATAGCGTGATATTAAAATAACGCAAAACAAAAAAATGAAGATGCCCAATTGAATTAAAACAATTCTAAAGCATTTTCAAATATATATTATATATCCATTATATTATATATTTTTATTTATCTTGTTTTGAATTTTGATATATATATATAATATATACTTTCAAATAAAAACAGTTTGCAGCTTTTGAGTTATTTCACAAAACACAATTATTTTTGCTGGTCCCAAACTAGGACATCCTGTGCTACGGTCACTAAACAAGGAATCACACCCAGACTGAGGCCATTTGTGCAACGTTTTGCGGCCTCCAGTGGCATTCGAGCCCACAGCCTCGGTGTTGATAATCATATCATATCGCTAGACCATCAATGCAATTAAGAGAGCGATTTTTTGTTTTTGTCGTTAAAGTTTGGAATAAGCACATTTCAGAGGGTTTATTTATTAACTTGTATGTGGGTAATAATAACAACTCTCACACAACACAATCACTTGTCCTGGTCCCAAACTAGGATACCCTGGTGCTATTGTAACCAGCCAAGGACACAACAAACATGGAAATACACCCAGTCTGAGGCCATGTAGTTTATTTATACTGGGGTAAGTATGAAACTGTCTCAAATCACCCCATGACTCCTCCTATAAAGTATATATGGATTCACTACTTAAGAAGAGTCTCTAAATTTTGACAAGTTTGTCTTTTTCAACTGTGCGACCTTTAGAAATTATATTTTAAATCTCACGTCAAAATGAACTTACCACTAAGTTTCTATCGTGATAGACAAGTTGCAGTTAAAGCTATTCCAACTTTGGATTTCCATATGAATGCTTTCACGATGTTCTTTGTTATTATGACTATGGTTATTATTTATATGGTTTATTATGACAGTATATTGCAAAAAAAAAAGAAAATTTAATTCAATAAAAACTGGAAAAGTACGAGTCGCACTCGCTCACCGAGAGTTCCGTACAAATTTGTAGGTACTTACATAATAGAAATAGTGCAGGAATCGAGTCTCACAGTTTATTCCGAGCTTTTCCCGAACTTAAAAGACATTTTTTGTATGATTTAGTTAAAAATGTAGAGCTTTAGATTTTTCCCTGTACTTGTACCTCGTATAAGACGATATTACTTGCCAAATTTCATAGTTCTAGGTCAACGGAAAGTACCCTATAAATTTTGATTCCCTTGAGTGACTAAATATTCATTTTTTTGCGACGTAAACAGCCATTTTTTTTACGTTAAGTACGAGTTTTATTTTTTCACAGGTTCAATGGAATGTAGACCTGAGTAGGTATATGGTTTTAATTTCAAATTGATACCTAAACGCGTTCCCGGATAAACGGTTTTGACAGACAGACGGACGGACGGACCACAAAGTGATCCTATAAGGGTTCCGTTTTTTCCTTTTCAGGTACGGAACCCTAATATATTTACTTGTAGCAACATTTTATGCCATTCACGTATTTTGTGAGCTTATACCAATGAGGTTAATACGTTTGTGAAGTTGTAGTAGCAATAAGTACAACTCGCTAACGGTGAAGGGAAACCTCGTAAGGAAACCTGAGGGATAATTTATTGCCTCGAAATGATGAGAGACAATGCAATCTTGGTGCAAATGCACTGTTGTTCGGTCAAATCGAAGTTTCAGTGTAAGTAAGGAGAATTTACGCTGGAAACTGGGCCAGAGTGGTCAATAGAGCCCCAGGCATATTGTAATAACTGTGAAGGAAATAGGCCACGTGCTTTTGCACTGTTAGTTGCTCCAGCGAAAAGGTAAGATGCAGACATATTCAATTCATGCGTCTGTATCAAGTATTATGGTTGTGAAACACTTGCCCCTTATACTGCCTGACTTTTTAATCAAACGCCAATTATTTTACGCAGTACAAATAGGTAACTTGATTTTTTTGCATAACAGACATATCTGCATACATTTGATGCACTGAATGAAAGAAATGTGTGACGTGCGGGCACATAGAAGCTTCTCGCGCGACGATGACAAATTTTGTGTACGTTATATAAATGTCATCATCGTCTTGTTATTTTTACCGATCAATTCGATCCTGATATTAAACCTTAATATTAAAATTAAGCTAGTGACTAAAAAAAACAGGCTGGCTCGGTACAGGGTTATTTTAAAGTGCGCCGTTCTTGAAACATGTTGGTTAGAATTTATTAATCTTAAACAACGTTTGTTCAAATATAAATTTTCCATTTAAAAAAAAAATTGGTGACTCCTTGTCGTTTTTCTGTTTGGAGTGGCGCTTTTCGATAGACAATTCCCCAAATCATATGAGTTAAATAGAATATAATTTTTCCTATGTTTGACATTTATTCACCGAAAGCTGTGACATTGGTAGAGAGCGCAAAGAGCGAATTGAATAAAATCATACAAACTCTGATATTTCAAAAAATATAAATCTGACAAAAAAGTTACAGAACTAAAGTTGCCACCAAACGCTAACTCCAATTGGGATGTCTCAGGAATTGCGCATTTTATAAATAACCCTAGGTATACAGGGTTATTTATAAAATGCGCAATTCCTACCTTTTCAGCAATAACTTCCGTGCAATTTTCGAAAGTCAATTTGTGATGTTTCTGATGTAAACAATACAAGTGCGGTTATTGTTCCTTCAGCCATAAAGCGTTACGTAGCAGCTAGCCTGCGGGCATGCGTTTCCTCGTAAACAAATTTTAAGCGCACTGTTTACTAATATCCTGATGTAAAAGCATCATTTTTCTTTGTGAATTGAGTCATAAAGTTGGCCGGATTGCTCGATTCGCTAGGCGTGGGCCGAATGCGGAATACCTGACCTAACTAATAGCCTGGCAACTTAGTTGCATTTGCGAATTTGTTAGTCAAGATGTTTCGGAATGCTGTAATTTGACGCGGCTTACGATACAACCACAGATGCTAAATTTAGCTTATTTATGCCTTTATAAGTATGTCTCTATACTTACAGGTACACCTTATTGCGAGTCTCAAGACGACGACGTATCTTATTAGTTACCTAACTGCATTTATTCCATGATGTTTTGGTCGAAAAATTAAGAATGTTAATAGGATAGATAAGATAAGATAAGATATTTGTTTATTTTCGCATATAAAAACAACATTCAATAAATAATACACAGCAAAAGAATATACTATTTGTGGAAAGACTGGAGCCTAGACTAGATCAAAAGATCTGTATCTTAGGTTTCCATGCCTCCTGTACTACAAAAGATTGGTATCATATTTGAAGCGTCACCAGCACAGGGTACACGGTGTTATACGTTACGTATAAAAAATGACAGATGTTATAAAATAAAGTAAAATGTGTATGTGCATGTATATATGTCTGTATGTGTGTGTATAATAATTGGGCATCGGTTTTATTCAACTGTAATTTTTGTAGTCTGTGAATTATTTTTAAATTAATCTATAAAACACGATTTTTATCATTTTTCCAGTGGAACCATCTAACACTCAACAAAATAGATGTTTGCCTTGCAACGTCTAGACGTTAGACACGTCCGACAAAAACGAGTTTTGTTTTGCCGATTCGTTCTTGTAATATCGTTGTAATTTATTTAATGTTAGAAACAGACCTCGCCCGGGCCCACAAAGAATATTGGCTTTCACAACGGACTCGGCAAATTTATGTGCCGCGAGATTTTGCCAACAGTGGGCCGCCATCGCCATCACGAGAACAATTCAACACGGCCAAGTGTCGAAAGCTCCGTCAGGATGCGGACTGGCGTCGGCGCACATTGTCGATCGTTTCCGCGTTCTGGCCGATTAAAACACTAATTTATTATGTCACTGACAATAACAAATTCTCTACTAGTTTTTTGTGCATCCTATTAAAAGTTCTCAAACTACTCAGACTCGATAATAGTTGAGAAGATATATTTAAAGCTTATCTTGAGCATTTTTCATTGTGTCTGAGCTTGAGTGACGTTAATACTTATACATACGTACCTACCTATAAAGCTTAACACTCCATACATACGTATGCTTTATTTCGCAACCGAGCCAAATTACAAAGAACTTGAGCAGGAAATGGGAAAATTCCTTGTCCACGGTGACGCGTGTAGGCGGAGGTAGATACCTACCTACATTATAATCCCCTGCAGTTGTCTCGCTGGCCTGAAGCCACCCCTTCGCTAGAAATGACGAGTGTCGTGAGCAATGCTGCACCTGCCTCAGCAAACGGTTCTTGTAATTACGCTAATTGTTTCAAACATCTTTTTGCTCGACGTAGTTATGTAGGCAACGGCTATCTTAATTAAAATGTTTAACTAGCTCAAAATTTCTAGAAGAAGAAGAGTTTAAGGCTCTAAAAGGAGTTTTATTTATTTTTGAGTGCGTCAACAGTGAATGTAGACACCTTGTAAACTTTACAGGGCGTAACAAAATCCCTGTATATACATCCGAAAAAAGGGGTTCTACTACTACTAGGTCTTCCCCTTAGTGAAGGTTGTTGACGAATAGAGCCCCTCATTTTTAGGGTTCCGTACCCGAAGGGTGCCAAAGGGAACCTTATTACTAAGACTTCACTGTCCGTCTGTCTGTCTGGCTGTCTATCACTAAGCTGTATCTCATGAACCGTGATAGCTAGGCAGTTGAAATTTTCACAGATGATGTATTTCTGTTGCCGCTATAACAACAAATACTAAAAACAGAATAAAACAGGGGGGCTGCCATACCACAAACGTAATTTTTTGCCGTTTTTTGCTCGATATTATATTTAGTTTATATTATTATTAGTTAAGCGAATATATCGGTTCAAAAATAAATAATTAAATTAAAATAAAATAAATATTTAAGTGGGGCTTAAACAAACAACAAACGTGACATTTTGCCATTTTTTTCGATCTTTTTGTCTAATGTTGTATAGATAATAGTACGGAACCCTTCGTGCGCGAGACCGACTCGTACTTGGCCGGTTTTTTTATGTATATGGGGATTTTTTACACCCTGTATGCTTATTACTAAGATGACAACAAAACAAAAGCAACAGCTTGCTTTAATTGTTGATTTTCCTTGAGGTATTATCTGCGACGATGCCCATTAAAGTTTCGTATCAATCAACGAGAAAATTGCATCAACAATTAATTACAGCTTTCAATAGCTCTCCAGGGTCGTTGTCGAAGTTGATGGATCATCCGGGCTATTGATAGCAGAAAAGAGTATTAAATTTAATCATTTTGCAGGTTGCTAATTACTAGTATGTTATTGGTAGGTAGCGCGGCGCATCAAGCAAGGCGCGTGCGCGCTAGACCAACAGGTTCGCTATTAACACAAGATGCTGGCTACTGAAACTAATTGCAGATGAAGCGTGACAATGATCATACGTCAGTTTGGCGGGCCGGTAATTGGCAGGCGCTCCCGACCTGACTCAACGCCGCCATTGGGCTCATTCCCATCCGGGCCCCTATTGTGTTCTACTTCTTAAGATATTGTCCTTAATTTATACCAAAAAAATTTTTAAATAAAAAATCAAAACCGACTTCAAAACACTACAGCACTAAAAAGTTAGAAATAATTTAAATAATTAGAAGTATTTATACATGTAGGTATTGTAGAAGTATAATTTGGAGTCGGTGCCCAAAAAATATGTACTGGTCATGAAACTGGGCACTGACTACAAATTATACTGGTTTTTATTTTTTATTTAACTATGTTTATTTTTAAATTTTTAGTGGGGGAGCTGGAGAAAACTAAACAAGTCCCTTATAGCCATAATTTACCCTACTTAATTCATTGCTTTAAAATTTGATGTTCTCAATTTCCATCTCCCAAAGTCTTCACCAGAACTTCACCAAATTAACTTGGGACTACTTTTACGCTATTTTATGAAACATAGGGATATTGCGGATATTATATTTACTGCTGTCCATTGAAGAGTTCCGTTCCCCATCTCTGAAAGTCTTCATCAGATCTGCACGAAATTGAAATGGGACCAATATCTATTCGAACAAATAAAGAATTGTCGAAATCGGTGAAGATTTGACGGAGTTATGCGAAAACACAGCCAAAATAAAAACGAATTGATAACCTCCTCCTTTTTGAAGTCTGGTAAAAAGCTGTACTAATGAAGAACAGTAGATAAACATGATCCATCTATTACTGTTTGCATTTAACTGAAGTCTGTTTTTTAATTCGATGCAAAAAAGAGGCAGTGTTACCATTATAATACATATATATATATATCCTTAGATTTGGTTGATTTTTGTTTTACTGCAAACAAGTAGGCTCGTGTCACCAAAAATATATGGCGCGGTATCATCGGTCTATAAGACCTACCGGAAGCGTAATTGCGATAATGCGTTCCGATTCCTTGCACACCACTGCGTTTTTATCGTCCGATAATTCTATTTCGTATTCGTATTTTTGGCCGGTTTTTCCCTAATGTCGGGCAGATGAGCCATTTTTGTGACGGTCGCCATTTTTCCATACCTACTGCTAGTGATAAAAATTCTTCGTCTGATGATAAATCAATAACCATATCATAGATTTTTAGAACACTGGTAACCGTCGATAAAAAGAAAATACAAATGTTCTAAGAATTTATATTGGAATATCGCAGGACGGAAGAACGCAAGCGTCCTACTTATATCGCGTCGTTACTATCGCAGCAGTGTGTAACTTCGTAGCCGTCCATACATAATGTACTAAAACAGATATCGCAATAACGCATCCGGTATTATCGACCGATGATAACGCGCTTATGTGGGAGAGCCTTGATTGCATCAAAGACATTAATATTTAGTTATACTCATAAAAGAAAAGTATTTAAAAAAAAAACGGTCAAGTGCGTCGGACTCGCGCACGAAGGGTTCCGTACCATTATCTCTAAAACATTAGACACAAAGATCGAGAAAAAAAACGGCAAAAAAATCACGTTTGCTGTACAGGCGTCCCCCTTAAATATTTATTTTAATTTAATTAATTACTTTTGAAGTGAATATACAACTAAATATTCTGTGAATATTTAAAGCGTCTACCTGTTGCTGTCATTAATATCGATCAAAAACGGCAAAAAATCACGTTTGTTGTATGGGAGCCCCCCTCAAATATTTATTTTATTCCATTTTTTGTATTTTTATAGCGGTAACAGAAATACATCATCTGTGAAAATTTCAACCGTCTAGCTATCACGGTTCATGAGATACAGCCTGGTGACAGACAGACAGACAGACGGACAGACAGACAGTGAAGTCTTAGTAATAGGATCCCGTTTGCCATTCTTCGGGTACGGAACCCTAAAAACACTAATGTAGCTCACACAATTGTTATTTGGAAGTAAAATGGGATTATTAGTTTTTTACCTATTGGTAATAGGTACTTGGATGTTGATTTTACCTATTGGTAATACTTGGAAACCTTTGGTTTGGGGTTTGACGCATTTATAAAGACGTAATTAATTTTCAAACATTCCGTTTTTTTCTTGGTTACGCGAATATTGTTTCCTGTGTTCTCTTTTAATTTCGGCAATTTTGGCTACTTTTTCGAGTCCACATGAGTACATGCATCATGTGAAAGAGATTTCTATAGTATAAATATAAGATCTTTTTACTTTTGTTTTGGTAACAGTTTACGTTTCAAAAATTAACTTGTATTGATATCTACATAGAGTACGTCAACAAATGTAATGGGTTGTGATGGTTTAAGACCCCGACACATGTCAAAGTGACAGTTTTTTTGCATTAAAATAGACTTAAGATGTTCTGGATTCAACGTAAATATTTTTAATACACGAAGTAAATCGAAAACTATGAAATATTAAACAAAATACTTACATAGATATTTACTTGCTTAGTAAATTCGAGTAGAAAGTACTTTATTGATTATCAATTCAAGTTCCTAGATCAAGTTAAATAAAAGGAACCTTTTATTTTTATTTAGCCATTCCTTCCGTAGGATCAACTAGACAGGAGCTTCTGCCAGCTCGCGTGCCAAGAATGCGCGAGCGCATAACGGTGCCAGCAGCTGATCCTAGCCATTGTACTTACGTTAATTAAACACAATAACGCATTTTTACAGGCCACTCTAGCCCGTTTTATACGCCAGGCAAATAATTAGTGTAATGAGTTTTGTACTGTAATATAAAGCAAACGAAATTAATTGCAAATGAATAGTTTAGCTGGCAGATAAAATATTATGCTGGAAGGCCGGGTGACGAATGAAATAGTCCTTATCTACATGCATAGTTTAAGATCACCTAACACATGCATCGTCTATGTTTTAGTAAACGGCAGATGTACGGAGGTGTCCACTGTAGGCGTGCAGCACACCGCAGGCTTTAGTTTCTGTTGTCGCAGCGACCGCCCGCCCTCAGTATTATGCTAATGGCTGGTACGTGTTAAGTAGGTACGCGAGTAGTTAATGAAATTTTAAGTTAGAACATACCTACGTATAGAAATTCACGACATAGAGACTTAGGTGATTAATCATCTGGAAAATATTTCATCCTGGGATGAAACGTCACCCTCTTCAATTCATTAGGCGACAATTCATTCGTAAGTTGGGTCGCTGTCGGATAAGTCATCACATAGTTTTTACTAGCCAACAAGTGAAATAGAATCGAGTCTCTTTTGCTGTTTAGCTCCGCCCCCTGCACCGCGCAGGTACCTCCTTGTCTATAAGGGTACTTAACTAAATATATCGAGCGAATATAGGTGGAAGGGCCGTTAAGGGACTTCCCAGACGACCATACTTCGACCAAATCGGAGATGTTTTTGCAAAGGGCAAGATAAAAAGTATCCGAAACCGGGGAGCATGCAACGACTAATGAATATAGATCTGCCAGGATCGTGGCAAGCGGCAGATCCTGGTCACTGCCTACCATTCATAGATACAGGCGTCAGTTTATGTATGTATTTATGTAACAAAATTCTGTCTGAAAGCCCGATTAAAATTAAGTTCATTGATAAATTTTTGAACCACTAAATTAATTTGGTTACGTTACTAAATCACCTAACATGTGTAAACTAGACATAAGATCAAGAAAGTTATTTTTTCATTAAGATACAAAGGATATCTAGTGACTTGAAGCTCCACGATGTTAGTTTAGTTTTTATTCATACATGATTATTACAATTAAATCTAAGTCCAATTTCGATGTGGTTGAGATTTGACGAAACTTTTCGTGTCCTTATGTGTATCTCCGTCACATTGTTACATTGTTGATATCTATGCGATATGCACACTTATGAGATGGGTACCTACGCTTACAATGTAAAGAATGTACCGTTTTCAGTAGCTATGTATCCAAATATGGCATAATACCGTACACTTAGAGCAGATGACTGCAAAGCCGCTGTACTGGAGCCCTGCACTCCTGGTTAATTAGGGAGCGGCTGGGCTAATGTGACACGTGAGGGGCCGCGCGTCGCCTAATGAATGGTATCTCACACGTTCATCGCCACACGTCCGCGCCGCGAAGCCTGAAATAGGAACTGCACTCATACATCTACTGCACCTTCGGAAACTAAATAACGATTCCCTGACTGCTGGCAATTAATTCTCTCGATTTCTCGGTTAAGGGATAAAAGGCTTCTGCAAATAAACTCCATTGCCGATAAGTATAAGGACTATGAATCAGTTTAATGCGACATGTTTAGGATGAGCAGCTATAAAATTAGCTTAACAACTCCGTGAGTAAATGATTGTAAACTTTAATCAAGCGCTCTATCGCAAATCAGCCGCGGCAGTAAATGTTTATTGTTCATCGGCGTATCATTATATGGAGAATGTTGGTGTAGTATCGATGCTAGCGTACGCGGACTTAACACACGATTCTCGTAAATAACGAAAACCATTCACATCACTTATATATGGGCTGTTGTGATACAATCTTCGTCCATAAGCATTTGCTTAGGTAAATTAGAAAAGCTGTTCTTTGTAACGTTTTATTGATCGGCGCGGTGATCATCGACATGTGTTTCAAAACATCTAATTAAGGTGGCAAATAAATAGTTTAGGCGGCTTTCGCAAGAGCGGCTCGGCTGTGGCAAAAGTTGCATACAAGATGCTATCGCTAGTTAAGTTACCAGCCTGTCCGCCATTTTTTCTGATACATTTATTATTTCTACTGGCGATGTAATTATCGGTGATGACGGCTGCGATGATGGAGTCTGCTCAAGAAAATTATTATGCTGCAACCAACTCGGCCCTTCTTAGGATATGTCTCAAACACGCTCTTATAAGCGTTTAAATGCTATATAGTTTGCACATTGTTAATTAATGAGTTATTTTAGTCACCTTGCGAATATGAGGTTGATCATTGCTACTTGCTACCACCTTTTAATAAAAGTTTCTGCAATTCAGGACTTATTTCATATCGAGCTTAATGCTGGTACTTAATGCAGATAGAATAATGATGAAATGGTCGACAGGTTTGATTAAACGCATCTGCTCCATCCTTATAAATAAAGCAAAGACCGGGATCGCGCAGTTAGCACACCCACGTCATAAGGTAACAAGGTCAGACCACTTTAGGCTTGTGAGTAAAAATTTAAGCCCATTTCTCTCTCGCTATTAAACGTAACAGTTTGGCGAGTTATATAGTTATGTACCACGTTTATTGTATTGTGTTATTTATTAATGAAAAAGGATTTGGATCTGTCAACCCTGTATCATCATCATCATCAGCCATTTGACGCCCACTGCAGGACATAGGCCTCCTTTGTGGTTTTCGTAACCATGAGGGGTTTTGCCATAATCGCCACGCTTGGCAGGCGGGTTGGCGATATCGCAGTATGCGGTTGGAATATCAGGAAGACGCTGCTGCCCGTCTCGTGGTAATTTATTTCCTTAGTCGCCTTCTACGGCATCCACGGAAGGAAATGGAGTGACGCTATTCTTAATCCGGCGCCACACGGAATCCCTGTATATTTAGACAAAACTCTTAAGGATACAAATACAAACCTAAAGGTCTCATCTTGCTATCTTATGTAGGACGTAGATTTTCTAACTACGCGCTCGTTCATTAAGATTAGATAGTATATGACAGGTACATTTACATACACATTCACATATTTATATATTTATACTTACATATGATAGGTACATTTGCTAGGCCAAGCTAATTTTGTTATTCGTGAATTTCTAATTAATTACAGACATGCGACGCGACGTCTATTTCATAATAATCTAAAATGCAGTGGACTTGTTTATTTTAAAACTGGATTCTACTTAGTGCTAAATATCATGAGTTAATCTTTAATGCATTGCAAGCTATCATCAGATCCGCTTGGAGGCAAACGGGTCCTGCAACATGACAGGGTGGACAAATTCGTGCACTGACTTCCACCTACTTATCGAACAATTTGTCACGATACAACACCACATTTTTGGGGCATTTAACCAAAGAATAAAAAGTACAGATATATTCCTTCTTTTTAATCAAACACTATGTTGTAACAGCAATATCACTCGCTAACCGTGAAGGAAAACGTCATGAGGAAACCTGAGTGCCTCAGTTGTTTACACACCTCAGTGCTTGAAGTTGGTAATCCGCGGTGGGCACGCGCGGTGATTAGGCCCGCACTCTCTCTCTGAGACTTGGCCTTGGCCTGTGCCCTACAGTGGGACGTATATAGGCGATATAAAGAAATGCCCATAAAATGCGTACATTTTTCTACAATAATTAAAAATAATAGAATGTGTGAGCGAAACGAATGCAAAACGTAATAGCAGCCTTAACTAAGTGAAACACACAGTAGTTTGTGTAATTAACGTACGTAATTTGCGGTACTAACTTTTAAAACTTTCGCTCTTAATCTCTTAAGATGCAGCTTGCCCTCTCCTCCCAATGAGTCAGTTCCAATAAATCCCTTTTTGGAAACAAACGAAACTTATTCGGAACAAAACCTAAGTGGGTGTCTATAGTTGGTTGGTCAGTGATAGATTCGAGCCGCGGCTGTCCCCTCCACAATAAACTCTTCCGTTAATTACTGGCAGCGAGGACTCACGACTCTCGCTAAAAGGCTTTAAGTCGTGTCATTTATTTGCGGCCATAATGGACCGATAAAGACTACAATTTGGCATCTTTTTGCTTTTAATTTCTCCGCTACCCGACTTACCTCGCGTTTCTCGCATAATCTGTTAGATGGAGGGTCCGTGGATGCGGATGGCAAGGGGCCGTGAGAGATGACATTTGGGGAAAAAGGCCTATACCCACCAGAGGTCAGCGGAGGGCTGATGAAAATGACGATGATGAGCAATCTGTTTAGGTTGATCAAATGCATGGAAAAAAACAACATACGGCAACAGTAGATTAACAGGTTGTTAGTGTACGAGAAACCGGGGATTAGTAAATTCGTCAAAAATATATTTTTCCAGCAGTGCCGTACCCAATCATGCCATCAAGGGTTACGGCGGAAATGTTTCACCAGATTGGCGTACTTAGACCACTTTGGGTATCTAGGTACCTTAACTGAACACAAGATATCTAGCTGGGTCTTCCGATGGCCTGTCACTTTTTAGGCAGGCCTTAGACTATTTTTAAATCTGTTTAAGAGAAAGAAAGCTAAAGCGGCGCATTAGCTGTAGCAATTTAAAAGAATAATGCCGTACAAAACTTTCGTACAGCGAACCATCCAGTTCATCACCTTGGAGATGTGAAAATAATTACTTTGGGTTGGAACAACGTCTAACTAGCGCCACTAATGAAAAAAAAATCATAGCAACGTTCCTTTACAATCCGTTTTTGTAAAGTGTCTCCCAAAAATCTCAATATAGGTAGGCAGAGAACTGGCCATACCGTATACAACGATCTTGCCCGACATACCTCATTCGCTTCATCGACAATATAAATAATAGTGATTTTGTTCAGGTTCCTTGTGCAATATTAACCTTGGACCAGGTTTTAAGCTGTAGGTTCTAAACATAATTATTACTACTGAGATTTCTGGGTGACACTTTTTTGCTAATACGGATTATAAAAGCAGATATGACTTCTCATTTTGATTTTTTAATGGAGGCGTTTTAACGAGCACCTGTTAGCCCTTAAACTTCTGTTGTTGATTAAGTACGAGTCAGGCCGATATAGTTATCCGATTAACGCCAACGTTGCACAAGGAATCTGAAAATATTTACAGATACACTCACAACGATTGCACTAAATAACTGATAATGAATCTTAAATGGCTAAGAATTTGATGTTGTGATATGCATTTAATTCTGAGACGAAATTATAATAATTTCACGTAATTATGGCATTTATTCAGCGGCGAGGCTGCGCCGCTCGCGCACTCTATCTTGCGTCGCATTATCGCTTGTTTCAATGCCTCTCGCGCGGCACTTGAACAACAATGAAATTTATATTTAAAGAGCTTTTACGTGTTAAGTACTTCCGCATATCAATCTTTTAGATATGGTTTTCTTTACAACTATTTTTAAACGTATTTCGTATTCTGCGTTAATCGGTTCTTGTCTAGTTTATTCAAACAACTTCGAATGAAAATCAATTTTTCCTAGCGGGCGGGCGAATACCAAGACTAGATACTTTAAAACAGTTGACGTGTGTCTTTACAAGAAGTAATTTAAGGTTTTTATTGCAATAATCGAATGGCAATCTTGAGCTGTAAAAGCTCTCGTAATAATCATATTAATATCAATAAATAGAGTTTGAGAAAGACAATCCAATCGGCTCTCTGAGGAGGCCTTCTATAACCGATTGTTTTATTAGACAAGAGGTCGTAAACTTGCTGTTTAATGTGAAACAAAGCTCTTCCGCCGAGACAGACTTGTTGTAAGAAGACAATTTTTTTTAAAACTTTTTTTTTGTGTTATAAAGTGTAATGTTTATCGCCCGCTCTCAGACGATATCAATTTCGATCCCCCGACTCCGATAACGCGTCGTTACTGGCGACATGACCTTATTCGCGAAGGTTTCGCAATTTCCTATGAATATCGGTGAAATTGTCGTTTTACGATTTGGACTTAAAAGTAATTTCCTGTTATTGGCGCCAGGAATTCACCTTTCTGTTATCTATGGTTGCGACCACAGAACAGAGAAATGGTTGCGACTTGCGACTGTGGCATATAGATTTCACGAGGCACCATTTACACACGTTGATTTTTTTTTATTGATAAGCCAGTAAACTATAATAATGACTTGTGCGCAAAAATTAAGTTAAATGAATTAGGCGCTTTAACCTAATAGTTCAAGAAGCGTGATCGCATCTGCACGTTCCGGAAAAAGTTCGCATCGCATTGCAAGTCAACAAACGAGTTATTTCCACTCCTAACTGGCATGAAAATCCCGCTTATGATAGGCTTTTATTTGTTTCAGCATAAGAGTAAGATCTCCAGAGTGCCTGAGATGTTCACATACCTCAGCGCTTGAAAGTACCAACCCGCGGTGGGCCCGCGTGGCTATATTCGACTTTCGGCAGACTAGATAATCGTAGCCGAATAAAACACGGCTAATAATATACGACCAATATCCGTATATATGGTAAATCACTTATTGCATGCGGTTGGCAATAAGTCCTGTCCCGAATTATCGGCATACCGGCGATGCAATAGCCAAAATTTGCTGACCACGTATTATGTGCCACGTAGTAGGTATATGAAAATAAATAACAATGGCAGCAAAATATTATGCTTTACTGCAGCGCGTTTACATAGCTTCTCTCAAAAATATCATAAAACGCGATTCAGAAATCGTCGTGGGCGATGTCTGTTAAGCTTGCCACCGATGCACGTCTTTCTGGAAACAATGCGATAAATCGCAAATTATTGGATTGTAATTCAAGGTTATGGTATCTTGAAGAGAGACCTGTATTTTATATTTGTTATGAGTTCCGAACGGATTCTTGAGAATATAAAAAATTGTATAAGAGCAAAAATGTAGGTACTAAGAATATGACGCATAACAATTTTTGATATTTAGTCAGTAAATTTTAAATGTATCATTATGAAACTTATAACGTAGATATAAAAATGTCTCTCTCTTCATGATTCAATATGAATTTTATTATGACATAAGTGACTTGCGATCAATTCACATTTCGGTAAAAACTGTAGCCGCTTTACAAAATATTTTTGCGTTTTTATCTTTAAATATCGATTCATTATTGCTCAAACGATCAAGGATAAAGCAATCTGATGTTAAATTACTGGCTTTTGAAAAAGTATTTGTATCAAACTCTCCAGAATCTTCGGGTATGACATAGTGCATTAGTGCGAATTAATATGTTCCAGATACATTAGTAAAGCAATAGACGAAGTGCCTTATCATCCTTACCTCCTTTTATCAAAATGACCGTTGCAACTTTTTATTGCCACACTGATTGTAGACTACGAAAAGATAAAGAACGTTTTACGACCTCACTACCGACTGGCACTACCGCATTGTGCTTTGATTTTTACCTGACTGCGGCGGATCTAAAAAAGTTTATGTTTCTGGCTCGTATGTATGTATGTATGTAAGTATGTTTGATTCTCGAACTAAAACTTTCGTAAGCACTACACATTATTAAATTATAAAAAACAGGAAGTAATTTCGAAATTAAGTTAATAATATCTTTGATTCTATGTTCCTTCATAACTCCTTAATCGATTCCTCGATTATTCATCCATCGGGCGTCACAGATTTTATGAAATCAGCGTAAATCCGTCCAAGCAACTTAAACTTTTTGAAATTCTTCAAGAAGTTCCCTTCTTAGTCACTAGATGGTTTATAGCTTCATCTCGTCTTCCTAATTCTTTAATCTGGCTTGAAAAACTAAAAAAATAACAAAAAATCTGACTACTGAGCATAAACTGCTAAGCAGGCGGAACCCAAATGCAACACTGCCACCCATTATAACCCTTTGTACCTAGTTTGAATCTGCCGGCCTAGTAGTAGATGTTCAGCAATCGGGTTTATTTTTATGCATTTTAGGTTTTATTTTTACACCGCGTATATCAGGTCCGGCATCTGCTCTATTGAGCTGCGATGGTCTCTACAAAGCAAGGGTGCCCGACCGATTTCCATAGAGAGCCAGATTTGTTGGCCAAAAAATCAGTTGTATAAGAAAAGCTGGCAAACCTTTTAGCCGGTTTAGAATGAGAAGGGTTTAAAACTAAAAACAAATTGACTGAAATAATGAAATAATAATGAAGCGACTGGAATAATGGATAAATTTTTAACTTTTAATTTGGTCTTCATTTTTATGATTTCGAAAAATCATGAATCTTTTACTTATGTATTGAAACTGGTTTGTTGAATTATAGTGAAAAATCGGTTTTCAGGTTTTTCGTTGTTTCAACAACATTTTTGGTCTCTCAATTAAGTCTTTCACGTGGGTTCGAATCCCGGCATGTACCAATGACTTTGTTTTCTAAGTTACGTACATTTGTGAAGTTATAGTAGCAATACTGTTATAGTAGGTATACTGTGAAGGAAAACATCGTGAAGAAACCCGATTGTCTGAGGTGTTCACATAAAAGAAGTATTTCATTGGTGTTTTTAATATTAATCCCCAACATTAAGCGCGTGCAAAGCGAAGTGTCGTGGCAAAAAATAAATCGTGTGAGTCCGGCGCCTATCGTCAGCTATCTGCCTCAGCAGCAGAAACACAGGTTCGATTCCTAGTGCGGACATAGTACCTAGGACTTTGTTTTCCAAGTTACGTACATTTATGTAGTTATAGAAGCAATAACACTCGCTAACGGTGAAGGAAAACATCCTGAAATTGCCAATCCGCGGCGATGGGCACGCTTGATGATTAAGCCCATTCTCTCGAGAGAAGGCCTGTACCCCGCGGTGGGACGTATATAAGCTACATAAAGAAAAACTTTCACACAACACCATCACTTGTCCTGGTCCTAATCTAGTATACGCTGGGCTACGGTAACCAAGTATTAAAGACATAACAAACATGGAAATACATCCACATTGAGACTATTTGTACAAATCAAGTACGAATCAAACCCGCATATGTTAACCGCAGAACCAACAAGACAGTCAGTTGGCGGGCCACTTTGAGGACCGCGGGCCTTGTGATTGAACAGTCTTGCCCCGAAGCTTATGGAGATAGGTATCGGTCTCTCTCTATCGGTTATTATTAATTCATTTTTCATAGTGATAGGCATCAGCGTAATCTACAGCAGCCACCGGTGTTCCCACGTTACGAATGTAAACTGTTACAACGTCTCGTCCCGATGAGATACGGCATTGAATGGAAGATAAATTTATCATTACCGTATCGCACGGCTCACTCACAGAAATTATTTAGATTAAAAGTCAACAATGAAATTAAAAAGGCTATCTTCATGTGACCATTTCGAATCACTAGGTAGTAGGTACCTTCTAAACTACATATACCCACGACGTGGTTCGCATTGGGTACTGTGAAAAATAAGTCTGAGTGTTAACCTCGGACATATCTATCTGATATGCCAAATCAGATTAAAATCCAGTCAGAGTCAGCCACAATCAGATGTTTATACGTGACTGAGAGACCTAGGTTCCTATGACTTTGTTTTCTAAGTTATGTACATTTTTGAAGTTATAGCATCAATACCACTCGCTAACGGTGAAGGAAAACATCGTAAGGAAACCTGAGTGTCTGAGCTATTCACATACTTCAGCGCTTGAAATCGCCAATCCGCTGTGGGCACGCGTAGTGATTAAGCCCATACTCTCTCCCTGTGAGAAGGCCGGTGCCCTGCAGTAGGACGTATATAGGCTGCTTATGTATGTATGTATGTATGAGTGACAAACATCTAAACATACCCAGAAATTGTCACATTTTAAAATTAGTTGGTTGATTAATATTTTTCAACTCCTGGGTAAGTTGCACCTATGCTTTTGACGTGCAAGAAGGAACTCAATAGGTAACTTGTCTTGGAACCATATAAAGCTGTCATTATGACACAGGTAAAGTAACAATTTTACGCTTCATGTTACAGCATGGGTAGTGAGATAACTCGAATCACGCGTTTTAACATCAAAAGTCGCTTTAATTTTAAATGAGACCTATTAGAACCACAAAACGCGTTACTCGCGCCGTCGTACTTACCTGTGCGTTAACCTCTAAAATGCGCAATTCCTGACACAGGTCAAGTGTTTTGCAAACATTTTTGTTGTGGCAAAAAACACTTTACAATTTAAAAAAAAATAGAAAACTATAAAAAAAACAAATTTCGTAGAACCAAAGTTGCTGTAAATGAAAAACTCTTATGTAGAGTAAAAAACTTGATTTTACTTTATGCCACTTTGCAAAGTGGTAGTGTAGTAATAGACATGTTCAAAGAACGATTTTTTGTTTTTTTTTTTCTAGAAATTAGGTAATTTTGAGAGCCTTGGACAAATAATTTGATTTGGGCTGCTTCAATAAATTTTGGAAGTGAGAAAAAAAAATCTGAGTCTACGAAACAGGAAGTACGTCATCAAAAGAAACCAAACTAAAAAAATCCAAATCTGTGAAAAGTTATGTTTTTTCACAGAGTACTGAAATGTCACCATCATGGCGTTTTTATAAAAAAATATTAAATGTTCTTTCATTCACGTGCGAAGCAAACATTAGAAGGTCGAATGAAAGTCGTACACTTATTCAAAAAAATACAAGAAATCAGTGAATATTATTAATTTATGATTGTACCATAACATTTACTTAGCTTGTACCAGTGATGTCGAAACATTGGCACGCGTGCTATTGATGGCACGTTACATAGTAATTCGGGTACGCCAATAATCACGGAGTTTATGTAAACTCGAAATAAAATATAAATTTTAATATTAATACAAAAATTTATCGAAATAAGAAAAGGTATTAAAAAGACTACAGGCAAAATGACTGTAAATGTCAGTATTAAAATTTATAGAAATATGGAATTAAATTTCAAGTACATTTAAGTGCCTGAAAAATCTGTTAATTTGGGCTAAATTTCTTCAGCTAAGTTGGCACGTTACGGCCACACAGATATTTTTTTAAACAAAATGGCACTTTCTCCCACAAACGTTCGCCATCCCTGGCTTATACCTTTAAAATGCTGCGTATCATTTATGAGTATTAAATTTTAGGACTATACTCATTTCGCATTTTAGAAGTAACAATTTATATTAGATTATCTACAGTGAAAATACAAGAAAGAAATATTCTTGTGTGTCGGAAGCACAGGTACTGAAGAAGCCATAGATACTGTTCTTGGATTTTTCTTAATTATGGTAAAATGGTACTGAACTGAGTAAACAGAACAAAGCGTTATACAATGTAAGTTATCTACTGAAGTATGTTATAGATAGACCAGGAACTGGATAAATTTAAGAGAAAAAATAATTTGGGAATAGGCCTACAATTCCACTAACTGCAGAGTAGGAGAACTAAATACTAGACTCTCAAAAGAAATGTTTCGTGACGATTTACTGACAGTTGGTCCGTCCACAGTTACACATCTTAATCTAAAAAAAATATGTTTTACTACAGGAGTTTCCGGATCCCTACACTTTTATATCTACTCAACACAATTAAGGATTCGAGATATTTAAAGAAAGTTAATTAAAACTTTTTTCTCTAATTACTGCTTTTGAAACACGGAAATCCGATGTGTTTTAAGACTGCTGTTACATTTAGTAGCCGTTACGCTCGCACATGTTAACATTTTTAATGGTTGTAAAAAATTAGTATGTTTTGGATAAATGCGGTGCTAGACTTTGCCAGACATTTCGGACATTTATGGTTTATTTTAGTTTACTTTATTATACTTAGTTTTTTATCAAAAAAACTTGATACCAAAATAAATAGTTTTGAAGCCATATTTCTTTATCAATACTTAAGCACAGGAAAACATAAATGTATTTAAAATTATATTCTTTTTGTTGCACTAACCCGTGCTGAGGACAATGAGGCACGGTTAGCTAGAGGTCGCAGGTTCAGTCCCGGCATGGGTGGAATTTTTAGCCTCTAAGTAGGTATTTAAAATGTTCATAATTTCATTTTCTAGCAAAAAAAAAAATCTTCTTACAATCATTAAACATGTTAGAATGTACAATCGAGACGGACGCCAGACGTAACAGCAGCCTTAGGACACTGTGTCGGTTAAAGCAAACAATAACTGTGAAGGTGAGGAGCTTTTTATCCGCGCGGCTTGTATGTGGGGCGTCCAAGTTGTAACTCCAGCGCACTTTTTTTCCTTTAGTAAATTATTTCAATTACCTACGAGTGGAAAGCTTAAACACTGGTAAATATGTGAATCATGTAGCATAAAAACAGTACATTTAATTGCGAGGACACTTGATACTTATCCCAATCTCCCTTATTATGGGACAAGATTGTTATGTTTTCGTCACAGACATTATCTTAATAGTCGTTTTATAACAATTTACTGCTAGTATGTAGGTACCTACATACAGATGTTGGAAACGTTCGTATTGAAATCGTATTAATAAACAGGTTTTTGGAAAAAATACTTGCGTTGTGTATTAAATAAAAATAATAAGTAATACCATCAGACTCATTTGTATGACAATACAATTTCGTTAACAATTTAAACTATGTTTAATACTCATTCAACCGATTTCTAAATCAGACTATAGATACCTATGCAATATCTTCTGAATCCCGCTGTTGAGTTCGCTAAAACAGCAAATTATTATAAGTTATGTTTGTTACCTAGGTAAATAAAGCGCGTGTGACCATCAATTGTATTAGTTGTTTGTCGTTGCATCGGTGAATGTTACATTTACAATCGAATAATAGAGCATGCAGATGCAAGGCCAGGTCGAACGAGCGCGGATCCGCGAATAATCCTTGACCCATCCTGAAGAGGCTATTCTGAATGCACTCGCGGTCCTGTCACCGGCGTACTCACTCGTAAATAGGTATTTAAAATACCGTTTGCCGTGGGAACCGTGACGAACGCCGCGATAACCCTGCGCTGCCACGGGCCGGCGCGGGCGCGGCGGGCGGCGCGACGCGAATCAAACAATGAACTCCGATACCGAAAGTCATTTGGTTGCTTAATTTTATAGCTACATCTATCTCTTTTATCTACGCTTTTATTTTCAATAAATGGTACAGCTAAAAAATAAGCTTTAATATCCCATGTTTAAGATCTTTGCACAACAGTTAGACGAGGCAATAAAGGAAACTGTGTTTTATGTAACAGACGTAAAGTGCACTATTGCAAGTAACGGCGCACGGAACGGGCTCAGAGCGCGCCGCGAGCCGAGATGACATCGCGAGCCCCCGCTGCGCCCCGCGAACAATATTGTCTCCGTTCTAACGTATAGTGAAGTCAAATCAATTCATATTTCAGCAACGTTTGAAACGCCTTATGATTCGTAACTAGTTTCAAACTTAATCCAGGATCGACGTTATAAGTTTATAACGTACAACATTTAACGTTATATCTTAAAGTCTTCGTCCAACGAGGCAACAGTTTTGCATAAATATTCGATATTCTATTTGCGTCACAAAATCATTAAACAGGCGTCATGTTAGTGAGCAATTAACAGTCGTTTTAACGTTTCCTCCGGTGAGTTTATCTGTAGTTTGAATCCCTGCTCGGGCAAATCGCATTAAACTCCTCAATGTGACATTGGTGAAACATTGATAGTGTGACCCAAGAACCAGAACCAGTTCTCTAAGCAATCACCGCTTTTACGACGCATCATTTACAAAATCGGCCCTCGGCACTCCCGAGCTTTGTAGTTTTCCATAACAGAAAAGCCTCCTTGTATCCAGCCAGTATGCCACGTATGCTGTACGCAGCGTGAGCTCCCATAATATTGTCGGTTATCTCTAAAGGCGATCTAATTAGGTATAAATAATGTGTCGAGATATTCGTGTTCATAAGGCGGATTAGGTGGTTAACGATTCAAGATAAGAACCTACGAAGACTTAAATTTTTGTTACTTACTTGAACAATAACACGTCTATTATTAGATAGACTAATTTCTTCGAATTATTTCAGACACGACCGAGTTAGCACGAACTAAAGTAACTCATCAAATCGCCCGTTCACCGTTCTCTTGCGCTGTCCCACGATTGATCTTATCGATTTATAGATATGGTACAGAATCGAGAGGCGCTTCGTACTGTGCATAACGCTTCTAAGATATGCCACAATGCCCTGTGGCCTACCATAAATTGGGTTCACGCGGCTGCAGCGCGCGCGCAGGTCACCGCGCATCCGCGACGAAACGTGTACGCCACTCACTCGGCCCAGAGATTAATAGCCAATTAAAATTGAACATAATCAAAACAATATAATATAACATAAAGTCACACCTGTATCCCGAAATGGTAGGTTTGCTACTTGCCACGATCCTGACAGATCTCTTGGCATAACCAAATAAAAGCATTAAATTAAATCCCTTTACAAAAAATATCCGTGACATTCTCTAAATCATAGATTAATGAAGAAAAAACTTTGAATAAATAGATACCTATAAAACGTATTACTTGAATAGTAATTACAGCCTGTTAGGCGTAATTTGGGCAAATATAATTTAATTCAGAGTTTAAGATAGCGAAAAATACACATAAATCTTTTCGTTGTCCAATCAGCTTCACTTCCTACATCGACCGAGTGTCGAGCGCGGCAGTGCTTCCAAATAAGTGCCCCGACGATATTTTTCTTCTTGAACAAAAATAGAGCAAACTGGTTGGATGTTTTTTTCACACTCGATGACCTTGCATCAGTGCTGTTCACGTACGAGCTTAGCGACCAAGCGATTCACAGCACGAACGACGTGCCTACCGGGCATTACTGGAATCGTTTCCCCTATTTGCTTACATTCACCTTGAGCAGTTAATAGCCTGCATTACGGAGACCAATTACTTATACAAAAGTAAACCATCCAAAACGAGTCGGTGGCCAGTAGCCAACGTCAATCATACTATATCCATTAGATGCCACGCTTACTTAAGGCTGGGTTCTCCGACACTACCCCTAAATCAGGTGTTTTTAAAAACATTTTATGCTCTAATGGTTAGTATCTAAAATCTGAAAAACATATATATTACTTTTCAATGTTCTATCTAAGGCCGTTGTTTTTATGATTTTTCAAGCTTTACAACATCGCGAACATGAGTCTAAATTATCACTAGATATGGTTTTACTTGAGCTGTACTGAGTTTTGGATAGTAAAGAATACACCAAAATGACTATCACTGAATGGGTTAGTGACGTCGGTGGTTAAAATTCTATTAGGACGATTTGTAATTCTGTAATTTCAAAAATGCCTATTTTTACCGCAGCTATTCGCTGCGCAGCGCAATAAGTCCTATACAAATCGGAGCGCTCGGAGAACCCGGCCTTTAGCCCAATACCGTTCCGATTGAATATGTATGAGTGCTGTGCCGCGCCGTAGTACTTACTTAGTAGTAAGTAATAAAATAACATAATTGGACTCTTACGTCTATCACTGGTTGTTTAATATCCCTCGTCTTTTATCGGCGTTGTACCAATATGAAAAGAATCACGATAGGGTCATCCTTCTTTATCTTTTAGTGGTAATTCTAGTAGCGTTTATACTATACGAATAAGGACCTTACGTGATGTGACCATACAAAATTACTTTTATCTCACTAAAAGTAACCTCTGATTGTAATCAATTTAGCCAAATATAGGAGCAGAAAATGCACCTATACACCTTAAATAGTGTAGATAGAATATTTTACTTTATCGAGGCATTATTTAATTTTAAGTCAAAGTGCATTCAAAACTTTATTTTTAAATTGCTTGCCTCATCTCGGAATCGAACCGACCAAATGTAAAAGAAAACTGTATTTATTCTTCCAATCGAAGGGGTAAATTATAATTCGCAATGCAAAGTTTCGAAACAGTTGACTTTTTTTTCCAGATAGAAAAAGTCATTTCAAGAAACAAATTTCGTTTTCTTTTTGTGATTCATCAAGTTAGACTACAATTTTTTTTCTTAAATAATTAACTGTGTGACGTCACATGCTACCCTTACCGTATATAGCCGCGCGATTGCGTTTGTCATGTGAATAGGCCGAACAATATAGTTTGTCTGTGGTTTAATGTCATAAATAATCGTTGTCAGTGTTGCCACCTTAGTAGTATCACCACTGGAATGGTGGTTTGGACCCCCTGACTGGTGGGGAGAAATTCTATCTAGTGGCTAGCGGAATTTTTGATGGAATTTGGGACAGCATACATACATGCCAAACAAAATATTTTCCAAATCGGTCTAGGCGTCTTCGAGTAACCGGGGAACATACATAATAAAAGTCTCGGTGGAATTGATTGAGAACCTTCTCCTTTTGAAGTCAGTTCAAAATAAAAGTAACTTAAAAACGCTGCAGTGGCACAGAATACATAATAGTGAGTAATACCAGTGGAATCGTGGTTGGGCAGGTTGCATTTAATTTATATGGTCATCGTGGAAAAAACTTGTTGGCAACACTGGTCGTGTTATTTGACTTACGTTTTCCTTGTTTGTAACGCGCATAGCCTGTTCTTTTCTCAGTTTTTAACATTTCAAAGTCAAAGTAAAAATTTTTATTCACTATAAAAACAAAATGTTTACTCAATGAACGTCAAAGTTCGTTTTCGTCATAATGAACGTTCTACCAACGCTTTTGCTCATATCCTGGACATTAATTGATATCTTGCATTCGACCCGGCTTTTCTACTCGCGGACTATAGTCTCATTGTCTCACTAGTCTAACTTCGATTGCAGTGAAATTACTTTTACGCCAAAAAACATAAAAAATCATAGCAAACATTTAAAAATGAAACAATTAAAATATTTATTTCAGGGTTTTCACGGTCACAAAAATGCAAAACATAAAGTTACTCTAATAACAAAAACCTTATTAGATTTAGTTTTTTCCTCGAATCCTAAACGTTTTCTTATAGGGGTGTACAATATATGCATTAAAACGTTATTTTACGATATAACTCAAGTACTGTTAAACGCTTCATACATGACAAGGCGGAACGAGCAAGTTATGACGTCATAGTTTAAGCCTGATTTGTGAGGCGTATTTTTGTATCACGTAACTATATTGACTTTTTGACAGATGAAAAGTATTAGTCGTAGAGAAAAAATACCACGTTTATTTATCTTTTAACATGGTCTCTCCGATTATATTAAGACATTTTTCGTGCAAGTTGTACATTATTGGGCCGCACATATTTGATCGTAAAATTTTTGTAAAATTTCCAAGATTTTCCGCACTCAGCTTTAGTTTGTATTTTTAGGGTCCCGTACCCAAAGATTAAGGGACCCTATTACTAAGACTCCGCTGTCCGTCCGTCTGTTACCAGGCTGTATCTCATGAACCGCGATAGTTAGACAGTTGAAAATTTCACAGATAATGTACTTCTATTGCCGCTATAACAAAAAATACTAAATGCAGAATAAAATAAATATTTAAGGGGGGCTAGCATACAACAAACATGATTTCTGTGCCGTTTTTTGCTCGAAATTAATAACGGCAACAGGTAGACGCTTGAAATATTCAAATTTTGTGTAGATAATGGTACGAAATCCTTCGTGCGCGAGTCCAACTCGTGACCAGGTGGAACGACGACATTCGCAAAGTGGTGGGCAGTGACTGCAAAGAAGAGCTGAAGATCGGGCTCAGTGGCGAGTCTTGGGAGAGGCCTATGGCCAGCAGTGGACTGACACCGGCTGATTATGATTATGATTATGATGATGATGATGATGTGTACAGTGACCGGGTTATACCTACACGAGATGATTCTCGAATAACGACATTACTAAGAACGCCTAACTACCTAATCTGTTATTGAAAGAGTATAGCTTTGTTAGAAGTAATGTAATATAATATTTATAAAAAAATTAGGTAATTCTTAAAAAATACTTAGCTAACTGATAATATTTCTCGTCTCTAACTAATATTAACAATTCACTAGGAAAAAAAATCATTAAGAATATACAGGGTGATCGAGTTATACAGATTTGTCATTTGAGACAGCGTAACAACCTAATTGTTTTATACAAAGAAAAAGTTTGTAAGAAGACCTCGCCTAAATATCTAAATTATGTATATTTGCCGATACAGTTATGTAAAAACTTAGCCGTTACATTTTAGGCGGTTAAGCAATAAAATTTATCAACTACCGACCGATTGTCCCAAAAATATTGAGTTTTACAAGTCGCATCCTATCGCGCGAGTTTTATATTACTTCTGAGAAAAAGGTTTTTATTCTTCAATGCACACAGGCTAGCTTGTTACTATTGTCTCCAAATGTTAGCAATAAAACAAAAATGTTACTCATAGAAGCCATCGGTGGGTCATTAAAAAGGCGTTACGAACCCGTTTACCAGCATAATTGAAAGCACTAAAACTGTAATAGTCTTAACAAGAAGTGCATATTGCATTCTGTTGTGACCCAGCTGCATTAAAGATTGTATCTTATATAATTTATAGAGATCTTTACACTCGCCCTCGGCATGACGGCAGAGGGGAAGCGACAACGACGACTTAATAGCGACTCAATAAACGAGAGTAACAATAGAGTTTTAATTTAAACGCTTTTGCTAAAAGCGCATACATCATAAATCATTAATTAAAATTATTTGATCTGGCTTATCTCGTCGCGTGATGCGAAGGAACAATTATTCATAAAACAAAATTATGTACACCTTTTTAAACCATAGACTGTACCACATACACTTTCTTTGGATGTTACCAAATTATATTCGAGAACAAGACTCACTGATGAAATCTGTCCTTCTCAGCAGAGAAAGATGCTAATTTAAGAAAATAATAACACAAAAAAACTAGGATTATTCTTTATGTTTTACTATGGCCTCTCTAATGAGGTCAAAATATAAAGATAATAAGTTTGTAATAATTAATTTTGTAATTTATGATATGCTATAAAGAATAAAATATGTTTTATGGAAGCTCTCCATTGTCTGACCACGCCTACATGTAAAGCCTTGTTTCAATCTGACATTATGTAAACTCGTGTTAATATTTAATTAGACTTGTGTTAATGTTTAATTATACATACGTTACAACCCAAAATAGTATGCTCTTCTTCCATAATGATTATGCTACAAGGAGGACGATCGATGAAAATTCTCTAGTGAATTACATCGTAAGTTAAATTTAATGCCCATACTGTTGTTATCCCTCTCTCGTGCCGGCTGCCTCTTCTATTTAAACGGCACAAGTGGAACAACAACTCCAGAAATATATTTTTTCTTTTCTATCAGTTGGTCCGGAGATAGCCTTTTTTCATTAATGAGCCCTTATTATGAAGCAGCGATATGTTCGGAAGGGTCGTCAACGTCGCGCTTGAGCCCGACAAGTCACTCGAATCTAGCGACAAATAAATATAGAATGCTTTATTGCACACCACACCAAATAATACTAAGTTAATCCCCAAATCATGACTGGTCATTAAACGTTCTATTGAGTACAGAGTAGGTATGCACATGTATATTCAATGGGCGCATAATGTTCCACTCGTTCGTTAGGTTCAAATGAGAGAACAATGCAGCACAATTTGAGTGTTCGCGATCAATGACTCAAGGTCCACCAACTCCACCACGCCGATCAACTCTTCTTGACAAGGCTGGTGTATTCGAGGTCAAACCGTAACACAAAAATCAAATTATTATTCCAAAGAAACATTGAGGTTGCGACACAATAAGATGTTTGATTCTTATTGCGACTTGTCGAACGACCTCTAGCTCATTTTGGGTAATCTCCAATCTTGCACATTACGTCCTCTCTAAAGAGGTTTTAAATTACTATTTACAGTCAAAAACATGACTGTTGGTGATCGATAAAATTCGTTCGCACTTCACTGCAAACGCAGTCCGAACCGGCGCACCGCGTTGATGTCTTTTGTATGCGGCTATAAAACAGTGTACGGAAGTTGAAAATACAGAGTTATCTTTGAAATGCACAGGTTCTAAAACACGTCAATTAGATTATGTTCTTTTGGTTGCACTAATCCGTGCTGAGGACTTTTTTTTTAAACCACGGTTAGCCAGAGGTCACGGGTGCAAGTCTCGGCATGGGTGGAATTTCTAGCCTTTAAATAGGTTTTTAAAAAAACGTCAATTACGTTCCAACCGCATACTGCGATCGCCAACCCGCCTGCCAAGCGTGGCGATCTCAGAACACAAAAAGAAGTGTTCTGAGGTGGCGATTATGGCAAAACCCCTCATGGTTATGAAAAGCATGAAGGAGGTCTATATCCTGCAGTGGGCGTCAAATGGCTGATGATGGTGATGATTATGATAAGAAACGGTCCCACGTTGGGCACCAGTAAAGCGAAATTGTTGATGTGAATGAAGAATATTATAACCCGTTAAACTTCACCGAACCTTTCTGCAACATGACAAAGAATCTTCTATTTGAGACAATGATTTACTACAAATAGCAACATTGGTAGAGCGCTTAAAGCACGAATTTCACAAAACTTGTGACCTTTGATATGCTATTTTGGAACTAAAAGTTTCGTAAGTACTTAACATAATTCCGTATTCACTTACTCGATTTTTTTTGGAAGAGTCTAACCAGGTTTCGCTTTTATTCGAAGAACTTAATCATGGAAAGTAGAGGCGTAGCTCGCGTCGTCGCTTACTCGTCTCTCGTTACAGAGATCTCGTCTCTCGTCTCAGTAACGAGCAACCGACGACGCGAGCTCCGTCTGTACTCGCCATGATTAAGCTCTTCGAGTAAGAGCGAAACCTGGTCGGACTCTTCCAACAAAAAATAAAACAAGTGATTCCGGAAGTAAGTTCATAATTAACTGATATATTTTGAAAAATATCAATCTAAAAAAATACTCGTAACAGAATTTGTTATAAAACACAAACTGTAATTGGCGTATTTCAGGATTGACGCATTTTAGTGGTTACCCTGTAAACTCGTAGCCTTTCAGTGGTAACTCTGTTGTTGAAAGACATTACCTTTATTAATTTCATTAATGGTTGTGTGCATTATAATCAATTAGAGATGAACAACAATAATTGTATTGTATCATCTATCCAAATTTCTTCAGCCTTGCTCTGATGATGAGCAGATAAAGGTACCTCCTTTCAAGCTATCATCTATCTTAATACCTAAATATTTCAAAATAATATTCAATATATGTATCATAAATATTACCTATCACATTATATGTGTAAGCTCATATTTTATTAACAAATAAATGTTTTATTACAGTTGAACTCTTAAATATTTAGATGTATAGTAATTATAATAGCGTATAATAATATTTTATTGCCTATATATTCAAACTAAGAGTACAGCGCGTAACATAATAGAGGCACTCAATAATGTAATGGACCGGCCTTTTTCTTGCGGCAGATTGGAATAAAATACACGTTAGCAAAATTATACTGGCTGTATCTAGACCCATTCTGTCGTTTAGTGAATTAATGAGTTTAGTTAATGGCATTTGTCCAGTTGTGCGAGCGAAGCTGCGGTGGTGAGCCTTTGTCCAGCGCTGGTCGACGTAGCGCCGCGCATTCATGCATAGTAAATATTAAATAATTACAGTGATCGCCGGCAGGTGCCGCGCACGCGCGCCTAGACATAGAAAGCCACATTGCAGTAATTATTTTGTACAGTTATCCCTAATAGGCCGTTTTTCAAAAGCTGTTTGAGTAAATAGGTGTAGCGTCCTGCACGCCGCCCGTGCGCACGGCCCGCCCGCCCCCGTGGCACTTTCAGCGCTTGATTCAGGTCAATGTGTGATCGCTGTACACAAATTGACATAATTTATAAGATTTTTCCTCTGCAGGGATGGATGTAAAGTTTATTTTGATTTTTGTAGCAGAGAAAAATATAAAAAACGGAGATTAAGCACATTTATCTCTCTCTCTTCCAAGCTTTAGTCTCACATGGTAGTGGGGTAAGCTTTCCTTATTTTTTCTCTCCACTTTGCCCTATTCATGAGCTCGTTTATCGAAGCTTCGCATTCTGTGAGATTTTTCTTTATTACAGGAATTTTTGGACGTAGCACTGCGTTACTAATGTAAAGTGAAAGTGAGAAAATATGTTTTCATTGCAACAAAAAAATAATAATACCTAATATAATTATGCCGAACACAAGTGCTACAACAGAAAACAAAAGGCTTTACACCAGGCACATATTATTGCTGAATTTTACAAAATGTCCTTTAGGGATGTAAGCGCTTAATCTAGCACGCTTGTGTGCCGCACGTACAGGTCTTAATAGGAATTCCTTAGGATAAGCGGTTTATTTATAATTGTCTGTTGAAAAAAACTGCTTTATGAAGATAATTGTGCGCTCTAATAGAGGGTCGCAGGTTTCCAACTTTATCATTCATTTTTTTATTCAACTGGTCCGTTTGTAATAACAGTTAGTTTACAGTTTCAAAAGACCCGCGGGTTCGTGACAAAAAGTCAGTAAAGTTACTTTTATTTTAGTACCCAACGTAAATTTTGACCTTTAGTTATAAAGGAATTAGGTGCTTATTTATCGTGGTATGTTATGCTAAATAATGACATAAAATTGTGATTGTAAAAAGATGTTGTTTCGATACTTGGATTATTTAACTGCCTGCAGCTAGAAAACATTAATAATGATATTCGCTGCAGATGCAGCGCACAGAGCGCATGGCAATGCAAATTTGCCAAGGAAACACACCGGATACGTGCGACCAATGCGATAGAATTCAATTGGCATTTAATATTCACAATAAGTGTTACCTCTGAACATCCCTTAATTATCTGAAATAACTTAAAATTATCTTCTTATCTATAAGGCGAGGATGTAAAATTAAACAATACCTCTCTGTAAAACAGTAATAGAGTCACAACACCCCATTATTTTAGTTGCCACTAAACGCTACATTATGTGAAATGGATATCAATTGATCACATAGCTTCGAGAAACTATAAACAATTTGCTTAACAATAGATGTGACGTGTTTAAGGGTCGTAATAAAGTGTCACTTGCATACAATCACAATTGGGCCTCTGACAATAGTTTCCTTTAACCATGAAACACGATGGAATAGAAAACATAGTAACGTAATGGAGACAAAGCAACCTAGGTATAACCCAGTTTCTCTTTTCAAATTTGGAAACTGGTTGACGCGCTGTCAGTCCAGTGCAACGGCGGCGATGGCGGCGCGCGCGCCCGACGCAGCGGAGGCGCGGGAGCCGGTCAGGGGTTAACCAACACTTTATTTTGAATAATTTATATGTCTGCGCGATAGACGGCCTGCCCTCCGACTTGGCTGTTTATGGTAATGCCGCATATCTTGCATTGCAAATGCGCTGGATGTGTCGGCACTAGAGGGCGCTCGCGATAAACTCCCTACAAACTGTAATTCTATGAAATAGGGATGTTGTTTTACAAATATTTTAATATCCAACGCTTGTGTTTCACGTTTATTTCTTGTGCCATTTTGCATTCTTATGGGGCGTCATTACGGTTGAGTTGCAAGAGAAAATGCGTTGTTTTGTCGTACTTAGTGCGTGGTACTTGTCGCATGTATCGATGAAAGTTTTTGAAACTGCGCTCAATTATCTCGATTTAATGTAATTAAATTAATGGGCCGCCCCACGTACCTACTCGGATTGAACTTTTGAAATATAGATGTCCGTTTTTTAAAATGTGACATGAGAAATGTTGAATTGCATCGAAACAAGAACAATCGATCAATGGGCCCAAGGTTAATTAAAATGTGGACAGGCCGCTTCCAGGCAAGGCAAGACGGGTGACTCCGGGTGAGCGCGATAGTTAAGTTAAAAATCACTTTTGAGAAATGGCCATTAATCAAAATTAATGGAGTTATTATCGCACTCCGACTTTCAAAAAATATTTATTGCGGACATGAATCAGTTTTAAGGGCCGTAACGAACTTGCGAGCGTTGATTTCTAGCTCCTCGCGGGGCATGATTTATTTACTGGAGCACTGGAACTTTACAATCTGACTCTAAATAATAAACTCAACAGTCAATGGCTTTTTTACTGTACACTATAAAACCAGTCGACAAACGTTCCGTTTCGTAAGTTTAGGGAACAAGTAAGAGAGCTGCGCGTTTCGTAATTATTATTGTAGTGATTTATAGGCGCTTCGAGATTGTGCCCGATAGCGCGCGCTCCGCACAGAAAGTGAGATGAAGTGAGTTTATACAAAATAGCGAACAATATGACGTGATATTTTGATAGATAATGATGTTGATGGACGACATCAGTGAAGGCCATGCGCCTGCACCGTGAGAACGATTTCGGCGGCGCGTACACCGATATTTGTAAACAAACGCTTTAATTGGACCTTTGAATAAACAACCGCAATCGATCCTATACTAATTGTGGTACTAAGAATAATTGAAATTATTTATTTTGATGCTACCGTATGTATCGCACTTGGTAAGAGTACGAAAGTTTTGTAGGCAGCCTAGGATTAGATCCAGATCCAACACGGTCAATTACGAGTAAATGAACAATAAATTATTTCATATGCTCGATTAAAACAAAAATTACAAAATATCTCGGAAAATGTATCTCTTTTAGTCAATTACAATTTTTAAATAGATTAAACATAAAAAGAGTCCTCTGAAATGTGACGTCATAAGCAAGTATTTTCATACAAAATTCCGTTTTAAAAGTAACTCGTTTGATATTTTGCCAAATACCCAATTATATGAGCTATATGCCTCAGGATCGCAGTTATATTCAATCTCTTTCTTTGAGTGGCCGAGTCATATCTATAGGTATATATAGCCCAGGGTAGTATCACATTTGACACATAATTTTAATTATCTAAATTGAATACTCGTACCTGCTAGATAATATTCGTGAAGGAATTTTAAGGCTACAGCTACAGCATCGTAAAACAGGGCCACCTCTGTTTCGAATGCAGTTAATATTGCGTGCGCGAAAATCCGGCCGAAGGCCTAGGTACTCAATCAGTGAGCGAGCTGCAGCGATGCGAAAACGAGGAAACGTACTCGATGTCAGAAAGATTAAGAAATTGGCACCTGGCAGTGGGTTTACTTTGATTATAATTGGCAGTATATTAACAAACAAACTGCCGACAGGGGCGGCGTGCTGGCAGGTTTATGCCCGGCCGGAGTGACCCGCGCTCGCTGGACGAACCACCTCGGGACACTTTCCACTGACCTGCATGCGGTTCAACAATTTCGTTACCGATCGCTTTCATAATTCAACTGACATTTTTGTTCCAGTAAATTTCGAGGGAAACTTTAGCCATGAACGGTTCTCGTAGGGGAAAGTAGTACGAGTTGATCCCTTGAGGTAAGATGATCCTTTGCGATTGTGCTGAAACCACTAACGTCATCTAGTTGATTTCACTGGTAAAACATAGCTCAGGACACCCCCCCGCCTCAGTCAAATCGTAATGGCGGCGTGAGCGATACGTCGATTTTGACGAGAAATAATAAAAATTGTGTACGGCTGATCTAAGGTAGGCATGACTTTGAGCTTATGTTACTTTTATTCAAACAATGTTAAATTAATTACTGTTGTGTTTGAGGCTTTCTGCTATGCTTAATTTTAGTATTTGGGCCACGTGAACAAAGCCGCGTGCTTTTAGGTTATGTTAGCAAACATTGAATGAAAAAGTGGGACTTGGGTCAAGATGATTCCTTTTTATATGTACTAGATGATCCCTGGGGATCATCTTGTACCAGTTTTTGTTTAATTTTAAATATGGAATTTGTAAACAATAGTCGCCGCCCATTTCGATTTGTCAGCCTGTCTGTGCTTAAGTCTGTCTTCAGGGTGGTTCTAGTCTATCATTTATGTCAATAATTCTAAGTTTATACAAAGTTTTTTTTTAGACAAACCTGATGGAATCAATGACACCCGTGAAAAATGGCATGGCACATAAAAAAGCAAGTAAACAATTCTTAGTGCCCATAATGTCATTAAAACGAAGGGTTAAAGCAAAAAATAAAATAGCTGTTGGTTCTGTAAAATATTTAGGAGGAAAGAAGACTGTTTTTACAATTCTCCTTCATTAATAAACGAATCAGTGCCACTGTCGCCAATCCCATCTACGAGCTGTGCAGTCAACCACAGTGAGACATCGCTATATCATATGACAATAATATTACAAATTTTGCCATTAAACCTGCTACATTGAAACCTTTACCACAAATTGTAGGCAAAAGAAGCATATTGAAACGGAAAACCACTCATGTGACTGTTTTAACTAGCACACCGTACAAGAATTATTTACAGGAAGACAATAGCAAAAAAACAGAAAAAGAGAATAAAAATATTCAGAAAAAGACTGCACCTAAAAAAACACAGAAAGGCAAAGGAATAGGTAAAGGGAAGTCAAATAAAAGAAAGAAAACTTCATATAACAGATCTGAATCTGAAGAAGATGATACTGAGTGTCTGTACTGCACAGAAAAGTTTTCAAGTGATACCAAGGGTGAATGATGGATAAAACGTTGTGCATGTGGAAAATGGGGGCATGAAGCATGTGCTGGGATAGAGGGTGATGACGCTGGTGAATTTATTTGTGATATATGTAACACAGCACCTGTCAGAAAGCGTTTAAATTTATAATTTATTCGTTATAAATTCATAATTTTTTTTGCTGCTTTTGAACGATTTCTTCGCTTAATTAGGTATTAAGAAAGGAACACAATATTTAGATTGATCTCGTAATGATTAATGTAACTGCTACAAATTAATATGTAACATAGAAGACTGTTTTTTTTCGTTTTTAATTTTTGTGACTTTTAAACTGTTGATTTTGTTAATTTTATTACCTTACCTAACTAAAAACTAAAAATATGAGTAAAATGTATGATGATTTTAAATAAAGAATATTTTCTTTTTCATTTTTCTTTTTAATAACCTTAATCTTCATAAAAATATTTTAACTCGGGGGTAAGATGATCATAGGAATCGTCTTACCTCTACCTGGGGGATCATCTTACCCATGGGGGTGTACAAGATGATTACTATGTAAGGTTTTTTAAAAAAAGACATATTTTAACCAAACCTCAATTTATTTCTGGTTTTGAGTATGAGGAAATTTGGATTGATAAATATACTAGTATTAATCGCCTGTATTATTGGTTTACCCTGTAAAATATGTATTTTACAGAGATTTCTGCTTAAGGGGATCATCTCGTACTACTTTCCCCTACTGCGCTCTCACTCATTTAAAGCTACAGTTGATAACGATTTTATCAAAATTGATAAGTCTAATCTGCATTTGAGAGGCACCATTTTTTTATGCATAGATTAATCAGTGATGGATGACTCGCAGTTAGTCTGATACAAGCACGTAGACACTGCGAAAAATCTTATTTTAGACAACCAGATTAGCATTGCTGGTTCATAGTTCGGCAGGACTTATAAATATTTATTAGCATTATTTATTAGTCGATTTACTTTGAAATTATTGAAAGTCTCGAGTGATTCGGATGATTGTTTATAGAGGCAACCATTGTGCTTATTTTAAACTGAAGAATAATTGCCCGACGCTATCTGGACCACGATTTTGCATTTCATTCCGAGTAATCAATTTTTACGCTTTCGGTAAAATGTAATTTAGCATCCGTTTCATAACTTTCAAGTAGATTTTATCTTTTCATTAAGTATCACAATTCGCAAATACTTAAGTCGAGAGCTGCTGGAGTTTTGACTTTTTTCTACAATATTTTTTGGCAAAGTACTAATAATGTTTCTCCTATATCAGTCTCAGAACTAAGTTGTAAGCTACTATATTTTTGTCCTCAATAAGTAATGCTTTTATAAAATGCTTTTATTGATTTGCAACATAATATGGCGAGTGTCGGAGTCGGGAAGTTGGTCAGTAGGTAGGAGAGCCGCGCGGACGCCGCCGTTTCAACGCGCCTTATTTATATGGACAGGCGTCAACGGCCAGCACAAAGGTGACCTCGGACCATATCACTTTTGGTTTCTTTGTATCTGACGCACCACCACGCCGCTGCACCTACACTACACTCGACAGCGAGGCGGAAAAACCACAAAACTCAGTCGTGCAGCAAAATCGCTGTGGGAGGCAAAAATTACTAGTATTCCGATTAATTCTTTACAAAAACTGTTTCTTGTACAAGTAATATGATTATACGATTATAGCCCTCAAAGATTAATGACAACGCTTCGTGGAACGGTGAAAGTTGTCAAAATGGAAATAAATCATTGCAATTTGTATGAGGACACGGCGGAGATAAACGCTTCGATGAAATAATGCCCGTTTTGCTCAGAACACGACATGCACCGACATGTGACATGCGCACTCGCGGCTCTACAACACACTCGCCGTCTCTTGTACGCTATAAACAACACTGCTGCAGCAGGTAAATTATACCTCAATCTGCAGCATAAAAACCCTAAAGTCTTCGCAAAGAACAATTGTGACGTAAGTACTGAAGATACAATTGAAAATCACCCAGACATCAATGGAATTAAAAAACTAGTCTCGTGTCCCGACTATAATTTACTATATTATAATGCAGAAAGCTCTAAACAGGCCCTGTCCGGGGGCACGACCACTGTATGGAGCGCGTCAACGCGATAAAATCTCGCACCGTCTCGCTCTTATTCGCCACATAAAGCAAGACCACGCTATCGGGCTTTATACGCCGTGCCGCAGAGGCTGGCTCGTCGAGCGGCGCGAAGTCTCGTTCTATGGGCGGGAACCGATCGGCACAGGCGGCGCGCGTAATGGACGGCCGGAAAGTTTCCAGCAAGCTCCGCATTTTTAAGCTTGACCGAAACGAATAATTACAGCCGGTATGTGCGGTAGTGCTTTTAGAAGTTTATACAGGAGTTTTTTATTTGAGTGGCTTGTAATGCAATAAAATTTATTAAAATGAAACTTTATTTCATTTGCTTCTACAAAATTAATCGTAGCTGTAAATTTTTCGAGCTGAAAAGTACGTATACTTTAAATTGACCGATGCAGGTAATGCAAAATGACTCGCCAAAATAAAACCTCAAAAGAAAAAACCCTTGACGAAGGAGGTTAATTTCCTCAGACAAAAGTGAAGTGGGACAATCTGATATAAGGAGGCTATTGAAAAATGAAACCGTAGCAATAATCACAGCATGCAAAGGTTGGTGCGAGCTTGCGACAGCGCACCCACTGCCATATTGTATTCACGAGCGACGCGAGTGCGTTTGCAAAGAAATGATCAATAAATTTGTGCCGTCAATAAAGATATCGATCAAAATTACAGGGTTCCGATGATTTAACAAATATGACTCGGCTTCGGCAAGTATGCGCGCAGGGTGGCCGGGCTCTTCCGTGAAATTGTAATGTTATGGCCCTTAACAATCATTTGCTCGTCCAAGAAAGCTGAACCAATTTCTTTAATTACCCATTCGATTGAGCTGTTGGGTGCACTCCATTAAACAGAAGAATCACTTATTTACAAACGGATTTTTTATGACGCTATTCTGTTTGCCAAAGAAGGCGTAATAATATTCTTTAAACACGATAAGGTGTTATTGCTTCCTTCGAATGAGAATATCAGTGAAAAAGTTAAATAAAATGTCGAACGGAAAATTTTATATGCGTAAAATATTGCCAATAGATGTAGTTTTTCGAGATACAGTAAAATAACGTTAACAACTTGGTACGTCTGGAAATATACATACTGGAACACAAGGTTACTTAGCGTAGCACTACCGACCTCAGTATGTGCGGGTACATCCTTCAGAGTTTTCTCTCAGCGAAAAATATGTGTAACTGGGAAATTATATATATCTGATTCAACATAATTTGAAAGCTAAATTCAAAATTTAAAAAAATATTTATGTAAGAAAAAGATAACATAAAAATTTTAAATTTACATTTTTCAATAAAAACAAACATTATCCTGATTATCTCCACTAGGTGAATCTATCATATAGGTGGATCAAGAAATAGTTAATAATAATCTCTTACAAAGATAAGCTCGCCTTTGTACATGTTATTTCTTATGTAATGACCTGTTAAATGTTTTGTGTGCAATAAAGTAATAATAATAATAAACTTCCACATAACAAAATCACTTATCCTGGTCCCAAACTAGGATATACTGTAATATAGTAACCAGGCAAGGGCATCACAAACATGGAAATACACCTAGACTGAGGCCATTTGTAGAAGTCAGGTACAGCTGCCTCCAGTGGGGATCCAACAAACTGTATAATAAATAGGTTACTAGGTATCCCTATATCAAAATACTTAAACATTTAAGGTCTATATTGTTTTTGTTGCACTAACCCGTGCTGAGGACAATTTGAAAATCCTATTTAGAAGCTAAAAATTCCTCCCATGCCGGGACTTGAACCCGCGACCTCTGGCTAACCGTGCCAGCGCTCTCCCAACTGAGCTGAGGACAATTTTAAAACCCTACTACTTGTCCTCAGCACGGGTTAGTGCAACAAAAAGAATATAATCATTTTGGTACAGCGATATCATTCCGATGTAAAAACCTAACTGCAAAGTGGGTTACTCGGGGCTGCAAGTGATGTAAATTGCTTCGGCCAGATGTCGCTGCCTCTACGTAATACAGAGAAGTTTGTAAAGAGGCTTGAAATTTCACTGATGCCTGCACTTGCCCATTAGCTCAGGTGGGAGAGCGCTGGCACGGTTAGCCAGAGGTCGCGGGTTCAAGTCCCGCCATGGGTGGAATTTTTAGCTTCTAAATAGGGTTTTAAAGTTAAGGCCTATTTCGCACTTAACACTTATTTCAATTGACATCAATTCGACCAATACAATAACTGCAAGATATTTTTCAAAAAGAGCGCACGCTCCCATACCAATCAAGAGCAAGCGTGCGGTTGCGTGGCGCGACACAGCAGAGCAATCATGACCTGCTACCCTTACCTACGGTGCGTTACCTACTCCCAATGTATAAAAAAGTCGATTCGAGGCTCATTAACGCCTTGCGCAACCTCGAAAGCGGCCCTTCAGGCGACCCGCTGCCAGAGACAAGCCACGCAAATTACTTTGGCACCGTTTGACGGCGGGAAATTTCATTACCACGGGCACATATCATTATTATCTCGGCAGCAATCTACATATTTTACTTGGTAATAAATGCGCGTGCAGTTTCACTTTCGGGCACTGGTTTTCGAAAATGACCCGACTTCATGCGCTCTCGAGATTGCTATGCTACAGTTTTAAGTGAATTTCTTTTTGACCTCCTGCTCCAAGGTGTTGCTCGTAATTACTTGATTCGTGTAAGTAATTTTGCGCAAAAACTACAAAAAAAGTTGACATTTATACAGGCTGGTATACTTGTACGTCCGCGTAAGTATGTGTGCACGGTTCGTTATGTCGGGTCGTTGCGTGATGTGTAATTTACTGTTGCTTCTGAAATTTTTACAGTAATACATTCAACATAATGCCAGACAGGCATTTCTTTGCATTTACCTTTGTGGATCGCACAATCTTTATTGCTTCCTGTTTAAGCAGTTTTGAATATTTCAGGCCCCCTTTTCTTCAATTGACATTCGTGGATACTTCTACCATTATCTACACTTAAAATTGAGCGGGTAGAGCACAAATCTACAATTATACAACTGACTTACCCCCAGTTTCTCGTACACTAACACGCTGTTAATCTACTGTTAACAGCTTTCAATTGACCAAAGCACATACAAAAAAAACCACTGACAGCCGTTAACAGTAGATTAACAGCTTGTTAGTGTACGAAAAACTAGGGGTTAGTTTCACACGTGTTGAAAAAAATCTTTGACATTTGCGGAGAGCAAATTCGTCGATTCGGTGATCGCAACTCGTTAGCCCACCGTTCTGTCCGACCGACAGCGTAATGACAGGGATACGCCTCTTGTAATCGCCGAAGCGTGATTTTACTCCACATCACACCTTAAAATACTTTGTAAATTTGATGTTTTTCACAACATATCGGAGTCCTCACACGTTTTCTCTCAGTCCAGTAAGAGTATCATTAAGTGATACGAAGGTAACAATTGTACGCTGAACAAGTGTAAAACAGATTTCCATGATGATCAAAAATTGGTAGCCGTAGATATGACCCAACTTCAGCATAATTGTACTAATTTGTAAGTAGATTTTATGAAATCTGGGTGAAATTTATTAACACTGCATTGAAGTGTTTTTCATGGTTTCTTAAAAAAACATGCTGAACTTTGGAGAACAGAAACCAAACGCAGACAAGCCAAGGAGGAGACCAACGATCTCGAAACGTCTTTCACGTAGCCTGCTGCGGCTGAGAAGGGATAAACTGCGCAAAGCTGTGGCAATCCTAACAGGCCACTGCTCACTAAATAGACATTTTCACAACATGGGACTAACCGACAGCCCGCTTTGCCGGGGATCCTTTAAAGAAGAGGAAACACCCGCCCACGTGACCATTCACTGTGAAGGCGTGGAAAAGCAACGGACCGCCATCATTGGGAAGCTGGGATCCCTTCAGGAGGCCTGTAGTGACATCAGAGCACTGCTGGCCTTCTGGAAAGAGATAGGCTGGCTGGAGTGAGCTCACAGCTTTGTTACGTACAATGGCCCAACTATGAGGCTAAGTGCGGAAATCTCAGGTCTAACTAACTAACTAACTATCCCTATAAGTTTTGATTCCCTTGAGTGTCAAAATATAAGTTTTTTGCGGCATAAACGGCCGTAACTTTTTTTAGCGTTACTTTAGAAGTTTTATTTTCTCACAGCTTTTAGGGACTGTAGACCTGAGTATATGGTATTAATTTCAACTCCTGTTCCTGAGATAAAGGGTCTTGACAGTCAGACGGACGGACGGTCGGACGGTCAGACGGACGGATGGACAACAAAGTGATCCTATAAGGGTTCTGTTTTTCCTTTTGAGGTACGGATCCTTAAAAACAATTTCTTAAAAAAACGAACTACCATTTCAGTATCAATCCTGCAAATAGTTCCAACAATCAAAAGTTTAAAATTCTCTAGTATTTTCTTCGTTTTTCTCAACATTATAAAATAATTGCTAGTTTCGATCATTTGCTTACTCGAAGTTGTATAGTTATAACTGCACAAAAGGAACAGTTTTTACGTTTTGTGCTATTTCAATAAAATGTTTTACATGAAATTTATATGCAGGTACTGCTGTTTGGTGCGTGGTAATGGCGGTCACAAGTGCGGAGCGGGCGGCGCGGCGCGGGGCGGGCGACGGCAAGCTATTCGCGTGAGAGCCCTTAAGGTCCCGCCAATTATTTCACATCACCAAAAAATTAAAGCAAAAGCTTGACAACATTTAAACTTGTGGTTCGATCCCAGGCGAATCGCTTGTCATATCAATGCGCCTCCAGCGCTTGCGGTGCGTCTCTGAAGGCGCAGCAAGCGCCTCACCGCCTCACACAAACCTGTATCGCAAATCGATTATGCCTTATTTTCTGCCGTTGCGATCGCGTGACGGGCTTTAATTACAAGAAGGTGTCGATTCGAAAATTATTCTGTATTTATACAATGTTGGCGCTTACCATTTAGTTACTTTGACCGTATTTTATTTTTTATTTTATTGTTTGTCGAAATTAAATAGCAAATGAATATTTTGAAAGTTGAAGTAACTTGATGGACTTGCCGTTGACGTATGCTGTCTACTGAGATGGTTATGAGTAGATCCACAGGTGTAGGCTGCGCAAGTATGAGTGCAAATGTATTTCAATATTGTTGCGGCTATCACGGTGATCTGATAACGGGCGGCGGCGGTGGCGGCGGTGGCGGCGCGGGCGGCGCGGTCGGGAGGCGGCAGGCTGCGCCGGCGCGGCTGCCAGTATCGGCCGCGCTATCTCACGCCCTGTTGCCACGTTTCTCACCTCGAGTCAGACGCCACCTCCGCCTCAATGCTTTATCGCCTCCAATCGCCCCGGCACATCTATTATTCGAACCTTACCCACTAAACCAAATGTCGTTCCGTTCGAAGCTGACCTACTCAGGCATCACCTTCCTTAACGGAAAACGCGTGGAAAAAATACGGAGTTGTGGGGCAATTTACAATTGACTATTGCCAAATTGCATGAGATGGATTTGCCGAGCTGAATAAGACGTATATCCGTTTAAACATACAGTTTAATGTCAATGACAATTGAACAAGTTCGGCGAATAACCGAACTTAGTCACTGGGAATCTGGCATTTAATGTGTGCTAGTATCTAGGTTGATCAGTCGAGCAGAAGTAACTTAGATTGCCTAAGCCGTTTTATGCTAGTATAATCCTAAATCTATATCGCTTTTTTGTTTGTCTGGGTCTAGCACTTAGGCTATAGTCTAGCCGCTAGACAGAGCGTCTATCTAACGGTGTCACTTAGCAGGCCTACCGCGAACTAGACGTCACAGCAACAGCGACAATGTGGAGACTGAAGAAAGATCTATTTTCGCAACTTTACCATTGTATGTCATCTAATTAATAGATTCACTAATTAATAACTAATAGAGTCACTCAAAAATGCCTATCCTGTTTAATTAAAAAATATATTTAAATACATAAAAGTTACAAAATTTTGGAGATAAAAAAAAAGATTGTTGTTCAAAAATAAGATAAATAAGATGGATATTTTCTTATCGTCTAGCTTATGCTAGGCCCACATATTCCCATTCGATGCACATTATCTAACTTGTCAGCAGCTTGCAGCTTACAGATTGCAGATAAACTCACACACGCTCAAACATATCGAGATAAGTTAATATGTTTCTTGAGAAATTGAATGCAGTAAATTGACGATCGAACTTACTTATTGATCATACTCGTACTATCCCAAAAATTGTTAATTTATTTGTGACAAAGGATCTAAAATATGACGGTACCTAGACTAAATTGCATCAACAAAAGCGATAAAGTCCATAAAGCCTCTCTTGGTATAGCGTAGCAAACGTGGCTTGTGTCCATGCTAAGTACTTTGTATGTTTCAATAATAACCCGTATTTTATATGCAGTAAGGACACCATAATAAAGTTAATGTTGTAGGTAGACTAAATACAGAGCCATCACAATGCATCAGTTCAGCATGCAAGTGAAGGGCCGCCATGCTGTTCACGGATTATTTTAACTTGTCATTTTCAATGTCAACGTTTAAAATAATTGCATCACAATTTTTTTATGCGAACCTCTCAGAGTTTATACGGTGCAGTTTGTAAAATAACAAGAATATTTCCGGGAACGTAGTATACGGCACTTCTTTGTTAGCGTATATATTTTAGTAACTCAACCTGTTCTACTATATGACGATGAAGGATTTATGCCTTCGTTATTTTGGTTTTTAACGAATAGTATTCATCAGTCGTACAAAGAAAACGTCAACACGTCAAGGCACAGTCGTGACTCGTGACCGTTCGCCAGCGACGCCCAAAGGCCTTATTCTTCGATCACAATTATTTGTATTGAAATTACTGAAAATCACTCTCACTGGCTCTATCGCCCATTGTCTCACATCGGAAACGCTTTTGACAATCGAATACCTCGTGCGGTATTTAGAGATCATAAGGTACCTATGAATGTAGTAGATGTGGAATTAGGTCGTGATCAACATGTATGTATACCTAGTAAATCTCAATCCCACTTACTACTATTATAAATGTGAAAGTTTGTAAGTATGATTAGGTTTTTGCCGAATTAAAACGAATTTAGACGAAATTTGTCTTTTGCCGTGTACATACCAACCGAGCGAACTTCAAAGAAGTTGGCACGTCTAGTCTCATGGAATCTTTACGTGTATTTGCGTGGGCCGTTCTCTTCTCTATTGTGCTTCAATTTGAGCATAATTCCGGCGACGTCGAATTATAAGTACCTACCTGCGTCTCCAAATAAGATTTCATTTGGATAGAAAGCCAATGTTGCCCCGAGTCTGTTCCTAACTTGCCTTCGATTAACTTATATATTCCTTGTTTATTACAATAAGGTTTCAGGTAAATATATGAAAAATAACTCTCTGCAAAACTTTACTCAAAAGACAACTGCACCATAAAAACAGAAACACAATAAAAAATGCGATTACTAAATTATTAACTAGACAGAGAACTATTATCCTCAGCGTACTATTTAAGTTTTTTTGGCACCTACATGCACACTGCACAAGTAACGCTGTATCGCATAGTACATCCTACTCAGGATCAGGATCAATCAGACAAACTAATGCAGACGTATTAATTAGAACATAAAGAAATATTCACACTCAATCGATGTTAGTTGAGGCGTCAAACGCAGCTTCAGTTATCACAAAGTAAAACTGAACAGAAGTTTCAATTCAATGAACCACAGATTAGAAACCTCTCCAGTAAGAGAAGCCTTGTAATTTGGAAGGCTAGCTCGAATGTCTGAAATTAAACAGCCTCCACATTATTACTTTAATTTCTTTAAATACTTTATTGCACCGTTTAACAAAAGCGTGCTTAATACAAGAAGCATTCTTTTCTAGCAAACCTTGGGTTCTGGTGAGATTCTATACATTCACGTTCAACTGCAATCCTCTTCTGTATGATTTAGTTAGTTCGAAGTCTTTAGTTATTAGCTGCGGGTTTCGGAGCCTGGGAAGCGCCCCCGGCGGTCGGCACTCGGCCAGCCGATTTTGTAAATAGACAACGAGTATACGTAAGATACCAATCAACTGTCACGTCTCTGTTCCACTTGTCAACCTCACTTTGAGCGGTGGATAAACAACACAGAGAACACTTGGAAAGGAAAATTATGGTTGATATGCAACCGGCTGCTGCTGAAACACGATTCCTTAAGACACTCCCCAGATGCAGTTTAAATTCTCTGTGGTTAAGGGAAAGACGTAACCACAGATTATTTAAACTGCCTCTAAGGAGGGCTTTAGAGGTATCGCCTAGTACCAAATAACACCGTAAGTTTACAGCTACAAATAAATTGTCACTAAGGAATATGGGCTCAACACAAAGAGTGCAATTCAAGGAAAAAAACTTGAACCCGTCCTAGGTAGCTACAATGTAGCTGGAGCAATTAACTCGGCCACAATAAAGAGCGCTGATATGTAGAAATACTCGTGTTATTATAAACCACTGAGAGAAACTCAAGGGAATTTCGGAGGTAACGTGTCCGACCCGACATGACACAACGAGACAGCCACAACTCGGGTCAGCAGCGCACCGCACTTAATTTCAATGTAAGGGCATATATTATTGCATAAAAACAATCCAGTGATTCGTTTTTAATAACGGCCTTATAACTACTGAAAACAATCTCGAAAACTACTATATCAAAACTTGCAAAAAACAAAGTACTTGCTTGTCGTGTTATGCACAAAGTTACTAATAAGATGAAGGGGCGGTGAGTCGTACTGACATAAGATTTACTTAGACGAACTTTCGAAATAACGAGCCGTATTTGTGTTTTGAAAGAACGCCTGCAGGCGCTAGCCACGAAAAGCTGTGTCATGTCAGAGGTCGCGCCGCCGCCGCAGCCGCCTATAAGACACGCAGGATCTGCGTGTTTCCATGTAAACGCTGCTACAAGATAATTAATATGCCATTAATGGATTTCCAATTAGCGATTCCAACTTATTTCACAACTTCCCCGCCGTTAAAGTGTCGTTACATTGAATGATTCGCTGACCTGCGCGAGAGGTTCTCAGTTTCTAATTAAACTTTCTTGTTCGCTATAATATTGAATAATACACTTACCTACTTCAATTATCTAATTATCTTTACCTGTTACAAGCGATAATCTCAGGTGAAACAACCTTTGTTTCATTTATTGGTATTTAACTATACCGTATGGCTCTGCCTACTCGTTAAATTGCCGGCACTTCTTAAGAAGTAATTTTATTATTATATTCTTTTTGATGCACTAACCAATGTAATAAAATAGCTAACTTTCGCAGAAGGAAGGCGCTGCTGTCTGTCATACAGTTTTATAACTAGTACAGACATCATCGTTCTAATCCTATCATTAGTTAAATAAAATTACATTCTCTCCAACTATGCTAAAATAGGATAAGTAAATTGTTAAACTTTTCTGAATAAAATCAATTTCAATTTCATCAAAAAGAATATAATCATGTAGGTACAGCGATATCATTGCACACTGCACAGTGGATTACTCGGGGCTGCAAGTGATGTAAATTGCTTCGGCCAGATGTCGCTGCCTGTACGTAATACAGAGAAGTTTGTAAAGAGGCTCGAAATTTTGCCGATGCCTGCACTTGCCCATTAGCTCACTCGGGAGAGCGCTGGTACGGTTAGCCAGAGGTTGCGGGTTCAAGTAATAGAAATAGAAATAGAAATAGAAAATGTTTATTTGTCTTCAATATAGTAAGGCACAATAATCACTTATACTATAAAGCAATGATGACAGTTTAGTGAGTAATTTATTTAAAGGCATTTTAATTAGGTATGAAGACAAAAAGGTCTGTACCTCGGCTAGTAACTAATGTGCACCAGTGTGCAATTAGTTGCCGATTTTCAGGCAAGGCCTTTCCTTAAACTAAGTTATACCTACCTGGGTATAATTATACTACTGCTATTATGATGATAAAGAACACACGTGCAGAATGGTGATAAATCTTTGAATTGTGAAACTAACAGCTTTGGCGTTCATTAAGTAAACATTTTATTTTTATAGTGAATAACATTTTTGACTTTGACTTTGATGATAGATCCAAACCGAAGACTCGACATATTATCTATCTGTATAAATCCCATGCACTACCGCCCATCCCATCTAGTACACCAGAAGCCAAGGATTGCTTGCACAGCAGCCATTTTCGACATTTAATTCGAAATGTTGGAAGAGTCCGTGCAGCGCGCACGGGCGGCGGCAGGTCATTCCAGCACTTCGAAGTCCCGGCATGGGTGGAATTTGTAGCCTAAATAGGTTTTTTTAAAAATTTTTATGATGTTTATGGAGTTGTAACATTCTCAAGTATGGTTAATATTAACCAAAGATGGTGCAAAGAGTATGATGATATCCGGCGCTAATCATTTGGTGCACAATGGCGCAGTAACCACGCATCAATCTTCATTAGCCGCGTGAACCGCGCGCCGCGATTAATTCTACATGAATGTGAAAGTCTTACTATTAGGGGTTAAAGTATGAAATTGCCGTTTTATTGCAATAGGTTCTTTGAATTGACATAGAATCTTCATGGTTTGAGGTTTTCGAATGAAACTTTTTTCAAATGGTTTCTATGATGTTCTTTTTTTAAAAATTGTGAAACATTTGAATATCGACTTTCAATTGTTTTTGTTATTCAATTTAGACAAGAAAGATGGATACTGCGAAAATTCGAGTGATTATGAGGCACCCATTTTTCGTATTTTTTTATTTTATTGATTTGACGCAGTGAGTCAATATTGTGGGTAAGGTATGCCGCTAATTCCTGGGTAGTTTGACTAGGGTCGGCTACCACTATCTCTCTTAATTCATCGTTATTCACCTGTGTGGGCGGTCTTCCTCGTGGCTCGTTCTTTAAGTCGAAATTTCCATCACGAAAGCGTTTAAACCAAAATCGCACGGTGCGTTCATTAGTAGACCCCTCTCCAAACGCAGCATTGATATTGCGGGCTGTTTCTGCCGCGTTAGTTCCGCGTCGGAACTCGTATTCAAAAATCACTCGAATTTTCGCAGTATCCATTTTTCTTGTCTAAATTGAATAACAAAAACAATTGAAAGTCGATATTCAAATGTTTCACAATTTTTAAAAAAAGAACATCATAGAAACCATTTGAAAAAAGTTTCATTCGAAAACCTCAAACCATGAAGATTCTATGTCAATTCAAAGAACCTATTGCAATAAAACGGCAATTTCATACTTTAACCCCTATTATTTACGCGAATCTCATGCTTGTACGCCGCTACAATAATATAAGCCAATGAAAGCCTTATCTTAGAGCAATAAAAGCGAACTTCCTTTGCAGTATTGCAAGTTCCTTCGATCGTGTACTCTACAATGCTCGTTTAGTGGTTAATCAATTTAAAATGAGCATCACGTATAAATTACGCCTTGTCAATCTCAAATATTTTGTGATAAGATCGTATAAATATAAATGCTCTTATCGCAAAACTTTTTATACCTAATATCGTAATTTCTTCATGGATCATACAAAATCCATTCAAAATTACATATTTATAAGTAAATTGAATACGTAATGTTTTTATTACATCGATTCATGCCTCCAACTTCGCCTAATCAATTTTGTTATTGTTTTATGATTGAAACAGTGAAAGTAATTTCCTCAAACTATCCACAGCCATAGTGCAATCAAACGGTATACTTCACCACACTTTAATAACATTTTATGAAATAAGCGAGACATGTTTGCCGGATCTTTGTTGTGCATTATTCTCGTACCTACATCTTTTGACCTTAGTTAATTAAAGTTGAATATACCTATCATAGATCGGGCGCGCTTAGCCCAATCGATGTGTTTAAAATTATTGCATTGTCTTAGTTTTTCGTGACGAAGTCAAAGTTTAACTTCCTATAATTTTGCCTCTCACAAACGTCAGGTATTTTATAACGTATTTCCGTTTTCCTTTTTAGATACCCTGTTACTCTACCCCGCATAGCAGACTCTACATTGAACCGAAAAAGCTGCGTGTTTTATTGCAATCTGGCAAAATACAGTCAGCGGACAGCACCACATAGGTACTACATTATTAATCTAAATGAGCAGAGCAGAGCTGAGTAGAGCAGTGGAGGGCATCGGCGAGTGCGATGTAGTGTCGGCGCGCGACGGCGACGCAAGCGCCTTTCACCGCGGGTCACAGGTCAGGGCGCACTCAGGTGCTCCGCCCTAGGCCCCCGCGTCCCGCGCCCCGCGCCCCTCAAGCCTCCGCCACCACCCTGCCTTACTAACGGCTCGCCGCCATGCCCTATTCAGCTGTCGTCGCACACAGCATCCGCCGCTGGGAACAACAACACTTATGAATTATTCCACCGCCCTGTTTAGAAACAATTACAAAACAATGCGAATTCATATCATAAATTTCACAATGTGCTTTGTTGGCTTTCGGCGGCGCTGCGTTTACATGGCACATGCGAATGCGAACCGGAATATAAATGGCTCTGCAGGCCGCTGCTAACAACCGGCGCTGAACTAGAGGAGGTGCATTATAGCGTAGATTTTTGACATATTCCTTCCTAGCCGATTAGGGATAACGACCCAATCAAATTAAGTGAATTTGCTCGAGCAACGTCTACTTACGTATCTATCATCACAAATTTCATGGAAACACGGTAATTTACCAATCTTTTTCTCAGTGCACGTGTTAATTTCCTGGATGTAATGAAGGTATCAATTTGGTGCAGAGTTAATGCGGCTTTGTGTCGTGCGAGATGCGTCGTTAAGGCGCAAACGCAGCGACGGCGGAAGCTGCGCATAGCGAGCTTTCGGAGGTTCCCACGGCGCGGCGCCCCCCCCGCGCGCCGGCCCCGCTGCCGCCCGCCGACGTTACACAATACGAGGTGAACGCGGATCTAAGCAATCGCTTAACCTCGCCCACAGCAGGACCGCGCGCAAAGAAAGCTCTGCTCGCGGCGCGAGCCTTCCAACGTCCTTTACCTTTCGTCGACGACGGCGGACCTACTCCGTGACTCACGCCAAAATGAACAAAAGTAATCAACTTGAACACTTTCACTAACCGCACCATAGGCTATAGAATCTCAAAGATTGATTTGGTTATATTTATGGTAAGGAATTGTATACGTATTTATTACTGGAAATTTGTTAAAGTCGTCGTAAAAAACCAGCCAAGTGCGTGTCGGACCACGCGCACTGTAGGGTTCCGTAGAAAGAGGAGTTTTTATCTGCTTTACAGAACTAACAACTTCATCAAAGTTATTTTCATTGCATTTTGTACAAAGGTTTCCTTATATAAGTTGGTCGCCTATTGCTTTAGACGCCCTAATCTGACAAAAAATTGCGCTTCAAAGCTTAATATTTCGCAAACGGTCTTCCTCTTCAGAATCGAAATGGTCTTCCTACAGCCACAATATTTTTAAACGAACAATCCAACGATACCCCCCCTAATTTAGGTGTAGGGAAGGCAGCCTAAATTTTTTTTTTCCTGATTTTATTCTACCGTTTTGTCGGCCTAATAAATATGTATATCTATGCCAAATTTCAGCTCTCTAGTACTTATCGTCTCTGTGCTAAGCCGCGGATAGACAGACGGTCAGATGGACAGACAGACAGACGGACGGCCTTGTTGACTACGTAACTACGGAACCCTAAAAATTGGTAATAAAACACAAAAGTTCTTAAATGTGAATTGTAGTAAAATAATTTATTTGCATATTAGACAACATTTCCTCTATAATTTCTTACTAGAAATCAGAATATGTTCATATAGCAGGAAAAAATGCGTGACATTCCATATTGACGGTAAGAGATATCTATTGGAAACCCAAGAATTGAGCCTGTTAGCTTAACTCTATGGTCCCCACAAAACAATTTACGTAGTCACTCGCTACAGGTACCTTTAGTAGATATTTTTTAAAGAATTAAAGCATTAAATCGATCGCTATTATGCTTGCTTTACGAGAAGCACACATGAACTTCCTCATTATCGAAAATTGCAGCATACTTACAATCGACAAGAGAGAGAAATCATCGTATCATTGTTTGCATAATTGGCTCAAGAGGATAATTTAGAGAAATTCGTTGCTCGAAGCCGTCTTCTCTATAAGCCCGTGGATAATCGCATGAAGTCAGTACACGCATAGTAAAACGATAGTAGACTCATTGTAAGTATGCAAATACAGTATTGAAGTGACGGGTCACTGTGATGAGTACTCGCGGCATATCCGGCAGTTCACGCGAGGTCACGCCGCTGTATGTGCACGCGACGCGTGATTATGCCCGCCACGCTTAATTATGCTGTCACATCGTCACTGATGGGTGCCAGTGAAAGCGAACTTTGGGTAATGATTGGGACGGACAAAAAACCACAGGGAACCGAACGTCTTACGAACATTTTTTTTTTGACAGCTATTTTGAAGCTTTGCACTCTAAGATAATGTTAAAGAAATACCTATTTGATACAGAAGAATATTCCACGGTTTTTCTGTTAAATATTTTCTTGTAAATCTTTTATGTTGTGTCGTTTCATATTATAACTTATATATATGAATGGCCATTCTTGAATAAAATAAAAATAATAATGCCTTATAGATATGTATGAATAAAACAAATTAACTGTAAGAAACCACGGTTAATAAATAATAATTGCACCGATTACACATGAAACAAGAATGTTTTACACCTTAGACATTAATCAGTTCGCACCTGGCTCGCGTTAGTTAGTGTTTCTGTCTATAAACTACCCACTCATTGATGATATCATTGCCTGTAATTAAAATTACACTTACATTGACGAGAGAAATAGTAGATTAATTAAAACAGCCAACGAAGTGACAACATATGATTAACGCAAGCTTTTGATTGTGTCAAGAGCTTGGCGTGGAGTTCTGTCAATAAGCAAACCGCCTGCGAACTATAAAGTTTAATGGTAAGGAAGTAGTTAAACTGTACACGATGCAGGCCGACCCGCCAACGGTTATTGCACGCTGCAAGGCCGCGAAACCCGCTTTTTGAGCAAAAAGACGGGCGAGGGCACCGAAAGCGAAAACAATGAGATCTTATTCAACGGAGCTAGTTAATCGATTGGACTCTCAACTCAAGGCCTGAGTCAGTGGGGCGGACACTGACGATGAACCAAAGTGACAAAGTCGGAAGGACTCTGAGATATTGAAACAATAAAGGATGGCCATAACAGAATCAGAGTAGGAGAGACACGCTCGAGAGAACACAAAACCTAAAATTGGGTATGTGCCCTATATGTACCTTCTTTAACAATACAAGTTTAAAATCATAATCCGAATAGGTCTTAACGTGGATCATGAATCATAATAAGATTTAAATTTTCGAACTAAGACTTTCGTAAGCACGACTCGTCTCCATCTCTACTCACCGTGATTAAGCTCTGCGAATCAGAGCGAAACCTGGTCGAGCTCTTCCAACCAAAAATTAAGTGAGTGAATCCGGAATTAAGTTAATAATGATTTCAATTGTTTATTGAAATCATATCAATACTTCGAGCTTTCGCTTGAGCTTTCCGAAGCACTGACTTAGCCAACTATGTACCTTGCACAGTAGTGCTTGTACACTTAATGTGGCAGAATTGAGGCCTAAGTTTCGAGGATTTATCTCTATTAAAGTTGGAACTTGAAAAAGCTTTCCTATAATAGGAGTTGTCTTTTCTCCGGAAACTAAACTTACATTATAAGCGCTGTTTTTATTTAAAAAAAATTCTGAACTGAAAAAGTTTGTAAGCCCCTAGCTTACTTATGTGCTTACCTATTTTGTTTCTGTGATGTATCTTGTTGGTATAATAAATGTCTTTCTTCTTCTTCTTCATTCTTATATTACACATTCTCTATACGTAAGTGTTTCATCGGCTGGATATGGATGGACGAGGACCGAAACAGAGGCCTTTGTCTGGACAAAGGCTGGCAGTGGACGAATTTGGGCTGGTGGACAACACTGTAGAATATACGTACCTACTAACTTTACCATGTATACATTAAACATTAAAGTTGTCTGCTTTTTTTATAATTTGCAATTACCTTTATCACGAAACTACAGACAATAGAGACTAGAGCAAATTATTTTAGAAAGTTATTCCATTACCTACAGTAATTTTTGACATTACCTATCAGGAATTGCAAACACAATAACTGCGTGAGAGAGAAACGGTTTAATCATTCTTTATTAATAAAATACCAACGTGATGCTATTTTCTTCCTAATTATAGTGATAACCATTGTGTATTACTTCGAAGTTGATCCCGGTCTAGATATAAGTACAAGTAAGAAGATCTACAGAAAGGCTACTTATGGCGGCCTGTGTCAAGTCCCTGGATAAGTAAATAAAACAAATCCAGGGAGCAACGAATTATTAACTGGTTTGTCAATCATACCTACAATTTACCTGGGGCCTGTTTATCGTAGTACAATTATTGGCTTACTATGACAATTCGATGTACATTCGGTAGTCAATCAACCCACAGATTAACAAGTAGGAAGAACTCTGCTACGCAATGTAAATCGAATTGTCAAAACAACATAACATAAACTCACGCCTGTATCCCAGAGGGGTAGGCAGAGACCAGGGACTGCCACTTGCTACGATCCTGACAGATAAAAAGTACCCGAAACCGGAATGCGTGCATGCAACGACTAATGAATTGTCATAATAAACCATAAATTGCAGTTTTATGAAACTCGCCCCATATAACGGTGTAAGATGATTTTTGCAGTTATTCACAGGATAGAGTTTAACCCCTGGACAAACGTAGAGGTAGCGCTGTCAAATATCGTTGGCGCAAGCAAACCTAGCCAAAATGTTCATAGACCAACAGTCTTAGGTATTTATAAAAACAGGATTCTTTAAAACACTCCTCAGAGGCAGTTAAAATAGTCTTTAAAGAATAAAGGGAACCTCCTCAGCGGCAGAAGAGTGCTTTAAACGAATCGTGTTTTTTTTTAAATAACACTGCAAGTGTTTATTACCACAAATTTATAACAAAGATAACTGATGTTTTTAAACCACAGCTATATTTTATACATAATGTAGGCAGAGACCTGGGACTGCCACTTGCCACGATCCTGACACATCAATTTCGCTTCCACAACATTCATTAGTCGTTGCATGCACGCACGCCGGTTTCGGTTACCGCCTATTTTATAATGATAGCTATATTTGGCAATTGTATCTTTTCTTTTGTCATTGCTGTTTCTGTAAAAAATTTTCCGGTATACAATAAAGAATATTCTTATCTCTTATCTTATATTTAATAAAGTAAGTACCTACTTTTTGCAATGATTTAGTGGTATGGTATGTGTAAGATAATGTGATATACGCTTTTGAAACATGTATTGTTAAGAGATTAGTGTTTGTTTTGTTTTTCTAACAAAGTGGTTTTAATTGAAGATATAAAAAAATAATGAGTCAAAAATATTTTACCCAGATGTCTAATATTTTTTTATCTCACAAATTTTCCGGCTGGAACTCGCTTGATGTCGTCGCTAGAAGTAACCGCTACAAACCGGAGGGTTATTCTGTATTTCTTACTTTAGCACATACTTTATTTGAGTCCAACTCAAATGCGGGTTAAGTTGAAACGGGCAGCTGTACTAAAAGGATCGTTAATTAAACCGTTTAAGAATAATGTTCGGATGGTTGTCGGCGCAACGCGGTACCCCTCGCGCTGTTCCGGCTCCGTAATGGGCCGGTCCTCCTTGAAAGTGCGCCGGCGCCGCTGAATCCGACGCGCCCAGATATGCTGGATGCTGCTTATAAAATGACAACAAAAATATAGTGCCGGCTGTAACAGCCGCAATGCATTAAAAGGAAAATAAGAGGTTTTCTTGTTTTGTTTCCTGAAGTGAAGTCACTTATCTTGCTCTACAACCGCCAAAGCTTTTATTGCAAATTTTTTATGCCTCTTAATAGTAATTTCCACACAACACAATCACTTGTCCTGATCCAAATCTAGGATACCCTGTGCTATGGTAACCAGGCAAGGTCATTACAAGAAAACACCCAGACTGAGGTCATTTGTACAAATCAAGTACGGCTTATTAGTAATACCTAAGTTCAAAATCCCGAGATACCACCAGGTTTTCCGTAGCTTTTTTTCAATTTTATACTTTAAAAACGTCTTATTGTATGACACAGACACAAAAGACGTGAAAGCTCTTGTAATAGGTATTTTTTCGTGCGGATAAACGGCAGAGAGATGCAGTTTGAACTTTTGGGAACAAACAGTAGATAACAAGCAATAAAATGCAGGCGAGAAAGCGTAAAATTAAAAATTACCTCAAAAACTTACCATGCCTTTCGTAAATTGCCGTAAAAGTTTGATCCAGCGTTAATCTTAATGCACAACGCTTTGACATGACAAATTCTGTTTGTCACCAAATTACCGAAAAAGGTAGCTACATTAGTGAATAAGTGCTAAGTACTGAAAAACGTGAAAAAATATCTGCCCTGAAATAACCACTGTGTTGTGAGCAACAAACCGGTGCGAGCGGAGTGCAGGCAGTTGAGTAGTGGGTTTTTTCTCATTTGTACCTACTTGTACTTGGATTAAAACCCCGGTTAAAACTTTTCGACCCTGTTAAAACCCATTTATCGCCTTTTTTGTTGGGCTAAGACTGAAATCGCAGAAATGAAACAAATGAAGTCACTGCCGAGACTTTGGCTGCTTTTAAGCGGCTTCCCCAATGATGCCGCTCGAAGTGCTTCATAGTAAAAGTGAAAACAATGATCGATAGCAAAAAAGTGACCTACCGTAGTAAATAGGTATTTTATTCGAAATAAAATAATGGATCTTTGAACTTTTAATCTGATAGTGGACTAACCCAGTTATTACCTGTTGGTTGTATTTAGAGACGGGCCATTGAGAATCTTCTGGGAGAATATTCTCGAACTGAGAATGTTGTAGAACATATAATAAGTGCTAATTTTAAACGATTTGTTCAATTCATTTTATTCAATAACTCGCTATCTGGTATCTGGTGGACATTGTTGCAGCCGTTCTGAAGATCATCACCTCTAATGTCGTCCTTGAGAGATTCTCAGCTTCTTTTTTAAGTACAAACATGGAGATTTAACTCAGACACTCAGTTTCATGGTCACTAATACCTGCTTAAGAACCTCTAGATCTAAGTCAGCGTTGCACCTAGAAACCCGGAATTAGTGATGAAATACAAAATTTTGTTGTAATTTTTGTTTACTAACTGTTAACTCAACAATTTCAATTTCATTTAAAAACCTACTTTTTTATTATTCTTATCTGAAACTATAACGGCATTCTCGGTATATAAATTTAATTTCTAGGTGTCTAGCTGGGGATCCTGCCTTTTCGCCAACCAACATTTCACCTATTTTTCACTTTGACAACAAACGATTTACAAATTTTTGTATGGCAACGTTTCATTTGGTAGGATTGTTGTTAAGCTGATTATTATAATGAAACAAAACGTTTTGGGTATTTATTATTTTTCAAATCTTTTACTAGGCCAAACAACTATTAGATGAATAACGTTTCGTCTGTGAAACAGTTCCCTTTTCGTAAATAGATGGTTTTGCAAACCTATAGGTTAGGTTAGGTTAGAACTGTGACCAACACACGCACGAGCCGAGCGAGCGAAGCGAGCGTGCCGCGGTAGCGGCCGGCGAGTGCTAGGAAAATTCTATCCATTTTACTAGGTTTTCCTAACCTTTAGGTTATTAATAGCTCAAACCCACATAAGTTACTTAACGAAACTTAATGCAACATTTGGTATACAATAAACAACTGAATGAATATTACGCTAAGTAAAACATACGCTACTTAAAAGTTGGCATTTTGAAAAAATGTCATTATAAAAAGCAAACCAAACAAACAGTTGGCAACTGCGAGGTTGGGAAATAAAAAAAAATAATAAGAAAAGTTGGCAAATGATTATTCCGCAAAATAATATTCTTCGAAACGTTAGTTGCCAAATGAAAATCGGCCAAAAATGTTTCTGCAAAAAGGCAGAGAACCGTCTAGCTGCAATAGTGCCCTAGGTTAGGTACAACTGTTTTTAAGCTGGTCATCATAAGCACCTAACTCTTCGGATCTAGAAAATGACTATGAAACTAATTATTTCAATTCCAATTCCAGGTTTCTAGATACGAAAGTTTTTTTAGCTGGGATTTCTACTCTTCTTCTCTGGGGTTTAATGCACTATCTATCTATACTGAGCGTCCAGGGGCAATTCATGGTTTCCTATAAAAATTCGATGCCCATTACGAAGTCGATTAATCCACCGATTATTAAAGAGGAAATCAATGTACCTACCTCAAATTATCATTATATACTGCGTATTGCAACTTGGCCCAGGCGGCAAATTAGAAATTATGTCCCTCAACCTGCTTGAAATTTACCTAGTTATTAGAACCAGTTGCCATGTAAAAATAATAGTAATAACTTCCAAACAACACAATCATTTGTTCTAGTCCCAAACAAGGCTAACCTGTGCGGCGGTAACCAAAACCAAGGACATCACAAACATTAAAAAACTTCCATACTAAGGAAATCTGCACGAATTAAGTACGGCGGCCTTCAGAAGAAAGCCCACAAGCTCTGTTTTGATAGTCAAGCGCTATACCAACGAGGCAGTCAAAAATTGATTAACGGTACCAAACACCTTGGAACTACTCGCAGCACATAAAGTTCCTAGATTCACTAGTGTCCTAGAACCAGTTGTACTTGTACTAATCATCATCAGATCTCGGTTGTTTCCAGTCGCGTACTATTACAAGCATCACATATTACTCTCTTCGCACATCGCTACACCGCCCCATGCTCACTAGTAGTATTAGTTTTGTCCCACCTCATCGGGTTTTAACGGGAATTAACTGGGTTTTTGCTGGGTTTAAATCCATTGGCGGATTAAAACCCAGGGCATAGGCTGATCCAATGAAGAAATTTGTCTTGGAAGTCATGGATTTCTCAATTTGCTAACCTATCATCATCAACCCATTATGTCCCCACCGAGGGGCACGGGTCTCTTCCCTGAGGAAGGTATAGGCCATACTCCACCACGGGGGCCAAGTCCGGATTGGTGGAGGCTTGTAGACTAGTGGCTCTTCTACTGTCAGAAGTTGTCAAGCCGCCCTAAGGCCTCTGACTTGGCTTAACGACTGCCATCTATCGACGGCAGCCGGCACCAACAGCTTAACGTGCCTTGCGAAGCACGGAACCGCTCGGAAAAATGCCACTAGCGTTAGGCATAGACGGCGACCCATCCATGCACTGAACGCGCCCTGTGTTGCTTAACCTTCGTAATCGTTTAAGATCACTCAGGCAGCCGGGGCTACGAGCGATTAGCGATGCTAACCTATGATGGAATGGAATTCGACTGCCTCGTTGGTCGTTCGTTGTTTTACCATACCGGAGGTTGTGGGCTCGTTTCCCACTGAGGGCCGCCGTACAATAAATTGTACAAATGGACTCAGTCTGTGTGTATTTTGATGTTTGTGATGTCCTTGCCTGGTTACAAATGGCCTCAGTCTGTGTGTATTTTGATGTTTGTGATGTCCTTGCCTGGTTACAAATGGCCTCAGTCTGTGTGTATTTTGATGTTTGTGATGTCCTTGCCTGGTTACAAATGGCCTCAGTCTGTGTGTATTTTGATGTTTGTGATGTCCTTGCCTGGTTACAAATGGCCTCAGTCTGGGTTTATTTCCATGTCCGTGATGTCCTTGCCTGGTTACCATAGCACAGTTTGGGACGGACAAGTGATTGTGTTGTGTAGAAGTGGAAGTTATTAAATTCTTCAAATCTTTCTCTCTCTCTCTCTCTCTCTCTCTCTATTGCGGCATCTACTTGTCAATTCCATTTCAACGGCAGTACAAAATCGCCCGGTCGGTAATATATCAGCTAAAAAGATTAAAAACACGTTTTTGTCGGCTACACTATAGAAAATAAAAAATAATTTGACTAGAGTAATAACGTTAAGTAGCTAAGCCAAATAGCAATAAATAGTTAATATATCGCCCCACGCTTTTCTCTTTTAGGTATTTACAATTACCTACGTATACATACATAAGCAGCCTATATACGTCCCACTGTAGGGCACAGGGCTTAATCACCATGCGTGGCCACCGTGGATTGGCAATTTCAAGCGCTGAGGTATGTGAATAGTTCAGACACTCAGGTTTCCTCACGGTGTTTCCCTTCACAGTTAGCGAGTGGTATTGCTACTATAACTTCACAAATGTACATAATTCAGAAAAAAAAGTCATAGGTACATGCCCGCACTGGGAATCAAACCTGGGTCTCTCGCTTCCGAGTCCAATGTTCTACCCACTAGGCTACCACCGCCGTTACCAGTACATTACCTACGTATGTAGCAACATTATTTTCAACTTTTTAGTGAATCACCGGCAAAGAAATGTCTTTTAAATTATAATTTATTATATTTTAAACATTCTTGTCCATGGACCGTAACTATTTATTATTCCACTTTGAAACTCACTAAACCCTTATTCTCTCTCTCGTCTCATATTATAAAAACTAGTGATATGTAATAAACAAAAAACATGTAATCAATTTGTACCTACCTAATACTTAAATATATTTATTTAAACGAGAATTGGAGCAGACCAATATAGCTCAATTGACTAATTGCGGTTTCCGTCACAACTTCAATTTCCGCGTCTAGATTTTAGATAATTATTAAGAACGTGATAAATAAATAAAGCACTTTATATTCTGCGACATATATTTAATAACTCTTAATCACATCTTAGCACAGGAAAAGGAAACCATATAGATTTTATTGTAGTTTTAGTAATGTTTCTATTTATTGTCAAGGAATAGGTACCTACTTCAATATTTTTCATACACATATGATTAAAAAATTGTGTTTAACTTTTTTATCCAAAGGCAAAAGCATTCGAGAGAGTAGCATAAAACTACAAGTCAGCAGAGGCATGTTATTTTATCGATTATTTGATAATTTTATCATACTTTAAACACCCAATATACGCCAACACAGCATGCCAATATATATTTCTGGCCAAAGGTCGGTGTCACGTTCGACGATTACCGTAACTGCTCAATATCGTTGGACTACAGCGTGATTTTGAAATCGTGAATTATTTAACAGAAATGTACCTATTTGTAAATATTCGTGATTTCCGACCTTCAATTCGAAACTGTAAATCCAAATCTGAAGTGTTGGGAAGTATCGTAGCGTTGAGAAACGTTTGTTATTATGTTAAACGATTAAGTCTGTCGTTCAATATGCGTAAACAAGTATAAGAACAATTGAGTTGGCCGGCGCCGACCATAAGACGCTTACCGAAGCGAGCGTCTTATGGTCGGCGCCGGCCAACTCAATTTTTCTCATACTTATAACCATTGCCTTTTTTAAATTTTTATTCCTTTTTGCCTTGATATTGTTTGTTTATACTTAAGCAAAGTTATTTTGGATACTAAAAAAATATATATTTAAATATATAAAGGTAAAAATACCCAACCAGCACATTAGTGAATTTTAAAAGAAAGAGGATATTTATTTAAGTTATCACAGAAACACAAAGTAAACATAAAGGTACACAAACAAAAGACACGAACGTCAACAAAACAGAAATAAAACAAAACAATCATGAAGAGAACTTGTGAGGAATATAGAGTCAAAGGCAGCCGGGTATACAGTAATGTATGGCACTGTACCACCCCACCCCCGTAAATTAAAATAATAATTAAAACCCCGACGAGAAAATAAAAGTTACTATGATGCAAAACACTAATGGCCAACGGTGATCGTCTAGTTTTATTTGGTAGAACCCTGCGTTGTGATGGTATACGTAACCCTAGCCCTTTTAAGGTATCTGAGATTGAAAGCAAATGTTCGAGCGCAAAAGTATATAATTAACAAATAAAGATCTAGTTAATTTTCTTTAAATTGAAATTAAAGGTCGAGTTAACTCGGTTTGATATCAAGGTTAAGTAGAGAGGTTGAGTTTATTCCGTCCTATATTGAAAAGGTTAAGTAAAGCCCTAACAAGAATGAAAATTAGAATTTTTAATGTTTAAGTGTTGAATAAGTTTGCTATTTAAAGTAGAATATGAAACAGGTTAAACCGGTATGGAACATTGATTATTGTTAATAATATTATTATAATGTTCAACAGATTTTCGTCACTAATGTTCGCTAGTAATTTGATTGAAGCAAAGGCAAATAAAAATTATAAGCATGAAGCGCAGTTAGTGCAGAATGAAGTTTAAATTTAAAGTATTTATAATATAATAGATAAAGTGAAAGTTAACTAACACAAATCTAGTTAAAAGTACTTGACTCAGAGACGGGATCCGGACTAAAAGAAACTCAGTTCTCCAACCAAAGGCTGGGTCTTTCACACCGTATGCTCATCATTGCCCCACTGTACATAGTTTTATCTATAACTAGATTCATGGATATACATAACATTTCAATTGCGTTTGCCAAATGCAGACAATTCAGTGAAAACTGACCGTAGGAAGATTTATAAAAGGTGCTTTCAACGTATGACCAGTCATCAGGTCGTAGAATAGTATAGGGTTGTGATATCAAAGGCATGGTACATCGGAGAAAATTCAATCCGGAAAGCCTGGATATAATGGATGACTGGTCAAACGAAGTTTTAGCAACTAGCGAATAACGCTCATTGTGTAGAAGTGGTCAGCCTCACTAAAGATTGCAAGCATTAATAGCAGCAATAGCACAAATGTTTAAAAATAAGCAATTGTAGATTGTTTGATCCAATGAAAGGAAATTATTCCTTGAAACTCTGAGTAGGTAGATAACTTTCGTATGGTCCAGCCATTATACACAAAACTCAACGGGACAGTATCAAATACCTAGGAGATAACTCTACTAAAAGTATGTAACCCGGACGTGTATGTTGGAAAAAGTCTATTCAAGACGTCACAACAATGGACTGAACAGACGAAGTCTATCAGAGCTCCAAGCAACAAGTATCGCAAATACCATTAGATCAAACAAGGCAGAGCACAAAATATTATTGAAGTAAAGAGATAAGCAAGTTTAAATATTATTCAAATTAAAAGGTTTACGCCTTAAAATCTAACAACCACAACATTCCATAACGGTTTTTGTCATAATGTCCATAAAGACTATTTTATTTATCGGATCCTTCGCCCTATAGCATACTTATTTCCATTGCTCGATAGATTGTTAAACTCTCAATATAAAACGGCACTCAACCTCAACGCTATAAGGATAGATTCACGTAAGCGAGATGCGGCGCAAAATATTGAAGGTAGATGCGTAAAAAGATAATCAGTAATACGTAGGTTGTTAATCAAGGTTTTAAAAGATAATGTCGATGAAGATTAGGTTTTATTACATCTAGGTTTTATATTAATAATAATTTGATGTCATTTTCAGACCTTCCAAATCAAAGGTTCGATAGGCGAGAAATCAAAGTTCAGTAGATAATTTTAATGTACGTAAACAAGGCACGAACTTACAGCCTTACTTATTAGATCTTCGTTTGCAAGTCAACGCCAACATGGTATCATAGTTTCTAACGTCCAACAGGACTCGAACCACTACGTTTTCATTAATAAGATGCCGTAGCAACCTAAGCAGCGGAAGAAATTAGAGCAAGTAGCTAAACGTTTCATTGATTTATGTTTGAAAAGTTCCGTAAACGAAAATAGTAAAGTACTAGATAATTAGGAGTCACTTTTAATAGTTGGAATAAAAGGCTAGAATAGTAAGGTAATAGATAGTTAAGAGTCACTTTTAGTATTTTGAGAATAAAAGCTAGCTTACTGAATATATTTCATTTATATACAACAAATTTCACTGTTCATAATAAGAATGGAGCAATAAACATCTAACACATTTGGCACTTCTGATTAATTAAAATTTGGTTGTCTACTTTAGCTTTTATTTAATTAGTTTATAGAATTTTGTCAGAGCTTATTTATTTTAACGGAATTTAATGTTAGACCTTTGCACAGGACGTTACAAAATAATATTGCTGTCAATATGGGAAAATAAAGCTATTTGATTACTTATTTTTGGTACGGAAATAAATCGCTATTTATTGTCCTACTTAATGACCGCATTGCTAAGGTGGGGAATCGGGGAAATACTTACGCTCATCATACAACTGGATACCCTGAAAGAAAAGGGGGAGCCTGCCTAATTCTTCCCAACCCCGTAAGCTAATTTAACCACCCATCAATTGTTTCAGCAAAGCAAACCCCATTTACATTTAATCGTGTATATGTGTGAGTGCCTATGGTGTCTCCCTAGTCACAGCTATTTCCTACTTCTATCCTCCCTAACTCCGGAAACCCAGACTGTTTCAAATCACTCGGTAACTGGACACAGTTAGCTTTCAGACTTTCTGGCCGGCCAGAGTGTGTAGCCTAGGATGTGTATGCGCGGGTGGTTTTATGGGTTCGGTAACCACCCGCAAGGTAAGAATATACGAAATATAATACATAAATATGTTATGGGTGCAAAGTGCCAGAGGGCTAGAATCGTCTGTCACTCAGGGTAAGCAGGGGGAAAATTGCTACACCACGAATGCTAACGGAAGAAGATCTAACACCGCATTCACAAGAAGCGTTTTAACCCAATCTCCAAACAAGATAATTAATTTCTAATTATCTCAATTCAAAATTAATATTATAATAATAATAAATTTTTTTTACTAAATCAAATTGGGAACGCCTCCGGTGAAGGGATTCTTTAAACCTTTCGACCCAAGCAGACTCAGATTCAGCCGTAGCATAGTAAGCAGAGCTAGATTTTGGGTTCCTTAGTCCATTAATTTAAACTTCTTAAGGCTCCCAAGTGAATTCGCTCTAAATTCACACGTTTGTGTACTGAAACTCAATTACCACTAGCTAGTGGAATTAAGTTAAAGTAATAAGTAGAATTAAATTCGAACAAAACTCTGAAAGCTATGACGCAAGCATGATACGAATAACCTCGTGTGGCCTCACCGAGCCTTGGTTATTTGACAAAGGCTGGACACACGGACTATCCTTAGCATACCTTTGCCACCGAGAGTTCACTTTTGTACAAATTTATTTCCCATAAACGTAGTACTGTGGAGAAAAAGGATTAGTTCACATTTTATTTCGCGGAAGCTACCCTAATTACTAAGGCTGAAGACCCTATTTTACGCGGAAAACTTCTAGCTAAATGTACGAAAGATTCAGGAACCGAAAACCGTTTCTAACCTTAACACTTTTACTTTCAAATCAACTCCCTAGCTTCGAGAGCAACTCTAAACCTGAAACTTCACACCAGAGCTGATAGTCTGGGACGCGATGCCCACAGATGATGTTAGGTAACAAATCCAAAGCCACTCTCCTATTTTCGAATTTAAATGCAAACGAAACTCCCTAATGCTAATAAATTCGCTGAAAATGGCGAATTTCCCTACGAGCGTAACGGACGTATTTACTGTTCAATTCTCTAGTCTGGAATCGCCCCGCGCGTTTGGCCCTCGGCCTTTTTATACGATTTCACTCAGATTTCACCAGTCGACCTGACACGTGAAACAATAGTACGGGTTCATAAATAAGTATCATCCTTATTGGTTTTAGTCGGGTGGCGTGATCTTTTATTGGCGCCGCTCTGTCCGGGAAAAAAGTAACTTCTGCGCGAATACCCGCATCTACGAGCGGGTAGAAAAAGATTTTCGGTGCCGGCTCCGACCGCTTGTTATTCTTTGGATATAAGTTCAATTTATTTAACTAACTCGTTATTGCTTAAATATTCCCCACCTTTCAGTCTTAATTATATGTTAAGAGTATGCTACACAGGCAGGTCCGTTACAGCACCCAGCCCCTTAGACCCCAAACGCCTCAGATGCCTCCGTGATAACAAAAAAGCAGCTTATCTTATAACTAAAAGTTATAAATAAGTAGTATAACAGTGTCAGTTAAAACTTTCAGCTGCAAAAACATCTCGAAGTTACATATAAGTACCTTCTGGTCGACGTAGTAGCTTATAAACGTTGTTGCTTCTTCTTTATTTCTTAAGGTGGCATAAAGCCGTAATTACTACTTACAGTGCTATATAGGCATATTTTATAACAAACATAGCAACATTGGTGTCAAATATGTCCTTGAAATCACTTATCAGCCCCTCTTAGATATAAGTAATAATTAACCCCTATTTCGCATATAAAGCATTGAATCATTAGTATATTGGAGTACTATGTCACTTGTAGTCGCAAAAGAGATCATGTTACAGCTCCTTTGAAACGTTCAATTATTGTAACCTTAAGTTCTATCTAGTACTGATATGTCACTCCAACGCGTAAATAGGTTTCAGTCAGGGGGCACAGAACGCCAAAAGAATCTATTTACACTTATTTCTAACCAGTAAGGAACTAAGAGTTATAATCATAATCATTTATTCATTGTATGTCATGGTAATATTACAGGTGGTAATAATATATTTACAAAAATAATTGATGATCTACATGACACCCTGCAAGGGCACTATAATTTTTTATGTCTATTTATCATGCCAATACTTATGAAACTACTTATTTACAGATATCTTACGGATTCCTAATTTACGAGCACTGCAAGATCTAAAAAAAAAACAAAAAATATTACTATTGTTAATAATATTCACTGATTTATCGGTCTCAGAATTGAGTGATTTTAAGACCTCAAAGCTCCAAATAAAGAGTAGATAGGAGAACATTAGAACTATAAGACCCTCCATAAATCGCCATGTTATAAAAATGGAGTCACAGATTTGTAACCGTTAATAAAAAAGCGAGTTTTTAGTCTTATTTGCTTTCACCTTATTTTAAAGTAAATCTTAATCAAATCGAAGGCGCATAAAAATCTATCAAAGAATATCATAATAGTTTTACAGTTAAAATACATTCTCAGAGGGTTTGTGTTAATTGCTTCAAATACTGAATGGAAAAATAATAAAGCTTATTGTAAAGTAACAACAGTATTAATACTCACCGAAATAAGTTATATACAAATGAACCACAAAAACACCCCGTTCCGCACTCACAGAAATAATGACGACTTATTTGCCACCCGGTGAACGAACTATACGCGGTCTTTCATTCGCTGCGCACAATTTGCACCTTGAGTTATAATTATCACTCACGAGCATAAATAAAACTCATATTGATCCCATTTCGAACTAAAAATATGCTGCAATTTTTCTCCACTTGGTTCCATTTAGGTTAGATATGGGTTCTCTGCACCTTTATGGAACTTGAGCATGGCTGTAAAATTCACCCAAAGTAACAAACGGATATGATATCAGAGCTATTTGCCACCCATTGCGTTAATTGGGTAAATATCGGCTGATTTATGACGCCATGATTTCTTTTTTATCATCAAACAATTAATAATGTACAGTCAACAACAAACCAACCTTTATACGCGTACACTCTACTCAGTTACTTTATAGGTTACTTTGCAACTGAAATGCAAATAAATATGTACTATCGACTGGACTCAAAGCTTTACATTTTGTTGGCAAAGTCACCGGTCACGTATCCGAGTAGAGCCCCATGTAAAAGTTGTTATGTTGTCGAGATACTATATACTTTTGACACTGGGTGACCTGTACATCGTTCCATGAGCAGTTGACCGAGGGGTTTTGGCTATTCAATAAATCTCGCTTTTTGACTAGTACCTTCTTGGTCTACACGCTTGACTACCAAAATAGAGCTCGTGGGTTCTATTTCTACTGGGGGCTGCCGAACCTTTTTTCCATGTTTGTGATATCCTTGCCTGGTTACGATAGCACAGGGTATTGGGAGTATGGGTCAAGTGATGTTTTATGTCATCATCATAATCATCATTCAATCACAAGAAGTCCACTGCTGGACATAAGCCTCCTACATGGATTTCCGAAAAGACCGGTTGGAAGCGGCTTGCATCCAGCGTCTTCCTGCACTTGGATGAGGTCAGCTGTCAATCTTGTGGTTTGTCATCCTACGCCGCGCTGACCGATATGTGGTCTCCATTCGGGAACTTTTCGGCCCCAGCGGCTATCAGTTCTGAAGAAGAAGAAGAAGAAGAAGAAGAAAGACATTTATTATATCAACAAGATACATCACAGAAACAAAATAAGCGTGCTATGTACACCGCCCACTGCCACTTTAACTTGCTAAACCGCTGGGCTATGTCGCGAACTTTCGTTCGTCTACGGATCTCATCATTTCTGAGTCGATCTCGTAGAGAAATTCTGAGCATAGCCCTTTCCATAGCTCTTTGCGTGACCTTGAACTTTCTTATGAGGCCCATAGTGAGAGACCATTTCAGTGCCATAAGTCATCACTGGTAACACACACTGGTTATATAATTTCATCTTGAGGGATTGAGGTATATTGGAGGAAAAGACATTTCTAAGTTTCCCAAATGCTGCCCAGCCGAGATGTTTTGTGAGGATGTTATTTATTTATTTATATCTTACGTACTCTGTGTTACGAATCTACGTGTGCCCAGTATTCGAAAATGTTAAGAGTTCTTCTACATTTGATCGCTCTCTTTTAAATTTCTTTTGGAAATTAAAATGTATTTTTTATCGGTTCAGGATTACAGAAACCATAACTTTATTAATCGTTAGTCTTCGTTTTGTTTTTCTCATAGAAATGCACTCGAATATCGGTGCCAATTAAAGTTCTACCTTTCATAGCTTACGCACAACACCCACGTAAAATGTGAAGAAAGTACGAAATATTTGATTAATGTATTGAATTGCACAATGGAATGGGACACGAAACACAATAGCGCATAATGTTTGTGTCGTCGCGTTGTGCAACCCTGAGGATCGATGGACACGGACCGCCACCACTGCCACTCTGTCTTTCGGCCTAATGAAATATTGCATAGCCAATATGTTAGTACCACGTGACACACGACGCAAGCACTATTATAAACGCAAAAGCTTCAATAAATCAACTTATCAATTCACGATCTTTATCGCGTGTGGGCAGAATTTTCTGACGTAAATAAAATCACGGTGAAGCTACCTATTGTCCCCGTCTCACTGATCATTGGGTTTAAGAATACTGGTTCTGTGTAGCCCGGTATTTTTCATCTCAATCAACACCAATGACTCATCAGTTGATACTTAGATTAGAACATAATTTCGCTGAGAAAAGTGGACTTAACATTTGTTTTTCTGTGCTCATAACGTACAAACTATCACCTAAAGCGAATATCGATTATCTTACCGTAGAAGCTTAATTTACTAATCATGATTTTAGAAGTTCCCACAAAACTAACTTATTTTAAATCGATTGCTAATATCGCCGTACTTGATTGGTGGTGTTAAGACTCTCATGGAAACCAAAACAAACAATCGATAATTTTTTTTTTTGTGAAGGTTTTCACTTACTAAACATAAAATAAACTCAAGTCATGCCCGTATCCCAGAGGAGTAGACAGGGGTAAATATTTCAGTGGCACTAAATTGATATAAATGATTAGATAAGTATCTTACTTTATCAGGTCTCTCAGTCATGAGATCACGACCAAAAAGTATGATTTTGATAATAACATGCTACGTATTAGATACATTTTAGGGCATTTTGTGTCCCATTGCTGAGCAAAGATAAAAGCTGAGCTCCACATTAGCCGTCCACTCCTCTCTATGTACATAAAACATAAAAAAACCGGCCAAGTACGTGGCGGGCCACGCGTAGTATAGGGTACCTACTTTATAGAACTAACAACTTCATCGAAGTAATTCCCATTGGAATTTGTAGGAAATTTTAATTTTATAAGTTAGTCGCCAATTACTCGGTAACTTCTAAAGCCTATTTAGCCGTGATAGTTTTCCTTTTATGTCCATTATACGTGCTTCTACCCTGATTTTTTTTACGTTTATACAATCAGCCGTTTAGCCAGCAGAGGGGGCGACGCCCCATTTGCGCCCCATTTGCCCATTTGCGCTTTAAAGAGTAATATTTCGCAAACGGATCCCTAAATTGATAAATGGTTCTCTTACCCTAATAATATTTGTAAACGACTAATCCAACGATACCCCACACTGTAGTGTAGGCGAGAAAAAAAAGCATCCCTAATTTAGGTGTAGGTACCCTAAAACATTTTTTATCCGAACGTCTTGTCGGCGTCATTAATATGTATGTATGTATGCCCAATTTCAGCTTTCTAGTACTTGTCGTCTCTGTGATAAGCCGCGGACAGACAGAAAGACAGACGGACGGACACGGCGAAACTAGAAGGGTTTCTAATTGACTACGGATCCAGAACCCTAATAGGTAAAACGCTGACATCGCAAAATGCTTTATAATATCGTAATGTTTATGGATCGAATGAAATTCTGTTCGAAATTACATGTCCACGTAGGATTAGATAAGATTAGAACACTTTATTGGACCCACCACAAAACAAAATACCTATATTAAATGCGAAAATGTCTAAGTTGAATTGAAGAGGTAATGATTTTATTGATTCACAGGTAATGCAGTGGCGTAGCATGGGGGGGGGCGGAGGGTGCGGTCCGCACCGGGCGGCACTTTGCCGGGGGCGGCGCTGCGGAGGTGGCAGTTAGAAAAAAAATTAAATTAAAAAAAAAAAAAATTCTTTCAGTGTTTTTTTCGTCTTTTTTTATGTTTTGTTACGTAATGTTACGTTTTATGTAATGGAGGCGATTTCTCCATTATTCTATTACGTTTTCTCTGTAATTTTTCTGTGATATTCTACCTATGTCAAAAAATGTTAATTTCACTTTTCAATTCAATAAATCATTCAATAAAACTAATAAACGTACTCTTTTTACCATGCCCAAATTTTTTATGATGGATTACAAAAATAAGAGGGCGGCAAATTTGGAATCCGCACCGGGTACTAGTGACCTATGCTACGCCACTGCGGTAATGATTTTATTGATATACATTGATTCCTGCCTGCAACTTTTCAGAAACCAGGGTTTGCCACTTGCCACGATCCTGACGAACCTCTTTTGCTTCATTTATAATAAAATATCAAAAATGTTGCACGCAATGAGCTTTCAGCATTCTTATGCCACAAATTGCAAGTACATATATATCGTTTCTAAAAGAAAGCTTATAAACGATAATATTTTCCTTAAGAAGAAATGTTCGGAACTTGGGGATCGTTAGCAAAGGTTCTTTGATTTATATAATACACAATTATTTAATTATATTTGTGATCTGTCAGGATCGTGAACGGATTGCAAATTGTAAACTGCATTGACAGAGGAGAATTTAGTGATACCTACTAGTAAATGTATAACGACGACATGTTTGTTTTAGGTGTCAATCGAAGGCGTAGTGATTATGATAGGTATTCATGATAATTCCCTCTTTTGTTCAACATTACAGTACCTATGTTTGCAGTGCACTAATATTTTTTTCGGATCTTTCGTAGACGCGCCAGCCAGCCTACGTCAAGCACCCTCCGATCTCGTGGTCCCCTTAAGATGTTCCCCTAGGGGGACAATAAGGAATTTGCATTTACTTTTAGTCCCCCTTGATTCACACTTAACCGTGGGATATAATGTGGTATGTATATGGTCCGGTAACTTATTTAGTATAAACTTGAGGAATCCCAGTTGCAGGTTGCGGAACGTACCCATGTATCTACATAAACATAACGGCAAGGAAAAATCACAAAAGAGTACTCCAGAATTTATTTATTTACTTAAATTATGGCCATATGCACAGATACGTAGTACTATACTGAATTTTTGAACCAATAAGTATTAAGCCAATTACATGCCACATTGCATCCCACGGTCAAGTGTGAATCAAGGGGGACTACGAGTAAATGCAAATTCGGCGTCGTCCCCCCACGGGAACATCGTAGGGGGACCACGAGTCTGGAGGGGTCAAGCAAGATATCATGCTTTAGCAGTTGTAGCTGTACAGGCGTTATGCATCCGCGCGCATGGAAGTTTCTTTTATTTAGCAACTTTAATGAACGACTGCGCTGCGGTATCGCAAGAACGGTAAAAGAAATACCGTGTTCCCAGTTATCTCTACCTATACTAGTTAGGCAGGTGTGCAAAAATAAAATAAACCTACAAACTCTTGTCCATAAGTATGCACTAAACAATGCATTAAAATAAGTTGGCAGTTGAACGTTTTATGCAACCTTTACAAACTATTATACCAAGTGCGAAGCGCTCAAGACAGCCATTCCAATCTATGCCCATGTCCATCCACTGCTGAACATAAGCCTCAAAGGCACAAAACACAGTATCTCCGCGAACGTTTCGCCTCTCGCAGCGCGCATGGTGGCCTTCAGCGCGAATAATTTCTTCCAGACATTCCCAGTGCATGGTACGGCAAGCTATTCGAATTCTTTCACTGTGACAGCAGTGCGCTTGTGGAATATACTACCTCTGTACATACGCCAGGCCCCGTCAATCCATGTGTTTAAGATTACAATTCTTTGGACTCCAGAGTAATCCAATCCAATAATTTTCAAACTTCTTTCTGTCAAATTTGTTGCGACGGATTATTTATATCTTTCCTTATTTATTTAGGTACCTATAGTAACGTTTTCATGCTGGGTGTAACACGATCTAAATATCTAAATATGTGTGTAAATATTGGGGTTCTACTCGTCAATACAAACAATTTTACTAAAGGAAAACTTCGAATTAAACACAAGAAAAAAAACTTAACTTTTAAAATTGCGAAAAAATATACGCTGCTCGATACATTTTAGTGTAGCAGGTGGTAACTCTAGTATGGAACACCTGGGCCCTATTTCATGGAACTACAACTCATAGTTTACTATGACGATTCAATCGACTTTGGAATGTACATACATTCCAAAGTCGATTAACCTACAGACTAACAAGTAGGAAGACTCTGCAATGCTGACATTGATTTGTCACAGTAAGCTATGAATTGTAGTTTTATGAAACGCAGCCCTCATAATTTTAATGCGAATTCGAAGTTTTCCCCATTTTAAAAGTTATTCGTATTAACGAGTAGAACTCCTCGTTTTCAGATGTTTATGTGGATTATGTTACACCGAGTAGAGCTGTTACGATATTATAGTCATAAAATTGTACTAATGACATAAACATTCACAAGGCCGTCTACATATTCAACACTTCTACAATACAATAATTTCTATTGGGTTCATTTGAAATAGAACTATAAAATTTTAATAAGTGTGAGTAGTATAATGTTCACAAGAAAAAAACCAAGTTTATTTAACATACTTGTTGACAAGAGTAGTTAGGTTGACATGTTAGTACTCCATTCATGTGAGAAAAATGTCTCGACAAATATGGAGATGTTAATAATGTTAATAATTGCAGAAAATTACGAATCTCACGCATGACATATTATATTCCTATTGTTAGGCATGACAAGCTACTACTAGGTAATAATAAATTATCACTACTTAGAGCCTGTAATAGAGAAAATAAGTAAATATTTAGAGAATGTCTTCCATAGTTCTCTACACCAACATTTCAGTGACTGCAGAAGGAATTCGATGGCCAAGAGGGTTGCTCTACTAGTTTTTCGATAGGTATATCTACAAGGTGATTTTGAAATCGTTAACATTATTTTGAGGGAATGTTCTTTTCACTGTGTAAAAAAAACAGTATTATTAGATAGAGACAGATAGATAGAGAACACTTTATTGTACATAAAAATGGAAGTTACACAGATATTTCTTAACCTAAGAGTACAGATGGTGGCCTTATCACTAAAAGTGATTTATTAATGATTTATCATAGCATAACACATTTGTATATATTCGATATTTCCGACCTTTGGCTCCAAACTGTAAATCTAAATTCGAAGTGGTAGGAAGTATCATAGAGCGTTGAAAAATGTTTTCTAATATGTTAAATGCTTAAGAGTCTGTTGTCCGATATGCTTAAGCAATTAAATTGGCCGGCGCCGACCATAAGACGCTCGAACCATAGTTTATTCAGTTTTTATTACTTTTTGTTCTGATTTGTTTGTTTGTGCTTAAGTGAAGTAATTTTGAGTAAAAAAAAAATTTTTTTACACGTACTTTTTTCTTAATATTAGGACCGTATATTTCTAAATCTTGACTATGCTTAGCGTTTGTGGACTACGAAAAAGCTTTCGATTTGATCGAGATATGGTCGGTACTTGAATCTCTCCAGCGGTGCCAAATCGACTATCGCTACAACGAAGTTCGAAGTGTTTGTACAAAAACGCCACAATGTTAGTCCGGCTACAGGATCAGAATACGAATCCTATTCATTTGCAGCGCGCAGGGAGACAGGGAGCAACAGCAACAGCGCACGTTGCCAGTGGTACAGCAGCCTTCACCGGTTCCTACCACATGCGCGGTCCCCATGGTACTGTCGCCGGTGAAGTGACTGTTAGCCGCCGAACACCCTCAACCGCTAGTCGACTCACTGACTCAGCGCCTCCTAGCACTTGCAGGCTTTAGAGCACAGCCTTCGATTTCTATCAGACCTAGCTATGCGTAGCTACGGTCTTGAAGGGTAGTGATGTGGCGAGCACATGTCAATTCTGCGCGCGCACTATAAACTCCAACATTCTTGCATCCCGCAAGCAAAAATGTTTCACATGACATACCATAAATATAGCGTCTGACGAACATCAGTCGGTTCGGCCGTCCCCAGGCATACGATCTGCCTAGCGGGAAATTTCCCTTTATAGTGGAAGAGCATGATCACCAGCTCTTCCCTATAAGTTCTTGGGCTGAGCAGAGCGTCTTTTAAGACCCACTCTCTTAGAAGCTCTGCTCAGGTCATTGAGCGTTGAACTTATAGGGAAGAGCGGGTGATAATGTCAAAATCCCATGTAGCACCCACTCCTATCAACGTTGGCGGATCTGACTTTGAAGTTGTCGACCACAATGTATACCTGGGACAAACAATCCAGTTAGGTAAGTCCAACTTCGAGAGAGAGAGGTCACTCGATGAATCCAACTTGGATGGGCAGCGTTCGAGAAACTAAAACACATTTTCGCGGGTAAAATACCTCAGTGTCTCAACACAAAGGTGTATAACCAATGTGTATTGAGGGTGATGACTTATGGATGTGAGACCTGGTTGCTGACTATGGGCCTAATAAGAAGGCTCAAGGTCACCCAACGAGCAATGGAGAGAGCTATGTCAGAAGTTTCACAACGTGATCGAATCAGGAATGAGGAGATCCGCAGAAGAACTCGAGTTACTGATATAGCTCGAAGAATTGCTCAGTTGAAGTGGCAGTGGGCGTGGCACATATCTCTGAGGACTGATGGCCGTTGGGGCAAAAAAATTCTGACCTGGCGACCGCGGACCAGACGACGCAGCGTCAGCAGGACCCCACCAGATGGTCTGATGACCTGGTTACGGTGGCGGGGAGTCGCTGGAAGCGAGCGGCATAAGACCGGGAAGCTTGGAAAACTATGTCCTGCAGTGGGCGTCAAATGGCTGATGATGATGATGATGATATTTCTAAATCAAAGTTAGAATGTCCCCTTAAAATACGGTGAAGGAATTCAAAGTCACCCTGTATGGGCTTAATAAGCACGCGTGCCCACCGCTGATTGGATTTCAAGAGATGAGTTTTTTTGATGCCATTAAGTTTAACGACATAGAAAAGTTTTTATTTTATTTTAAATACTAACCATTAGAGAGTAAAATATATTTTAAAATACCTGATTTACGGGTAATGTCTGGGAACCCAGCCTTAAAACTGTTTAATGAGTATCGATAGTTTAAGAAAAAAAAATTATAATTCTCAATAAACATTGTACTTAGTGACAATACTATAATTTTAAATTGATACTACTAAGTTTTTTTTCATGTGTCGTACATTCGTCCCACTGCAGGGCACAGGCCTTCTCTCAGAGAGAGATAGCATGGGCTTAATCACCACGCGTGTCCACCGCGGATTGTCCATTTTAAATGCTGAGGTATGTAAACACCTCAGACCCTCAGGACTATTCAATTATTTCTTATATATTCGGGAATAATAGTTTTGAGTGAAAGTATTTAATAAATCGGTTATGCGATTTTCTGTTTTAGGTAGTGTCTATTTATTTTGCAATATCCTCACTGAATTGAAATATAATTTATAATTAGTACTTTACTAGGACTACATTCTTTGAGACTAAAGGTGTTATTTATAAAGACATGATTCCTTAAAACACTCCATAACTGTAGTATAATAGTGTGTGGTTGTCTTTCCCTTGTAAAGACTCTATCACAGACTATTTATACGACCCTTATTGAGTGTTTTAAGGAATGGTGTTTTTATAAATAACACCGTAAGGCTTTTAAAATACTGCAAAAATATTTTAAATATAATTGGATTTTATTGTTTTATGCTCGCAGTTTCAAAACATAGTTCAATTTACTTTAAACTTTTTAGTTATATATAATCAAAGTGGTTCCTGCAGTAGTGTGACCAAATCAACAATTCCTTAACTACTGCTATTCCTACGGTTTTAGTCCGCCTAAGAAATCTACAGACTAATGCCCGGGTTCACCGACTTTTAAGTCCTTAACCCATTTATAGGGCCACTTGGGCGTTCATTTCGGTTTCACCCATTTAGGTTCTGACGGCGCTATAAACATTGTTGCCAAAATCTTCCATTTAAGCGGAAGTCGATCGCCTGTAGGTTCTACAAATCTCTGTTGGCCACTTTTGTCAAAAATAAATTGTATGTTTTTACCGCTAGTTAACAACTTAGGATATAAGTAAGTTAAAAATTTCCTATTTAGGAGGCATGGGTCTGGTTGCTGTAAACGGGCATAAGGGTGGATGGCGTAGTAGAGATAGTTGGAGAATTTTACTATCCACTATTCGCTCCATAATCTCATAACCTCGATGATACCATAATTAAATTAGCATCTGAATTGAATCGTGTGATTTTAAAACGACACATGTCCTATCATTACAACTTTGCAGGAAATAGAAAAAACTGTTTTATTCAAATACTAATATCTACAACAGCAATATTTTAGCATATTATATTGATTTCTGTATGAATAAACTACAATTTTTTTTTCTAATGTAAATCAATATGTAGGTGTAAATTATTTAATAAAAAAAAATGGGCAAGTGTTATTTTAAAAACACATGTGACTTGTATTGTTTTAAAATCACAGGATTCAATTATAGTTACTTGCAAAGTTTCACATGTGTACGGCAGTTAAAAGGAGATTAGATAAACTGAATTAAACAAGACTTGTTTTTTATTGAAAATATAATTAATAAAAGCGTGTGAAAAAGAATTCTACATTGGTAATCGAAACTTTTAATTTATATTAAACCTCATTACATTACACATCACAGCAAATTCCTTTTTATGTAAGATAGCTGTCCCGGCGAACCTCGTACCGCCACAGGATCCGTTTACACGATTCTTGCACAACGCCATCTACTTTTAAAACACATCGTACGCTCGCACAACGCCATCTATTTAAACTTAAAATAAATATTATCCCACGGGAACGCATTACCGGGATATCCGAGATATGCTATATCTCAATTCAGGTCTTTGTCTACCTATATGCCAAGTTTCATGGAAATCCGTTCAGCCGTTATTGTGTGATTGAATAACAAACACCCAAACATCTTCACAAACTTTCAGATTTATAATATTAGTAGGAAGTAGGATAACACTATGCCTGTGGCGCCTTTTTATTTATATCGTAATAAAGCTTTGCCTGTCAAACAAAAAACACATCGTTAGTCGTTTCACCTCATATTTTGATGCATGACCTGGCCAAAACTTATTTGCAATAAGTGCATGCAGAGAGTGCCCGCTATGTATTACCACATGTATTATATCATACTTAGTCCGCAGGTTTCACTTTGTCGTCAAACTAAATTGCGTTACATCACTATTCGTTTGGGTAAAATGACATACCGTGTACCTACTTCCTCGTCATTTCACTATTAAATACATATGTACACAGCTTTAACGAACTTGTATGTGTCGAGAGCTCGTTTGTATCGAGGTGGGTCGCTCACGATATCGGTTTAGGGGTCCTTAGGACCAAACCAGCCCCCAGGTGGTGTTTAGTGGGTAGGCGCACTTCCTGTGAGTCCCATATTGGCAGCACGGTCGGGCCCGTGCTGTTATGCATGAGCATTCACCACCTCCCTCCCCCGTGTCCTCCGGAGGGTGCCTTTTTAGGGCTAAAAAAAAAAAAAAAGCTCGTTTGTGTTAAAACGCTAAGTGAATAAAATCGCAACTCGTCGAAGTTTTTGGTTAGAGGCTACATCCTTCGGAGCTAAGTACCTAATCGTAAGTTTTATAAATTCAAATTTGACTGGAAGCCTTTAATAGTAGGTATTTAATAAACATGAAATCAATTTCAAACAGTATGTCAAGAAATTCAGCAGTAAAATTTTAACACCAGCTCGCCAAAACGTTAAGCTTTATAGGACCGAATGACTATTATGTATGACCATAAAGTTTGATGATTCTTCACACACGAATTTTGTGCAACTTTTGAGTGCAGTAATAAAGACTGCATTTTTTGTATCAATAAAGACATAAACAAGTGATAAATGTAGATATATTTTTGTAACATCTCCTGCATTAATTTTTATTTATTTCTCATTCACCGGCAGCTATAAAAAGGGCAAGTTATCGTAATTCGTTTACCATCTATTAGATGCGCATGCGCTAACCGAGAATTTCCGCAAATTGACGACGTCCATTGTGAGGTAGGTAACTAGACATTTTTAACTGCCGTGTCAGGAGGTCATTGACTGACGACCAGTCGCCTATGACATCAGCCGTCCTAATAATATTGTGTAACAACTAATACATGGTCATTGTAAAACTCTCATATTTACGCGGATTGTTTTCCATAATTTAGTATTTTTTTTAATGAACCTTCAGGAAGATTAGAACAAACCATGAAGTTAAAACTGAAAGCTATAAAAAAAAGTGTCAAATTTGAACGTAGCTAATTAAACAATACACTGTTGTAAACATTTAAAAGATTACGTGTGTAGCCCGAAGCGTATGTTGCTATAGAATCTGCCAAATTAAAAAGTAATTAATTTAGGTAACCAAAATATTTCTCTACTTAAAAATGACAGCTCTATTACTAGTGCACATTGCTCAAAATCTATAAAAAACCGATTGCTAGAACCGACGACAGCACATCAACCTTTATATCCCGTAATGTTCATCCATGCAGTCTACTCAGTTGAGTAGAATCCATGCATAAACATTACGGGTGACTTTGTAACTAAAATGTAAAGGTTGATGTGCTATCGACTGCATATTAAACATATTATTATTTAATTATGGATAAAACCAAGATTATGTTCAATGAACACGTAAATCCGAAGCCAATTGCAGTTCAAAGTTATCAATTGTTAATGAGTATGTTTACCTCGGGCAAACCATGCAGTTACGTAAAAACAACTTCGAGAAAGAGGCCAATAGAAGAATTCAGCTGGGCTAAGCAGCGCATGGGAAATTACGTCGAGTCTTCACATCGCCAATCTCACAGAGTCTAAAGAATGTCTTCAATCAGTGCGTCCTACCCGTCATGACATACGGTGGCGAAAGGTGGACACTCACGGTGGGGCTGGTCTGCAAATGCTCAGCGTGCTATGGAAACGGGGCTCCGGGTTTCTCAAAAAGATCGAACTCGAAACAAGGTGATCCGAGAGACAACCAAAGTCACCGACATAGCCCACCGAATCAGCATGCTGAAGTGGCAATGGGTCGGCCATATCACCCGAAGAACTGATAACCGATGGGGTAGACGAGTTCTTGAGTGGAGACCGCGGATTGGTAAACGTAATGTAGGATGTCCTCAGACTTGGTGGAGTGATGATCTTCGCAAAGCGGCTGGCCCTTGCCGAGATGGATGAGAGTAGCCGAGGACCGTTCTCAGTGACGTGCATTAGGAGAGGCCTACGTCCAGCAGTGGATAAGCCACAGGGACAAGCGTAGGCCGATGATGACGATGATTATTTAAAAGTTCTTATTCTATTATAAGTTCTTATTCTATTATTTCCGTGTGGCGCCGGATTAAGAATAGCGTCACTCCATTTCCTTCCGTGGATGTCGTAGAAGGCGACTAAGGAAATCAATTACCAGGAGACAGGCAGCAGCGTCTTCCTGAGATTCCAATCGCATACTGCGATCGCCAACCCGCCTGCCAAGCGTGGCGATTATGGCATAACCCTTCATGGTTATGAAAACCACGAAGGAGGTCTATGTCCTGCAGTGGGCGTCAAATGGCTGATGATGATGATGATGATTCTATTATTGTCACCCATTAAGCGAGAGGGACTAGTTTCCTCATCCTAGTGTGGGAACTACGACTACGTCCTTTTGTATGTAATTGTTTTTTAAACAAATTTTTTATTCTATTTAATTTTTTTATTTTTATATCAAGTGTTCTGAACTGAACAACACCTTTTCCTTTTAATATATCTGCCAACAAAGAAACATAATATCGGCCATTATGAGCTGAAACGTATTTAAATACGATTCAATTTGCATAAGTTGTCATATATCGCCAATGGGACCTTGAAAAAATAATCTGCAATAAAGCTAATAGCTTTTGCCGATCCGCCTAATCCGGAATCGCACGCAGATGTCCACTGCGCGACCTCTACACACATGATCAATCCTCCGCTCTCCTTCGCCGACCAAAAAATATGTTAATTCCGTTATTTATAACGAGGACCAGTCCATCGCGGAGCTGATCACCTGTCTGTATCTGAGCGACGCTATCGGTTTTAAAAGGAATATTTTACTAACGTAGGTAGGCAGTCGAGCGCCGTCCTGCTCTACAAGCTGTTACGGATGTGGAATCCATACCACTTATTCACTTTTAGTTTCGTTGATCGCCTGACACAGAGATAATATGTTTATGACACGTGTAATTTAGTACGGCAAGGTAATTTGCTTCTTAGGCATTGAATAATAAAATACTACGAGTATATTAGGAGATCTGAAGGTGTTTCCTTTTTTTATTGTTTCTACAAATAAACTAAACGATTAGGCACAGAAGCGCATTACTAAGCTAGAACATCAGTCCGAAGTCGTAGAAATTCAAAATATTAGGGTTTAAAGTATGAAATTGCCGTTTTATTGCAATAGGTTCTTTGAATTGACATAGAATCTTCATGGTTTGAGGTTTTCGAATGAAACTTTTTTCAAATGGTTTCTATGATGTTCTTTTTTTAAAAAATGTGAAACATTTGAATATCGACTTTCAATTGTTTTTGTTATTCAATTTAGACAAGAAAGATGGATACTGCGAAAATTCGAGTGATTTTTGAATACGAGTTCCGACGCGGAACTAACGCGGCAGAAACAGCCCGCAATATCAATGCTGCGTTTGGAGAGGGGTCTACTAATGAACGCACCGTGCGATTTTGATTTAAACGCTTTCGTGATGGAAATTTCGACTTAAAGAACGAGCCACGAGGAAGACCGCCCACACAGGTGAATAACGATGAATTAAGAGAGATAGTGGAAGCCGACCCTAGTCAAACTACCCAGGAATTAGCGGCATGGTTTAAGGTTACCTTACCCACAATATTGACTCACTTGCGTCAAATCAATAAAATAAAAAAATATGAAAAACGGGTGCCTCATAATCACTCGAATTTTCGCAGTATCCATCTTTCTTGTCTAAATTGAATAACAAAAACAATTGAAAGTCGATATTCAAATGTTTCAAATTTTTTAAAAAAAGAACATCATAGAAACCATTTGAAAAAAGTTTCATTCGAAAACCTCAAACCATGAAGATTCTATGTCAATTCAAAGAACCTATTGCAATAAAACGGCAATTTCATACTTTAACCCCTATTATTATTATCATGTGGTTGTTTTTGCTGCCTTAGTACATCATTAGAATTGTCAAAACTGGACTTGCTACTTAGTAGGCAGAGTGTGTGGGAGGATGTGTCTCACAATCGAGCGACAAGCTTCCATATTTACACAGCACGCGCAGGTGATCTACCGGCGCACGAGTGGGCCGCCTCGCTTGTATGTAAATGCAATAGTAACACTTGAAAGAATTAATATTGAGCCACAAGATCTTTCAGAAGTTTACTATTCGAGAATATAAACTCACGCCTGTATCCCGGAGGGGCCGATCAGGGTCTGCCACTTGACACGATCCTGACAGATCTCTTTCGCTTCATCAACATTCATTAGTCGTTGCATATACGCACGCCTATTCGAAGTTTTTCGAAAAAAACAATAACTCACACAAATTCATACCCGGGTCTCCGGGATACATCCGTGAGTTTATGTATATATAGCTTAACTAACTCAAATTTCAAGGAAAAAGGAACAAAATGTCGGCCTTACGAGTTACACCGACATCGACTTTTTATGAAACTGAATCCAAATAATACCAACAAATTAATGTAGGTTCTTTTACTACAAAAAAAAAATAGACTACGTCGTTTTAATTTTTTAGAACCCTCAAATGTCTTTGCATCTGATTTGGATCGATTTTTTTTGCTCTCGAGTGTACTAAGCTAACTGTCATCATTCATTGACAAAAAGTGGACTTGCTCTCATTTTTCGAAAGTCAACATAATGCATCCGAATATAAAATGCAAATTTAATTCCCTCTGTATTTATAACTGGAAATCCGCGACCTTGATGTAGAGACGAGATGCAATGGTGTCTCAGCCAAAAGTAAGCGATAAAGGATACAATAATGCAACCTTGAAGCGCAGGCGCAGACCGTCTTTCCGGGTTTGATCTTGCACCGTCGACCAACGCAGACACATTTTTTACAATCATCATAAGCAGCCTATATACGTCCCACTATACTGCACAGACCTTCTCTCAGAGACAGAGTACGGACTTAAATCACCGAGCAATGGGAAACTCGCATCAAAACTACATTAGAGTGACATAGTATTTATACCATAAAAAGCATAGAAAAACGCCCAAACAAGTAAACCCACAAAATTTTACTATTATCTTTGTGGTTTTACGGGTCTCAAAAAATGTGAAAAATCAATAATAATAATAAAAACTTTTAGATTTATTTCTCACCTTTGATTCCTAACCGTTTTCTAATGAGGATGTAGACACATAAAAACGTAATTTTACCAGATACCCTTAAATATCGATAAATGCTTCATACATTATAATAAGGTGTTACGAGCAGCTCAATTTACTAGAGTTACATTATGAAAAGTATTAGAACTTGTAGAAAAAAATGTGTCACGATTATTTATCTTTTAACATGGCGTCCTCTCCAATCACAGAACATAGGAATCTGTTCTGTGTCTCCAATGACATCAAAACATTTTTCTATGCAAGTTCTCCATTCAAATACCTACATGAAAATCTTGGTTCGCCTTAATTTTTATGCACATTAATATAGAGGCAATATAACATTCTTTTTAGTATTTATGTAAATTAACAAGAAGTATTGAAGCTGATGGTCTGATTAGCACATCCATTTAGTCTAGAAATAGATCCAGACTGTGGTTTCAGATAGAAACCGTTTTTTTTTTCAAAAACAGATCCGAGTTCGCTTTATAAAGTTTTAAAACAGCCGTAAATATAATAAAAATAACTCTTATCATTCTTACAGAACGATGTGGGTGTCCTTGCGCTTTTATTTATCAGGTTTTTTGCTATAAGATGCAAATGTGGAAGAATGTATTTTAATCTACCTTGATGGATTCTAGGTCTGTTTGTTGAAGTTTTCAACAGTATGCAAACAGTAGTCAAAACGAAACCCAAGCGAAAATCGGAGTAATCAAGGGCAACACCCTACCCTCTCTCTCCTGTGAAGCGAAAATATATCTACCGCTTAAAATATTGTCTCGTGTAAATAATACTGTAAAGCCTTGCAAAACCCCCTTCCAATACAACACTACATATTACCTACCTGTAAAATGCACAATTTTTGAAATACGTCAATTAGAGTTTATGTTTTGCGACAACTTTAATTTTATTAAGATTAATATTATTCAGATCAGATTATAGGACTTTACAGAACTAAAAAATTAAAAAAGATAAACTAGTAAATATCCACGCAAATTCAGTTTTTATTACATCTAATTTTATTCCACAAAGAGTGAATTTACGCTTTACGCACTCTACTAGTGTCACAGCCTCCGGTAATTTTTTGTCCTACAAAGAAGAATGTCTATCTATTTAACGCCTACAGTCTTATCTACCAAACAACTACGAAGCATAACCAATTTAAGAGATGTACAATCATACAAAGATGTACATTTTTCTACAAAAATGAAAAATTGAAAAATCTAGATCGCACAAGCCCTCAAGTATAATAGATATGATGGTTCCTACCGACCTAACAAGATCCCATAAGTACAATCAGTAACTAGCAATCCTAAAAAATCCTAAATCCTAATGAGTCACTGCACGTATTCTTACAAAAGTAAAAAAAAACTAATGCTGTTTCGGGAATAACGACTTTTAGAGGGTGACAACTATCTAAGTATTAAGAATAGAACTGGTACGTCACCTACTGATCAATAATTACATTTCCATTACCAATAGAGTGTACGCTTGCTGTCGACTATATAACACTAACACAGACCATGTTAGTGTTGTCACAGTAACATCAACAATACCAATACTGACCTATTTATCCTACTAAAACACGGAAACACAAAACCAATGAAAATAACAAGTGCTAAAATAGTTTATTGAGTTTCAGCGATGTTTTATAATGAATTAAATAATGAGTAAGGCAATCACGTGGTATGCATATTAATGATACAATTATATTATAATACAATATCATTACAAGCGATAAGCATTCTAAGAGATTAATATTGAATAACCTATCACATTATCTTTGGAATCTGATTTTTTATTTAACTATGACTCTTCACAATTTTCTATTTCTTTCTTTAAATCTTCTTTATTATTAGATTCCTTGTGACTATCTTCATTTGTATTATCATTGTTATCATTGCTTTGTGTATTCTCTTCTGCAGTCTCAGCAATAGTTTGGGGTTGATTTGCCGTCTCACTTGTGCCTAATTCAGCGTGGTCCGTGGCAGTACTCAAGGTTGGCACCTCTAAAATGATATCTTCGTTTTCAGTTTCTTTCGATACCTCCGCCACCCGGTTTTCCTCTAGAGGTCGAAACAGTTCCTGAAGCGAGGAAACTTTTTTCTCTGTGGGTATTATTCTATTTAAATATACTAATATGTCTGAGAGAGAAACGATCCCAATTAATTTGTCTTCCTTATCTATTAATAACAGTCGATGACTTTCTGTTCTAACTATTACTTCTAAGGCCTCGTATAGTGTAATACTTGAACGACATTTCTGCAATTTTTCTTCCCAGTCTTTCTTTTTATTTCTTACACTGCCTATCGTTGTAGACAAATCAGAATACAATTTTTCACTTACTAAATTCAATACTTCATATTTTGCATACACATCTATAAGCTTGCCGTCTTCATCTAGAATTGGTAAAGCTGAGATGTCTTTTTCCAACAAAAGCTGAAATGCGCTTTTGATTGTTGTTGCATCAGTAATAGACACAATGTCCTCGTAAGTCCCAATCTTCAAATCAGGTAAGTTTTTATGAAAAAACGTTAGCTCAGGAAACTCGTTAAGGTATACAAAAAGGAACCTTAGTATTCTTTTGTGAGAAAGAATATACAACACATCTCCAGAAATTTGATCAACCATCAAAAGTCGATGTACGCGGTGTTTGTTCAAATAATTGATTGCTTCATGCAGCGACTGGTCCGGGCCGACGCAGCACAGCGGCTTGCGTGAGGGCCGCAGCAGTCGCTTCCACGTGTGCAGCGTATGCCGCTCCAACTCGTCCACGGACACCCCTTCCGCATCCAGTTGTAGGAGAATTCGAATAAAGTCACTGACAGTGATCATGCCAACCAATTGCTTCTTTGTAGAGTCCCAAAGTGGAGCGGATCGTATTCCGTGAGAAATTAACGTGGGGAACGTTTTTTTTACAAGAAACTGTGTGTCAAATATTATCACCTTAGCTGATTTAGGTAAGATCTCGTAACATTTGTGATATTTGAAAAAGTTTAACAGCAGCCTCGTTTTATCTCGTCCACCTAAGGATATTTGAACAATTGATAAATAGGGATCATATTTTGGAAGACCACGAACTTCCCTAAATAACTGTTTTGCCTGCATGGGATCCAGAGACGCGTATGAGTTCTTGTGGTAAGTTGGAGAAGTGGTCCCGATGGAGGAGCGGCGCGGCTGCTTTACGTTTTTCTTCTTCACCGGGTCCGCCGCCGGCTGCTGCGTCTCCGAGGCCGGCTTACTTCTGAATATATCCATTACCCTCGTAATTGGACTATATTTACGAGAAGACGCACCTGTCACTGTATGATAATACTTTTTATGTGAACTTTTCGAGTCTTCAACACTTTGTTCATCTTTTGTCGTCTCAGGCGCCTCGGCGGTCTTGGACGTTCCTGCAATAGCACCTTTGACATTTTGCAAAAGCGACTGCTGCTTCTTCGCATCGCTCTTTCTTCGTAAACGAAATATATCAAAAATAGAACTTCTTGGACTAGATGTAGTCCCGTGGAACGTCTCGTACTCCTTAGGGACTGCCTCGCGCTCAGCACTGGATGGCCTGGTGGGGTCCTTTTCTGTCTTATCCTTGAATATAGAGCGCACGTGAGGCCTCTGCGACTCCACACCTCTACTTCCGAAGTGCACTGTATGCGCATTATTATGTTGTACAACATCAGGTGATTCCTTCTCCTCTGCTGGTGGAAGCTTCGTCACTACAAATTTTCTTCTCTCGCCGACGACGGTTTGACTCCCCGATTGCACATCTGCTTGATTCTTTTTCTTCTTATTTTTATGTTTTGACTTTCCATACTTCGTGGGCGTCTCAGATGTTGAAGCTTCATTCTCTAGTATTGGATCCATTTTTATATATTAAATTAAATATGCTATACCTTTACAGTGGAGTATAATGGAGAGGAACTCGTACAGTAATCTGGAAAGACAGAAAAAATCTTTTAAACATCACAGCCAAACAATTAATGAAGTAAGATATATATATATCCACCTACATTCCACAAATAAACGATTTTGTATTTGTATAAGATAAATTACTTAGTAACCAAAAGGTTGCAAATAAAAGTGCATAGGAAATTAAACACTGATTTTATATTGCTAGGTAACGCAATGCACCAACACTGTCACATACATACATATTGCATGCACAAAAATCAAATTAGTATCTAAGATTGTTACATAACAGTGAACAGTTCATGCACTTTTATTTAGCATAACTAGGTATACTTTTGAGCAATCACTACATCAAAGGAACAGTTCCAAAATATTGTTTTTACTAACACGAAAGGCACCTACAGACAGTTATCACCGAACCCCTTTTATTTGGTCACCCTTTTTAATCAATACTCTACTGCGTCCAAATGAACTCTTGGAGTAATATTTACACACCCCACCGCTAAGAATAGATAGACAGAGCGTACCTGGCTGTGGTGTGGCTACCATTGTTATTTAGGAGTTTGATTATTTGTTAGATTGCTACCACTGTGAAAAGATACTTGGTTTTGCTTGTGTTATCGATGACAGCTGCGATTGGCGGCGCGGCGGCGCGCCATGTTGGCGTGGCTGACGCAGGGCTGGCGATCCCGACATCTGCTGTCCGAAATGGGGAACTCTATGACGCCCCGTGCGGTTCTACACAACAATGTGTAGTTTTTCCTAAGCGCTTATAGGTGTCGTACGGTGGCTGATTTGGACATGATTGAAAATCTAATTTGCCGGGGCCGTAAATCTTGTTTACAACGATTTAAAACCTTTTAAGTAAGCGCTTATGATATAAGTTTATGACAACAAGCGCTGGTTTCTCAATTGAGAATTTCAATACCTACTTATTAATATCGCCGTCTTATTGTTTTTGGAGGAATGTCCATGTATTTTCTCCGCCTCTTTTTCACGACAGATAAATGTGCCCTTTTTGAAGCTGACAAAATAACAATATTGTATCTTGATTTTGAATCAATGGTACTGTCGACAACATTCAACCTTTCCACCGGTGCAGTCTATCCTAATTACGTTACGTATGACTTTGAAAAGGAAATGTAGAGTTTAATCTGCTGTCGACTGTACATTGTATCTTTTATTGCATAAATGTTTAGTTTTACTTCTATTTTCTTATAATTAAATTCAGAAAAAGTGAATTCGAAAACTGGCGATAAGTCACGTTACTAAAGAATGGCCAAGTTTATGATCGTTTATAAGAATTTAATGATGCCGTAAAGTTATTATTTATTATAATTTGAATTATCCTTAATTTCAAACTTAATATCTAAGCTACAGAATGGTGAAACGTTTTTGTTAGAACTCATGGTAGGTTCAGTCGACTGCACATAAACCGTTATATTGTATACCCAAGCACTTCAGTTAAAACAGGCAACTTTTCAACCAAAACATAAAGGTTAATCAGCTAGATCCTCTTTGCTGGGAATCAGCTGTAGAGTCGGAATTATTTGCAATAACTATTTTTGCGTTACCGATGGTGGCAAAATTATTGTTCTATTCATAGTGATATGATATGTTTTATTTATATGATACTGCGTAGCAATTATTTATGCCTGAATCCACGGGGAAATCGTTGAATAAAAAATTTGCCTAGTTAGATCCATTTATCGTCCCCGAAACCACCTAAGCTTCATCGAAATCGTAGGAGCTGTTTCAGAGATTTTTTTTTCGTCGCCCCGAATAAGTGTTAAAACATGAGAAAAATTAATGAAACAATTTTTCATTGTGAGGCGGTACGAAATTCGCCGAGCCACCTAATTGTATACAAATGTAGCATCTGTGGGAGCGGTGGAGCTTAGTGGTAGAACCTCGGACTCGGAAGTGGGAGACCCAGGTTCGATCCCCGGTGCGGGCATGTACCTATGACTTGGTTTTCTAAGTTATGTACATTTGTGAAGTTATAGTACCAATACCACTCGCTCACGGTGAAGGAAAACATCGTGAGGAAACCTGAGTGTCTGAGCTATTTACATACCTCAGCGCTTAAAATCGCCAATCCGCGGTGGGCACGCGTGGTGATTAAGCCCATACTCTCTCCCTGAGAGAAGGCCTGTGCCCTACAGTGGGACGTATATAGGCTGCTTATGTAGCATATGTATTCGTAACAAATAGGTATAGGGTGTAACTATTCACTTAACGTGTCGCCTACTTTACCAATTGTGTTGTTTACTTTAATTTACTTCAGTTTGTTCTAGACATACATAGCGTGCAAGCAAGTAATGTTCAAGGACGGTCAAGGATATTCCACTTTTAGTAACGCAGTGCCCGTTCTAAAGGAATTACAGAAACAAATATAAATAGACCAACCTATAAATATGACGATGCTATTCAAAAACTTACAACCTCCTATGTCGTCGTCACAAACAAAACCTATTTCGCAGCATCACCCACGTTAGCAGTCTCAAAAATAGCCGGCAACCGTAAGGGAAAAAGACCGCGCAAGCGCCTAATCCGTGACGTAACGGTACGTCACAGTTATCCGTGACGTCATTGTTGTATCACGGGCGCGGGGTAAACGATTACGTAGTGGCTGCGCGCGGGGAGGTGGGCGCCGCACGATCGATACGGAGCTGATAATAATATCCGTTTTCGGATGAGTGACGTCAGCGGTGTGATGCTGCAAGTAATGTAACCTTCAGCATGGGTCGTCGGCTCATGTGCATGACATTAGTTGACATAGGTCAACCGTTAATAGAAACTATGTGACATTATAATATACCTATTTAACAATTTCAATATGAATGAACTCTACTGACCGTGACGGTGCCCTGTTCATTGCTTACACTTTCGCGTGATTCACTCCATTACATTATTAGCACGTACATACTTGACTAAAGATATAATATGTTATTTCAGTACCTCTAAGGTTTCAGTATCTGCACTCTGGGGAAAGGCCAATTAGAACTATCAACTCCCACCTTCTTAAAATCCCTGCTCACAATACTGGAGCTTACGGTGACTCCTTCACGGTCCATTCAGTTAGGCTTTCAAACGCACTGCCACAGAAAATATGCGCTAGTCCCACAATTGGTGCATTTAAGAAGCAGTTGAAAGAGCACTATCTATCTCTATCATAACTTTGAGCAGTGCGTGGAACGCTCGTGCCTAGCATCTCGCGACGAAGCGCGGCGAGTCCCCGAGGCGAGCATGTAAATTAGACATTAGGGTTCCTTATTGACTACGGAACCCTTAAAATACACGTGCTGAAAATAAATATTCTAGATCATATTTATAGTGTTACCTCAAAAACACGCTATTTTTGAAACACTACAATAATATTTTGTGTTTTTTTCTCAGATATATATTTTTTTTAATTTATGCGGAATTACACAATTCCATTAAATTCACGCTTTAGAATATTCTTCTTACTTATTATTATGCAGGCTTATTATTACCAACCAAACGAAGGCGAACGAACGAGCACATCAACCTTTACATATGCGAACTGTAATCTAATCTATTGTGTGTAATTATTAATTAGTTTAATAAACTTATGGTTTCTGTAATCCTGAACCGATAAAAATACATTTTAATTTTTTCATTTTAATCAACTGATTAGAGTGTGCGTATGTAAAGGTTGATGTGTTGTCGAAGTATGCTTACTTTCGCTTTGACGTTCACACCGATACATTCGCTTTTGTTCCTTTAATGAAATTGTGATTCCGCATATTATTGTAAATATAAATCTTTAAGGTAACGTTAAGGGCGACTTTGCAACAAAAATGTATAGGTTAACTTGCTTTCGTCTACGCAAACCTTCTATCGTTTTCTATTCCTTCGGGCGTGTGCAGTGCCGGTCAGCGATGGCAGTCGCTACGTTAGCCTTCTTTAAGATGGCCTGTACGCAGCCGCAGCATCAAATTACATTACGCCTCCGAGGAACTTAGGGTCAACTGGGGCCAATAATTAAATGTAGATACAAATATTGCTTCTGATGACAATTAAGGCTTTAATAAGGGCTAACTAGCGCCGCCAGTGAAAAAAAAATCGCATCTTCGTTTGTATCCATTTTTCCCAAAAAGTTAACGACAGAGTTTTCTGTATTAGTGATAGATATTTTTAGAACCTACAACTTAGAACCTAGGGCCAAAAACCTAGTCCACAATTTCATTTACACCAAAAACCGCCGTTTTCGCCAAAAATGAAATTGGAGCCTAGATTCTTGAACCTAATTTCTAAGCTGTAGGTTCTAAAAATTGCTGTTATCAACACAGACATTTATGTCTTTCACTTTTTTGCAAAAACGAATTGTAAAAGAAGATGAGATTTTTTGTTCATTGGCGGCGCTAGTTAACCCTTATAAAAGCCTTAAGAACTATGTATTCATTCTAATAAATTAACGAAAAGGAATTAAATGGAGACCAATCCGTTGAACAGGTGATTTTGAAAAAGTCGTAGAGCTCATTATCTATGATAACAGGGTTACATCCCCGGTGCCATCCCATTCTGAGTTTTAGGTTAAACTGAATAAACTGTGAAAACCTCGTGAGTAGTCGTGAGGTATATTATGTTATTTTTAGGGTTCCGTACCTCAAAAGGAAAAAACGGAACCCTTATAGGATCACTTTGTTGTCCGTCTGTCCGTCCGTCCGTCTGTCAAGACCCTTTTTCTCAGGAACGCGTGGAGGTATGAAGCTGAAATTTATATCAATTACTCAGGTCTACTGTCCCTTGAAGCTGTGAAAAAATCAAACTTCTAAGCCAACGCAATCAAAAGATACAGCCGTTTATGCCGCAAATTTTCGACACTTGCAAGGGAATCAAAACCTACAGGGTGCTTCCCGTGAACTCAGAATCTTGAAATTTGGTACGAAGCAACGTCTTATAGCATAGATAAAGGAAAAATTACGAAAACCATAAATTTTTAGTTACATCACATAATATATTTTTTTTAAATAATTTTAAACTTACTACCCATTTCCTCATAAACGCGTAGAGGTATTAAATTGAAATTCAAATGAACGAACTTTGTAAACCTTGCAGGTTTGTACGGAACCCTCGGTGCGCGAGTCCGACTCGCACTTGGCCGGTTTTTTATTAAACAAATACCTATCTCGCATATTAATATTATGTTATCATACCCAAATACCATCAACAAACATGTCGCTTGCTCAAATAAAGAAATCACCTTGTTACAATGTGTTTGTTTACCCCTTTGTGATCAAGCGTGTGAGGTGAGGGTATGAATGTGTGTGTTTTTACATAATAATGAGTCGCGCCATCGCTGTATTGTCACGTGTATAGATCTATCTAGCGGCGCCTCGCCCTCAGGCGTGGTGGGGCACATAGGAAAGACGTTGGACGAGCACGCAGAAAGGATGCGGGGGCCTTTCAATTCACTTTCATACAAAATGTACTGAAGCGATGGGGCATAGTCCATACAAACAAGACGAGACGAGGACCACAGCACGAACTCTATACAACGCAAAACGCGACGGATCTTTTCCGCGCCCTCGTCCCACGTTCTTCCTTTGTATCCCACGCCTTAGATTTATTGGGATACTAGTAGTTATAACACAAAATCCATTGTACGTTTACTCTGTGTACTACTCCAGTTTTGTGTCAAATGAGTACATAAGCATACATGCATAAGCAGCCTATATTATACGTCCCACTGTCAGGGAGAGAATATGGGCTTAATCACCACGCGTGCCCACCGCGGATTGGCGATTTCAAGCGCTGAGGTATGGGACACTCAGGTTTCCTAACGATATTTTCCTTCACCGCTAGCGAGTGGTATTGCTACTATAACTACACAAATGTACATGACTTAGAAAACAAAGTCATAGGTACATGCCCGCACTGGGCATCGAACCTGGGTCTCTCGCTTCCGAGTCCGATGTTCTACCCACTAGGCTACCGTACCGTAGTGAACATACAAAATACCATAATTATATCAATAGTAGGCACGTATGTTGTATGTATGTTGACACCGGATTAAAAATAGCGTCACTCCATATCCTTCCGAGGATGTCGTAGAAGGCGACTAAGGAAATCAATTACCTGGAGACGGGCAGCAGCGTCTTCCTGAGATTCCAACCGCATAACCGATCGCCAACCCGCCTGCCAAGCGTGGCGATTATGGCAAAACCCTTCATGGTTATGAAAACCACGAAGGAGGCCTATGTCCTGCAGTGGGCGTTAAATGGCTGATGATGATGGTGATGTTGACACGGCTGCTCATTCGTGAGCGTTGCCTATATTGTATCCTCCTACTAGAGATAGGCCGTAAATAATATTCTCCGAGAATGTTCTCGCACGACAAGATATTAGAAATTGAAAAATGATTATTTACTCAGTTATTCACTGTAATTCACAAATATACTGATTTCACAGTATATTATTTCAATTCTGAGAAAATTCTGGCCTCCCATCACTACCTCTTACCTGCCTTATTTTTATGATGACTACAGCCCTCCCTTTCGTGAAGATGAGGTAATTTTGATACACCACAGCACAGTCAACAGCTCGTCGTCATTGCCAAGTCAGTCTATTTATTTAAAACATGAAATATTTTTAATATTGATATGGTCACTAAAATATGTTGTTAGGTTAGCTAATTACGTTATAACTTAAGACAGAAGGACCCTTAAGTAGGGACTGAATAAACTAACCGACTTGGTAAAGAGTTGTGAGATCCATGTAGATCTCACAACTTTTTACGGTAGAAGAACTGAGTTGCGAGACCTGGTTGGTTTTTTACAAGTTATGTTTTTCATGGCATCCCATTTCTTTTTGTAGATAGTCTTAATTTTTTCCTTGACTATTTTACAAATTATCTTTGAACATAATTATATCTAGGTACCTATCTACACCTATTATTCCACTGGTACACTGATTCATTCACTGCAAATGTAACTTTAACTTTATAATCCCATATATTTATATTGGATTACAAGGATATTTACGCAGTTGATGTATCTAGAAACTGGACAGAAATTGCAAAACATTTTGGTTTTTCCTTGATTTATACCTACACTAAACACTAATTGTATTTTAAATTGTCTGCTAGTAATGCTTTGGAGTTTTGATGATCGGTCAGTCAGTCAGTAAGTGACAAAATTAAGAAACTTTGACCAGTTACTACTGTTTCAAATTGAATTAAATTTGAAATATATCGTGTTTATACAATTCCTGCTTGATTACTGAAAATTTAGGCTTCTAGTTTTATCCACAACGAAGTTATAGAGGGTCGAAAATGGCCTGAACTGCTTCGAGAAAAGGATGGTACGGCCCGTGCTGCTTTTTTGCTCGACTTGGCAGGGGCATTGCCGTGTCCCCAGATGATAAAAATAAATATGACCGTATAATGGATATATGCAAAAAGGAGCCATGCCAGAAATTTACTCCAGTAACAAAAATACTCCAAAAAGACTATCGCGGTTCGATTGCTCTCGAAGGATGGAACAGCAGGTACAACGCCAGAATGGGTCAAAAACGAGCAAAGAAGCGAAATTACAGGAATAAAAAATTACACGCGCCATATTTATTGATTGCCTTAGACGTAAGAAAAGTGGTGAAATTTTCAAAGGAAAATACATGAGGGAAATTGAAAAACTCAATAACCAGGAGATCACACCGTTTACATTTTTACAACAAGTGACCCATGTAAAACGTATTGTCTTTGGAGACTAACTTGTAATAAATAAAGAACGTATAAAGAGCATATAAATAAACAGGAACCAAACTACTGTGTTATAAAAGTTTCTAAATAATTTAGTTTAAATTTTGTTTCATTAATATCTAAAAGTAAAGATTACTTTCCATTTTTTTTTTCGTTTTAATTGTTTTCTTTGCTGTCCCTTTTGCATTTTTTTTTTTATTTGGACTGCCCCGTGCTTGTAGGGTGCACAGGGATTTTGCCAGTGTCACGTTGTGAAAGGTACACGCTACTTTATATATACAAGAAACCAATGTAAAAGGAAAGAGATATTATAATTTGATGAGGAGTTAAAGTCGAATGTTGAAATAATTAATATATTTACATAGTATTCTAATGAATTTAGTATGGGTGTACAGAAGAAGGGTTTTGAAGTTGATGGGACGAGGGATAAAGCAAGGGAGGAATGGGTATAAAGAGGAAAAACGGGGGCAATTGAAAAAAATATGATCAGTGGTCCCTTCGTCGAGACCACACTCACACAAAGAATTATCCCGAATCCGAATTTTGTGAAGGAAAACAGGGGTGCAGCAGTGGCCTAAGCGCAGACGACAAACTGTAGAAGTGACAAATTTTGGAAAATTTCGAGCTTTGAAAAACCACGGTCTAACTGGGATAGACGGTTGAATGCTACCATAAAATTTTCCAACGCGATTCTGACTAGAAGACCACAAAGTATTCCAGTCTTTAATCATGTTTGGTTTGGCCAGAGCTAGTAGATCGTGGGCAAAGTTATTATTATGATCCAAGCAACCGCTATCAACAGCTAACTTAGCTAGAGAATCAGCCGTTTCATTTCCTTGAATGATTGACGATTTCACATTTTTGACGTTTTATCAGCAAGTCGTTTTGACACTAGTTAGCTAGTAAAACGTCCATAATGTTAAATCGTCACGAATATGACAATGTCTAGACTTTTTCTAGACCTTTTATATGATTTTGACACTAGACTCTAAACGACTTGCTATTAAAACTCCAAGAAATCATCAATCACGCATAAGGTCTAGAAAAAGTCTAGACATTGTCACACTCGTGACAATTTAAAATTATGGACATTTTACTTACTAGTCTTTTCACATTATGGACGCTTTACTAGCTAGTCATTTGCCACTCTAGACATTGTCACCTAACAGAAGTTTTAACAGGTGAACGTTTTGCGAACAATTATATTTTGACCTTCTGATTCGGAGGGTCTGAAACGGATAAAATTCTCTAAAACTAAAAAAAAATATCATGAAATTCTCTATAAAAAGGTATCGACACGTTTTTCCTTACAAATCACCGTTCTCGAGTTAGCACGATTTCTGACGGTAGGAAAATTATAGATTGATAGACCGTATTTTCAATTTATAGATTGATATACCGCGGACAGCTAGACGGACCGGCAGACAGACGGACGGACATGGCAAATTATAAGGGTTCATTGTTGACGATGTACACATTTCCGCACCATCTCTGGACTAGTGTACACGGCGCTTTTTAGGGTTCCGTAGTCAACAAGAAACTCTCATTGTTTTGCCATGTCTGTCCGACTGTTTGTCGGCCTGTCTGTCCGCGGCCTATCAATCAAAATCAGCCCCTACGAATAAAAAAAAAACATAGATGTATTTCTTCCTAAAACGGCCCTAGTCCTCTCGATTAGTCTTCATCGATTAAGTGAGCGCAGGATGTGCTGTTGAGTAAATTACTCTGTTATTGGTTCATTCTGTACGCCATGCGTGACGACGTAAACGTTGATTGGGTGATAGTAAGTGACAGCGTAACCGATGATTGGTTTTATACAAAAACGTCAAACCATTCACTTCATTGATGTACAACCCGTTGAAATATCTAGATACCTCACAAGATGTCGGCCCGACGGTGGCAGGTGCATATATATTTTGCCGGGTAATACTGAACTCGATTGGTAACCCAATTTTCAAGCCCCGCCCGCCATCCCACAATTGCCGAGTTTGACATCTATTTTTTAACTATCAGCCCGTACTAGTCCACTGCTGGACATAGGCATGCCACTTCCTCCAAGGCACGCTACTACCTTCTCTCCTCGGCTATCCTTATCCAGCCACTGCCAGCAATCTGCCTCAGATCGTCGGTTCAGCGAGCTGGCGGGAGTGGCGGGGCGTCCTACGCTGTTTCCAGTTCATGGTCTCCAGTCGAGAACCTTTGCACCACATCGACCGTCGGTTCTTCAGCACATGTGACGAACTGCCGCTTCAACTAGCTAATCTTATAGACTGTCACCTTAGTTCTTTGACGGATTGTCTCATTTCTGATGCCATCCATCAAAGAGACCCCGAATCGGTGGACTAGTCCTGCCATCAGTAACCACGTTTCAGCTCCGTAGGTCATAACTGGCAGGATACACTGGTTGAAGACCCTTGTCTTTAGACTCTGAGGAATGCCGCAGTTTTTCGAACGCAACCCAACCCTCTTTCTCGAAGTTGGTGCCTCGTCCAGTCCAATCCACTATTTTGAAGACATCTTCCATTGCATTGGTGAACAGTTTCAGAGAAATGACATCTTTTTGTCTCACACCTCGTTGCAGTTTCGTTTGCCGATCCTCCACGGCCTAGCTTAGAGACTATTAATAATACCCTTACTATTAGTAATAGGCTTAAAATTGGAATAAAGTCTTAAAAACCTTTTTTAAGATATCTATACCAAAGTTCCGTGTGGCGGCGGATTAAGAATAGCGTCACTCCGTTTGCTTCCGTAGATGTTGTAGAAGGCGACTAAGGAAATCAATTACCAGGAGATGGGCCGCAGCGTTTTCTTGAGACTCCAACCGCATACTGGGATCGCCAACCCGCCTGCCAAGCGTGGCGATTATGGCAAAACCCCTCATGGTTATGAAAACCACGAAGGAGGTCTATGTCCTATAGTGGACGTCAAATGGCTGATGATGATGATACCAAAATTAGGGATTTTTTCTCTCGTCTACCTCATAGTGTGGATTATCATTGAATTGGTCATTAAATAGTATTGTGAGAGCAGCAAAAGCATTTTGGATTTAAGAATCCGCTTCCAAAATATTAAGCTTTGAACCGCAAAGCCCTTCAGAGAAGGGGGGCCCTTCCTCTCCCGGCTGAACGATAGTTTGTAGAACGTGAAAAATAAATTAGGAAAGTACCTACCACATAAAACAAATTAACTACTGCTAAGTAAGCTTTACAAGTAAACAAGTAATAGTCGATTAAGTTATAGTCTAACTTCCATTGAAAATTACTTTGATGAAGTTGTTAGTTGAGTATTGCAGCAACAATAATAAGTAATACCAAATCATAATATCAATAAAAAACCTCCCTTCTAAGTCCGCATATTTTGACGGTTAACTAAGGAACCCTAGACGTGTCAAATCAAAAATTTATTGTACATTTTTAAATGCAGCTTTTAGTATTTTAGCTGCCGCAAGGAACTACGGACCCGGAGAATTGCTAACCCAGTGAGGTGACACTTGACAGCCCTAGTGTCAAGTGGGCTTGACTTTCGCGGCGACGTGATTGCCACTTGACTCTTGAGTCTCTTGACGCAGTCTTTTGGGATTAGTCGAGATATGTGATAAGTTAAGGTCTTATCTCCTACTAGTATGCGACCTCTGAGATCATACAGTTTCAGATTCCACACAATATCCCACGCGCGATAGTTCTTTTAGCCCAAGTAATAAAGGCAAGTATCGAACAAAAGCGACTGGGTATCACTCGGTATCAATGACTGACTCCACCCTTGGGTACAGTCGACGGCTGGTCGACCATTACATTTTTGTTGCATAGTCACCTGTAACCTAACGCAATAAAGTGAATGCATCTAAAGGTTGTGATGTCGACTGTGCTTGCTGTCGGTTTCTGACCTAAGAATTTCACTGTGTAAATAAATACTTAGGTATCATTCTGTACCGGACTTTTTATGAGAAATCTGAAGACACTGACTGATGTTTCGGTTATCTTCTCGGTGAAATAGTCAAATCAGAAATAGTTCAGCTTTGAAAATTCAATCATTCAACTAGCCCATACTCTTCCACGTCGTTTCCGTGTGGCGCCGGATTAAGAATAGCGTCACTCCATTTCCTTCCGTAGATGTCGTAGAAGGCGACTAAGGAAATCAATTACCAGGAGACGGGATCGTCGGTCCAGCGTCCTACGCTGCGTTGGCCAGTTCGTGGCCTCCACTCGAGAACCTTTGTTTATAAAATTATAAAAAGATAATGATAATGTTTATTCGTCCCAAGTACAAGTCACTTACATTATTTAGTATCTACATATAAATTTTCAGTGATCCCATTTCTATCTTTAACTCCTCACGTCATTGTAATTGCCAAATTAGGTATTTAACTAGTTAGATAAGTAAATGTAGTACAGTTAACAGTATATCAACCTTAACATTCGTAAACTCTGCTCAGTTAGGTTAGGGGTGACTTTAAAATGTAAAGGTTGATGTGCTGTCGACTGTGCGTGAGTGATTAAAAAACTGAACACGTTATCAGTTTTTTGATAAGCATATTTACCAATTGCCGTGCGAAATGTTTAGATAACAAGTCAATCCTCATAGGTAGGCACATATTTTTTGAATTGGTAAAAAATCATTTTTCCACACCTACATTATTTTTAAACGACCAATACAATGATACTCCATCCATACTATAGGATATACGAGAAAAAAGGCAACCTAAATATATATTTTGGTTTTACCGTTTTGTTGCCATGATTAAAATGTACATTTTTCCAAATTTAAGCCTATTACTTAAAGGTATTATTTAATAGTCTCTAAGCTAGGCCGTGGAGGATCGGCAAACGAAACTGCAACGAGGTGTGAGACAAAAAGATGTAATTTCTCTGAAACTGGTCACCAATGCAATGGAAGATGTCTTCAAAATAGTGGATTGGACTGGACGAGGCACCAACTTCGAGAAAGAGGGTTGGGTTGCGTTCGAAAAACTGCGGCATTCCTCAGAGTCTAAAGACAAGGGTCTTCAACCAGTGCATCCTGACAGTTATGACCTACGGAGCTGAAACGTGGTTACTGATGGCAGGACTAGTCCACCGATTCGGGGTCTCTTTGATGGATGGCATCAGAAATGAGACAATCCGTCAAAGAACTAAGGTGACGGTCTATAAGATTAGCTAGTTGAAGCGGCAGTTCGTCACATGTGCTGAAGAACCGACGGTCGATGTGGTGCAAAGGTTCTCGACTGGAGACCATGAACTGGAAACAGCGTAGGACGCCCCGCCACTCCCGCCAGCTCGCTGAACCGACGATCTGAGGCAGATTGCTGGCAGTGGCTGGATAAGGATAGCCGAGGAGAGAAGGTAGTAGCGTGCCTTGGAGGAAGTGGCATGCCTATGTCCAGCAGTGGACTAGTACGGGCTGATAGTTAAGACATAGATGTCAAACTAGGCAATTGTGGGATGGCGGGCGGGGCTTGAAAATTGGGTTACCAATCGAGTTCAGTATTACCCGGCAAAATATATATGCACCTGCCACCGTCGGGCCAACATCTTATGAGGGTACCTAGATATTTCGACGGGTTGTACATCAATGAAGTGAATGGTTTGACGTTTTTGTATAAAACCAATCATCGGTTACGCTGTCACTTACTATCACCCAATCAACGTTTACGTCGTCACGCATGGCGTACAGAATGAACCAATAACAGAGTAATTTACTCTACAGCACATCCTGCGCTCACTTAATTGGTGAAGACTAATCGAGAGGACTAGGGCCGTTTTAGGAAGAAATACATCTATGTTTTTTTTTATTCGTAGGGGCTGATTGTGACCGACAAACAGACGGACAGACATGGCAAAACAATGAGAGTTCCTTGTTGACTACGGAACCCTAAAAAGCGCCGAGTACACACGGAACTTTGGTATAGATATCTTAAAAAAGGTTTTTAAGATTTTATTCTGCCGCTTATTCAGCGTAATTATTAAAATATCTGGGCTAATTTCAGTTTTTTACTACTAATCGTCTCTGAGCTAAGCCGCGGACTGACAGACAGACCGATGAACATGGCGAAACTATAACGGTTCCTTGTTGACTACAAACCCTGAAAACAACTTATCCGTAATCTATTTTATGCGGAGCCCTTATACGTTAACTTTGTGCCATACAAATACCACATATATGCCACATATTTTTCTCCAATATGATCTAGATTTTGAAATGGACACCTCGGCTGTCCCAAAAACAAACACAGTAAGGGACTTTTTTTTCAAAACCGAATTATTACCAGTATTGGTAACTGGAACCAACTGTAACCAATAGTGGAAATATCTCGGGTTTGAAAAAAAATGTGACTTACTGTGTTTATTTTTGGGACAGCCGACCTAGTTTTACTTGTAACGTTCAATAACTGTTTCTGTGTTATTAAGAAGTAAAAAAAATTGATTTGTAATAAAAATTTAATCTATCTCAATGAGGTAAGAGTCTGTGATTGCTATTAATTTGCAGACGAATATAGCTAGTATTTACCTATGTACCTACATCTCTAGGTGTTTATTTTCTGTCCACCTTTTAACTTCCGCGGATATATCTATATAGTCGGCGATCAACATTTTATATTTTTATTTCGAAATCGGCTGAAACGTAACTGAGTAGAACACTCGTACCTTCTAAAAGTCGAAGTGCAGTTGAATATACATATTATGCAACGTCTTGAGTTGCCAGTTTATCTTCTCCATCTACTAGATTATTTACGTCAACGCGCTGGCCATATCGGGTAAGGCTTCTTCTTCTTTGATTCCATTTTTCCTCTGGAGAATTCGAAGCTAGTGATAGTTGAGTCTGAAGCCAGTGACAGTCAGTTACAATCGTTATGTCAAAGTAAACTTTAGCACGCACAACATAAGAGATAGACACACGAATGTACTGTTAACAGGTGCACAGTATACGCTACGGGCGAATGTAAAGGTTGATGTGCTCTTAACTGTTCCTAATGACGCGAATCCTTGTCCAAATTCTGCTACCTGCTATGAATCAGTGGTTTGTTATCTAAACAGGAAGGAGCTTGTTTGTACGCAGGTAGTTACTTAGTTTTCGTTTACATGTTTGTACGTACAGTCGAGAGCAGTAAACCTTTACATTTTCGTTGCAATGTCGTCCGTAACACAACTGCATAGAGTGCACGCAGGAAAAGGTTGATAAGATAAGAATATTCTTTATTGCACACACGAAACAAGAGACATAAAATATGTACAATGGGCGGCCTTGATTAACTATATTTTCAGCGGTACCTACCTCATTTAAATCTATCTTAGTATTTATCTATACAGCCAATGTAAGATGTCCACTGTAAAATCATGCGCATGCTGTGCTAATTTAAATGCTTGTTATTTATTATTTGGGTAGTTTAGGTACAGTTGACAACAGCTCGACCTTAAATTTCACATTACATTAACGTCGCCCGTAACGCAAGAGAGTAAAGTGCTAGTATGTAATGCACTGTCGTCTGTACCTACTCGCACGTACTTTCTTATCAAATGCAATAACGACAGCTTTATTTAGGCACAGTCGACTGCAAATAAGCCCTTACATAAGTGCACCCTAACACGTTGCGTTAAGGGCGATTTTGCAACAACAGTTCAAAAGTGAACCTGCTGCCGACTGTACTTAGCTCAGACGGATTCAACGTAATAATTAGGTAGATATTGATGAAACTGTTTCAGACAAGGCCGTAGGTATGTAATTAGCTTATACACAAGCTATCTGTATGTATGCTACATTATAAACATTACTTAACTGTCCGGTGGTTTTCCTAAACAACAACAATAAAACTATATATTTTCCGCACATTTATACATTGGTAAACCGCCAAATATTCCTACGAACAACTCCGAAGGGCCATGTGACGAAGGAACATCCAGGCAAACCGCCCATAAACTTCTATAAATATTTCCTAGTCGACATTCTTTAACATAACCTCAAAACTTGTAGTTGCTACTATCTGTAAACTTTTAATTACAAAAAACATACTTACAATAAATAGCTCTCATTGCGCCGAACTCCTCTTGCAATGACTGACTATTTACGAACCACTCACACACTCACATCAGTGATGCTTAGTGCACCAACAATAAAATAGTTTAGCAGCGCGAGCTATACAGAGCTATACCTATTGCTGCCGATGTCGTAACGTAGGAACTTCACCCACTGAATACGCGGACGTTGAGCACGGGAGCCGGGGCATTAATTGAAGGCACAGTATCTTGTACGGAGACCGCCATACTCAATTAGTACAATTTACAAACGCACAGCAGCGTTCCAACCAACGCGCTGACAGCAATCAAATCGAAACAAGCAAGTCGCGTTCACGTTTTGATGGAATTCTGTAGCCCGAAGCCGCTGCGTTCGTTCGGCACTGTGCGCTAAGCGGCACACACTGACAGCGTGTGTTCACACGCTCGCACGCACACACACGCCGCTGACGCAGCCGCGCTGCTGATAGCGCGATCCGGCGCGCGCGCTCCCGCCACCGACACTCGTCTACTCACACAATTCAGACCAAATTAAAATACTTATACGTATGTGATGTCAATTAAATTCTATTCTATCACAAAACTGGCGTTTAGACATTTTTTTGGAACCGTTGACTGAAATATGACAGCTAAGTCGTAATCTGTGCATGACAGAAACAGAAATTGGAAAGAAGGTTCGATTTAGCTGAGGCTCTGACCTCCATGGTACCAGTACTACGAGTATAGCTAGGCTATATATTGCATCCTAATATTATGGCGAATATAAATAACTATTTTTTTAACAAAAAAAAACCGACCTCACGTTGGACTCGCGCACCGACGGTTCCGTACAAATTTTCAAGTAGGTACTTACATACTATACATAGTCCAGGAATTGAGCCTCGCAGTTTTTTCCGAGCTTTTCCCGAAATCTAAAGCCATTTTTTTATGATATACCTAATTACAAATATAAAGTTTCCAGATTTTTCCCCTATTTGTAGTTTAAGATGATATTACTTGCCAAATTTCATAGTTACAGGTCAACGGAAAGTATCCTATAATTTTTAATGCCCTTAAGTGTCGAAATATACGTTTTTTTGCGGCGTAAACGGCCGTAACTTTTTGTTACGTCAACTTAGAAGTTGAATTTTTTCACAGCTTCAAGGGACTGTAGACCTGAGTATAGGTTTTAATTTCAATTCGATATCTCCACGCGTTCCCGAGATAAAGGGTCTTGACAGACAGACAAACGGGCGGGCGGACAACAAAGCAACCGTTTTTCCTTTTGAGGTACATCATGAGTTCTGACGAGGAAGACGAGAAATGAAACCAATCTCTTTCTACCCCGCGAGGGGAATGTTTTCCGTCGGCCTCGGAAAACATAAACAGTGTTTGAATACACAATTATGAATAGCCACGCCCAAATGTTTCAATTTTGGTTATTTCGTTCCAAATGTCTTTCTTCTTCTTCTTCAATGTTTTTGTGTAAAGTGTTAAAAAAAGTGCGAAAGGTTTGCTCCTCGACTATTCCTCAGAGCCTAAAGACAAGGATCTTCAACCAGTGCGTCCTGTCAGTTATGACCTACGGAGCTGAAACGTGGACACTGACGGCAGGACTAGTCCACCGATTCAAAGTCGCTCAGCGTGCTATGGAAGGGCTATGCTAGAAGTATCTTTGATGGAAATGAGACAATCCGCTAAAGAACTAAGGTGACTGAAATAGCCTATAAGATTAGCAAGCTGAAATGGCAGTGGGCTGGTCACATACGCCGAAGAACCGATGGTCGATGGGGTGCAAAGATTCTAGAGTGGAGACCACGAGCTGGGAAGCGCAGCGTGGGACGCCCACGGACTCGCTGGACTGACAATCTGAGGCAGATCGCTGGCAGTAGCTGGATGAGGATGGCTGAGAATAGAAGGTAGTGGCGTGCCTTGGGGGAGTCCTATATCCAGCAGTGGATGAAAACGGGCTTATTGATTGATTGATCAGTGCAGTGAGTCCATAAAGCAGAATTGAAATCTAGAAACTGAATAATTATGCAGTTGATAGAAATCGAGAGTCCTGAATGACTTATTACAATAAGACAAAGAGTGCACGATGGCAATGCGAGTGAGCGTAGAGTGGCCCACTAGCGTAGCTTTGGCAAGCGAGCGCAGAGCGGACGGTGAGTGTATCTTTGGGCGATGGGCGAAAAGCGGGCCGCTAGAGTAGATTTTGGTGGCGAAACTAGATTTGGGCAGCGAACATAGTGTGGACTGACAATTAAGCTTCGGGCGATGAGCGCAAAGCGGGCCGCTAGCGTAGTTTTTCGTGAGGTGTGTGTAGAGCCGAGCATAGAGCGGGCGGTTAGTGTAGAGCGGGCCGCGACTTTGGTGGCGAGTGGCGAGCATAGAGCGGGTGGTGAGCGCAGCTTTAGGTGGTGAGCGTAGCTTTTAGCATAGAGCGGACTGGAAAGAGCTATGTTAGGAGTTTCACTGCGTGATCGAATCAGGAATGAGGAGATCCGCAGGAGAACCCGAGTTACTAACATAGCTCGAAGAATTGCTCAGTGGAAGTGGCAGTGGGCGGGGCATATAGCTCGGAGAACTGATGGCCGTTGGGGCGAAAAAGTTCTGACCTGACGACCGCGGACCGAACGACGCAGCGTGAGCAGGACCCCCACCAGAATGTTCTGACGACCTAGTTACGGTGACGAGGAGTCACTGGATGCGGGAGGCACAAGACCAGGGAGCTTGGAAACCAGGCGTATGTCCTGCAGTAGGCGTCGAATGGCTTTTGATGATGATACATTCATAAGAGAGTATGGGCTTAATCACCACGCGTGCCCAACGCGGATTGATATTTTTTTATTTTTGAACCCAACAATTGGCTGAGGTATGTTGATGAGGTATGATGATGATGATGACTTCAAATTCAGAGCTGATTCTAGAAAAGTTGCCGATTTTAGTGGTTTCCAAACCATATTTCCAAATCAAAGGATGCAGTAAAGCTGGGAACTAAAAATTATTTCTTTGACTAAATCAAAGTATTGAGCCTTCAACTAGTATTGATTAACTATTACAATTATTTCATAACGGGAATTCAGAGTTCGCTGGCTACTTTTTTTATGCAATGCTGACATGATAGCAGTAATGATATCGATATGTTTTCAGCAGCATTGCTTCCGCTAAAGGGCATTAACCTTGATTGGAAACTGTTTAGATGTCCTCACTAAGACATTATTATTTTTTTATATAAGCAAAGTCAAAGTCAAAAATTTAATTCACTATATAAACAAAATGTTTACTTAACGAACGCAGCCTATATATTATGTGTTTCCCCACAGATTTTCGGTTATTTGCCACCGCTGACTACTACGGCAAGAATCGCGATTATTATTATTTCGCGAATAAGCAATCTCTTAAAATGAAAGTTGTCACCCGTATGTAAATCAACACCGCGTACCTATTTAACAATGCTAACTATGACTGCTTGAACAGCTTGCGAAAATAAACTTAAATTTTTCATTGCTGCGTTCTGAAATGCAAACGCATTCGTTATGGGTGGAGGAAGAAAATTTTAAATTGCATAATTGTTTGCCATGCGGAAACTTTGCACTGTAGGCGGAGAGTAACACCTTTGACGAATAATTAGTCTTTGTTGGCCAGTCTGCGATGCGACAGTATCGATTATAAGTAAAATTAGAATAACTGGACGTGTGCCCGCTCTGTGTGCAGCAAATAGTACTGGGGCATGCGACCAATGGTAACAGACGCAAATACGCGCGCGACGGACCTATACAGGGCTGAAACAACCATCTCACTACTATCATCATTTACATCCAGTACCCGAACTGTGTCTGTAACGGAAACAATCTGACTCCCAAGGTTTGTTGGAAGAAATCTCGCTCACAGAGATAAGCTCGCCTTTGTACAAGTATTGTCTTATGTCATGTTTCCTATATTGTGTTTTAAGTATATTAATAATAAAAAAAATAAAAATCGTTTGTTAAATGAAAAAGAAAATTTTGCAATATAGTTGTAGACATTGTGTACTAAACATAAGGGGTACCACAAAACGCTCGACTCACACCCTTATACTAGTTATTCTGAATTTTGGAAAGGGATAGACTCGTTGAAGTTGTCTCACAGCATTGCTAAAAATCTTGGGACTCTACATCTACACTATATATTATGATTTAAGCCATGTCTAATAGTGTAATAGTATCTCCACACTAGGCTAGGCCTGTGTCGTAGGCGACTTACAAACGTTTTGTTTTTTACATAGTAAAACAATTGCACCTCATTTTTAAAGGTCCTACTCTTTACTTTAGCTTGTAATGGCATAATTACTAACGCATTTCTCTCGTTAACAAATTAAAGGTATTACGTATTTATAAAAACACAATTCCTTATCACGAAGAGAGTCCTTAAGACCAAAGAAAATAGGATAGATATCACTTTTTCTTGTGGAGTTATCTCTTGAGCAAGCACAGACAAAAACCGAGTTGGCACCTGCCACTCTTAACCGACTTCAAAAAGTCTCCCCTACATATATTTTTTATGTATGTTCAGCTTTAATTCCATACCGCGTTGTCCGATTTAACTGATTTTATTTTTTTTATAAAAGAATTTGAGACGGAATTCATGAAAAAGCCGGCCAAGTGCGCTCGCGCACAAAGGGTTCCGTACTATTATCTATAGAACATTAGACACAAATATCCAGAAAAACCCGCCAAAAATCACATTTATTGTATAGGAGCCCCCCTTAAATATTAATTTTGTTTTAATTTACTTATTTGATTTTGAAGCGAATATAAATATTCTGTGAATATTCCAAGCGTCTACCTGTTGCCGTTATTAATATCGAGCAAAAAACGGCAAAAAAATTACGTTTGTTGTATCGGAGCCCCCCTTAAATATTTATTTTATTCTGTTTTTAGTATTTTTTGTTATATTTTGTTGCAACAAAAATACATCATCTGTGAAAATTTCAACTGCCTAGCCATCAAGGTTGAAGAAGTACAGCCTGGTGACAGACAGGCAGACGGACAGTGAAGTCTTAGTAATAGGGTAGCGTTAGGCACCTTTCGGGTACGGAACCCTAAAAATCATTAAACGCTTGGATTTGCAAAGGCATCTCTTCACGGCACTGTGGACACAACCATACCGCAATAAAGAATACCGTCAGCGCCACCTCGTGATAAAATTTGCGGACTGTAGCTACTGTTTAGTAGGTACGTATTTTACGTATTTTGAAGACGGTTATTTTGTCTTTGTTGACTTGTACTAGGACTGAAAATAAATAGAACATAAAGCTTCATCATCTTTGATGTTTTGCTGCTCTACATTTACACTACCATCAAAAGGTAAAGGCAAATTTGTTTGTTGAACTTTAAGGGGCTCCCCTAATTTAAACGAATATTATAGTGCGATTTCGCAAAAAGTGAACATCATAACTGACGTAGACGTCACTCCCATAACATGACTTTGGGGCATGACTGACTGTCGGGCACAGACTTTCTGTCAGAGAGTATGGGCTTAATCACCACGCGTGCCCACCGTGGATTCGCAATTTCAAGCACTGAGGTAGGTGAACACCTCAGACACTCAGGATTCCTCACGATGTTTTCCTGTATAGTCAGCAAGCGGATTAGTTCATGCTACATAAACAGTGTTACAATACAATAAACCTCAATAATGGTGATAGCTATTTTTAGAACCTATTGGTAGTAACCTAAGAGCTTCAAGCATTTTTGGCAAAAACGGTTGTTTCAAGCGGAAACTGCGTTCAGTCCCTTAGACAACATATCTACAACACAACATATATTTCCATCATCTGCACATGACCCCATGATTAGCTTACTTAATAATTCTAACTACGCCCTCTGGTAATGTCAGCGGATGGAGCGGATCACCTGGTAATTAATTCCAATACGCGTTCTACCCTTTATTCCTAAATTAATTACTTAATTACGAGTAATATTTACCACTCTACAAGACAGTTAAAAGTTTCTTGTTTTCTTTTACAAAACAATTGCTAAGTAATACATACTTTGTTATTGCACTGCATTTTGAAATGTTCTGAATAATAATATATTACGTTACTAAATGTGGTCGTTGATATAGGAAGCGTGATAACGCCGTTAGATTAATTCTATGGGCGACACCAGTCACTAAAGTATCGTATGAACTTAATCAAGTTTATATTTACCTTATCTTTAAATATCAAACGTAAAGACAAGTCGTTAATAGTAGATTATGCATTAAGAGGATAAAGCAGTGTATTATGTCTCGGGCGATATTTTGAACCCCAAGGACGAGGGATCCTAGGGTTAACTCACGAGCGAAGCGAGGGAGTTACAGAGTTAACTCCCGAGCGAAGCGAGGGAGTTAAGGCTAGAATCCCGAGGCCGAGCGGTTCAAAAACGCCCGAGACAAATACACTGCTTTATCCCCAAAATGCATACTCTACTTTATATGCGAGGCAATAAAACATAATACAATTAAAAAGAAAGTTGATTTAGGGCTCTATGAAAAGTTTTCATTCTAATTTTGAATAAATTCTTCTTGGTGTAGGGCTCTATGAAAAGGTTATTTTCTAATTTTGACGTTTGGTCATGGATTGCAAGGAGCTCGTATATTCAATGTTGATTGCATTCCAAATTCAAATGTCATAATTCCCTAGGGGATTATGAAATTCAGTACATTTATAATAACCCGGCTAGACCATAGGACACAAATGACTTGCTTTAAGTTGAGTTTGCATGACACATAATATGCCATTGACGAGTAGGTGTTATATAAAATGACTTATTTATTTATTATTGATTGATAGATAACTGTTATTTATTAAAAAAAATTATAAAATTAGAAAATTGTTAATTTATAGTAATTATCACAAAAAACAACTTTGCTTACCTTTGCGTTTGGTTTGTTTGGAAGAATATTTATTGTAATCATCCCGAGCCCTAAGGCCGCAACTTCTTTGTGCCCGCAGCTGTTCGGTTTTCTTTCGTTTTCCTTTAACTTCTTAACCCCAATCACAGATTGTGTTTTCCAAAAACTTTTGATTATTTTAATTTTTGAAAATGTTAATATTACTTACATATTTTATTAAATTTGTGCTATACGTGCTCTACCGATGTCGCAGTCTCCGTTAAATTGTTGTCCTACCCAGTTATTGTCCTATATTTAACACATCTAGATAGTTTTAAAAACTACATACCTATTAAATAGTGCCACTACTCAGCATAAAAAAGCTTAGAATAAAAGTTATAAATGACTAAATCTTTTAGGAATTGCGTATTTTTAGGTAACCCTATAGGTATAAAGATGTAACTGCTGTTTGCTTAGGACGCATGCCACTAACAGACTAACAGCTTTTCACTTGGCAGGAATCGCCCCGTCCTGCGCTCACGCAGCGTATTAGAGGAGGATGGCGGGAGTCTTTGCCCATTCTTACCTTTCTCGAGACGTCCATCGGCGCTCAGGGGCCCATTTCATAGAACTACAATATAATTCATGTTTACTATGACAATTCCATGTATTAATCGCGATTAATTATCTTTTAACATGGCCTCTCTAATGAGATTATAAAAAAACCGCCCAAGTGCGTGTCAGGAAATGCGCAGTGTAAGGTTCCGTAGAAAGAGGCGTTTTTTTACCTGCTTTACAGAACTTACAACTTCATCAAAGTAATTTTCAATGAATTTGTACGGAGTTTTCCATTTTTAAGTTGGTCGCCTATTACTCGTTAACTTTTAAAGCCTTTAAAAGCCTTTTAAAGCTAAGTAGCCGTGATATTTTGCCTTTTAAGTTCAGTATTATATACTACTGAATTTTTTCACGATTCTGTAATCAAGCATTTAGCCAAGAGAGGGGGGGGCGCCCTAATCTAATTAAAATTTGCGCTTTAATGCTTAATATTTCGCAAATCTTAATAAAAAATAGTTTTCCTACACCCAACATATTTTTAAATGACCAATCCAACTCACACTATGGTGTAAGCGACAAAACAAAAATTGCATCCCTAATTTAGGTGCAAGAGAGATAACCTATAAAAATGTTTTAAAGATTTTATCCTACTATTTTGTTTGTGTGATTAATATGAATATCTTTGCCAAGTTTCAGCTTTCTAGTACATGTCGTCTCCGTCCAAGCCGCGGACACTCAGACGGATAGACAGACAGACGGACGGACATGGGGAAACTAAAAATTGTACAACTTCTCCATTGTAGTCTTACAAAATAGAGCCCTGAAGTATGTACAAAACAGGCGTAAGGAGCAGCCCTATACAGGTCCTGCCGTGACGAGCGGCGCAATCAATGCGGAAACGCGCGGGCTCCCCGAATGGGAGCGCGGGATGCGTCGCCGACGCTCCCGTGTCTCGCGCCAGAGCGTCACCGCCGCATTTGTCACTTCAGACCCCGATATATGTGGGCTAGACGCTGTTCCCTGCGATCCTTTGGAACGCAGCGAAACTTTTAATGGACTAACTGCAAAAAAAAAATCAATAAAAAACTTTAACAACTTTGACGTCCATTAAGTAAACATTCTGTTTTTATAATGAATAAAAATTTTCTTATTGTGGTATGAAGTATGTCACTAACCCCCTATTGCTTATGCACTAAATAAAATGAAATATAAATAAAAATAAATAAACAAATAGCCTTTATTTACATACAAATAATTTCTTAAAGGTAATTAATTAATCAATTTAAATACATATTATTATTTACATATTTCAAATTTTTAATTCATACATTGTTGCAATTACTAGGCTATACGCCTCGTCTGTCTCCTTCCATCTTTCCCTGTCTTGGGCTTCACGAGTCCATGTTCTGCCAGCCACCGCCACAATGTCGTGTCTCCATCGTCGGTGTGGACGGCCAGGTCCTATGTTGCCATCTCATGGGTACCAGTGAAGGATCTTTTCGCTCCATCTGTTGTCTGCCTGCCGCGCAATGTGCCCAGCCCATATCCACTTTAGCTTGGCCGTAGTTGTGAGAGCGTGTTATTTTAGTATGGGAACGTATGTCGCTGCTGCGGTTTTTTTTTTTTTTTTAGTTTGAGCCCTAGCAGGCTTCTTTCAGTAGACTATTTTATTATTAGACAGTTATATTTCAAAGTTTCTAACGTTGGGGCCCATGTTTGGCATCCGTAGGCGAGACTAGGTAGTACATGCGGGTCCATGACATTAATTATCTCCTTCAGAGACTAATATTTTCGCCACGCAATGGCTATTCGACTTTCTACTTCTTTTGAGGTAGGATCTTTAACAGAAATGTTGTGGTATCCATGTTAATTAACCTACCCAGATATATGTAGGTATCCACGTATTCTATTAGCTTATTTCCAATACGCAGCTTATTCCCCATTTGTCATTGCTTTCGTCTTTTCGGGGTCATATGTAGACCACATTTCCTACTCTCGTCTAGAGATTTTAACATTATTTGTAAGTGTTCGTGACTCTCCTATAGTACAACTATAACGTCGGAGAACCTCCGATGTGTAAGGTATTCTCTGTTTATATTTATACCTAATTTTGTCCAGTCGAGATCCCTTAATATGTGTTCAAGTAGAGCAGTAAAGAGCTTTGGTGATATGGTGTCGCCTTGTCGGACGCCTTTCTCTACTTTAAAGCATTGGCCATTTTTCTCTAATTTTACTTTGGCTGTACAGTTTGTGTAGATTAGTTTTAATACATACATAAATTCACGCCTGTATACCAGAGGGGTAAGCAGAGACCAGGGACTGCCACTTGCCACGATCCTGATGGATCCTGACACTTTTGCTTCCTCAATATTCGTTAGTCGTTGCATGCACGCACGCCGGTTTCGGCTACTCTTTATCTCTAATATTTTTAGTTTTAATAGAGTTATGTATTTTGAGTTAATCTCTTGCTCTGTGAGAGACCTCCATAGTTTATCATGTTTTTGTGTAATCGATGAATTTTAGGTAGATGGTTTTCCCATGCCACTGTTCATACTTTTCCATGACTTGTGTTATTGTGAAAATATGGCCAACTGTAGAGAAACTCTTGCGGAACCCAGTTTGCTCTCTTGGCTGTTTATCAACCTGTCTCATCCTCTGTCAGTTATTCTCTTTAGAATGATTGCAGTAAAAGTGTTGTATACGATACAAAAGACTGATATATCTATAGTTTCCAATACAGTGGGGGTCACCTTTTTTGTAGATATCAGTGATGAGGGAACTCTTCCATTCATCGTGGATGCATTCTTGAGGAATAACTGTATTGAAGAATTTTGTAAGAATATGAGTAAAGGTATCATCGAAGCTCTTTAAGACATTGTATGTTTGGCCATCTTGGCCTGGGCTTTTAGTGGTTTTTAATTTTGCAATAGCATGTTTTACCTCAGATTCGATAAGCAGTGGTGTTTCTTCATCGTCTATGTTACAGTTGAGGCAATCCTGATTTTAACTCTGTGTCTAGATAGAGCTCTTGATAAAACTGGGTGGCAGCTGCGATAAGATGTTGGCGGGTTGTAGCTAGCTTTTCAGGGTTATCTTTCAATTGCATGACCCATTTTTTGTGTAACCTCAGTGTAAGCTTTACTCGTAGAGCCTGTCCTTTCAATATTTTGCCCTAGTATATTAGGGGTTAAAGTATGAAATTGCCGTTTTATTGCAATAGGTTCTTTGAATTGACATATAATCTTCATGGTTTGAGGTTTTCGAATGAAACTTTTTTCAAATGGTTTCTATGATGTTCTTTTTTTAAAAAATGTGAAACATTTAAATATCGACTTTCAATTGTTTTTGTTATTCAATTTAGACAAGAAAGATGGATACTGCGAAAATTCGAGTGATTTTTGAATACGAGTTCCGACGCGGAACTAACGTGGCAGAAACAGCCCGCAATATCAATGCTGCGTTTGGAGAGGGGTCTACTAATGAACGCACCGTGCGATTTTGGTTTAAACGCTTTCGTGAAGGAAATTACGACTTAAAGAACGAGCCACGAGGAAGACCGCCCACACAGGTGAATAACGATGAATTAAGAGAGATAGTGGAAGCCGACCCTAGTCAAACTACCCAGGAATTAGCGGCATGGTTTAACGTTACCTTACCCACAATATTGACTCACTTGCGTCAAATCAATAAAATAAAAAAATACGAAAAATGGGTGCCTCATAATCACTCGAATTTTCGCAGTATCCATCTTTCTTGTCTAAATTGAATAACAAAAACAATTGAAAGTCGATATTCAAATGTTTCACATTTTTTAAAAAAAGAACATCATAGAAACCATTTGAAAAAAGTTTCATTCGAAAACCTCAAACCATGAAGATTCTATGTCAATTCAAAGAACCTATTGCAATAAAACGGCAATTTCATACTTTAACCCCTATTATTTATTATTACTTGTTATACTCTCGTTTTATCTCTTTTTTATTTTTCTGTACAATATTTTTAGTCTTTTTCTTTGTTTAAAGGTTCTATGAGAAAGGGTATTTAAATTTTCTCACTCCTCAATTAGAATATTGATTTTATTGGTTTTATTTTCTTTTGCGGGTCTAGTGGTTCTTTGGTGGTAATATTTAGGGTTCTGTACCCAAAAGGGTAAGGGATCCTATTACTAAGACTCCACTGTCCATCCGTCTGTCTGTCTGACTGTCTGGCTGGCTGTCTGTCACCAGGCTGCATCTCATGAACCGTGGTAGCTAAACAGTTGAAATTTTCACAGATGATGTATTTCTGTTGCCGCTATAACGACAAATACTAAAAACAGAATAAAATATTTATTTAAGGGGGCTTTCATACAATAAACGTGCCATTTTTGCCGTTTTTTGCGGACGGACGGACGGACGGACGGACGGACAGACAGACAGACAGACGGACAGTTAAGTCTTAGTAATAGGGTCCCGTTTAGCACCATTCGAGTACGGAACCCTAAAAAGTCGTCAACATTCTCATGTTATAGACAACCACCTTCAATGCTCTCTTTTGCAGCAAAATAAATTAGTTTACGAATTGGGTGGTAAGTATTTAGAAATATTATCATAATCAAAATTGGTCGTATTTAGACTCCGCTAAGCTCGCGACGCGCTTGTATCGTCAGACACCCGGTCAATGCGCCGTCGTTATGTAACCAACGCACACTTGCACGTGATTACACGATACATGCACATCGCACGGGCACACTGGGCTTAATTTAGATATTTCACGCTCTTCTTAACACATGTTACAACTTACTGAATCAGCTGTTATGCAAAACACTACACAATTTTATCAAATACAAATACAAAGCTTCTTTTACATATGACCTAGTTCAAAACTGAAATCTTTGAAATCCATGTCCTGTAACAAATCATACAAGTACTCTTTGGTCTCACAACAAATATTTCCTTATTCTGGATACCTCTGAAGCTGGACGTAGAAAAACAATATCATGCAAGGTCGTAAGAAAATACACCTACAAATATTTCCAAAGCATAAGCTTAAGACAACAGCCGCAGCTGTTTATCGAATCCAAACAATCCAGAGCTTTGCTGAAACGCGGCGAGTCGTGTACGAGGGGCGGGCGGGGCGCAGCGGGGCGGGCGCGGGTGGATGAAAGCTCCACTCGCGGTGCCGTTAGCGCAAGCTCGGGCGGGCGGCGGTCGGAGGGCCGTGGGAGGTACCGTTAGTGACGTCACGAGGCGTGACGTCGCGGTGGTGACGTCAGGCGACGCGATATAGGCAGCAGGCGAACGCCGCCGGCCTCAGTAACGCACCACCCGCCTGGCAGCCCAGACGCGCCCGATCGCGCCGCACGTGTGTAGCGAGTGTCAGTGAGTGATGTGCTCGGCCGTATGAGGATCTTGCTGAGTGAGCTGGGACTGTCCGGCGCGTGCTTCGGCCTGACCCTGGAGCCGCGCGCCGCCTCGCCCGACCTGTACAAGCCTGCGCCAGGTCAGCGCCCGCTGACTGCGGGTCCGAGACACCCTGCACTTCTGTGTTTATTTTCGCTTTCGTTGTGTAGAACCTCTGGGTGTTAGACTCTTGAGTGGAACTGTCGTGACGATGGCCAACGGCTAGAATGCGAGGTGCGTTGCTGACGCCCTCCGCCAAACACTGCGCCCTCACGCATTTCCGTCATTCACGTATGTATTCCCTGTTTTGTTTCTTTTTTTATTTTTATTTTGGTTTAAGTTTAAGTTTAAGACCCTCATCGTCTTTTTGAAATTATTATTTAACCCTCTAAAAATCTCAGTGAGCTTTCAAAAGCTTCCTTGAAGACTTTTTAACTGGAATTCATGAAAAGTTCGCTGAAAAAACGAACACTGTCAGTTACTCTAAAAATATTTATTTGAATGGCATATTCATTAATGATATAAACAAAGATTTTTCTCCCATATTAATATAACTATAAAGTATTCTATAAACTATACATACATTCTTATCTTTAATAATTATTCATTTCGCTAGAGTTTGTTCATTAGTTTTTCGTTGTCATATCGGCGGGAAAAGCTTTCAGCGAGCTTCCGCATGCGCTCTCGTGCTGAAAGTTATTCCTATAAGACCTGCTTACTAGTGATACGTGAATGTAAGTTGCATTAATTATGCACTCAAATTTACAGTTATTTTAAACTTCAGTCACTTATTATATAAATATAATCCACTTATATTACTTATTTCAAACAACTCCACCAAATTTTGAAATCGTCACGACACACCAGAGTAAATTTATGTTTGTATGCATTTTTGTATTGTACAGATTTTCCCAATTTCTATTGTTACCCAAATTTAGCCAAATAAAAGCTATTTAAAAGCTATTTACGTATGTCTGCTACTTTATATTTTGGAATATATTAAATTTAGTATAGATATATAATAAAATTAAGTTATATAGATAATACGGACTAATATGAGATTAATCTAATTGCGACTCGGTGGAAGACGAGCCCCGCCCGGCACACGACGGGGCGTGCGCCCACGATTGCTTTAAGTTTTGTTTGTAGCACTACAGCCAAAAGGGAGTTATTTAACTTTTGGTTGTTTTCAACAAATTTTGTTTTATCATCAAATTCGTGTAATAGGTTCGCCTTAACTTTAGTATTTATACTTAAAAGCTACTTTTTAAGTGTACCCTACGACGAAGTCTGTCTATATATCTGTCTCGCCTATAGAGAATCTTTTGAATCGTAATAGGTAGCCAGTTTATTTCCTCTCACAATATGTGTTATTATGGCGGATCGCCAATGAAATGTTCCAAAGTACAAAAGGTAAAACCGAAGGAGAACCCCATAAGTAAAAACCATCGTAAAAACTGTACCTAATACATACAATTGTTAGACTTAGTAGGTCCGTAGAGTTCAACAACAAAAACAAGCCAAGTGTGAGCTGGACGCCCGCTATGGGTCCTGAACTAAAGAATAAAACGTATTTTTCTTAATTACTAAGACAATATTATATGGTGATACGGAACCGTCGGTGCTTGAGTCCGACTACCACTTTACCTGTTTTTAGTACTTATGACCTACTGATACAAATTAAAACCCCTTCAAGTGTAAGCCAATTTAGAACATGTAAGGCTTTATAAGATTTTCACATCTTTATATAAAATTATTTATATAAGACACATTATGGTGGTAACGTCTACCTACACCTTCTACCTAGGTGAAGTGATCGCTCAGATTCCGTAGTGCCTGGGACATATTTTGAAATGGAGTACCCCGTCGGACATCAGCCCCTATATTACGCTCACCACATCCTGAGCGATTCCAATCGTCTAACTGTCAAATTAGTATGGAATTTGACAGTTAGACGATTGGAATCGCTCAGGATTTGGTGCGCATAACTAGGCCACTGGCCACTAAAATTTCACCGCATACAGGGACTTACGCGCTTGCAAACAATACTAATAAATAAAATTGCCAAACGTTGCTATCGGAGCTCACTGTAAACTCGTCAAATAGAAAAAAGTCGTTGTGTCGGCTTGATTGATTTGTTTCTCTTGGCGCGCGTTAGGTAACAGTCGTAACTATAATGTGGGATGTTTATCGGCAAAGTCGATGGCCTTAGATCTGCCTCTTGCCCAACCGACTGTCGCAACGAGCGCGCGGCCGCTGCACCTGCCCCGCGAGCCTGCGGCCGCATACACTTGTGTGTACATAGCCACTTAGGCGTTAGGTGCGATGTTCAGCATATGCAAACGCCATGCAAAATAGCCTTACCATAGCTTGCAATGCAAATATCCATTCCTGTTCTAAAACACGTCGAAACTAAAGATGTTCACTTTCACTTTCGGTTTTATCTTTGAAATTTTATTACCCAATATTGTATGCAAGCTTGGTTGAAAATAAAAGTTGTGCTATTAGATTGTTACAATGGTGAGACACACGTTCTCATAGCTTTAGTGGCGAAACTAGTCATGCAGGAATGTTGCAGTTGCATAAATCGTATAATCGATGACGTATTTCGCATACGCGAATAATGTGATTGTCAAATGGACGAGATAACCCGCTGATAAGGGTCTTATATCGCGTTCACAGCTGGCGTGACGTCACGGTCGACCCCTTTCTCCGTCGCCCCTTGGGCCGGGCGTCTACGGGTCTGCGGCAAGGGCAGGGAGCCCAAACTTAGCACCAACGGCCGACCTTCACGCTTCGTCCGACCTCCTTATCATTTCTCATGGCTTACATTCATTTGGAGGCACTCTCCCGAATACACCACTAGCTCAAACAAGATAGAATAGTCGGAACCTACTTAGCTATTATTGAAGCTTTCGACAAAATAGCAGAACTTCAGCAGACTTCCAGAATGATAAATTGGTTCGCTATACTTCCAATTATAATTTCTTGTACCACAATTAATATCAATATGCTTATTCAATAAATATTTCTTGAGCAAAACTGCGATGCTACCCGAATAGATCACAGCTTTGTTAAAGTAGACTAATTTAGTTTCTCTCGAGTTGGGTTTTCCAACACCCACGCCCTCTCCGTCAATTATTACAATGAATCAATATTACTTTCGATTAACTCTCAATACAAATGGAACTCTCAACAACTTGGAATAACGTCTTTATTCCAAGTTGTTGGCAAACTCGTGTACTTATTTTTAGTCATTAATTTTCTTGGTTCCATCAGTTTGAATTGTATTACGTCATGTAGTCTATAAATAAGTCTGGTTATTGCGCGGGTAGTGTTGCACCCCCGGCTCCCGCCCCCGCCCCCGCCCGCCCTACATCGCGTAGCTTCACCCTCTGACGTCACAGCGGCATACGTCAGGCATCGACCCGACCTGTCAACCTATTCAAGGACAGTTTATATTTGCCCCTGGAAGTGTGTATGCCGATTCAGTTTAGCAAAAACTTTGTTTGTCTGTACATCTATTTATATTTCCATCCATCAAAGTAGTTAAAACTTATATCATTCATGAAGTACCGTTGTAAGGCACAGCCTTCTCTCAGAAAGAGAGTTCGGGCTTAGTAACCACCGCTGTGGTCTCGCGATTAGGGGTACGTAAGCTGTTTGTTTACCTGAAATACTTACCCACTTCCTCAAAGTTCCTCATATTTGTATCAATAGGTAATTATAACTACTTGTTAAAAATAACGTTGAGAAGATTGAACTTTATTTCCTTTAGTTGGATTGCTATTTCTTCCGCCGTGAAGTCTAAGACCAATAAAAAGGTCTTCCACGTCTGTCTTTCCATCCATATGAAATTTTTCCAAGTGTAGGTCGGTCTTTTCCGGTCGGTCGGTCGTCGTGAACCTCCGCTAGCCTTCCAGGGGAGTGCCACTTTCGGGATGTGCCTAGCAGGTCTTTGCACAATATAACCCAGCCATCGCTATTTCCGTCCATTACATTAGTGTCATACCTTAGGAGCTGATTGGATTGATCATATTAGTAGAGAAGAACTGAGATTAATATTAATGAGTATTTAAAAGTTAACAGTAGATAAGATAATATTATGGGATACAACAGGTAAAATGGACCTTCACCAAGCGAAATACACTTGACAACCATTTAATGACTTGTAATGGGTATCGCAGCAGATAGACAATAATTTTAATATTTAAATGGTTATGGCAAAAGATCACTGTAGAGGAGAATATCAATTATTTATGTAATATATGCCAAGCCACGCCATAATGATGATGAAACTACTGAAAATGCCGTAAAAGCTAGCGCGGCATTTTGATTCTCATTGCCTCATCTGTATGATATGCCTAAATGCTTTCATCATAATATGCCTTAGTGAATGTCTCAATGAAAAAGTAACTTAGTAGCTGACACTACAAATCTGCACGTATTCGGTGTTTATAGGCAATAATAAAATTATTAAACTTACCTACCTTATATTAGGAATGTGAATCGGCTATAAAAAAACCAGCTTTTAGAATAAATTAGTCAGACAGCACCAAAAGCACAAGCCGATCGTGGATACATTTTCACTTCCATGCGGCAGCAGCGACGGGGGGGTGTATGACGGCAGTGCTGCGTGATGTCACGTCGCAACCCCCGCCTCATCCCGAGCCTCCCGCCCGCCTCCCAACAGCTGATCAATCCGACAAGCCTCTGAACAATAAAAAAGTGTGCGATTTATCAATTGTTCTGAGAATAAAATGGTTTTAGCGCCTAAAAAGCTTATAAGACTGCATCATCTTTGAAACTTGACTAATGCGGGAATGAATATTTTATAAAAACAAGCAGACTTGTCCTTCTCGGCGGCGACCTTGAACGTCTATCGTGACACATTACGGACAAGATCTAAATTGCTAGCTATGTGACTGAGAACTTAATCTGGTCTAAAAACTGTAGGTAAAATAAAAATACGCACTATTTACTGTTTTTAAAATGTATCTCCACATTTTAAATTTTCATAAAAACGTTTATCATAATGATAGCTCAATTTGTAACGAAACTGAAACACAATAGAAAAGCAGTATCGTGGAGCGAGGCGGCACAGACGTCATACCATTCTGCCAACGTCACTGGAAGGAAAACATGGAAAACTAATCAATAGAACCAATAGCGCTGCCTCCTTATCTAGGAGCCAGCGCCATCTAGGCGAGCGCCGGTGTGGCGAATAAATGGAAAGCGCCGAGGACTGACCGAGCTTGCAAGCTTGCTATGTTCTCAGCACGAAACGTGGCTCTGCAAACGTTGCGCTTCCATAAGTCACAGATGTCGTGACTGGTTTTAGTAGCGTGCCGTATCTCTGTTTACCCACTTTTAAAAAAATTGTCGAACAGTGAATATTCGTGGGATATTCAAATTATCATAGATTTTTCTTATTAAGTAGATACGGGTTAAAACATTTTAATTAATAAGCCCGTGCTCGTCCACTGTTGGACATAGGCCTGCCCCAAGGCACGGCACTTCCTTCTTTCTGTCTTCGGCAATCCTCATCCAGGCACTGCCAGCAATCTGCCTCAGATCGTCGGTTCCGCGAGCTAGTGGGCGTCGTCCGCTGCGTTTGCCAGTTCGCGGTTAAAAAATGTGAATAGTACAAAAACTAAAAACTATTGTATCTAGTATTGGCCTACGATCCTCTGGGCGATTTCTGCTCAGTATAGTACTTAGCATTTTTTTTATATGCAATGCAGATTGCAAAAGACATGTATATTTTAGTAGATATATCAAAATGGATTTGACCAAATTAAATACCTAATTATGTTATCGCCTTAATAAATAAAATATCGATCGCCAACCCGCCTGAGAGGGGTTTTTGCCACTATCGCCAGCGTAGCGATTATGGCCAAAACCCTTCATGATTGCAAACCATGAGGGAGGCCTAGGTCCTGCAGTGGGCGTCAAATAGCTGATGATGATGATCAAGTAAAATATGCTACAGAGAATATCGCCCGAATCATGTTCAATGCTTTTTTAACCCGGGGTGTGTGGTCTACTTGATTATCAATAAAAACAACACTGAAATCTTAAAAAACAGCTATTACGTTTTAAGTTAACCTACGACTCCCGGATGAGCAAAACAGCAAATTTCAGTTCTTCAAGGTTCTTATTGAATCGATGGGAATGCCTCTTATTTTTTCATGTATAGACATTTACATCCTACTGCAAGGCACAGGCCTTCTCTCAGATAATTACCACACAAGCCCACCGCGGATTGGAAATTTCAACGTATGTGAATACTTCAGACTCTGAGGTTTCCTCACGATGTTTTCCCTTACAGTTACCGAGTGGGATTGCTACAAAAACTTCACAATATACGTAACTTAGGGCGCTTATACACGGGCGCCCTAAGAGAACAAAGTCATTAATCCATGCCGGGATACGAACCCACGATCTCCCGAATGTGAGGCCAGCGTTCTACCGTTGCGCTATCACCGGTATCATCCTACTTACATAAATGTTAAAGTTTGTGAAGATGTTTGGATGTTTGGATGTTTGTTACTCAATCACGCAATAACGGCTGAACTGAATTACATAAAACTTGGCGTACAGATAGACAAAGACCTGAATTGAGACAGGTAAAGCGTTCCCGTGGGATAATATTTATCTTAAGTTTAAAATAGATGGCATTGCGCGAGCGAACGTTGTGTTTTAAAAATAGAGGGCGTTGTGCAAGAATCGTACAAACACATTCTGTGGCAGTACGAAGTTCGCCAAGTTCGCCTGGACAGCTAGTAATTAAATAATATATTTTAAAGGACGTATAATAAGTGTACTTAAATTATGTATAGTCCAAAACCTCTTTTCGTAGCATACTAGGCTCGTAGTCCACCTACTAAGACGTAGGTAGCGTAAAAATGCATGTTCAATGTCTTGCATGTTCAAACTTTTTACTCCAGTTTTTAGAATATTACTGAAATATTGATGTTGTGATTAATTTGTTTTAGTTTTTGGTGAATAAATTGACCATAAACAAAAACATTCATATTGTTAGACAATAACTAGTTGCGATTTTTCGTAGCACGCAAAGTCCACCCGATTTGTCTGTGATTCGTGAATCAGGTAGACTAATTATGATATCCAAGGTATTTTTTAACTGTAGGTAAACAATCCAAAATCATTGTCCCGAATCTACATCATACCCTGCTAGACAGATAGCACCTCTAACAAAAGCCTGACTGTTTTGTTTATAGTCTAATAAGACAGAAATTAATGGGTCTTAACATAATAGAAACTGCAAATGCCACTGATTTCATAACTTCCCAAGGGATACATCGCTCGTTCGCCCCAAAAAAATTCTAAAAGCTCTACCCGATCTAATTTGTTCCTTAGGGCCCCATGATAAGGGTAGAATTTTCTCATCGGCATAGCTTGTGTTATAATACTTAGCGATACTATCTACGAGGTGTGTTGTATAGAATTCAATTTTCGGGGCGTGGAGAATCAAGCACCGTGACGCGATGTATTCAAAGCGCTAATATTTGGTAGGTAAAACTGCAGTATAAATGAGAAGGCCTTTCCTCCGCGCCCTCACTGATAGCTTGTAGTCGAACGAAGCTAAAGGTGTTGTAGCGTCGGCTGAAATAACGATTTATCGATTCGATTCGAGTGTTGTGGTGAAAGAGGAATCAAAGTATGTTCGCCGAGGGTAAATATATATTATGCATGGGGTGTGTAGCGTGATAGTTCAACGTGTGGTGTCGTCGCGGCTCGCTGGCCGGCCTATTAACGGCGCACCGGGCCGCGGTTCGATTCCTTCACGCGCTTCTCGCCGGAGAATAAATATCTACAAAATATATTTCAATCCTAGACCTAATGTGTTTTAGACAAGTAAACGTCTGTGTGTACCCGGCGTAATGTTTGCTGACGAGTAGTGGTTGCTTGTTGCAGGGCCGAGCGCCGCTGAGCCGCGCTCGCCAAGCGCCTTCTCGACCAACTCATCCAGCATGCTACTGCTGCAGACACAGGTTAGTACATTCGACATGTTTTGAAAAAAGAAACCTCAAGATATTTAAGAAGACTTAGGAAAATTCAACAACATCACAAGCTCTTATCAAACCGATCCCTTTTTGATTGGCCATTTATTGAAAGTAAAACGTCAGTGATTGTCAAACATCAGAAAGTCTTGTCATAAAGTAAGCAGCGTCCTTGGGACCCAATTACACGAGGCAGGAGGCGCGGCTAGCAATAGCTGATAGGCGGCGACGGTCGCTTCAAGCACGCCATTGGCGCTCGCGGCCGCCCCTTCGCCGGCCCACTTTCCATTGCCGCTTCTTTATCGATTGTCATTTCCTTTCAGAGCAACTACGGTTCACCCTTCATTGATCTACTGTCACCGCAGTTCCAAGAAGATTCCAGTGAAATCTTAGAAGAAAATCTTGACCCGTTCCCGGACGTTGAGTTTCATGCGCCAAACCCTCCTGAAGTGAAATCTCAGCGCGCCACTCCCGTTAGCGAGAGTTCTTCGCCGACACTAGCGCCGGCGTTACCTAGCTTTGAAGAAACCTATTCAGTTCGATATCCAAAGCAAGAAATGGCGGAGTTCGGTCTTAAAATGGACGAAGACTGCTACAACATCCCATACTCACACCAAGGCCACGCATCTACGCAACTGCTATACCCTTATCACCAGCCAACAATCAACTACGTGCCGCCAGCATACTACGCGTCGCCACAACAATGCAGTCCGACGTTCGACACGGGTGGCGCCACTCCCAACCAGGACTCCTATTCACTGCCACCCTTCCCGAGCACGCTTGAGCTGCACGTGTCGACCGAGCAGAGCACGCGACGGCGTGCGTCGCTGCCCGTGCAACGCTCCGAGTCTACAAGCTCAAATGACAGCCCTAAGCTGCACAGCGCGCGCATCCACTGCATGCAGCAAGCCTCCACGCCCAACTCGGGTGCCAGCTCGCCGGGCGGCGGCAGTATGCCGCCGGAGAGCGCCGGCCCGCGTGCCGCTCCCGCGCCGCCGTCGCCCAGCCAGCTATGCGCGGTCTGCGGCGATACGGCCGCCTGCCAGCACTACGGTGTCAGGACCTGCGAGGGTTGCAAGGGATTTTTCAAAAGGACTGTTCAGAAAGGATCGAAATATGTCTGCTTAGCGGAAAAATCATGTCCGGTCGACAAACGGAGACGAAACAGGTGTCAATTTTGTCGGTTCCAAAAGTGTTTGATGGTCGGTATGGTGAAAGAAGTAGTGAGGACAGACTCGCTGAAAGGGCGTCGCGGCCGTTTACCATCGAAGCCAAAGTGCCCGCAGGAGTCACCGCCGAGCCCGCCAATCTCGTTGATAACGGCGTTAGTACGCGCGCATGTGGACACGTCGCCCGACTTCACTAACCTGGACTACTCGCAGTATCGAGAGCCGAACCCACTGGAGCCGGCGCCGTCTGAAGCCGAGGTTATCCAGCAGTTCTACTCACTACTCTCTTCCTCCGTCGAAGTCATCAACGTATTCGCGGAGAAGGTGCCAGGCTACGCGGAGCTGTGCGCCGAGGACCGCGAGCAACTGTTCGCGTCGGCGCGCCTTGAGCTATTCGTGCTGCGGCTGGCGTACCGCACGCGCCCCGAGGACACTAAGCTCACTTTCTGCAACGGCACAGTGCTGGATAAGCGCCAGTGCCAGCGTTCCTTCGGCGAGTGGCTGCACGCCGTGCTCGACTTCAGCAACACGCTGCACGCCATGGACATCGACATATCTACCTTTGCCTGTCTCTGCGCGCTCACATTGATAACAGGTAACATTTTTTTAGAATACTCTTTAATGTATTAGGTATCGTCACTTGTGGAAAAAGCACTAACATAATGTTTTGTTTGTTGTTCAGAACGACATGGGTTGAAGGAGCCAAACCGCGTGGAGCAGATCCAGATGAAGATCATCGGTTGCCTGCGCGCGCACATGCCGCAGGGAGCGGGCGCGTGCGCAGGCGCGGGCGCCGGCGCTCCGCACTTCAGCCGCGTGCTGGGCGCGCTGCCGGAGCTCCGTTCGCTGTCCGTGCAGGGCCTGCAACGCATCTTCTACCTGAAGCTGGAGGACCTGGTGCCTGCACCGCCGCTCATCGAAAACATGTTCCGTGCCAGCCTGCCCTTCTAGAGCCAGCCTGTCCCACGTCCAGCACACTCCCAAGAGGACCACCCCCGCCTTCGTACCGCGTTCTCTATCTCTGTGCAGAGCCGACTCTGTTATTTTATAAGTGTTTAGATTACGTATTTTTCTAGAAACTACTACCTGCATAGATGGACGCTTCATTATTATTCGATCTCCAATGGAATCAGTTTGAAAATAAAAAGAAATTTAAGAAGACAATGATGGGCGTAATTTAAACTATTATATTATATTATAAGAATAATTTATTGTAATTAGTCGTATTTGGGTGTGATTCTGTTTAAACGTATTTTGAAGTCTTTGCATTTGAGTTACCGCTCGTGATCGATGGCATCTTGTCGTACAAATATTCCTATGTTATTTACTTATGTTACGCATTATTTTCGTAGATAAAAAATCTAGTCAAAAGACTTAGAAATGTTACATTATTTGGCTCGTGAATATCGAGCTTTTATAGTTAATTTTATATTAGATGGCTAAGATCATTTTTCTATGTAACGTGCGTGACTATGAATGACTATCGACCGACAGCGCGAGCGCCCGCCAGTTTGTCTGCGATAGTTTATCTCGACTCGACGACGTTGGTCGCACCTTGTTTGTACAATCAATTGTTGGAAGTTACCTTTTAGGTTTAAATTATTTATACTGTAACCTTAGAAGCTAGGTTATAATGTAATTTGTTACAGTAATGAATTAAAAGACAGAGAAAAAGTTCAGCATAATCCTTACCACGTGTCTTAAAGAGTACCTTTTTAGAGATGGTAGTGGTTTTCTTTACACTTGCATTTTATAATGTTAATGGATACATTGTACCTAAACCACTAATTTGTAGTAGAGTATAACTTGCACTTAGTCCTAGAGTTATAAAAGAATGTACGAGTCTGTTGCAGTGAAAGATGAAACGGAATAAAAGTGATATTTATGATACGCTAAATTTCTAATTCAATATTATTTACAAATAACAAACAGTATTTTTGTGACATATAAGTAATATATATATATATATATATATATATATATATATATATATATATATATATATATATATATATATATATATATATAAAACGAAAGATTTTAAAAACTTTGGACCAGTTAATGAAGATAAGTAATTATTTTCGTATTCGAAATTGATAAGTGATGAAGGAATGGTTACGTAGAGGCTGCATGGATAGATTTGATATGAGGGAATACCTAGTGGAGCTCCAAGTTGCCTCCCACTACTCAGTAGAAAGGGGCCTCGATATATTGTAAGCGTGACTTGCTTTCATATTTTCATACTTTATAAGGAATCGTGATTTAGCTCGTAAATTGAAAAGGAAAGGATGTTACTACGGAGTTGCATCTTTAAGCCCATTTACCTTCTTACCTTGTGTTGTGTCATGCCTAATGCGAAACGACTTTCTAGAAATGCTGGACTTTTTACTCCATATCCAGAGCTACATTATGAAATATTAAAGTTGTAAGTTTAATTTTAATAGATTTTAAGTGTCCTTGAGCATATCATTTCTTGTTACAAACCAAGTGGCGTAATTTCGATTGTTTTCTATAATATTATCTACTATCTTATTATGATCGTGCTTTTGTACTTAGAATTGCCTGCCTATTTCTAACTAAAACAGCGCAAAATAACATAAATTTAGATGATCCTTACGTTTAATTGTACCGATAAAAAGAGCTCGTTCTTTCAGTGAAGTTTCCTACGTTCCGATACCACATGACTGTCTAACAAATAAATATTGCACTACAATATCTACTGGAATCATTCACAGCATTTCCTATTTATTCTCTTTGATAAGAGCTTTGGTACTAAACCTGCCCTCCTGCAACGCAACTGTCCACTGTACAAGATTGTTCTAAAATATCAAAATATGTATTAATTTGGATAAATCGGAAGAGTCCATACATTGGAGAAGTCATGTAGTAGTGCCGCAGACCACAGAATAAAATTTATAATGAATTTCAAACGTAGATACCACAATTGTAAAGAAATCAAAATCCCTTAAAGAGCGAACTACCCTTCTGTTTCGCAACTTTAATTATTATATGTAATCTCTGGTTCTCAAATTATGAATTTCACTAAGTAAACTTCACAAAAAATATTCGGCCTCGTTATATTTTGAAGAGAAGAAAATATGTTTTCTTAGTCACATTCTCAATTCAAGTCGGCAGTTTGACCACCTACATACATTAATTTAAAAATAGATGGGGTTTTCCATGTTATGTCATGACTGTACCTATCACAGGTTGTAATGGGTACAGTCGACATCACATCAACCTTAACTCACGTACAGTGACGTGTCGTTATTGGCGACTGAGCAACGAAAACGTAAAATTGGATAATTTCTTCACTCTTTCGAACTAAAACTTTTGTAAGCACTGATTATTAACTTAATTCCGAATTCACTTACTTGCTTTTCTTCCGAATCCGGAATTAAGTTAATAATTAAGCTCGTCACAGTGAAGTCGCCCCTAACGTAATTGAGTAGAGTGCGGGGCTTTAAAGATTGATGTACCGTCGACTGTACCTAGCTATCGTAATGTAATACTCTATAATGCATTTGATTTTTGTACGATGAAAATTATCTAAGTACCTACCTATATTTAATTTCATTAGGCTTTTCACGATATATAAACAAGCAATTCCTTGAAATACTATCAAGAAAATTAAGATGTGGGTTGATATCTCGTGAATTTATGCGATGAATGGACGAGCAAACAACTTGATAGACTTTCAAAGGTTTGTTTACATCTAGAGAAAATCTGAATGAAATTAAATATATCTACATAATGTTCGATGTGCTTTTGTTATTATTACAAAGTTATTTTTCTCTGTAAATACCTAATTTGAAACAAATACATTGTCGCGGAAGCGTCATTAAAATTTTTGTTTAATATCATAACTGAAATCCCAACTAAACCCTAATCAAACAATAAAAAACACAATATTTATGCATAGGAATCTATAAATAAAATAATTATCGTAGTAGGGAAACTTGCCTAGGAAAAATAAAAAAGCCACTCGTGAAGAAGTTTCCGGTTCCTTCCTTTTCCGGAAATGGAAACAAATCTTGCTTACCAGCCGACATAGATCACAAGTATTACCTAAAATGGAAATCTAATCTAAATAGATTTTTAATCACTTGTTGACCCCCGTGCCTTCTCCCTACACAAAACAAAATAACCCATATCCGTACCCACGTGCCCGTAAAAAGTAGGATTTGTTCGGTCGGACCCGCTGCATTGGTGACTTAAAACGGCCGGATGTAACTAGATGTCGATATCGGGTTGTTATGGTAGTTGTCCAATGTGAAACTGTTCAATGGACGGGCAAAGGCAGGATCTGGCAACACAGCACTGCCTTATGTCACTATGCTGCATAAAGTGTAAAAGTTGTAAAAAATAAAAAATACATCAGTTTCCAATGCACTCTAGAGTTTCAAATAGTGTAACGCTATTTCTAATGACTAAAACAGATAATAAATAGATCGTTATCGATCTATCGTTATTTCGCATTTATTGCATTTAATGAAACACTATAACATCGAGTGTTCTGGTCAATTCGGGCAGTATATTTTTTATTTTGATCTTATTTTATATTTTTTTCTTAAAGCAGAAGTAATTTCTAGAGACTAATTTCATTTTTTCAGCGATTTGTTAAGTTTATTATTATAAATTATTTATTTAAAATATTTGAAAGCGAATTCAAAACAAAGTCACACTTTGTTTCTGTCATTTGCTATGACAGACGTTTTTTTCACAGACAAGGAAATGATATGGTTTCTCTCGTCGCTGTCCTTGGTTAGCACATGCGCTGTCGGAATTTTCATAATATTTAGCTCCTTCTAAGTACTTTTTGGTGTCTTTTTTGTTGTGTTTTGTCTTGTGTTGTGTTGTTTATCTGTACTTGTCTAAATAACAACCCGGGTAAGTAAGTCCAACCATTTATTTATTCAAGAATGGACGGCACAAAGATCCCCCCTAAGCCACCAGATATTGAACCTTTTGAGTTGTCTTCGGTCATAACAGTTACCCTTCCCCAGGCAGTACATAACGCACAATCGGAAACGGATAATACCTTTGATCATGTCAATAGAAAACGCCCAGCATTGCCCAGTACAACCACCGAAATGCCAGTAAAATCACCGAGACCTACAATAATCCCACTTGGTAGAAAGAAGTACTCCGTACTGGATAAAGGCCCATTCATAGTCCATGTATCACATGCAGAAAATCAGCAAAATTCAGGTGCCACACTTCACCATGTCAAGTTCGGATTATTTCTACTTAAAAATAACATAGGAAACGTCCTCCCTGATGGCATCAAACGACTTGGACGCAACAAAGTTGCTGTGGAGTTCAAATCGCCTGAAGATGCAAATGCCTTCTTGTCAAACCCGATACTCGAGGCCAACAAGTACCAACCATTCATCCCACAGTTTAATGTGACTCGTATGGGCTTGGTGAGGGGTGTCCCCTCGGAATGGACAGATGAGGAGGTGTTGTTGTATGTCAAGGTACCCTCAGGCTGTGGCAAGGTCTTGAAAGTCCGGAGGATGAACCGAAAGACTGTTTCTGATGAAGGGAAACCTGAGTGGAAACCAAGTCAGACAGTAGTCCTCACTTTTGACGGTCAAGTCTTGCCTAAGCGTGTGTTCTGCTGTTATTCTGCACTCGAGGTTGAACTATACCAATACCCCACTATACAGTGCTTTAACTGCTGCCGCTTTGGTCACACACGTAACCAATGCCGCTCTAAACCCAGGTGCTACAAGTGTGGTCTCGACCACCCCGGAGATGGATGTAGTGTACCAATTAGTGACACAATATGCACAAATTGTGAAGGCGACCACCCGGCTACCAGCAGGGACTGTCCAGAATATGGAAGACAACGCGCTATCAAACTTATAATGGCAGAGCAGTCAATCTCTTACTCTGAAGCCAGTAAAAAAATTCCAGCAATTTCTAGACGTTATGCCAAGGTAGCAAAAATGTCCCCACCTCACTCTTCCCAGTCACGTTCAGGCTCCACACAGCCCCGCACAAACCCGCATAGATCCCAATCACAAAACCATGAAGCAAACTCTCACAGGAAAACTGTTTTTCTGAAACCCAGGTCCCGTTCCCCGCAATCTCCAGGCTACGACAGACAAGCCCATCAAGCCTTGGTACATAATTACTCTTATTCCCCCTCTCACAATGGCTGTGCACTCTCTCAGGAACACGAACGCTCTACACCTCCCAATAAAGAGGATCCAATAGAGCAACTTATCTCCCTGATTTGCTCCCTAATTACATCTAAATCCCTACCTGACCACGTTGCCCACAAACTAGACTCTATCTTATATACCCTACACAATGGCGCGCCCACTTACACTCCTACAGTGGAATGCGAGAAGTATCAATAATAAGAAACACGAGTTATCCTACCTTTTAAATAAATTCAATCCAGCAATATGTTGCCTTAGTGAAACCTGGCTGAGGCCAGGTTTCAATTTCAATGTACATAATTTTAATTGTGTTCGTAATGATAGAGTTGACAATTATGGCGGCTGTGCCATACTTGTTAACAACATAGTTCCTTTCTCCCCAGTCCATCTGCCTCCATTAGATAATGATGATGATGAATATATAAATGTGGTTGCTGTAAAGGCACTTGGTATAACTTATGTATCTATTTATATATCTGACACACACATCTCCCTAATTACCTCCCTCAGATCCCTATTCACTGCACTGCAAGGCCCATGTATTATAATGGGCGATTTTAACGCTCACCATTATCGTTGGGGCTCGGATCACTGCGACAATTTTGGAGAGGAACTAGTTGAAGTGATTGATGACGTAGGTCTGTGTGTCCTAAACGACGGCAGATCGACTCGTAGAGGCAACGTTGGGGAGAGAAAGAGCTGTGTGGATCTTACCATTTGCTCCATGAGTTTGGCTCCCTGTTGTAACTGGGACCGTCTAAACTCCACACACGAAAGCGATCACTTTCCTATAGTAGTTGACCTACCCCACAAATCCCTCCCAGATAAGATAGTGAGGCCACTGCTTCAATATCGCTTAACAAAAACTGGCTGGGAGACTTACTCCTACCTCTTAGAGCGGGAGATCCAATCCCTCCCGGAGCCTGGGGAAACCAATTTAGACCAGACATATACTGCCTTTACGGATACTATAAAAAACTCAGCTGAAACGGCTTTCCCAACAAAAAAAACCCGGTCAGGAGGAATATCTTCCCCTCCGTGGTGGGATGATGAGTGCTCTCAAATTATTAAAGAGCGCAGGGAAGCAGAGCAAAAATGTAACGAAATCTGTTCCATTAGCAACCTGACTGAGTATCGTCGAGTCCTGGCTAAATCCAGACGAGCCCTGCGCAGAAAGAAAAGAATAGGTTGGGTTTCTTACTGTACTTCTCTCTCCCCATCTACACCTCCTACTTTAATATGGAAACAAATCAATCGATTCAGACATGGCTTCTCCCCAAAACCATCCACTTCTATCTCGGACGAAATCGCCGAAGCCTTCTTTATAAAACTAGCCCCTCCTTATGTCCCCGCTGAAGATGAACTGCGGATCCCCGACCTCCCTTCAGTTGAGCCCAATAACCAGTTCAACGAACCTTTCTCTGCAGAAGAGCTTAAAACTGTTATTGCGGAAGTGAAAGACACTACACCTGGTGAGGATGGGTTTCCGTACTCATTTCTAGCCAAAGCTGGACCTAACACGCTCAATTACTTCCTTAATTTTGTTAATACATGTTTCGAATACGGCTATGTGCCAGAGCCTTGGAAAAAACAATTGATTTTGCCTATCCTCAAGCCGGATAAATGCTCTGACGACCCTAACGGTTTTAGACCTATCGCCCTCTCGTCCACATTATCTAAAGTTTTGGAACACCTTCTGAAAAACCGTCTCGAGTGGCTAGTGGAAAGTAGAGACCTTTTGCCAAAGACCCAATTCGGCTTTAGAAAGGGGCTAAGCACAATTGACAGCGTTGCGGTTCTAGTGACAGATATTAGAGTGACATTGAGCAGGAATGACTCAACCGTAGCAGCATTTCTGGACATATCCTCAGCCTATGACAGCGTCCTCCTTTCAGTCCTCAGGCAAAAGCTGCTACATCTGAGGATACCTGTTAAGATGGTCCGGTGCATATGCCTATTGCTTATGTCTCGATCTGCAGCCCTTCGCGTGCCTGACTTTGAACCCCACTCTAGAATGTTATGGAAAGGCCTCCCACAAGGCTCTGTGCTGAGCCCCATACTTTTTAACATATATACATGCGATATTAACTCCAGCCTTAACCATAACTGTCATATCTTACAATACGCAGATGATGTCGCGTTATACGTCTCTGATAATTCTATCGAGCTTGCAGCGGAATCCTTAAACCTGTCCCTTAACTCCCTTAGCCAATGGCTTAACTGTCAGGGACTTTCTGTTTCGGCCCCAAAAAGCTCACTTATGGTATTTACACGCAAACGAAAAGTCCCGGATATTTCTGTCCAAATTGACAATACCGCCATCCCACAAAAAAATATGGTAAAATTCTTAGGAGTATGCTTAGACCCTAAACTTACAGGGGTCCACCATATCGAACACCTTGTTAAAAAGTGTGAACGCGCATACTCAATTCTCAGGGTCCTTGCTGGTGTCTGGTGGGGTGCCCACCCAGTCTGTTTAAAATTAGTTTACAATGCCCTTGTTAGGAGCATAATGGACTATGGTTGCTTTGCCTTGGAACCCATAAACAAAACTTCCTTAGTAAAATTAGACCGCATACAATATAAGTGCTTGCGACTGATTTTGGGTTGCATGAAATCAACACCTACAAATGCACTCCAGGTAGAAGCTGTGGATCCACCTCTCCGTCTGCGCCGTCAGTACCTAGCGGACCGCTTCGTGACCAAGGCTTGCTCCCGCTCATCTCACATTCTCATCCAGAAGCTAGAAGAGCTTGATACTATCGTCCGTAAAAGCGCCTTCTGGACAAATAAAGACATTCCCCTCCTACTTAAAAGCTTTAGACAGCTTATGCTCTTTGAGGACTCCCTGGTAACCGCTGATAAATTACCTCTGTACGAATACAGCTTCAGCGTTTTGCTGTACACACCGAAAACTGTCCTGAACATCGGCATCGATAAGGACAACCCCTCAGCAAACGCTTTATTTAATAGTATAGTGCACGAGCGCTGGAGTGACTTCCAGAGATTTTTCACCGACGCATCAAAATTATCCTCTTCTAACCCCGTTGGAGTATCAGTATTCCTACAAAATTCAAAACTTGCGATTCAGTTCAAGTGCCCTCCGGAATCCTCTGTGTTCACTGGTGAATGCATTGGCGTTTTGGAGGCATGCCTTTTCGTAGAATCCCACAATATCGAGAAAGCTGTTATCTTCACTGACTCCCTCAGCTGCCTACAGGCCCTTAACCAGAACCAGCTCAGGTGTAAACTAAATAGCCGTATCATATTAGATATTAAAAAGACCCTGTTGAGTTGCTCCAGTAAAAATCTTGAGGTGGTTCTGGCATGGGTACCAGGACACTCTGGTATAGTAGGCAACGAAAATGCTGACTTGCTCGCTAAACATGCCTGCGGTCACGAAGTGGACCGAAAACACTACCTGCACCAACCCTACGACTTACTTTCACTCCCAAAGCAGCGTCTGTCTGAATCTTGGTTGACCCTGTGGCAGGAGAGTAGCCTCCTCAAGGCTTCCCGCTTCTTCGCTATCCAACCGACGATCAGAACCAAACCGTGGTTTTTTAATTTCAAAAAAGTGTCAAAAAGGGTAGTCTCGGTAATTTGTCGGCTCAGGATCGGCCATTGCTGCACACCCGTGTTTCTTAACAGGATCAGAGTACGTGATAGGACTATCTGTGATTGTGGCCTTGAGGAGGGCGACGTGGACCACATATTTTTTAACTGTACCATAAATAACCGATCTTTAGACTTATACACGTCCCTCCCCAAAATCAACATCCCACTCCCTACTAACTTCGTTTCTCTCCTCACGTATATGTCATCTGATTTATCTATATTACTAATAAAATTTATTGGGGAAAATGAAATTAAATTATAATTTGTGTACTTGTTATCTAAGAATTAATATCTATCTACATGCGAGTATTCCTATGTATTTATCATCCCTTCCTTGTTTCACAGGTAGTGGTTTTGCATGCTGTGGTGTCCAGATGCAAAGCCTCCACAAAGTAACATTCTGTTTTGTTTAGACTACTTTTCAATTTATGCGTCTGTCGTGTCAAGACGTGACTTTGGCAGAAATAGTCGACATCGGCTGGTTGCCATTGCTCCAAAAAAAAAAAAAAAAAAGGAAATGATATGCATATGACAGTTATGACAGCAAGTCTTTTTTTTAAGTAACGTAGTGTTGCCATATGTTATGTTTATTTTAAAATGTGACGTCATCAGAAGGTCAAATGAAGGTTATTGTTTTTTGGCAAAAATAACGCTCATCTTCCTTAATATTTATCTTAAATATAGAAAATATGGTTACTTAGATGTTAATCTAGAAATGGTTTTTGATTCAGCCCTCAAGAAAAAAAATAGTCTTTGCGAATTCTCTATAGCCTGTGATGAAAAGCGAAATAATGTATGTGATCAGTTGTGCCAACTTAGGGGTTTCCCTCTAAATTTAGGGGGAGGAAGTGTAAAATTTTTGGGGCAAGAATTTTTTGGGGTTTTTTTTTTGGGGTTTGTTCCGACGTTTGAAATTTACAATACCAGTGAATTGAATTACATTTTTTAATCCTATACGAAGATGGCATTTTATAAAATTAAAACAGTTGTATTATTTAACGAACGCTGCCAATATGTATTTTCGAACCCAGCCGAGAACGACCGAAGGAACGGCACGCTCCATTCATCCATCACTCATGATAAACGGGAATTTCATTATAATTTCTTTAGATTCGATTGGGATTTTTAATATATATAAATTCGAGCCCTAATCATCATCATCGTCATCTAGGGTTGCCAATCCTACTATATAATATAGTATCCTACTATATTAGGGGCTCAAATACAATATTTCTAAAAAAAATATATAGTAGGCGAAACTACTATATTCTAAAGCTCGCTCTTCAAGTCTAAGTCCGTGAATCGCGCGGCACGACTGCCGCTATTTTTTACTATTATTTTGCCTTGTACTATATTTTTAGAGGTAATAGCTTCGAAAATACTGTATTTGTTAGAAAACAAGTTGGCAACCCCATCCTTATCAGCCAACTGCTGCGCACTACTGGGTAGGTATAGGCCTTTTTCCCCTAATAAAAAATATGTTTATTTAAAAGATGCGTTTTATTTTTTAAGTCAAAACTTCTTGTTAAACGTTACACATACTATTGCGACGTTATTTGTGGATATAACAATTCTAAAAAAAAAAATGGGGGTTTTTAGGGGTATTTTAATATTTTCTTGGGGGATCTTTTCTGTAGGGGTTGTTAACACTGTGATTTGTGAAACGTCAAATGATTATTTTCTGTTCTGTGACGAAAGAATTGACGTTACTAAATACATTAAATCTAATCTGTCGGTGTCGGTTCTTGTTTTTGCAGTCATATTATAGTGTGCAATTAATACTGCCATTCCCACTAGCTCTCTTAACATTCGCATAATGACCGATGTAGACATAAAAGAAGTTTTGGATCGGAATCTCGAAGATGACGAAGTCCAGGAGGTCCTTCGCAATGGCACGGATCTGCGAGAATACGCGCTTCAAATAGACAAAGGGATAAGAGAAGCTGAAAAGAATTCCGTATCAGACTACCTAAAGGAAAGCGAGAACATTGGACAACTGCATAATCAGATAGAGGAGTGCGACGAAATTTTGGCTAAAATGGAGAGTATGCTCATGGTCTTCCAGGTAAGTAACATGTTGTTTTGATACTTTAGATCACTTATCTCAGTGCTGTCAACCTAATCCCGGGTTAGAGGACTGATCAACTCTCTCTCCTCTCTGGTTTGACACTTTTGACAAAAATTTAAGTATTACCAGGAGTTAATTAAGACCATAAATTTGAAGTCACTCATATGAGTGATTTATTATTAGTAACAATTGTTATAGCATCATCTGTCTGGGTATGTGTCGAATGGGAAATTGTTTTGTGATGCCACATCTGCAATCTCATATAAAGTCACACCTGTAACTCAGAGGGGTAAACAGAGATCAGGTTTCAAAGAAACAAACCTTTGCTTCATCAACAATCTGCAGTCTCTTTGATGTTGAATACTAAGGATTTGCAAACTTAAATATTTACTAACTAGTACAAAATAATCTTAACTGAACTTACTGAATGAGTATTTGGCCTGTTATATACTTACAATACAAACATCTTCACCCAAAAGGTGATGTACGAGAGAATGGCAAGATGAGAAGTACCCAAAAGAGGCATTCATGCATGCAATGACTTATGAATGTTGATGAAGCAAAAGAAGTTTCTTAAGATTATGTTCAATTCAATTCAAATATTTTTATTCATTGTAAAAACAGAATGTTTACTTAATGAACGTCAAAGTTGTTAGTTTCACAATTAATGGATTATGTGGAGAAGAAGCTAACAAAGAAACTCCACATTTATTCTTTTCAAAACACGTTTTAACTTAATTAACAGAGTTTTCAACTTAAAATATTAGTCATGAATGTGTTGAACACTAGTCACAATCGTCCTTTAAATAATATTAATCTACTGTTTAATGCCAAACATCTTTGTCTTCTAAATAATCCTTGATGTTATAGTAGGCCTTTTTGCACAAAATGTGCTTAACACATTTTTTAAATCGTGTTGGAGGTAACTCTAATATATCTTGAGGAATTTTGTTGTAGAACCTTATACAGTGCCCCATAAAGGATGTGTTAACTTTTGCAAGTCTAAATAGTGGAAATGACTGAATGAATGAATTTTTTCTAACTGAATGAATATTTTCATAAATGTATTGACATGCAACTGTTAAGATGTTGGTTTCTTTGAAGAAATCTCTTAGCGAATCCCTACTACCTAACTTGTAAATAAATTGGATGGCTCTCTTCTGCAAGATGAAGATAGTCTCAATGTCTGCTGCCCGGCCCCATAGTAGTATACCGTAGGACATAATACTATGGAAGTAACTAAAATAAACAAGCCTAGCAGTTGCAACGTCAGTGAGTTCCCTAATTCTTTTCACTGCATATGCTGCAGAGCTAATTCCGAGTGCTACTTTTACAATATGTGGACCCCATTGTAGTTTTGCATCGATTGTGATGCCCAAAAATACAGTATCATCTACAAATTCTAGTTTTTCATGTCCAATTACTATGTTGTTCTCAACTACTCGTACGTTAGGTAAGGAAAACTTTATACATTTTGTCTTTTTAGAATTTAGCAGCAGATTATTTACTGTGAACCAATCTAGTACTTGCGAGAGAGCATTATTTGCATCGTCAAGATTATGTTCTTGTCTCCTTATTTTAAAAATAAGTGACGTGTCATCAGCAAATAACACTATCTCAGACATTTTTTGTACCATAAACGGTAAATAATTTATATAGACTAGGAAAAGGAGCGGCCCTAAGATAGATCGCTGCGGGACTCCTATTTTTACAAGTGAACCCGAGGATTTAATACGATTTACGTCTGCTTTTTGGACCCTTCCTTCTAAATGCGATCTTAAAAGATCTAAACCTGCACCCTTTATTCCGTAGTGTTTTAACATTAGGAGTAGCGTTTCGTGAGCTACACAATCAAATGCTTTTGATAAATCACAAAATATGCCTACTGCATCCTTGCGATCCTCCCACGCGCTGAAAATATGTTTAAGTAACATAACTCCGGCGTCTGTTGTATTCCGCCCTTTAGTAAAACCAAATTGCTGGCTATGAAAGAGTTGGTAATTATTGAAATGCGTAAGTAATTGATCTAAGATGATCTTCTCAAATATTTTACTTAATACTGGTAGTACTGAGACGGGCCTAAAATTGGTTGGATCGTGTTTATCACCGCTTTTAAATAAGGGTACTAGTCTACTATCTTTCATGAGGTCCGGAAATACTCCCTCATCTACACATTTATTGAAAATTTTTGCTAACTGTAAAGTTAGGACATGGATCACTGAACTAACAAATTTTACTGACATACCCCACAAGTCCTCGGTTTTTTTAAGATTCAATAATTAAAATTTTGTAAGAACGTTATGGGGCTCAATGTAATTAAATGAGAAATCGTGTTCGCACGAGGAGACATGGTCTTTTAGTAATGTTGTTGCACGATCAGGTGACGAGTCTAACGGAACTATAGTCACGATTGGAACATTAGTGAAGAACTGTTCAAATGCTGCAGCGATATCTTCATTTGTCGTTATTATTTTGTCATCAATCTTAAGCGAAATATCTCGGTCTCCTAATTTAGTTTTACCCGTTTCTCTATTTATTATTGTCCAAATAATTTAAATTTTATTCGGTGACTGTAAGATTTTATTCTTTATATGATCGCATTTAGCCTTATGGCAGACGGCCTTAAATAATTTGGAATAGTTTTTGACGTGCTGTATGAATTTGGTGTCATATGTATAAGTCTTTTTGTCATACAGTTCATAAAGTGTGTTTCTACTTTTCCGGATACCCGAGTTTGCCCATTCACTAAATCCTACTTTATTCTCATTATTTGTTAGCTGCCGCAATTTAAAAACTTTTTCAAAACTACCCGACACGACTTTGAAAAAGTCTACATAATGAGCATTAGCATTTTGGTAATTTTCTTGAGTTTTTATGCTACTTTCAAGGTCTACTTTAAATGACTCTAATTTTTTACTTGTTACGGGCCGGCAGAGGATAACCTGTTCTGCGTTTTTTCTATCTATTTCAAAATGAACAATTTGACCACTGTGGTCTGACTTCAAACAATTTACTGTAGAATTATCTGAAAAGTCGCAATCGCAGTAAACATTATCTATGCAGGTGGCAGTAGTTTCGGTTATTCTAGAAGGCTCCAAGAAAATATTTACTAAATTAAACGACTTGAAAATTATTGTCAATTTGGTATTTAAAGCCGAGTCTACCAATAAGTCGATATTGAAGTCACCACAGACTATGACTTTCTTATTACTGCTAGAGGCTACCTTCAAAACATCCTCTAATATTGATTCAAATGAACTGTAATCGCTGGTAGGGGGCCTGTATATGGCTACTACATTGTGTCTAGACAGTTCAACACATGATATTTCAATTACTTTTTCAACAGAAAGTCTGCAAATGTCTTTCCGTTCTTTAAATTTCAAACAATTTTTTGCTAGTATCAAGGATCCCCCGTGCCTTGCAGACTTTCTATTGAAGCAACTGGCTATTTGATAGTTATTCACAGAAAAATTCATTTGTGTTTCTGGTAGCCAGTGCTCTGTGACGCAAAGTATGTCCACTCTATACTGTTCTAAGAACAACTCTAATTCTAATAACTTTCCAGAAAAGCCACCCTGTATATTCTGATTAGCTAAAATTAATTTATTTAAGGGGGGCTTTTCTTTTGTCTGGGCTGACAGTTTAAATCAGCGGTCAAGTTTAACCTACTTAAACTAGGTTTTTTCAGAACCTCAAGAGTACAGAGGTTGGGAAGTATCAATTTTCTTACATTTTGTATAGCCTAGAGGTCCCTGTGCTATTGTCTTAACAATAAGGGGGTCATATACATTGAATGCCAATAATTTGGCAATATGTCGCTTAGAAGAGAGGGGCACATACAATGTGTCCCTAGTGCTATTGTCTTAACAATAAGGGGGTCATATACATTGAATGCCAATAATTTGGCAATATGTCGCTTAGAAGAGAGGGGCACATACAATGTGTCCCTAGTTAATATAAAATTTCGAATAAATATATTCGTATCGAAAAAAAGTACTTGGTCTCGATATTATATAATAGCCAGTTTAATTTATCTATCCGGTCATTTTGTGCCTCTGAGAGAGTTTTTGAAAAGGGAAAAGCACAGATGATAATTTTTCTTACTTGCAAAGCTACTATGGACTCATAATAATTTATTAAGTCACTTTCTTGAATCCCTGTGCTGTTCCCCATTAATAATACAATAGTTGTATTTCTATCATATTGTTTGCTGAGCAAAAGTTTGACTATTTGAATATAAGAGGCATTTGGCATACATACATTCTCTACATGCTACCTTAAGTTGTACTGTAGCTTGGTACCTAAACCTACACCTATTTTGTCAGAGAAAATTAGGGTTTTAAAAGGAGTGTCTTGAATCGAGCTGCGGGTGGGCCCCGACTGCAGCCGACCATACATTTTGCTGGCACTGGTTGATGTAGCTCTGCACCCGCTTACAACCTGACGGCTAGGCTTGCCTCCTTGCTGCTGTGCACAATCCAGCTGTATAGGGGCTGGTGTGGATGGCACACTGTACGGCTGCAAACTTGGCTGCAGACTGACTTTTTCATTGTTCAGCTGCTGGTTGGAGCTTAGGTGTAGAGCGACTGGCTCTCCAGACAGGTCTGATGGTGGTGGCAGAGGTGACAAGGTCACTCCTTCTTCAGAGTCATCCGCAATCTGGACCATGTTAGACTCGACGTGTTTCAGATTGTCCTTGCAGAGCAATCAACCCATTTATTGATGAAATGCAGTCATTATTCTGGGTCTGTACGACTGAGTACTTACAAGTGATGTCCAGTAATTGAAATTGCAGATCTTCCACTTGTAATTGTAACTCAGCCATCCCTAGCTCATGGTCCACTTTGTTGTCAAAAAGTTCCTTCTGGCATTCAGCCATTTCTTTTTCTAATTGCATCTTTTGGCGGTGAATAGGTACACTTTCTATACTATTCCGGCTTTGTTTAATTAGTTTCTGCACCTTCTGAATGTATTTTTTTGTTTTTATATACTTTTTGATTTTGTTCGCACTGTTCATTTTCATACTACCATTGTTCTTGGTAGTGCAAGACCTATCACTGGTTGTAGTTAGGTCAACAGTTGGTATCCCAGCTTCACTCATCATTTCATTGTACAAGGCCATGGTTTTAGAGCTTTCTTTTTGTTCTTCACGCTCACTGATTTGCTGGAGCTCATGGTGTGCCTCAGCAAGCTGGTTTTCAAGCAATTGTATGCACTGTAGTGCCACATCATGGACATCGTGGCACTTGTTAAATGAGTTGAGCTGACGTTGTAGGTCATCCCACTGGCCAGTAAGGTCCTGGCATTGGATGTCCAACTCGCTTAGCTCTTCTGTTAAGTATCAAACCCAGATCTCTGTCTATCCCTTTGAGTTTATGTAATGTAATGTTCCTACTTACTTAATAATTTAAATAAACATGGTTCAATCATTTCAGAATGACCTAGGCAGCATCAGCAATGAAATTATTAGTCTTCAGAAGCGCTCTGTATCCATGTCTGTACAACTATCCAACAGACAAGTACTCAAAGGTCCCCTTTCATCCTTTATAGAGGATATAGCTGTGTCAGAGACTCTGATATTGTGAGTGTTTAGTCGAGTTAAGAATTTATTTTGATACTTTGAGAATAAGACTAAATGTCTGATTAATTTTGTTTTTATTACAGTAGCATAAATAATGTCCCAGTCACAGACAAGGAATTCATGGTCCAGTTAGCAATTCTGAACCAAAAGCTGAACTTCTTGAAAGAACAAGATTTCAAGGAAACTAAAGCATGCCATGATGTTAAGGATGTGCTAGAGAAATTGAAAATTAAAGCTGTGTCCAAAATTAGAGTTTACATTTTAGAACAAATCTTCAAGTTTCGTAAACCAATGGCTAACTACCAGATGCCTCAGAATGCAATGCTGAAGTACAAGTTCTTCTTTGAATTCATTCTTACAAATGAGAGAAACGTCGCCCAAGAAATATGTAATGAGTACATTGATACTTTGAGCAAGGTCTACTACTCCTACTTCAAATCATACTCATCAAGACTTGACAAGTTGAAATATGAAGAGATGCCAACAAAGGATGATCTGATGGGTGTTGAGGATGGATCTAAGGGGGGATTCTTTCAAAAGTCTAATTTAAAAAACAAGAGTACAATTTTCACAATAGGCAACCGTGGTGATGTATTAGCTCAACAGTTGGAAGCTCCAATGATTGTGCCACATGTTCAACAAAAGACAAAGGTAAAGCAGTTGATTTTACATGAGCCTCTAAATGTTATGATTGCACACCTCTATAATAACGTGAATATTTCTGTTCCAGTATTCCTACGAGGCACTGTTCAGGAGTCTTCAATATGCTCTGGTGGACAACGGTTGCAGAGAATATCTCTTCACAACTGAATTTTTCCATGTCAAAGGAAATCATGCTCAAGAGCTCTTTGATAGAATACTCGGAAAAACACTATCATTACTAGTGGTGTGTTTTTGTTACAATACCTATTATTTTTTTACTTTATTACGGTTGAGACTGTGGCTAAGATGATATATTTTACTTTTTTTTTCAGAAAAATGTTGAAAACTATGTCTTGGAGTGCTTTGATTGCCTTGCGCTATTTCTGTGCATACAACTGATAAACAGATACAAATGGATGTGCCACAAAAGAGCAGTTGCTGCATTAGATAGGTACACACCTATCCTATAATTAAATTTCAAGTTCGAAGATCCACTCAGACTCCCCAAGGTTTGCTAGAAGAAATCTCTCACAGAGATAAGCTCGCCTTTGTACATGTACTTTCTTATGTCATATTTCCTGTGCTGTTTTTCGTGTGCAATAAAGGATAATAATAATATCAGAATTTTAAGATAACTAGAATTTTGTGCTACGGTTTGTCAAGCAACCTTTGCATTTTTGTTGCATATTCACCCGTAATGTAACTGAATAGTGTGCACATGTGCTGTCATGCTGGATGCTGCACATCCATTATGTTTTAATTTTTTTCCATTTCGGTTTGTTTCATGTATAAAGAATGTTTATGTAATGTTTTGAGTATTGTGCCGTTAAATAATAGTAGTTTATGCAACTGTCATATAATGAAGGGTATTAAAACACGAGTGTGAGTTTATGAAACGAGCGCAGCGAGTTTCATAATAGTAACGAGTGTTTTAATACCCGTGTTATATGCAGTTGCATACACTACTTTATCTTCACTAATGCAATTAAAAATTAAATTCACTCGTACGTGTATAATCACAGTGATTTTGCCGCCATTAAAATTTAACCAATGAGAGCGCAGCTGCGCGCTTCAATAAAACGCGACCAACCTGATTGGCCCTGCAATCAAGTTGGTCGCGTTTTATTGATGTTATAATGAGATTTTACGATATCGATGTGAATATTATACCATCATGTGAAATTGCTTAAATTGAGTGTTTTGTTGTCTGCGCTATAACAGTAGTAATTATAAGTCAAGTATTGAAAACATAAGTAGAATGTTACAACATTAGTGTAGATAAATGTTTTTATCTATCTAATATTCTTTGTTCTACTACATTATCTAGGTACCTAAATGATCATTTGTCTTTTCAGCTATTGGGATTCTCTGCACAGCATATTTTGGCCAAGATTGGAACATGTTTTGAAACTCAACATTCAAAGTGTAAGAGAATGTGATCCTGCTAAATTGTCCAATAAAGAAATGGGTCCTCACTATGTAAGTATAATTTTTACGTACCTACTTGGTAATTACATCTCTAAACCATTATTAAAAAACTAGCTGACTCGGCAAAAGATATTAAATCGATGAAGCCGTTTCGGAGGAGTTTGATAACAAACACTGTGACAGAGATCTAATAAACAAAACCTCGTGTCACAGTGTTTGTTATCGAACTCCTCCGAAACGGCTTCACCGATTTTTATGACATTTTTGTGTATACATATTTGGTAAATCTGAGAATAGGTCGTGGGCTAATTAATATGGCAAAACAACGTTTGCCCAGTCAGCTAGTTGATATATTAGATTAGGTACTTATGTTATATTATTGGCTTGTTTCAGATAACACGTAGATACGCCGAATTCTCAGCAGCTGTGTTGAGTTTGAGTGAACAGTTCCCTTCTGAAGATCTTAGCAACCTTCTGCTAGTCCTGCAAGATGAAGTCCACTGTTTTCTACTCAAAATGGCAGCAGAGTTCCCTCAAAGAATTCAACAACTGATATTTTTGATTAATAACTATGATATGGTGCTAAGTATTCTCATGGAAAGGACCAGGGACAATACTAAAGAAGCAGAGAGCTTCAGAGATCAACTGCAGGCTCGCAGCGCCGAGTATGTGGAAGAGATATTGAGCCCGCATTTTGGCGGCATCATGCAATTTGTAAAGGAAGGAGAGCATTTACTTGAGACTGATAAGAAAACTGAATTGGCTGGCCTCGAAAAGAAATCTCTCTCTCTGGTTGCTTCATTTAGTGCTGGATGGAAGCAAAGTTTAGAGGAGATACACAGGGAAGTTCTTGTTTCATTTCCTAATCTAGTCACAGGATCTGGTTTACTACAGATGGCACTCACTAACTTCGTGCAATATTACCACAAGTTCGTCAAATTATTGACTCCAAATGCGCGTACGCAACTCGTAAACATCCACGTTATCATGGTAGAAATCAAGAAATACAAAACAAATTATTAATTTATTCATGTGGATATTTTTCATGTAAAATATGTTAAATAAAAGCGAATCATGTAATTCTATTAACGTTTTTATTGCTTCTCTTTCCAAATACGTAACATGTAAGAAATAATGGAAGCCATCTCCATGCGATTTTCACATGGCATAATTCCAAACATTTCTACCTAAATACTCCCTATTCACTTTCCTTACAATATATCACTCGACACTGCTTCCAAGGATAAAATAACACAGGTGTCAACCCAATGCGTATTTCGCTAGGATGCGTGTCCAAACTTTAATCGGTTTCTCTCTCACAAATTCACGCAACATGTCTTCCAGATGCCGCGAGACCTCTCCTTGGGCCTTCCACGACAGTAGAGCCTGTGTGACCCGATACGGGTCGTGCCTTTGGATGTACAAGAGACTTGTGAAAATAGCTTCTTGCATCCTCTGTGAACCTGTAAAGTAGTAATGTTATTTTAGGACTACTCAAATTAATGTTGAGGAAGCGAAATTAATCTGCCAGGATCATGGCAAGTGGCAGTCCCTGGTGTCTACCTACCCCTCTGGGATACAGGCGTGAGTTTATGTACCTATGATTTGGGTTTCCGCAACTCTACTGCTAGTAAGGCTATTTTACGTAGGTATTGGAAGATCTCGTCTACATTTATAATATGTACTACGAAATCTGATAAAACTTATATTACAAAACGAAAATCCCACTGCTAAAAAGTATGCAAACAAGACTAAATGAATCCATTCAATCCAAAACCGCAGCAGGCGAGACCTCCCGTTGACTTTCTCGTAAGTAAGTGTGATCCCGCCTGTTAAAGTTTATGTAGAATAATTTAGGCCTCAATATTAAGTATACTCGTAGATTAAGGTAAACGTTAAAAATTGCACTCCCTAAAACATGTAAATTAGAGTTTGTCATTTTGCATAAAAATCTAATTTTTTCTACTTAATTACTATTAATTATTTATTATGAATATTACTATTAAATGCTTTAAACCAAGAACACAGTGTTACGTAAAATGGACATTCTTCTATATAGGACACTAATTTAAGGATGAAACACACCAACACGGTGGTGGCGGTGGTGGGGCGGTCCATATAAATACTGCTGCAGTAAATGACGTATGTATGGACCGCCACAGCTTTGGTGTGTTTCATCCTTTACGGAGGCTGCGAGATTGGCAGAGCGCGCGAAGCCCGAATTTAATAAAACTATAGAAAATCGGACAAAAATTGTTGTAAAACACAAACTCTAATTCAAGTAACCCTGTAAACATTTCTCTCAGTCGCAGTCGGGTATTAATAACAGCATTTTTATCCACAATTCAAAAAGGTAATTAGTTTCAATAACTATGAAGCAAACGTAATTCTTACTACTTAGCTCCAACATATCGAAAAGCTGATTCAGCACTATTTCACAGTGCACTTTCATATCATTTGGGTAAGGCTTCATCAGGGGGCCCAACATTGACACACCGAACTCCTTGACCCTTTCTGGCAGGTCCTCCTTGTCAATTAACGGAAGAAGTATCCTTTTTAGGAGATTATTCTGACACCACTTTGGGCCTTGGCGCTTTGCAATAATTATTAAAGCTATCCTTAACATCTTCTTCTCAGTTGGTATATCTGAAAAGCAATAAATCGTATTGTAACTTTATTTTTTCCTCTACAAATTTCTAACAAAAATTATTAGGTACAGAAGAGCTTACCACGCAATTGCAAAATTGAATTTTTAAGCAGATCCAACATTCTCGACTCATTCCACTCGGTCATCTCAAATGAGTATCTCTTCTTCAATAAAAATCTAATTTCTTGCACCCTCTTGAAGCTATCTTCGCATTTGTAATAATGAAGTAGGTACACTATGCAAATGACCAACGGACTCTTAGCTGAAAACGACATTAAATTATTGCATTATGTTGAACTGTAAATCTTAATGCAAACAAAATAGTGACCATAATATACCCATACCCATTCCCATGTGCGACAGAGGTAAAACATGCATCCAAACATCAATGCAGGTCTTTATCAAAGGTATCGCCTTGTAAGTTAAGCAATACATCGCATCAAGAATAAAAAGTCGCAGCCTGTTCTTGGCTTTCGAAAATCTGCAAAGCACTGCATAGAAGTGAGACAAACTTTCAATCACATCGAAGTCGGGTGCTTGACCTAGTCTGAAGATTGAAAACTCAATATTTGACATGATTTCGTCAACAATATCGACCGGCGCCCAACTAGTCTTTACTTGGCTAATGAGGTAGAGAAGAATTTGTTCCGACTTTGACATCGGAGGTGCTGGTGGTGTCGTAATTTTATTGAACAACTCTGTTTTCCGAGCGGGTTGCTTTAAAAACTTGAGAAGGCCTGACAAGAAGTGCTTGTAGGGTAATCCCTTTATGTCATCCACTAATTTGTCCAACTCAGCTTTACTTTGTGCAGTCGGACGCTCTTTAATCGACGCAATAGACTGCTTCAGCGTGGTACAAATTGTATCTGTAATGTGTTCTGAAATAAAAATATTAATGGCTTATTAGGAAGTTCCAATAAGAAAATAACTAAAAGGCAGACACAAATGCTAAGTTAGTACCTGGTATCTGCTTATGGCTAAATTTATTATTTCTGTAAATTCCATATTTTTCTATCATCTTGCACAATATATTTTCCTTGGGGTGACTAATGCATTCAGAAACAGTTTTCTGTTGAGATACTGTTTCAATAGTTTCAGTAAACATATCCATATCGCCATAATCTTTACAAGTTTTGTGCTCGTGTTCATTGTTCAATACTGTCTTTTGCTTGTCTGCTACAGGTATATTGTCAGGCCTACAGACATCCATTTTAGACAAGACCGGGTTTTCATACACCTGATCTCTTCCATTAAAACTACGCAGTTTTCTTTTCGTTTCCAACACAGATATACCAATACAAGGTCGTTTGAGACTGCTCCTCTTTCCAGGTGATTTTAAAGGTGTATCGTCGTTTATAGCCGATCCGTTAATTTCGTCACTAAAAATCACATTCTGCTCGTCTTCTGATAGTGATGATTGACGCGTCTTTCTTTGAGTGTTGACTATGGCTTTACTTCTACTCCGTGTTGTGACTGAATTTATTTCTGATACAGATAAAGGGACACATTTTGAAGAGGTTCGAATATCCTTTTTGTCTTCATTAACCAATCGCGGATTCTGTCTGAATTTTAAAATTTTAGGTGCTGGTACTTGCTTAGATTGTTCTAAATCCATTGCTTTGTTATTAAATTCAGTTTTAGCGTGAACGCGACCAGATCGTGTCACGAAAACCTTCTCGTTCTTGTGTTTTTGCTTAGCCCGCAATTCCGCGACGACTGCCAACGCTTTTTCATAAACAGCTTTATCATTAAGTTCTATTTTTCCGGACAAATGCGCTGTATTTGAAGCAGCTCTAGGCCTTAATTTCTTTGTTGGTTTTTTCGGTCCTTCTGCTACCTTGATTTTATTTTTTGGCTGCAACCTTTTCCTTATTTTTTCTAACTTAGTTAATTTACTTTTTTTATAATTTTTTTGAGTATGATTGTTATTACATACAACATCTAACTTTAAGTTAATATCACAGTTATTAATGATTGTTCCCTGTTCTTCGGGGCAATGAAAATTTTCTGCTTCCAAGCCATTATCATCGGATAATGCTGATTCATCAAACAATAGTCTCTCTGCTATCCTACCTTCACTTTTTCGAGAGTTGTTTGTAGTGATCTCTAGAGTTCCACTAAATTCATCAACAGGTTCATCAGAAATGAACAGCTCAGAAGGTTCCTCGTTATTTGTGATTGTAGCATCATCACAAAGATCTGATAACTGGATGAGAAATTCTTTAGAAATTTCTTCAGAAATTTCATTGCTTTCAATGTCCTTGTTTAATTCGTCAACAGCTTTTAGATTATTGTAAGCTACTTCACAGACTGGATTGATTATCCTTTCAACTTCATCTGCCTGTGGATGGTCCATGTTGAATAACTGTTGTGTTTGCATCTCTCTATCACTCACTGTCTTAACCTCATTCTTAGCCCGACCTCCACCGACAAAACTAGGTTCCTCGCACTGTGTTTGAAGCTCCCTCCATCCCTCTTTTACGCAAGACAAGTTTGGATTAATTTCTTTTTCTTCTTTGTCGGCCGAATAAACCCCACGTGGAACTTCGTTACACTCTCTTGCTTTAACTGGGTTTGGGAAGTCAGTTTGTCTCTGAACTGTTTCATCTGTGATGATAGTGTTGGGTCCAATCCCTAGGTTGTTACAATGACTGCTAAGCAGAGATTTAATCTCCTTCACTTGCTGAGCCAGACTGGCTATGCTAGCATGTAAAATTTTGTTTTCCTCTCGTATTTCAGCAGCCTCTTGGCAAGAGTGAATATTTGTATTTTCTGCTGCACTACAACTAGACATTGAAGTTGGACTCTGGGGTAAAGGTGTAATCAAACTATAATGGAGAACCATCTTATTTAGTATTGTAGACACTTCATAATCACTACTATTTTCATCACTAGGTATAATAGTGTTGCTGTTATTGAATTTAAGACATTGGCTCTCGCTCCTTGGTGTATTTTGAAAGACTGTTTGACTGGGAGGTTTCAAGAAACCATCGTTGGTTTCATCTTCAAATTGGTTAGTATCTATATCATCAGACGTAGAGTCCATTACGAACGTTAAGGTTTCAGATGCTGTTTCTAAATTTGGCTGCGTGGAACCGATTGCGATGTCTTCAAGTGTACAATGGTCACTTGTTTCTGGCACGATTTCTGCCTTTGTCGTAGTCTCACTCTCCATTAGATCATCGAAGATGGATGCTCCTGATTTGGTTGCGACAGTAGGCGGGATTGTATGACTAGATACACTATCACTATGATTGTTTAGCGCTGCAACAGAATTAGGCAGAGTATCAACATTGCAGTGATTAGGACTGTGGAATCCTTTTTCATTATCCGAACATGCAAGTGATGATCCCCGGCCTGTGTCAACACTTAATGGTATTTCGTTGCTGCCATTAGAATCGTGATCCATATTATCTTTGTGTTGCTTTGGTTCGTCTGAAACATTAGTATTAGGTTTATGCTGTATATAAAGCACATTAAAAACACAAAATAAACTTACCAAGGTTCTCAGGAAACTACCTGCATTAATGCATAAAATAAACTTACCAAGGTTCTCAGGAAACGAGTCTATTGTTTGTATCTTTTCGTCCAAGATACTTTTTAAGATCTTGTCTGGTTTTAGCACTTTTAGTTCAAGTTCCAACTTGGTGGTCTGAAAATTATAACAAAAAATATTAACGCTTGGATGTGTTAATTACGCATGAACAGCTGAATGGATTTATATTTTGCACACAGTTAGACTATATCTTGAATTAATCGCTGAACGAATTCGCTGACACAGTACAGGAGTAGCTATCAGGCTAAGTAAACACCTGAGAATGAACCTAGGGTTACAATCTATCAATCCGCCCGTATTCGTTGCCATTGTTGCACATAGGCCTCCTTCAACTTCAACTTGCTAGTCCATCGCCACTTCAACTTGCTAATCTTATAGGCTTAGTTCTTTGACGAATTGTCTCATTTCTGATGTGATCCATAAGAGACTCCGAGCATTCTCCGTTCGTAAGTACGCTGTTAAAAGTTAGCAGTGTTACTAAATACAATATATATTTTCTCACCTCCTGGGTATCGCAGTCCGTGAACGCTTCATTCTTCCACGAAACCGAGGTCTCGTCCGCTTCGATGAAGCTGTCATAAGTTTCACAGTCGGACGCTGAGACGTCGCCGCTATCTTCCGACTTCCCTTTGTATATCTTCAATGCATCTAAAAGTCTCCTATCCAGTTTTTCTGCCAAGACGAAAGAAACATGTGATGCTAATTGTCTTAGATAAATTGGTTGCTTATTCTTACAAATATAATTGACCTTTTTTTTAAACCAGTTTTCTTTAGTAGGTATATTCTGTATCGTTTTTTTGTATCGAAGTTGCCTATGAGTTCGATTTTGTACGTTACGTATATCCGTTAATTTTTAGTAAAAACATCACTCGCTAACTGTGACGAAAAACATCGTAAGGAAATCGGCACGTTTGAAATTGCCTTTCCCGTGGTTCTAAGCCGGTTAAGTTGGTGGGAAGACATACTTCATCTATAAACATGTCCGAGGCACCACATTATCAAAAGGGCACTTCACTTATCTAGTGTAGGTATAGGCGGCGATGATGTATAAATCATTTAAAATAGGTAGATTTAAAAGGCCTAAATACGGTATTTGACACGATCAACAATAAATTATTTCATATGCTCGATTAAAACAAAAATTACAAAATATCTCGGAAAATGTATCTCTTTTAGTCAATTACAAGTTGTTACAATTTTTAAATAGATTAAACATAAAAAGAGTGCTGTGAAATGTGACGTCAAAATTCCGTTTTAAAAGTAACTCATTTGATATTTTGTCAAATACCCAATTATAACAGATACACTTTCCCTAGATGTAAACATACGTATTGTTTTAAATACGATCAAAGTCAAGAATTCTATATAAAGGATGGGTTCTTTAGTCAATGAGATGAATTAATTATGTACATTACTCACGCCTGTATCCAGGAGGGGTAGGCAGAGACCAGGGTTTGCTACTTGCCGCGATCCTGACAGACCTCTTTCGCTTCACCAACATTCATTAGTCGTTGCACGCACGCACACCGGTTTCGGATACTTCTTAACTTTTTATTACATCTATCACAAGCAAATAACAAAAATCTTTTTTTAGAATTTATGTCCATGGTTTGTTGCACGCAGGCAAATTTTAACTATCTATTATGGAGTATGGTTTATTTTCTCTGATATACAACAACACGTAGGAATGTTATTGTTGGTACCACGATGTTCCCCTTGTTTTTAGAAGATGTGGAATAGTTTTGCAATGAAAACTTGTAAAGTATGAACTGTTCATTTAAAAATTACACAAATTTTTCTTATTCATCTATATTAATGCCTTTAAACGACCAATGCTTGGACAATATAATCTGGATTTCGGAAACGGCTCCAACGATTTTCATGACTTTTAGTATGCAGGGGGTTTCGGGGGCGATCAATCGATCTAGCTAAGTTTCATTTTTAGAAAACGTCGTTTTATCCGTGTTTTCAGGCCATGAAAAACTGCTACAATATCATTAGAATACGAAGGTAAATTTCGCCACCATCTACAAGGCTGTAATAGCTCAGGTGGGAAATCGGGCTGTCCCGAAACCAGAAGACCCGGTTCGAGTCCAGATGTCTCCAGTTCGGGTAGGTATTTTTTTATCTTTTTTTTCATCGATTAACCAAAAAAAAAACACCGAGCAAAGCTCGCTCATTCAGGTATTATAATCACTGCTAATTCCGCGAATATCTTGGTAAGTTCTTTATATCAAGTTTTTTTTTATATTTACGTTTTGGTGGGATTTCATGACTTTTTTGTTAAGAATATTAGTCTGATGAAGTGCATAATGCTTAGAAATGAGAACCGCCATTATAGTGAGAAAATAGCATAATTTTATTTTCTGTTTATCACACCTCCTAAGAAACCCTTTTTTCTACCTGCAACGGATTACAAGGTAGCACTTCAGAATGTTTACTTAATGAACGTCAAAGTTGTTAGTTTCACAATTAATGGATTATGTGGAGAAGAAGCTAACAAAGAAACTCCACATTTATTCTTTTCAAAACACGTTTTAACTTAATTAACAGAGTTTTCAACTTAAAATATCATGAATGTGTTGAACACTAGTCACAATCGTCCTTTAAATAATATTAATCTACTGTTTAATGCCAAACATCTTTGTCTTCTAAATTATCCTTGATGTTATAGTAAGCCTTTTTGCACAGAATGTGCTTAACACATTTTTTAAATCGCGTTGGAGGTAACTCTAATATATCTTGAGGAATTTTGTTGTAGAACCTTATACAGAGCCCCAAAAAGGATGTGTTAACTTTTGCAAGTCTAAATAGTGGAAATGACAATTTATGTTTATTTCTAGTATTAACATTATGGTGGCCACCAACATTTTGGAAGTCTTTGATATTTTTTCTAACGTACATAATATTTTCATAAATGTATTGACATGCAACTGTTAAGATGTTGGTTTCTTTGAAGAAATCTCTTAGCGAATCCCTACTACCTAACTTATAAACAAATCGGATGGCTCTCTTCTGCAAGATGAAGATAGTCTCAATGTCTGCTGCCCGGCCCCATAGTAGTATACCGTAGGACATAATACTATGGAAGTAACTAAAATAAACAAGCCTAGCAGTTGCAACGTCAGTGAGTTCCCTAATTCTTTTCACTGCATATGCTGCAGAGCTAAGTCCGTGTGCTAATTTTACAATATGTGGACCCCATTGTAGTTTTGCATCGATTGTGATGCCCAAAAGTACAGTATCATCTACAAATTCTAGTTTTTCATGTCCAATTACTATGTTGTTCTCAACTACTCGTACGTTAGGTAAGGAAAACTTTATACATTTTGTCTTTTTAGAATTTAGCAGCAGATTATTTGCTGTGAACCAATCTAGTACTTGCGAGAGAGCATTATTTGCATCGTCAAGATTATTTTCTTGTCTCCTTATTTTAAAAATAAGTGACGTGTCATCAGCAAATAACACTATCTCAGACATTTTTTGTACCATAAACGGTAAATCATTTATATAGACTAGGAAAAGGAGCGGCCCTAAGATAGATCGCTGCGGGACTCCTATTTTTACAAGTGAACCCGAGGATTTAATACGATTTACGTCTGCTTTTTGGACCCTTCCTTCTAAATACGATCTTAAAAGATCTAAACCTGCACCCTTTATTCCATAGTGTTTTAACTTTAGGAGTAGCGTTTCGTGGTCTACACAATCAAATGCTTTTGATAAATCACAAAATATGCCTACTGCATCCTTGCGATCCTCCCACGCGCTGAAAATATGTTTAAGTAACATAACTCCGGAGTCTGTTGCCGGCGACTTAATATACCGTCTCAACTTACTACCCTGTATAACACATTCACCCTATAGATACATTTTATGATTTTAGATTTTTCTTCTTTTAGGTCTTCATATGTCTGGGTCCTAATAAGTTTTTTGCGATGAAATTTTAATAATTTTTTTATTTTATTTTGCTGCTGACACTACATATATTATTTATGAATGCAGGAATGCAAAACATTAATAAATAGGGGTTTCCGTATAAGGTTTTTCTCCAATAATTACGGATTAGGCACTTAAAACGCCGTCTCAATTATGTCCCTGTCAACCTGTATTATGTTAAACTATTTTCGTTATTTTTTTTATCGAGCTTCACATATCTAACGAACGGCTAGTAAGTTTAAAAATATGACATATTGTCGCTATGAAAGTAAAGTGTTATTTTTATTTATTTGCTGGCAGTACATTTTTTTCAACATCTGTAGTTATTATTATTTGTATTTCTATAGTGAGATGTGTGTATTTATGTACCACGTTCCGGGTGCCAAAGAAGAAATTATATGGTCCCAACTGAAAATCAGCTGGTGTTATGCTAACCATAGCACACACCTGTAAAGTCACGGAGGCACATGAGGCGTTTGAGGTCCGAGGTGGCTGGGTACCATACATTACTGTATGGTACCCGGCTGCCTTTGACTCTACATGCCTCACATGTTCTCTTCACGATTGTTTTGTTTTATCTCTGTTTTGTTGACGTTCGTGTCTTTTGTTTGTGTACCTTTTGTTTACTTTGTGTTTCTGTGACAATTTAAATAAATATCCTCTTTCTTTCTTTCTTAAATGCAAATATATTATTAAATCTTCAACGGATTAAGTAGTTCCTGTCAAATTTATACCATGTATAACATGGTCATTCTGTATATTTTTCATGAATCCGATTTTAATAAACACTGTTTATATACCAAATTGCAAATCTCTAGTTCAATTAGAAATACACTAGACTTTTGATGATACATCAGTGAGTGAGTTAGTGAGATCGTCTAAAGTACAATAGCTGGAAGCGTGAAATTTAGAGTAATTTTTCAATGCGGTAACTTTAACCCCTCCCCAAATTTTTAGTCATGTGACATCACTGGCTTCAAAGATAGAGGGGGGTCGAAAAGTGCTCGAATCCCTTCGTGTAATATGTGCACAGCGCGGGCCGGCCGAGAACTTGGCCTTGAAAAGGGAAGAGAAGTTGGCCAGTTTTTTTTACATTAACGTTTTGCTCAAAGGGCTATGGAGCGCAGCATACTGGGTGTGAAGAGGATTGATAAAATCCCGAACACAATGCTGCGTTCCAAAACAAAAATCGCTGATGTTGGAGCTGCGACCGCAAAGCTCAAGTGGAACTGGGCTAGGTCATGTAAGCCGTATGGGTCCAGACATACATAACATAAGCAGCCTATATATGTCCCACTGTAGGGCACAGGCCTTCTCTCAGGGAGAGAGTATGGGCTTAATCACCACGCGTGCCCACCGCGGATTGGCGATTTCAAGCGCTGAGGTATGTGAATAGCTCAGACACTCAGGTTTCCTCACGATGTTTTCCTTCGCCGTTAGCGAGTGGTATTGCTACTATAACTTCACAAATGTACATAATGTGATTTTATGTGTGCAATAAAGTATAAAGTAACTTTGAAAACCAAGTCATAGGTACATGCCCGCACCGGGGATCGAACCTGGGTCTACCACTTCCGAGTCCGAGATTCTACCCACTAGGCTACCACCGCTCGGGTCCAGACAGATGGGCAAAAATTGCCACAGACTGGGTTCCACGCGACGGACATCGCAAATGTGGCAGACCAAGGCGAAGATGGAGCGACGACCTCACAGCTTTCCTACCAGATTGGCAAAGGGTGGCTGAGAACAAAGAGGAGTGGAGAATCCAAGGGGATGCCTTTGCCCAGCAGTGGGACATTGAAAGGGCTCCATGAAAAAAAAATCACGATGTTCCTCTTGCCTACATACGTCCCACTGAAGGGCACAGGCCTTTTCTCAGAGAGAGAGAGAGTACGGGCTTAATTACCATACGTGCCCACCGCGGCTTGGCAATTTCAAGCGCTGAGGTATGTGAACACCTCAGACACTTAGTTTTCCTCACGATGTTTCTGTTCGTTATTATTTACGTATTAAGTTGGATAAATCCTCCGAAAACGAAACATAGAACAACACAGGTACTTACTTTTGCCAAGTACGATCTCTTTCAGTACTAAGATATGCTGAAGCATAACTTCCTTTTCTCGTTCCAAAGACGAGACCTTTTTTTCACATTCCTTTGCATTAGATTTTTGCAACTGGTTCTCAATCTCCATAGCCTCGATTTTGGTTTCATTGTCTTTGACGAGTAACTAGAAATTTGTCAACAGTTAGACAATAATTAAAAGATACATGCTTCATTAAATAAGAAACGTTCAGTAATCGTTACGAACTTTCAGATTTGCTCACCATCGATTTTAAGAACACCAACAAGCTGGTAATCTACTGTTAAAACCTGTCAATCATTTTTTTTTTTGTATGCACTTCCATCTGACTCATGTTAACACAAGATTGACAGATTGCAGTGTACGAGGAACACAGATATTGTATAACAATAAATCATACATACTTGTAACTGATTGGCATGAGATTGAAGAGCGCCATATCTATTTTCTGAGAATGCGCAGCGCTCTTCAAGCTCTTGATTGGCAAATCGAAGTTTCTGTTCACTCTGAAACAAAGTTGTACATCCATCAATGGGGTACTTGCATCTAACTTAGATTGGAGTGACATTGCCTTTATACCATGGACGACACACAAAAACATCAGGAAAAATTTAAAAATAAAACCATAAAAATAATATTTTTTGGGGTTTTCGGGGTCTCAAAAATTGGGAAAAATCAAGTTACTGTAATGGTAAACAACTTATAACATTTTGTCTTTTTATTGAATTCTAAATGTTTTTTAAAAAGAGTGTAGATATATAAAAGTATTATTTTACGAGATAACTGAGATATTATTAAACGCTTCACACATCATAAGGCGTTACATCATAGTTTGAGCCCGATTTGTACGGCGCGTTTTTGTAGCACGTGAATCACGTGCGAAGTGGCGAAGGGTCCATATAAGTCGATTCTCACCGGCTTCCCTTTTTAAAATCCGACTCCGACCAAATCCAGCTACACTCATAATGTCAGCCACTCCAAGTTCTTCATACATTTTATAGAAACAACCCGGAATACTTTAAGTAGCCGCTTTATACAGTAACGCTCTGTCTCGCTCGCACTCCCACAAATAATGGTCTGTCTCGCTCTCCTTCATCGCGCCCGAAAGCTGCCGAGGTAGGCTGCGCCGTCCCGGCTTCCTTTTCTTTCTCTTTTTATTACCGTATAAGAAAGCGAAGCGGGCGCGATCGGTTTTATCACTCGGGCGCGATCGATGTTATAGGGATGGAAAATAAAATTTCAGCAATGCAATAAGAAAAGGCATTAGACTGTTTTTTATAGAAGTGTATTGTTTTGTCGAGAATCAATTTGGAACTACATATTCGGAAGTAAACAAATAGTACGTGCTGTGTGTAAACAACGGATTGTTGTTTGCGTGTGTTTGTGAAAAAAAAATTGTTTTTATGTGGTTATCGCTGTTGTGCTGGATAATTGATATTGTCGCTTCTTTATTCTTTATCTGTCTGCGTTTGTCCCTCATATTTGTTGCGGTTAGTTTTCTCAGTCAATACCTATGGCATTAATTCACAGAGTGTTGTTCAACTATTTGCTCGGTCAAACTTCGTTATCAATTCTTAGTTTTTTAAAAAAAAGCATGCCATTCAGTTAGGCCTCTTTAGACCGGCCGTGCTGTTCCAAACATGACTATTGATTGCAAGAGGAAAGATGGATTTTTTAAACATTTCCATACACGTTTTAACAACAAATATCCGATGCTCCGTTTGGAGCAGGTCGGAATTAGGGATCTTAATAATTTTAATAACTTTTCATTGTTGTTTGCTTTTGTTGTAACATTTTTTACTTACCTAGTACCTGCTAACAAGCATGCATGTAAAGATTTCGCAAGAAAATTAAGAAAACGCTTTTCTTTTTAAAGCTACTTTTATCATACTTGAAGACACTGTCATCATCAAATCATCATAGAATTGACGCTTGCATCCACTCGATGAGGTTTTTTCATATACATAACTACAATTCGGAGTTTATTCTTTAAATTATATATTGCGTAACCAATTAGTGCAGATAGTCTTACCACTTGTTTATCTGGATTACGGCAATGCAACGTACATCGAATTGTCATAGTAAACCATGAATTGTAGTTCTATGTACTCATGAATATAATGATTTTTTATTATTAGACCGACTCTGATACCGCCAAATAATAACATCTGTTCCGTTTGGACGCTATGATGCTACCCATAGACACACTGACGAACGTACTGACAAACTAGCAGATGAACGTACGGACAGACATAGGCGACAAACTTATAGCCCTTATATGAACCCTCGTTTTAAACATTGAAGAAACAGAAGAAAAACATTTATTTAACGCCACATAGACATACATAATAATTATACAGGAAAAGTAAATACAGAAAATAAGGCAGATATAAGACGAAACCAGAAGAAACAATACGTACCTCTTCCAAATATGTAACTTTTTGAAGTGCATTTCTGTAATCAATGCAGACTTGCTTGCATTCTTCTTTGGACTCAAACAGATTTTTCTCAATCTGTTCCAGCACATCTTTCTTTTCATAATACTTTTTGATGAGAGAGCTGTAAGGCAAATGTTACATAAGAAGGAGTATATTTATAAAGTCATACAAACAGCAAACCTGTTTGTCACAGTAGCAGAAAGCATAATATGTTTAGAAAAAAGATAACCGACTAATTAAGAACCTCCTCTTTTTTTAAAGTCGGTGAAAAATACCAATCCAGCTTGTATTTGCGAAATTAAAACTAGAAACGTATCAGGCCAACTGTCGGCCCCTTCAAACAACTAATTCGCATTGGTTTACTTGATATGTAATTTATTATAATAAAATTACTATTACTAGCTGACCCGGAAACGTTGTCTTGCTTGGATATCAATTAGCCTACGACCCATTCTCAGACCTACCAAACATACACAAAAAAAATCATAGAAATCGGTGAAGTCGTTTCGGAGGAGTTCGATAACAAATACTGTGACACTGACACGAGATTTTTATATATTAGATTACTAGCATTTGCCCGCGACTTCGTCCGCATGGAATTTTTTCACGTTTCTACAATTAGCCAGGAGGGGGGAGAAGGAGACGCCTTACTCGGACAAAATTTGCGCTTTAAAGCTTAATATTTCGCAAACGAAACCCTAAATGCAAAAATAGTCTTGCTACACCCACAGGATTTTTCAACGACCAATCTAACGATGCCCCACACGATGGGGTAGACGAGAAAAATCTTATGAAGTAGCAATAACTTTGTTATTTCACTGATTTTTTCGTTCGGTTGGAGCCGGCGGTGCAGGTGGGTTGCGGTATTCTGCGCCATCGGACAATGCCAAGGCGACTTATAAAAATGGTAGGACTGTACAAATGTTTCACGTTAAGTTGCCTTTTTGTAACTAGTTAGCTAGTTGTAATACTTTTTTTTTGTATCGAACCAATGTCAGCACATATGCAAGTTATATAATACTTACTCAGTAGCAATTGTTTTCTTCTTAGCAACCAGTACAGCCTTCCTTTGTTTCTCCAATTTGTTCAGGACCTGGTTGATAACAAAGTGTAGAACCAGTTAACAAATAAATAACAATTTAAAAATGTTAGGGCCAGTTTTTGAATTGACAATTTCTGTAAGTAAATAGGTAACTGTAGCCCTGTCTCTTCGAATTTCCCAGAAAAGAGCGTGATGGAACATTAATTAAGTATTTCCTTAGCGAAATTCTCAATTCAGAAACCGGCCCTTATTATCATTAAAATTCTTTATTGCACCAAGTAAATATTGTACAATAGGCAGGCTTAACACTAATTAAAAATGGATATGGAATACATAACCAATATCATCCTATTATACAGATAATAAAGCAAACTAATCAATATTATTACAGAAAGGAAAATTGGTGCAGCAACCAATGAAAATTCCCATTTGCCTGCCGTGCTTGCCCAACACATCTAAAGGCGAAGGCGACTTTGCCCTTTGGGTGGCTTTTGTATTTAAAAAAAAAAATGTTTTCTTTCATTTGCTTAGTGGGAGTCAGACTAACACCTGGGCGGTCATTGTTATTTGTTGTTGTACTATAAGGGCTGCTGAATCGAATCACTTCATGATTTCATGATTTCAATAGATATTGTAACTAAATTGTAAAAATAAAATATGATTGAAGATTGCACACAAAATCCACTCCTGTACTATAAGGTTCATGTTTTAGGGCTCTGCATCTCAAAAGAAAAGGTGCTAAGTGCAAGTCAGACTCGCACACTGGATTCCATAATCCATAATATATTTAATATATAATTTGACTCTTAGCAGAGTGTAATTTGAAACACACCTGGAGGTTTTTATTATTTGTGGTTATACTTTAGTAAATGCACAATCATCAACATCATTCTGTCACAAGAAGTCCACTGCTGGACATAGGCCTCCTCCATGGAATTTCAAAAAGACCGGTTGGAAGTGGCCTGCATCCAGCGTCTTCCTGCCACTTGGATGAGGTCATCTGTCCATCTTTTGGCTGGTCGTACTACGCTGCGCTTGCCGATATGTGGTCTCCATTCGAGAACTTTTCGGCCCCAGTGTGTGTTACCAGTGATGACTTATGGCACTAAAACGTGGTCTCTCGCTGTGGGTCTCAAGAAGGCTCAAGGTCACGCAACAAGCTATGGAAAGGGCTATGCTCGGAATTTCTCTACGAGATCGAATCAGAAATGATGAGATCCGTAGACGAACGAAAGTCATCGACATAGCCCAGCGGATTAGTAAGTTTAAGTGGCAATGGGTGGGGCACATAGCAAGCAGAACTGATGGCCGATGGGGCCGAAATGCACAATAATCACATAAAATGATTAGGTCAATAAGTGACATAATATGAAAATAACAAAAAGAACTCAGTTCTAAGCGAGTACCTAACATACCCATCATTTTTGGGAATTCCTAAAAATGCGTTTCGTTTTCAAGCATGGACAAGTGCCATATGTGCTCAAAGCAAAATCGACAAAATTATGTAGAAAATCCAAAGAAGTCATCAAAAATAAGCAAAGCAAAGACCCCGCCCCCTGCAGTGCTTACATATATACTTAAACATAGATGTAGGCTGTGGTATCAGCAGGCAGCTGACTCAGCATTAAGTGACAATTCGGTATTTGACACAATCATCAATAAACATAAACATTGACATACAGAAACATACATTGCTTCTGGTCCCACACTAGGATACTCTGTGTGGTGGAAACCAGAAACAACGACATAACAAACATGTAAACATCCAAGACCTAGGGGTTTTTTTATGTCCCCAGCCGGGATTCGAACCCGGGACCTCTCGCATGATATGCAGATGCGCTACCGCTGCGCCACGAGGTCGTCAATAAATTATTTCATATGCTTGAATTACAAAATATCTCGGAAAATGTACCGTAAACTGGGGTGAATAACAACATGTTTCAAGGTTTAATGCCATACATTTTTTGCAAACCCGAGCTGAATCCTTTAAGTAATAACTAGATGCGAGTCTTGGATAGTTTTTTCATTTCTAGTGACCCCAATACGTTAAACTATTAGTTTTAATAAAGTGTCCATTAAAAGATTGCGTGTTGCAATTCAGACTTTGACTGGGTCACTAAAAACGAGATATGGGGTCATTAGCAACAGTTTCAGAAATTATAGGATTTTATTGACAAATTGACAGATTTGCAATGAAATAACGTCCATTTTTATGTTGATAACTTTATTAGAGTTTGCTTAACTATATAGGTACTACAAAAGTAAAAAAAAAAGAGACCTTAAATCTTTTTAAAAGATAGCAGAAAACAGGAACGTTAGAGATCACAATTTATTCTTAAAACTAGTATAAAAAAGTTGAATCTGCTCACTCTGAGCTTTCATCATCATCAGGCCCATAACCAGATTTGATGGGATTAAAGTCCTCATCTGCCACGCTGTCATCACTGTCTGCTTCTAAACAATGACGACATATAAATTCAATGGCCAAGACGTCATGTCCTGAACATTTGCAGCATATCAGGTTTTTGCACACATTGCAAATTCAAATTCAGAATTGAGGGCAGTTTGCCCACCCAGCTTTTTCATAGACCTGGTAACATGTCGAAAAAGAACTGTGTTTTCAATGTTATGCTTTTCTCCAGCAGCCCGAAATGATAAATTGTTAATGTTTTTGTCTTCTAAAGCCTTTTCAATGTCTTCCTTTTTGTAAGAAACATGTCTTTTACTCCTGGATCTGGCTTATAATTTCGAGGCATTTTAGCAGCTTGAATGATCACCCTGTAAATAACATGTACACAGATTCAGATTCTGTTTATAAATAGTATAAAAACATACAGGTAACTCGAAAAATATTACCCAAAACACAAGCCAAAATGTGTTGTTATTGACCCCATAAGTCGTTGGTATTCACCCCACATGTCGTTGTTAGTGACCCCATAGCGCGTTGTTAATCACCCCGTTTGGCAATAAAATTCTAGCCTCTAATTTTAAGTGTACAGAAACTCGTCAAATACTCAATGTAAAGCTTACCTCTTTGTCGTATCCTGTAAACGATGAACAAAAGCCATAGAATACCACAGAAAAACTGATCTTGTTGGGTTTTTTCCTGCCGAAAACAATTCAATTCAATTCTGCTTTATGGACTCACTACATTGATTATACAGTACAACTTCGCCAATGTCACGTGTTAGGCAAGACTATAGCCAATCACAACAGCGAACGAGGCTCGGTCAGAATTTTGAAGCAATCAGAACTGTTTGTCGGAAGGTTATTAAGGGATGCTTAGTGATTTTAGACCGTTTATCAGGGAGGACATCCAAAAGAGAAAATCGGGGATTGGGACAATTAAGAAGCAGATGTTCTGCAGAGCCGTCGTCCAATCCACACTCACAAAAGGAGTTGTCTCTCACTCGGATCTTAGCCAGGTGGACCGGTGTGCAGGCATGCCCCAAGCGTAAACGACAAATGGTCGAGGTCACACGTTTAACCAGATCACGAAATCTAAAAAACCATGGTTTCGACGGGATGACAGGTTGAATTTCCGCATAATGCTTGCCTTTAAAGGTTTGGGAGATCTTCCAGTCATTATCCCAGGATTTTTTCATCCGTGAGCCGGCCAAGGGGGCCAAATCGTGGGCAGCTATTTTATAATGAGGGATGTCACCAATTTGAGTGGCTATTTTAGCATGGGCATCGGCAGTATCGTTGCCAATAATGCCACAGTGTCCGGGAATCCATGCAATGGTTATGTCTACATTTGATTCTGCCAAAGCTTCTCTAATTTGGAGTATTACTGGGAATTTTTGTTTACTTTTAAAGGGGTTTGCTTGTATGGCATAAAGGCTACTCAGGGAGTCCGTGAGGATGATGCATCTGTCTATGTTATGGTTTTGAGCGTTGCAGATTGCCTCTAGAATTGCGATGGCTTCCCCTGTGAAGACTGAGGATAATGGGGGCAGTCTGAAACTGAGAACTATCTGAGTTCTGGGAACCCATACCGCAGCTCCCACGTCACCTTCTTCAGAGAGTTTGGAAGCATCTGTGAAGATAGGTATCCAATCTTTCCAGTCCCTTTCCATAATACTTCTGTATTGTCTCTCCGCAAACATGGAGTCCTTATCAATGCCAAAACTGGTAACATAAGGAGGGGTGAATTGGAGGGCGTTGTAATTGGTGCTAAAGAGTGGGCATTTGTCAAATTTTTGGATCGGATAATGAATTTGCGTAATCATTCGGAAGCTTTTTAAAAGGCATGAAGGTTTCAAATTGTTGTTGGAATTGGATAAGTCTGATAGTATCTGAAGCTTACTCCATAAAGGATGACTTGAATATTGTGTAATTTTGAATAGAAATTTGTCACATAGGTATTGTCTTCGTACGTGGAGGGGAGGGTCTGAGCACTCAACTTGGAGCGCATTTGTCGGGGTCGACTTCATCGCCCCAATCACTGTCCGAAGGCCTTTGTATTGGGAGGGATTTATTTTATCTGCAGCTGTTTGGAGTACGGGTCCAAAACAAAACTACCGTAGTCGAGGTGGCTTCTTATGATGGCATTATAAAGGAGTTTTTGGCAGTATGGATGGGAACCCCACCATACACCAGAAAGATGCCGAAAACAATAGTTTTTTTCCATTTTTCAAAATGGGTGTTTTTTTTTTTACTTACTTTGACAGCTGTCATCAAGTAGTGTTGTCAGAATTTAAAAAAAGTATTGACCATAGACACGTAACTTTTTTATTGAACATTAGGCATAGATTTTGCTTAAGTCTTTCTTTACTTTATTCTTGAAAGTGTTGTTAAACACCCCTGTAGACTACAGGCTGTAGTTGCAAAACACCCCAGATTACGGTATCTAATAGGAGTTTATGTGACTGTCACATAATGAGGGTTATTAAAACACGAGCGAGATTTTAAAAAACGAGCCTTGGCGAGTTTTTTAATAGCATTGGCGAGTGTTTTAATACCAAGTTATGTGCAGTCTCATACACTACTTTATCTACACTCATGTCTTAATCTTCAAAGGAAAACACGTTTGACAAGCTTTGTACTATACATAAATCTACGGTTATTAACTAAACTCATATTGATATGAAACAAAATTTTCAATTATAAATTTATTTTTTAGTTGCACTTTTGGTACCACGAAAATGAAATTAGGTTTTTTATAGAGTCAACTTTTGACATTAAAAAAAAACTTAAGTTTTGTTCCGTGATCACAGCAACACTTTAAAAAAAATAACTGTAACATAAAGTGAAAAATCTGACCTTTAATGTAACTTTATATTACACTTTTTTTTTATTTTCTTTAAAGTTATGTATTGTTTAAAGCCTGTCAATATGTGTTTACCTTTGAATTCTTAATTTGAAGATTATGATATGAGTGTAGATAAAATTATAATAACTAGTCAATTACTAGTTATTCTAATTTTTAAATAGATTAAACATAAAAAGAGTGCTCTGAAATGTGATGTCATAAGCCAGTATTTTCATACAAAATTCCGTTTTAAAAGTAACTCATTTGATATTTTGTCAAATTCCTAATTGCATGGAATAGGTATCAATCTTTCGATATACTAAAAAGAAAAAATGCTAAGCATCCTATTAAATCTTATTACTTGTCTTATTATAATCCACAATAATAATGCATTTTCTGTGAAAATTTGAATTTTGGTCCTAGTTTAAACAGATTTATTTTTAAATACTATCCAAGTCAAGATATTGCTTATAGGGAGGGGTAGTCTATATTTCATGAATTAATGAGATGAACTTAGGTCAAGCACACACACATTATTTCTTTCCTTACTTTAACAATTTCTATAATATACATGTAGACTAAAGCTAAATGAAATTAAATTCCTATTACGGTTGTCAAATTAGACAGTCAGTTTGATGTTGTAGGCATTAGTAAGATCCCGGTCCCAAAATGCCAGCAGATGGATGCGTCTGATAGCTCCAGTAGAAAGCGAGCAGCAGTGTCCAAGCCACCACCGGATTTACCATCTAAATTTCCCAGGGCTACTCTTGAACTTAGGCAAAAGTACTCTGCACTCGACAAAGGCCCATTTATTGTACATGTTTCTAAAGTCCAGCCAGAAGAGAACTCTGGTTCAAGCTTGCACCAGGTTAAGTTTGGGTTATTCCTCCTAAAGCACAACATTGGCAATGTCTTGAATGATGGTATAAAACGGATAGGACGTAACCGAGTTTCTGTCGAGTTCAAATCGCCAGAAGACGCAAATGCTTTCGCTGTCAACCCGATCCTAGAACAGAACCAATTCCAAGCAGTAGTCCCCCAATATAATGTCACTCGAATGGGCCTTGTGAGGGGGGTTCCTACTGAATGGTCAGAAGATGAGGTAAGAAATTTGTTAAAGGTTCCAACAGGCTGTGGTAATGTTATTAAGGTTCGCAGAATGAACAAAAAAACAGTGGATAATGAAGGTCACTCAGTATGGGTCCCAAGGCAAACAGTGGTTCTCACATTTGATGGGCAGGTTCTCCCTAAAAGAGTGTTCTGTTGCTACTCTGCTTTGGAAGTTGAGCAATATACTTATCCAACAGTGCAATGCTTTAATTGCTGCCGGTTTGGACATACACGAACTCAATGTCGGTCAAAACCTAGATGCTATAAGTGCGGTAGGGACCATCCTGGTGATGGTTGCGAAATTAAGGACTGTGAGGCCGTGTGCTTATTATGTGATGGTGACCACCCTGCCACCAGCAAGGATTGTCCGGAGTATGGTAGACAGCGTGCAATTAAAGTTCTGATGGCAGAGCAGTCAATTTCATATTTTGAGGCAAATAAAAGGATTCCTGCTATTTCCAAAAGCTATGCAAATGCAGTAAAGTCATCTCCTCCATCATCGCCTCCCTTATTTTCCCAATCACTGACAAGTCCTCCCCAAAGGCAGCAATCTTCTAGAGCATTCAAAAAAACTGTCTTTTTAAAACCCAGGACTCATTCTCCCCTTTCTCCAGGGTATGATAGGCTCGCGCATCAAGAATTGACAAGGGATTATTCCTTTTCACCATCCCGTAATGGCTGTGCTTTGGGCCAAAGTTGGCATTCAGCCAATCCTGCTAATGAGGATCCCATCGAGCAGCTTGTTTCCCTTCTCACTAAACTTATTACAGCCAAATCCCTACCAGACCACGTTGCCCAAAAGCTTAGTGATATTTTATCTGTTCTCCATAATGGCCTTCCACCTTCTTCAATGGAATGTTAGAAGCATTAATAACAAAAAACATGAACTAATTCATATCTTAAACAAATACAAACCAGCAATTTGCTGCCTGAGTGAAACTTGGCTGCGGCCAAGTACCAATTTCAATGTAAATAGCTTTAATTGTGTTCGCGATGATAGGGCTGACAACTATGGTGGCTGTGCCATTCTTGTTAGTAACAAAATCCCCTTTTCACCAGTTTCTCTTCCCTCTTTGGGCAATGATGTTAATTTAGTTGGAGTAAAATCTTTAGGCATCACTATTGTCTCTATCTATATTTCAAACCCTTCTATCACACTAATTCCTCCGCTTCGTTTACTAATATCACAGTTACAGTCACCTTTTATTATTATGGGTGATTTTAATGGACATCACTATAGATGGGGCTCGGACCATTGTGACACCTTTGGCCAGGAATTTATTGAGGTCATTGATGATGCAGATCTATGTGTCTTAAATGATGGCAGACCTACCCGCAGGGGTTATATAGGAGGTAGGAAAAGTTGTGTTGACTTAACCATCTGCTCACTAGATCTAGGTTCTCGCTGTATTTGGGATCGCTTAAACTACACTTATGAAAGTGATCACTTTCCAATACTTGTTTGTTTACCCCATAAATCTGTCCCAGAAAAATCAGTTAGTCCTTTACTCAAATATCGACTTACTAAAAGTGGCTGGGACACTTATTCTGACATTTTAGAGCGAGAGATTCAGTCCCTACCTATTGTTGAAAATTCCGACCTAGCTTCTACCTATAGTGCTTTCACCAATGCCATTAAATTTTCTGCTGAGAATGCTTTTCCAACTAAAAAACCGCACTCTGGAAAAATCCCTTCCCCTCCCTGGTGGGATGAGGAATGTACACGTATTATTAAAGAACGTATTGAGGCGGAAAAAATCTGTAATGAATTTTGCTCCATTAATAACCTAATCGAGTATCGTAAACTTCTGGCCAAATCTAGAAGATTTTTACGTAGGAAAAAAAGAGCAAGTTGGCTAGCCTTTTGTTCTTCCCTTTCCCCATCTACTCCACCATCTTTAGTATGGAGGCAAATCAATCGTTTTAGAAATAGTTTTTCCCCTAGACAGTCCTCTTATATCTCGGATGAAGTTGCTGAAGCATTCTTTGTCAAACTAGCTCCTCCCTATGTACCTACTGAAGAGGAATTATGGATTCCGGACATTTCTGCAAATAGTTCCCAGGACCCTTTTGACAAACCCTTTTCTGCAGACGAATTAAAATCTGTTTTGTCCCATGTAAAGAACTCTGCTCCAGGAGAGGATGGCTTCCCATATTCATTCCTATCAAAATCAGGACCCAACACATTTGCTTATTTTCTAAAAATTGCCAACATGTGTTTCCAAACAGGTTTTGTTCCAGATTCTTGGAAAAAACAATTAGTCATGCCCATCCTCAAGCCTCAGAAAAGTTCCGATGACCCAAATGGTTTCCGTCCTATAGCTCTTTCATCTGCATTATCAAAGATTCTAGAGCATCTAATTAAAAATCGACTGGAGTGGCTTGTAGAAAACAGGGACATTTTACCTAGAACGCAGTTCGGATTCAGAAAAGGGTTGGGAACTATGGATAGTATCGCAGTCCTTACTACTGATATCAGGATAGCTCTTAGTAAGAATATGTCTACGGTGGCTGCCTTCTTAGATATCTCCTCAGCTTACGATAGTGTCATTCTTTCAATTCTCAGAAATAAATTGCTTCAGCTAAAGATCCCTCCAAAGATTGTTCGCTGCATTCACCTATTGTTAATGGCGCGGTCTGTTACGCTCCGGTTGCCAGACTTTAACCCTGGTCCCAGAACACTATGGAAAGGGCTTCCTCAAGGTTCGGTGTTAAGCCCAATACTTTTTAATCTGTATACCTACGATATGAATTCTAGTCTTAATTATAACTGTGAAGTCCTACAGTATGCTGATGATGTGGCTCTGTATGTCTCTGACAGTTCCATTGAAGACGCAGCAGATTCTTTGAGCTTATCTCTTGATTCCCTTAGCCACTGGCTCTTTGCTCATGGCCTTTCCGTGGCAGCGCAAAAGAGTTCTTTAATGGTATTTTCTAGAAAACGTCGTATACCCGATATCGAAGTAAGCCTTGAAAATATTCCAATCCCTCTGAAGTCGAAGGTGAAGTTTTTAGGGGTCTATCTTGATCCTAGATTAAGCGGCGTCCATCATATTGAGCACCTAGTTAAAAAATGTGAGCGTGTTTACACCATTCTGCGTGTTCTTGCTGGGGTTTGGTGGGGTGCCCACCCCTTTAGCCTTAAAATAGTATATAACGCTCTGATTAGAAGCGTTATCGATTACGGCTGTTTCGCCTTGGAGCCAATGAATAAAACCTCCCTAGTTAAGTTAGACCGCATTCAATACAAATGTTTACGACTGGTTTTAGGCTGTATGAAATCGACACCGACTAATGCTCTTCAAGTTGAAGCGGTTGATCCTCCTCTTCAACTTCGACGCCAGTTTCTTTCGGACCGTTTTATAACCAAAGTCTGCTCCCGTACGTCTCATATTCTCCCTCCGAAATTACAAGATCTGTATTCCCTCACCCGTACAAGCTCCTACTGGAATAGCAAAGAAATTCCCCAAATTGTTAAGAGTTTCGGATGGCTTGGGAATTTCGGGAACTCTATGGTTACAACCAGTAAAGTGCCGATCTTTGATTACAGCTATGAAGTGTTACAGTATAAGCCTAAAACTATTCTGAACATCGGTATAGGTAAAGATGATCCTTCAGCTAACACCAACTTTAATGCTGCTGTAAGTGAACGATGGAATGGTTGGCAAAGATTTTACACTGACGCGTCGAAATTATCATCGTCCTCCCCGGTAGGGGTTTCGATATTTTTGGAAAACTCTAAATTGGCTATTCAATTTAAATGTCCTCCGGAGTCCTCTGTATTTACTGGCGAGTGTATTGGAATACTGGAGGCCTCCCTTTTTGTTGAATCGCACAACATTAATAATGCGGTTATTTTTACTGACTCGTTAAGTTGCCTTCAAGCTCTGGATCACAATCAGTTTAAATCAAAATTAAATTGTAAAATCATTCTGGATATTAAAAAGTCTTTACTAAATTGCGCTAAGAATAACCTCGAGGTCAACCTGGTCTGGATACCTGGCCACTCAGGTATAGCGGGCAATGAGAATGCGGATGCTATTGCTAAACATGCCTGTACTCACGAAGTGGACCGGAAGCACTACTCTCACTATCCCTATGACTTACTGGCGTTGTCAAAAAAACGACTAAACGACTCCTGGTCGAGCCTGTGGGAAGAGAGCAGTCGCTTCAAGGGTTCTCGCTTTTTCGCCATTCAACCAACTATCAGACTCAAACCATGGTTTTGCAAATTCAAAAAGGTTGGTAAAAGAGTTGTGTCGGTAATTACACGTCTCCGGATTGGTCACTGCTGTACGCCTGTCTTCTTAAATAAAATCAGAGTGCGTGATAACTCGATTTGTGAGTGTGGTCTTGAGGAGGGTGATCTCGACCACATATTCTTCAACTGCCCTAAAAATAATAGATCAATAAATTTGTATAATTGTATTCCATCTATAGATATTCCACTACCTATTAACTTCACATGTTTGCTGACACATTTATCATCGTCCATGGAACTTTATGTATTATTTATCAAGTTCATCGGGGAAAATGATATTAAGTTATAGATAGCTACAGTTTTGTGTATTGTATAGTAGTATCAAGTACCTTCTTAATTATAAAAATATGTATTATCTCAGCTTACGTACTGTTACTTGATTATCATTGTTTGTATATTGTTTCAGAATTGCTGTAGATAGAAACTCCATTTAGTCCACACTAGCTTAAAGTCTTCACAAAGAAATCAAAATTTAAATAAATAAAAAAATTGCCCATTTCGTGTCAAGACGTGACTTTGGCAGAATTTGTCGGCATCGGCTGGTTGCCATTTCAACAAGAAAAAAAAAAAAAAAAAAAAAGATCCCGGTCAGCAAACTTCGAGTATGGATCCCTTAAAATAGAACAGTTTCAGGATCACTTTGCTGTCTGTTTGTCCATCAAGATCCTTTTTCTCAAGAACAGATAGGCTATCCGTGCAAAATTATTATCAAATACTAAGACATAGTCTCTTCAATGTGTAAAAATTAGAGCATCTAACCCGTTGCTCATGTTGTCAGTTGTTGGTTTTTTATGCACTTTAGCCAACTGACTGTTGTTAACAGTAGCCTAACAGATTGTAAGTCAGATTAAACCAGGGCCACTTCAATGTGAGGCAACCATCTATTCTTTGCACTATCAGCGCTTATCATGAACCTGAACCTAATAAACCATATAACGTGTTAAAAAATGGGATATGGTTTGGGTAACCACTTTTGTCACAAAAAAGTGCTTAGGTAAGGAAAGAAAATCGATTGTGGTAACGTTTTTGTCTTTTACCCCCATAAACTCAAATAACAACAAAACATCAAAGGAAACTGTGCAAAATTGTAGCAATCGCTATGCAAGAATACAAACGCATCCATAATAATGTAAGCTGCTCCGTAAAAGAAAAAACTACATAAATACTAAAGATAACCTCTACATACCGTCACGTCATTGTTTTCATGAAGAAAATCCAAATCAAAGTCTAATACAGCGTCTCCAAAGGAACTGGCCATGATCAACAATACTGTATGCTAAAATAATAACACACTAGTTTTACGAGCCTATTGCAGTTCATAATTTCTCAGCTTCAACCGGCAAAACAAGACACCACACACCCGCCATGCCAATCAACTTAACCAAAGACAGACTAGAGCTAGACTTAGTGTTGCCACCTTAGTTTTAGTGATGGGGCAGTTTAAGAAGCTAAAAAGGGCTAGATCGGACTAGATGGAGCACAAATTACCAAGAAAAGACTTGCTGTAAAAAAAGCCTAAAATTACACCTTCACTAATGATTTCAATGATGCATTTATTTCTTAGTTTGAATCACAATAACATTTTTCAAAATTAAACTGAATTTGAAGAAAAAATAAATCAATTTACAAAATTGAAAATATTATTTAGTTATTTAGTTGTTCCAACTGCCTGCCCGTCTACAAATAATAATAATAATTTAACTAAAATTAAAAAAATAACAGGTTCTTACACATAACGGTTGATTTAAAATATCTTTAATTAGTCGGTTCATAAAAAGTAAACGCTCTGGGTATTCCCCGCCACCGCCGGACTACGGGGAATACCCGATGGGTGCAGCGTAGAGATGCGGTATGTTGCCATAGTGGAACAAATGGAATCTACCACAAAAACATAAATAAATTAAGAAAATTAAAAAGGCTAGATAGCCCTTTCCGGGCAAAATCATTAAACAATGAGTCCACCTGCAGTAAAAAGTGCTAGATCTAGCCCCAAAAATGGCTAAGGTGGCAACACTGACTAGACTACAGCTAGATAGAGATGAGGTGGAGATGAGAGATGGGCCGAGGAGAATGTACTGTGAAAAATCGAGAAAGGATTTCTTCGTTAAATTAATACAGCTCATTTATACACTGGAATCCACAAATATATTTACTGTACATTTGCAATTAAGGTAATGCCGGATCCGGTGGCCGATACCGATACCAAGGCTGGACCAGAGCAATTTAAAACTTTCGTACAGACCACAGCAAGTCACCCTTTACCTTGTTGCTGCAAAGTCACCCTTAACATAACTGATTACAGTGCACGTATGTAAAGGTTGTTATGCTGTCGACGCACATACGAACGGCTGATATCAAATAAGTTAACAAGTTGTCAGTGCGTCTGCAGCCTGGTCCGCTTGATCAACAGTCAGACGAATCCGATTGGCAAATTGTCAGCCCAGGGCGGGCGCTACTACGTAAGTCCTCCACTCTATGGGGTTATCCGATTTAACCTATACTCCGAACTTTTAAATACGTGGGAAACTCAAATTGCGAACACAAAATAAAATGTACTAGGTATTTGTAAATATGTTTTTATTCATTCTTTTCAAAGTAACCACTTTCCACCAGCCTCTATACAAAGTTTTTGAAACAATTTGTCCATTCCGCCGCAGACACCTCATTTACAGCCTGCTCGACCGCTGACAGCGCATATTCCGGCGACGAAAATTGTATCCCTTTGAGCTGATTTCTTATTTTCACGACCAAAAAGAAGTCACACGGTGCAAGGTCAGGGCTGTAAGGAGTGTGACCCAGGAATTCGATGGGCGTGCTGTCCAGGAAGTCCCACGTGTTGAGCTCGGTGTAAGCGGGCGCTTTGTCTTGGTGAAGCAGAGGGTACGTGGATGCGAATGTTGAGAGACCGCGAAAGATGGAAAAGGGCAGAGAGGTGGCCTGATGATGGTGAAGCAGGAAATTATTTGGTGAAACTCTGCTATGTAAATTGTAAAAAACTCTTACTCTCTTATAGTCTGTGGAGATTTTAATATCGACTTGCTGGTAGATTCCCCTTTAAATACTAAGTTAAAACTTGTTTTCAAGTCTTTTAATTTAGTTAATATGTATTTTCTTAAAGCCCATTAGGATTACCGAAATCACAGCCACCTTTCTTGACAATGTATACTGTGTACACAGTGGTCAAATTTTACACTTTGAAGCAGATTTTAAAAATTAAAACAAGATATACTTTACAGGCCCATGACAACAAAAAAATTGAATTATGTAAAACTGATTTACAAAGTAATTTACATAAAGAAATAAAACCATCAATGCCCATTATGGAGATTTGTTTCAGGTTGTTTCAGATAGTTTTGAAAAAGTTTTTAAATTGAAAAAGTTATCATCAAAAGGGAATAAAGTAGGATTTAGTGAATCAGAATGGTACGGAACCCTTCGTGCGCGAGTCCGAGTCGCATTTGGCCGGTTTTTTCTTGTTCATTATGTGGTACTCTTTGTTCTTCTTTCCTTATTAAATAAAGTTTTGAAAGTTTTTTTCCTGTTTTCAAAGAAATATCTTTGAATGCAACCGACATCGTAATAACATTAATTTTAATTTAAACACAGTGGACGAAGACACAATACTAAAAATTATTTTGGAACTTAAATCGAAGGCTATGGGTACCGATAGTATAAATAGTACGAATCTTCACCACACCCTTAGCACCATTACTAACATTGTTAATGGGTCCATACAATCCGGTACATTACCCGATGTATGGAAAATTGCAACTCTCAACCCGCTCCCTAAGATTAACAATCCCTCTGATCTTAATTACCTTAGGCCAATTTGTATCTTGCCTTACCTATCAAAAATCTTGGAAAAAGTTGTTTCCAAACAAGTGATTCATTACTGTGAGGCAAATGAAATCCTTCCCATACGTCAGTCGGGCTTTCGTAGACACCACAGCACCTCCACTGCTCCACTAGATGTAATAGATGATATACTCGGAGAACAAGATGAAGGCAAAGGTAATACTGGGATTGTTAGACTTTTCTAAGGGATTCGATTCATTAAACTTGGAGTTGCTGCTCACTAAGCTAACTTATTATGGGTTCCAAAATAATACAATCAGTTGGTTCCGTAGCTATCTATTCGGACGTTATCAACAAGTGATGGTACACAAATATGACGGATTAGTGGTCAGATCAGAACTACGGCGGCTTGAGAGGGGAATTCCCCAAAGCTCAATCTTAGGTCCGCTCCTTTCCACCTTATATTCTGTGGACATAGTAAAGTGCATTCAATCTTGTAGGTATCACTTATATGCAGACGACCTGCAAATCTTCATCCCTACTGACCCTAATAATATTGCAGTATCTGTAGCCGCCTTAAACGCGGATCTTGAACGCATCTCTACTTGGTGTACCAATATTGGGCTGTTACCAGACAGAAATCGAAAGTTATGGTTCTGGGATCAAAAATGCATAGGGAGAGAATTATGGCGCTAAATCCCTCTATTTGCATACGGGGTGAGCGTTTGGATTTTGTGGATGAGGCACGTAACCTTGGTGTTACAATGGACAGTTTTCTTAAATTCAAAAAGCATGTATTGGAGGTTGTAAGAAACTGTTTTTACGGACTCAGAATTTTATATAGTTTTAGAAAATACCTCAGTGTCAATACTCGCACCCTCCTCTGCGATACTCTGATATTGTCCAGAGTTAATTATGCTATTACCGCTTATGGGCCTTGCTTGTATGCCAAGTCGCTCAAGCTTTTACAACGAATACAAAATGATTGCGCTCGCTTCTGTTTTGATATACCCTCCAGAGTTCATGTCACACCATTCTTCAATGATGCTAATATATTAAAGCTGGAAAGTAGAGTAAAACTTTTTTTGGCATCTCTTATGTTTGGAATTGTCAAATATCAGAAGCCGACCTACTTATACAATAAGCTCCTCTGGCGGTGGACTGTAAACGGTCAGCAAAATAGAGTTAGGGCATGCTCAAACCCACTTGGTGTGCCGCGACACCGTACTGCTGCCTTCCGTGGTAGTTTTCGGTACCAGGCCACCAAGTGCTGGAACGATGTTCCCCCACCCACCAGGCATCTTAATTCCAAAACTAGTTTCAAGTCCAAATACAAAAAGTTTCTCCGAGGCCTACAAAAGCAACTTCCCTGACATCTTTATACTTACCTTTTTAACCATAGTTATGTGATATTTTAGTACAATTCTTGATTCCATTTGTAATTCAACCAATTTATTTTATTCTATTAATTTTAATACTAAATTTCTTTGGCTGACATATTATTCCTACTGACATTTTATTAACCTTTTAATCCATTTTAATGACATATATTCAATGGCATTTCATTTTATGTGTGTGTGTGTGTGTGTATATATATGTATATATATAATCAATTTATTTACTTATCCTACCTCATTTACTTGAAGTATGATAGCTAAAGAAGAGTCTGTACGGTTTAAAACAGGCACCGCGATGTTGGAACCGATGTATCACTGACTACATAATAGCTCTCGGATTTCAGCAGAGCAAAGCGGATCCCTGCCTATTTATAAGAAAGAAAGGCAAAAATTAAATTGTCTTAGCCCTGTATGTTGACGACGGGTTAATCGCTTCCACAAATGAAAAAGAAACTCAAAACTTTCTGGAAGAGCTCAAAAAGCGTTTCAAAATAACTGTTGAATCAGCGAACTATTTCCTGGGTATGGAAATAGAGAGGAAATCGGACGGCTCTATTCTAGTACATCAGAAAGCGTACACTAAACGCGTGCTAGAAAGATTCGGAATGGCGAATTGTAAAGCCGTAGCCACACCAATTATTAAGACGAATAACATAGAGGATGAAAATACCTCAGACCGCTTCCCCTACCGTCAAGCAGTTGGAGCATTGGCTTATCTTATGACTGGTACGAGACCAGATATAGCCTATGCTATAAGCGTCGTATCACGTAATTTGGACCATCCTACAAAAGAAGATATTAAGAAGCGGATATTACGGTATTTGAAAGGCACAATTGTTAGAGACTTCAGGATCCAGTGTCGCAACACGTATAGATAAATAACCTTATCCATTTGCAGTTACGGTATACCTATAATTAATTATTATAAATTACAAAAGTATTATTAACAATTTAATTAACGATCAATTGTTCATATTAATTTCGAGAGTATTAAAGTAACTCAATTAATTTAATATCGTATTCGTGGTATCATGACATTACTTATTCAGTTATTTGAATCAGATAAGACTAAAGATAAAAATATAAATACATCATAATATATTTAATAATGTATAATTAATAATATAAAACTATTACGTAAAATTATTGGAGCTAATATAAAATAATAACAGTCGTACAACTTCCGTTTCCTAATTGAAATGTTTTGTCCTAAACGGTCAGTCAATAGATTTGAGTTTATATAAAAGCAATACAATAGGCTATTAAGGGAGTCTGAATGTAAATTTCGTGAAGTACACTTGCAAGGTGGAAACTCTGTCCGACTACGGGTCGAATAAATTGCTGATACCACAACACTGTTTCTCATTCTGACCTCCGTCACACGTCAGAAGTGGGATGTCTGGGCCATTTCTACGAGGTCTCGGCATCAGGAAGAGAAATTACATCGATATTGAAGAATCTGAAGATGAAAATGCCAGCGAAAATTTTTCTTCGCAACCGCCAAAGGCAAAACGGCGTGTTACACAAGCAGATGCAGAGGTAATACCCAAATTTCGACCGGAACAAAAATCTTGTAACGTGAGTGGATGGGTGCACAAGATTGACCAGCTTGGAGAGATCTACGGCTGGGACGACAGGGATCGCCAGTTTATAATGCAGATTCGGCTTCGCGGCTCAGCCAGGGACTGGTACGACGATTTAGAAGACTATAATATGAATTGGAGCGAATGGAAAAAGGCACTCGAGACTGCTTTTCCGCGATCATTGGATTTTGTAGACTGCCTAGAAACTATGCTTTCCAGAAACAAGATGGAGACCGAAAGCATGACGAAATACTTCCACGATAAAATCTCTCTACTCAAAAAATGCAAAATATCTGGAGAGGCAGCGATATCTTGCGTCATAAGAGGACTTCCGTCGGAAATACGCGCCAACGCTAAGGCATATAAGTGCGAAACCCCACAACAACTATATTCTGGATTCCTCTCATCGTTGGAAAACTACAAGAAAGTTGACACAGCAAGCCCGGCAAGAAGATCGACTTGGAGAAGAGGTGGTGCCACTAACACGCCGCCAGCCAACCAGCATCAGCATCACCTGCTTCCGAAAGTCTGCTACAACTGTCGTCGTCCGGGTCACGAGGCGCGGGAGTGCCGTGCAAGTCTCCGCTGCGAGGTCTGCCAACGGGCAGGTCACACGGCTTCCACGTGCTGGCATACTGCCAACTCCTCTCAGCCAGCAACAAAAGTATGTAACGTTTATTTTACTACTTACAACGTCTACTTAGATTTATACAAAAAGAAAGTACAAGTTAACGGGCGTGAGCTTATTGCCTATATTGATACTGGAAGCAAACTGAATATTTTGACAATATCGCAAGCTACATCACTAGAATTAATTGTCAGTCCTTCGGACGTTAAAATGAAAGGTTTTGGTGGGGCCCATACATGCTCTTTGGGAACCTCCTATATTGAAGTATTAATTGATAGTGTAATTTTACGTGGATCTGTAGAAATTACGAACTATGATTTGTCTGAGATCGACCTAATAATAGGACAGACAATGATAAACCAAGATGAGATAAGCTTAATTACAACCAAGGGTTCCGTCACATTTGTACCCACAAACGGAATTGATGCTCCATTGTCAGATATTCAGTTGGCGGCTTCCGATTTCGTGGAAAGCTATTCAGTTTATCTAAAAAGCGCAGTAACTATTCCAGTGAAAAGTGCACAGTACATAGATGTTTATATTCCATGCGGTGAAATAAAAAATTGTACATTTATGACACATCCAGTATATTTCGAACTGGGTTGTGCCGCCTATATTATACCAGCGGTAGTCATACAGTCAAATGAGCCTTACTTAAAAGTAATTAATATTGGCGAGGTCGATATCAAATGGGAAACTGGTAGATTAGTAGCTCGAGCCGAACCCGTGGCTATAGTAAAAAACAAGACAAGAAATGTAATGAGTATTAGTCAAAGTAAGGAAACGGACAGCGATCTAAATTTGGCCAATATAAATGCTGGGGAGCTGCAACAATTTGAGCACAAGAGATTAATCAACTTACTGAACCGATTTAGCTACATGTTCGCTAAAGACACTAAAGACTTGGGGTGTACCGAACTAATTAAAATGCATATTGAAACCACTAATGACCAACCAGTATTTTGCAAGCCATATCGATTAGCACATAAAGAGAGTGAAATAGTGAACGGAAAGGTAAAAGACCTTATCGAAGCCGGTATAGTGAGGGAATCGACGTCTGAATATGCTAGTCCTGTTGTGTTGATTAAGAAGAAAGGAGGGGATTATCGTTTGTGCATTGATTATCGGGCTTTAAATGCGCGTACAGTCAAAGATCGTTTTCCGTTGCCACACATAGACGATCAGGTAGCTCGTCTCGCAGGCAAAACGTACTTTACCACACTAGATCTTGCACAAGGTTATTACCAAGTACCCATGACGGAAGAATCCATACGCAAAACTGCTTTTGTAACACCAACAGGGCAATTTGAATTCCTGAAAATGCCTTTCGGCTTAGCCAATGCCCCAGCAGTGTTTTCTAGATTGATTCGGATGGCGTTGAATAAAGTAGGAGATAAGCTAGCCATTTATCTAGATGATGTGTTGTTGCCTACCGTTACAGTAGATGAAGGCATAAATTTGCTGGAACAGGTGCTTGGATTGTTGAGAGATGCCAATTTGAAACTTAATTTATCAAAGTGCGCATTTCTCCAAAAGAGCGTTAATTACTTGGGTCATGAAATTACTGCAGGGACAATTCAGCCAGGTCGGAGTAAAATCAATTGCGTTGCGGAATACAAAAGACCTCGTAATGTTCACGAAATTCGCCAGTTCATCGGTTTAACTTCATATTTCAGAAAATTTATTAGAGCTTTTGCTGAAATTGCGCGTCCACTGACCAAATTAACCAAGAAAGACGTAGACTGGGTTTGGGGTCAAGAACAGGAACAGGCGTTTCAAATGTTGAAGCAGCGGTTGGTGGAGCGACCTGTGTTGGCAATCTATGATAGAGCTGCGAAGACAGAGTTGCACACAGATGCCAGCAAGCTGGGTCTGGGTGGGATCCTGATGCAATATCAGGCTGATGGTTTGCTGAAACCAATCGCGTACTTTAGCAGGGTTACAAGTAAGGAAGAACAATTTTATCATAGCTATGAGCTTGAAACCCTTGCTGTGGTAGAATCTCTTAAGCGCTTTCGTATTTACATAACCGGGATCCCAGTCAAGGTTATAACCGACTGTGCTGCGTTGCGTACAACCCTTGTAAAAAAGGATCTTATTCCACGCATAGCGCGCTGGTGGCTTGCAATTCAAGATTTTGACCTCCAGATAGAATACCGTCCAGGTGACCGTATGAAGCATGTTGATGCCCTGAGTAGAAATCCCTCTGATAATAACGTCCTTTTGATCGATAATGCAGATTGGCTACTCACCTTACAATTGCAAGATGATAATATTCAGAATATTATAACCCAACTTAACGAAGGGACAAATAATTCCGATTTACGTTCAAATTACGTCGTAAAGAATAATTTGCTATATCGCAAAGCTTTGGCCGGGGAACTTTTTGTCATTCCTAAATTAGGTAAGTGGGGTCTCATGCAAAAATATCATGACCAAATTGGACACCCCGGGTTCGAAAAATGTGAGAAAACAATCAAAACCCAGTTTTGGTTTTCAGGCATGACACGCTTCATACGCAAATACATAAATTCCTGCTTACAGTGTGCGTATGGCAAAGGAAACCATGGTAGATTGGAAGGAGAACTTCACCCTATTGCAAAGACTCCAACTCCTATGCATACGCTTCATGCTGACCACTTGGGTCCTTTTGTAAAAACACGACAAGGGAACATGTACATACTTGTCGTTATCGACGCTTTTACCAAATTTGTCTTTGCACGAGCAGTAAAGAACTGTAGCTCATTAGAAACCATAAAGCAGCTGAAGGACATAATCTCAGTATTTGGCAACCCACACAGAATAATTACCGACAGGGGTGTAGCTTTCACAAGTCGCTATTTCAAACAATTTTCAGAGGAAGCGCAGTTTCGACACGTCTTAAATGCTATCGCTAGTCCACGGTCGAATGGTCAGGTAGAAAGAGTTAACCGCACTCTTCTAAACGGGCTAAACACAATGTCTAACAGTGAATGCACTTGGGATTCTAAACTTTCTGACATAGTTTGGGGCATCAATAACACACCCAGTGCCACAACTGGAATCGCTCCTTTTAAACTCATGTTTAGTCACACTAATTCGCGTTTGCCAGCGTACCCATCAGGTGAACCACAAAGTTTTGAATCTCAGGTTCAAGCCTTACACGATAGAAGGGATACAGCAAAATTAAGGATAGATAAAAACATGACTGTCATGAAAAAGAGATTTGACGCAGCCCACAAAAGGTCTACAAAGTATTCGGTAGGGCAACTAGTTTTATGGAAAGGTGGCATAAGTAGAGACCCCACAGCTAGAGTAACGAGGAAACTAAACGGATTATACACTGGGCCCTACAAAGTAATAAAGGCTGAACAACACATAGATAGATATACAATTGCAAGTATAAAAGGCATGAAAGGTTACAAAAGGTTCAATGCTGTTGTGCGCGGGGAGATGTTGCGTCATTACAAATCTGTAGTCTCTGGAGACGAAAGTTCAGGCAGTGATCACGAAGTAGATAGAGATGATTTAATTGATCTGTTAGAGAGTTAGGATGTAAATAATGTCAATAGTTTAGTTCTTGCAATGATTATCATTAAACATACAGAGCATGTAAATCAGTAACTGTATCTGATTTGAATTTGAAGTTTGTATTACTGTAGATAAAAGCGGATTAAATATAGGATGTAAATAAAACTCAACAAAGTATCTATTTCAATTGCTGATAAATCCAATAACTAAATACATCACGCTCATAAAACTTAAACAAACAAATACTTAATCCTACAAAATTGCTGTGTGAACTTAACTTTGTGCAGTGTAGACATGATAATAATATAAGACCAGAAGCATATATAACGCGAATTAATAACATAAATAATCACAAGTGACTGTGTGACTGTCTGCTGAATTGATACAATAAAACTGACTGTGTGACTATGTAGTTAGCCAGTACAAAAATAAAACTGTGTGTCTGTGTGCTGATCTTCTGTTATAAAACTGTGTGACTATATGCTGATCTTCTTCAATAAAGCTGTGTGACTGCGTGCTGATAGATCATCTTTACTGAAACTGTGTGACTGTGTGCAGACCTCTTAATCGAAACTGTGTGACTGTGTGATGATTCAAAACTAAGTGACTGTGTGCTATAATGATGTGACGAAATACCAAACCCGAAACAACATTATTATTGCAATATAGATACTTCGCTTCTGCTTTGCTTTCAGGTCTGGGACTTCGGTAACAAGAATGCGGAGCGCCGTGGGACACGGCCCTTGCAGGATGGCCGAGTGTTAGAGACTTCAGGATCCAGTGTCGCAACACGTATAGATAAATAACCTTATCCATTTGCAGTTACGGTATACCTATAATTAATTATTATAAATTACAAAAGTATTATTAACAATTTAATTAACGATCAATTGTTCATATTAATTTCGAGAGTATTAAAGTAACTCAATTAATTTAATATCGTATTCGTGGTATCATGACATTACTTATTCAGTTATTTGAATCAGATAAGACTAAAGATAAAAATATAAATACATCATAATATATTTAATAATGTATAATTAATAATATAAAACTATTACGTAAAATTATTGGAGCTAATATAAAATAATAACAGTCGTACAACTTCCGTTTCCTAATTGAAATGTTTTGTCCTAAACGGTCAGTCAATAGATTTGAGTTTATATAAAAGCAATACAATAGGCTATTAAGGGAGTCTGAATGTAAATTTCGTGAAGTACACTTGCAAGGTGGAAACTCTGTCCGACTACGGGTCGAATAAATTGCTGATACCACAACACTGTTTCTCATTCTGACCTCCGTCACACAATGGATAAAGGAATTATTTACAAAAGCGGTACAGACCCTGGTCTAGAATGCTATAGTGACTAAACGCCAAACCACCGTTGCAATTTCATCCACCGAAGCGGAGGTAATAGCTGCCAGTGAAACTGCTCGCGAGATCATATGGTTGAAGAGAATCTTGAAAGATATTACTGGCGAAGATTGCTCGACAAGTCTTTGCATCGACAATGAGTCCGCAATAAGACTAGCCAAAAATCCACCATATGAATATCATCAACGAACAAAGCACATAAGAATTAGATCGTTCTTTATAAGAGAATGTGTAACTAATGGTGTTCTTGATGTATGTAAGGTCCCTGCAGCTCGACAGCTTGTCGATATGTTGACAAAACCGTTGTATGGACCCAGAATTCAAGAGCTCAGCGAAATGTGCAACATAAAAAACGGAGGCGGATGTTAAGAAGTGTAACCTCCTTTATATTTATTTTAGTTGTCTTTAACAAGTCGATGGTATTCGACGATTATTTTACTGTCAATAAATATTAACAGAATGTAAAACTTTATTAATTATTAATTAAAATTATTAAAACTCGTCATTGGCAGAAGTAGTCGTCCAAAACAGTACCGATTCGAGTTGCCATAAAAAAAAAACTTTATTAGAAGTGGTGTAAACATAATGGTTGTTAAAAAGAGAATCCTCTGCCATGCTGCCTCAAGATTATAGTATGCTGCCTAAAGTAGGTAAGTGTTGACCTAGCGTTGACTGGCGTTGACTGATGCGAAACTGATAACACATTCAGACGATCAGTCTGCCGTCCGTCTGTGACTGACGTCGTGACTGTTGAAAATTATCAAAATATTCGAATATCCGTCAGTCTGGTCCATCAGTCCATCAATCTATTGAATAGACAATCAGTCTGCCATCAGTCTAACCAGACTGATGGAATTGACTGACGCCAGACTGAACGTGTAAACTCCGTTTATATCCCTATGTGATGGACTGATGGACCAGACTGACGGATATTGGAATATTTTGATAATTTTCGTCAGTCACGTTCAGACTGACGGCAGACTGATCGTCTGAATGTGTTATCAGTCTCGCATCAGTCAACGCCATTTAACAATATACGTAGTCACGTGGTTCAAAAACGCACCGTCATCACCGCGCCATGCAAATCGGCCTTTAACTGTGACGTTATTCTATAGCGTGGCGCCTTACATATTTTGCCTTAATGTATGAGGCGTTTATCAATGTCTGAATTGTCTCGTGAAATTATGTTTTTATGCATCTACACCCTTATCAGAAAACGTTTACAATTCGATGAAAACAAATAGCTAAACCCAATGGGTTTTTTATTATTATAGTAACTTTATTTTTCACATTTTTTGTGATCTCATCATCAACCCATTATGTCCCCACCGAGGGGCACGGGTCTCTTCCCTGAGGAAGGTATAGGCCATACTCCACCACGGGGGCCAAGTCCGGATCGGTGGAGGCTTGTAGACTAGTGGCTCGTCTACTGTCAGAAGTTGTCAAGCCGCCCTAAGGCCTCTGACTTGGCTTAACGACTGCCATCTATCGACGGCGGCCGGCACCAACAGCTTAACGTGCCTTGCGAAGCACGGAACCGCTCGGAAAAATGCCACTAGCGTTAGGCGTAGACGGCGACCCATCCATGCACTGAACGCGCCCTGTGTTGCTTAACCTTCGTGATCGTTTAAGATCACTCAGGCAGCCGGGGCTACGAGCGATGTGATCTCAAAAAGCCTGAAAAAGTATTTTTTGGTATTTTTAAATTTTTCTTATTTACATTTTATATGGAATAAAAGCAACGTCACTCCAATATAAGTGAGACGCATGTTCTCCATTTTGCGTACCCATTTAATTAATGTAAACATAGCCTTACGAAACATCGATGTAACTGGATCGTAGTTTTGTATTAAGGACTACCCTCTATTATTGTTTTAAATTCTTATAACTGTCTGTCGATATTGTGTTGTTACCTACTTAACGAATTGTTTCTCAAGTAAGTGAATTTATGTATTCTTATTGAGAAATAAATATCTTAAACCTTAAACCTTAACGTTAGGTCAACACTCAGGCACTTTAGGCAGCGTACTATAATCTTGAGGCAGCATGTAGGAGGATTCTCTTTTTAACAACCATTATGTTTACACCACTTCCTCTTTTGGCGTTTTTTCATCGCCTTAGCTATTATTATTGCAAAGGAGTTTTTTTTTAATCTATCATCATCAGCCATTTGACGCCCACTGCAGGGCATAGGCCTCCTTCGTGGTTTTCATAACCATGAGGAGTTTTGCTGTAATCGCCACGCTTAGCAGGTGGGTTGGCAATCGCAGTATGTGGTTGGAATCTCAGGAAGACGCTGCTGCCCGTCTACTGGTAATCGATTTCCTTAGTCGCCTTCTACGACATCCACCGAAGGAAATAGAGTGACGCTTTTCTTAATCCGGCGCCACATGGAACGCGGTGGTACCCTAGCGGGTAGAACATTGGACTCGGAAGCGGGAGACCCAGGTTCGATTCCCAGTGCGGGCATGTACCTATGACTTTGTTTTCTAAGTTATGTACATTTGTGAAGTTATAGTAGCAATACCACTCACTAACCGTGAAGGAAAACATCGTGAGGAATCCTGAGTGTCTGAGCTATTTACATACCTCAGCTCTTGAAATCGCCAATCCGCGGTGGGCACGTGTGGTGATTAAGCCCATACTCTCTCTCTCTCTGAGAGAAAACCTGTGCCCTACAGTGGGACGTATATAGGCTGCTTATTTTTAATCTATAATCACAGATAAAGATCTGTGCTTGTTGTTGTCGTATTGGTGTTTTCGTTCGGACTGATGCAAAATCCATCAGTCTTGAGTGACCGTGTAATACCTCGCCTAGCTACATCAGTCTGGCGTCAATCCGAGCTTGATCAAGGTCACGGACTGAACTGACGCCAGACTGATCGTGTAAACGATTATGTAATAAAGTACTTAATAAGCATACCAAAACGGATCTCTTGTCTGCATTAATAGTATTATAAGTTATGGTCGTAATAAGGTTCTGATAATGGCACGGTTGATCGTGCTTATAACTCTCAATGAAAGCAGCAGTGTATCTCGATTCGATTAAGATGTATTCCAAACGATTATCTGGTACCTAAGAATTAAAATTTGTATCAATGAATCTCGTACAATATCGTACGAGGATGGATGTGAGCTCGTACCACGTACCGGGACCTCTAAATCTCGTACTTGTATGAGAAACCTCGTACGGATGGCAACCCTGCCGAATAAGTGATTTTTTTCTCTGTGTACCAACATAACGAAAGGATACAATGACATCTGTCAGAGGTAAAATAACTGTGAACGGACTGTAGCGATGGGCCGAGTCACATTTTTTTTCAACTCGAGTAGCTCGAGTTTAAATAGGTAAGGGCTGACTCGAGTAGCAACTCGAGTCACCTCGAGTCAGCGTTGTCTCAGCGCGCACACCGCCGTCAAGTTGCGCGAGTCGGTCGGACCGGACACACCAGCACGGTGGCGGTAGCGATCCATACAAACGCACCGTTCTCACTGACACACAGCTTGGTCGCATAGTACTGACTCACTCAGCCACACTCGCGAGTCAGCTCGCACGCGCACACCCGCCGAGTGAACTCGGGTAGACGGAATTTTCAACTCGAGTTTACTCGCTGGCAGCCCAACTCGAGTAAAATTACTCGAGTCGCCCATCGCTAATATCGTCTCGTCTGAAGTCGTCTGTGACTATTGCTCACTGTAAAGAGTCTGTGGTGGCGTGTATTATTTTTGTTTGTTTTTGTGATTTGTTACAAAATTACTGGTATAGTTTTAATAATTACTGAAGTCATTGTGCAGTGCAAATAATTTTTGCCTTCATCCTGTCAGTAAATAAGTTGCATTGGTCGTACATAACCAATGTTTTGGTGCCTCTTAACATCGAATTTGGATTACCTATACCAAGTTCAAGGTTAGATTTTGTCCTGAAACCAGCATCATCACTACTACGGACCCTGTAAGCGGTGGATTAACAGGTTTGACTTGTTCTTATTTAATTTTCTTCAAGCAAACTAGCATCAATGTTGAAGACATGTATATGATTGAAAAAACTTATGTACTTATGCAAATAGGGCTAAACAATTTACAATAATAAAGATACTGATCAATAAATTAACACTTTGTTAACAGATGGGGTACACGGAAAGAGAAATTACACAAACCAGTTTATATGATCGTGTTAGCAAATTATTGGAATCATATGAATGGAGCGATTGCAGATTCTTCGTTTCTGGTCAATATTTTAAAGCCCACAGACTGATCTTGGGTATCAGTAGTCCAGTGTTCAAAGCTATGTTGTATGGCCCAATGTCTTCTAGTGAAGATATTGTGATATCAGATATTGAACCAGATGTATTTCAACTTATTATCAATTATATTTACACTGATAAAGTGGAAATTTCATCTCTTGAGCATGCATTTGAGGTAATGTATGCTGCTAAGAAGTATTTGTTGGAATATCTGATAAAGCAATGTATTCACTACATAGAGACCAATTTAAGTGTTGATAATGTGATATCTGTATTGGTGTTTGCTGAATTTATACAAGAGAAGACCTTAATCTCATCTGCACTAAAGTTGTTCTGTGAACACGCTGAGTATTTATTGATTGAAAACCTAGATAAAGTTCCATGTGCATGCCTAAAAATAATTCTAGAATGTAATGAAATCAACATATCTGAAAAGAATCTCATAAAATTAATTTTTAAGTGGGCAAAAAATTACATTAATCTTAACAATGTACCTGATACTATTGAGAATAGAAGAAGAGCGTTAATTGATGAAAGCCTTTGGAAGCTATTAAGATTTTCTGTGATAACTGAAACAGAACTTGAAGAAATTTTAAAAGATGAAAACAATTTATTACTGACCAATGAAATAGAGGCAATAAAAAAACCAATGATTCTACACAATGATCCCAGTGATTCAACTGAAATAAATCCTACTGTGAAAACCAAGATCAGGAGCCGAGACTTCCTAAAAGTGAGACTTTACATTTGCCATCGCAGTTCTGTGCGATCTGCTGCACCACTGATCATAGATCCCAACAACAACAGTGTCAGTGTGAGAATAAAGGCAGACAAAACAGTTTTTGTCAACTCATTGAATGTGCCAACTAGGATGTCACCTCAGATAAATTTCCATAATCATGACCCATTGTTATATTCAGAACAATTCTCAGTATCTGTGATCCGAGAATCGAACAACAGTATTATAAAATTCACCAATTTCATGAACACTGTAGAGTATGACTCTAATGTTTTTATTGAATTTTGTGAACCATGTGTGTTTAGAAAAGATGAGTGGTATTGTGTTACTTTTGCTTGGCCTCGTAACAAATATTATTCTTATAAATATATTGTTGGCCACAGAGATTATGCATCAAATCAGAAAGCGAAATTTAACTTTGAAGATGTATTCAAAGACACAACTACTGATGGCAGCTTTTTGGAAAGTTTAAAATTTTCTCTTTAAATGACTTGTATGTGTAATGTGTATGTAGAGGTATCATGTACGAATGGATTAATAGTTTAAATTAAAATTTAATCAAAATTTTGCCTTTTTATAAATATTATAAACCATTCCCCAAACTTTTGATAAGTTCTATCTATACCTTTGAAAGAAAAGTAATACCGTTTTGTGTTGCGAAATTAGAGATCACCTTTAGCATGTATGTACGTAAAGATAGGTATTATCTGTAGGTACCACAAATATAATGATCTAAGCATACATGCTAAAGGGTGACCACATAGTGATTACATACTCTTTGGGGTGACCTTATGCTAAACTATGTCTGAGCAAGACTTCCTATGACACTGGGATACTACCTACCTTATGGAAAACAGCAATAGTGACACCCATATTTAAAAAAGGCAGTAAACTGAAGCCATCAAACTATAGACCAATAAGTCTTACAAGTATTGTGTGTAAGGTCATGGAGAAAGTTATTGTCTATCACATAAGGAAATTCTTAACCAAGCACAGAATCATCAGCGATCAACAACATGGTTTTTGTCCGCATCGATCTACAATTTCAAACTTGCTCTCGTGCCTCTCATATTGGACAGACAGTTTCAATGAAAGAAAACCCACTGATGTGATATATCTTGACTATGAAAAAGCCTTCGACAAAGTCCCAACAACAAGACTTCTACATAAGTTGGAATTTATTGGTATACGGGGAAGGTTATTGAATTGGATCGAGAGTTTCTTGCGGAATAGAACTTTCCAAGTAAGAGTGGGTGATGTTCTTTCTAGTCACAGGGAGATTCACAGCGGAGTGCCGCAAGGATCCGTATTGGGCCCTATTCTGTACATCATATACACATTTGACCTACCTGACGAACTAAGTAACAATGTTAGTATCTTCGCGGATGACACTAAAATATTTGCTGATCCATTAGTGAACTACGATCGCCTCCAAGAAGACTTGAACAAAATTACTAAATGGTCAAAGGAATGGCTCATAAGTTTAAATGCCGAAAAATGTACAGTACTGCATATAGGAAACAACAATCCTCACTTAACATATTCGTTAAACAATGTTGAGCTTCACGCAGCTAATGAACAAAAGGACCTGGGAGTAATTATCTCTAAAAACTTAAAATGGGAGCAACACATAACAACTATAATCAAAAAAGCAAAGAGTTTTATCTATTTAATCAGAAAAGCTTTTGGAGTACTAACCCCAGAAATGATGTTAACCATTTATAAAACTTACATACGACCCCTACTTGAGTATGCCTTCCAAGTCTGGAGCCCATATTTCATTAAAGACATTGACATTCTGGAAAAAGTTCAGCGCAGCTTTACTAAAATTCCAAGACAGCTAAAAAACCAATCATATGAAGAAAGGCTGGAAGTGCTGAGGCTTACTTCTTTACGGGAGCGTAGAGAGCGTGGTGATTTAATCGAAACCTACAAAATTCTAAATGGACACTACGACCTACAGGATTTTCATAAACAAATTCTTAGAAGAGACAACAACACCCGCTTGAGAGGACACCACCTTAAACTACAAACTTGTTTCTCCAACAACAATCCTCACAGACACTTTTTCTCTAACAGAGTAGTGAATGGATGGAACAAATTACCACAAGAAGTGATTTCAGCACCAAACGTCAACAAATTCAAGAACTTACTGGACAAACACATCACTGACCAAAAGAAAAAAATAACCAAGTGAAACTGGATGCGGGCAATTATCAGTTGTTCCAACTGCCTGCCCGTCTACAAATAATAATAATAATAAAAAAGTTCTTCACATAGACTTAGGACACAATGGTGCCTCTGCTAAGGGTAAATTACATCCTGTGGAGACACCATCATGAACATAACCCTTTAGAAGGTAGAAAACAATAATTAGGTAGGTGCGAGTCAAAAAATATGTGTCAGTCTCTGAAGTAATTTTGTTTTTGTTGCTCTCTGAATGAATTCACAAAGAATGCGCTTTTTGTTCTATGTTATAATCGGAAATTACGTAAATACAATTTTTATGACTGATCTGTCCATACATTTCATGTATTTAATTAATGACATGTTTTTTAAATTTGTTTGATATATATATTTTTTTAATTATTGAATGGAATTTATTTTATATTTTTTTATTACAATTTAATGTACCTACCAACATTTAGTTATTGTGTAAAATGTGTACTGTACTATCGCAATGGGGTTACCTGTAATGATAGTTGCGAGTTTCATGAAATAAATAAATAAAAAAATCTGAATGCATTTTATACACGTTGAAATCTGGATGGTGAGATGCCATCTATTTAGACCAGTGTTTTTCAATCGGTGGGTGGGGGTCGCGTCGTCTTGCTCGGGGGGTCGCGGTCGCCAGTCAGGTAAAAGCAAAAAAAAACAAAAAATAACCAACAACCCGGCTGCTGAGCATTAACTACTTAGCAGGCGGGACCCCAATTCAGCAATGTAACTCCTTAGGTTGGTCCCGCCTGCTTAGTAGTTAATGCTCAGCAGTCGGGTTGTTGGTTAATTTTTATTTTTGTCTTTTTAGTGATTTTTAATGCTGATCAAACGTGATGCACGTGATAAAGATCCGAGCATAATTAATTAAATATAACAGCGCCATCTACTTACTACTTACTTTCAAAACTATGGGCATTAGTACATATGCATTGATGGTTTTATTTTTTTCGGTATGTAAGCCACTTTGTAAATCAGTTTTAAATTCCCCTTTAAATACTAAATTAAAACTTATTATCAAGTCTTTTAATTTATTTAATATTTTTTTAGAGCCTACTAGGATTACCGAAATCACAGTCACCTGTCTTGATAATTTATACTGTGATGTGAATTTTCGGATTATACCTACTACAATAAATTTTATTGCTTAAAGTCAGACCACAGTGGTCAAATTGTACACATTGAAGCAGATTTAAGAAAATTACAACAATTATATATACTTTTCCAACCGGTATTTTTGGAATCCATGGAGGAGGCCTATGTTCAGTAGTGGACTTCTTGTGGCTGAGTGATGATGATACTTTACATGCCCATGACAACAAAAAATTATAATTATTAAATCGAGAAAATTAGCGAGTCCTATTATCGCGCGCGAGATAGAGCGCATACGAGAACACTCTAAAAGGAGGCGATTCTCAGGGTGTTAAAAAGACAAAACCGGAAAAATCAAGCAAAACAATTAGTAAAGTCTTGTTACGCGTGTAAGTGGATGTGTAGAGATAACAGGGATAAGCTGAAAAGCTCGCCTTTGTACATGCTATTTCTTATGTAATGTCCTGTTCAGTGTTTCTTGTGCAATAATTTTAATGTATGCTTATATATTATATTGTTGTCATTGCGACTATACACAAAATACGCGTTCAAGCACAGAACATAGGAGGGTTCCACTCGCACTGAACAACTTTTTTAACACGATGATTTTTTTATCTTGATAAGTTTGGGTATAGGTATGTATATCAGACAGGTATCATAGTTTTATAAATAGGTAAGTATATTTTTTCAAAAGTAAAATAAACTCGCAAAAAACGAACAGCTAAAAAGATTATCTAGCAGGAGGTGGACCACCAAACTTTTTCGTCAATAAAATAACGCGCTCAGCTTCGCGTATTCCACTGAGCCTGGCGCCGTGCACGGTAGCAAAGAACCCTGGCACTGTTGCCTCTCCGGAGAAGAGCAGCACGGGCGGAACGGGGTCACACGGGCCTGGCACAGGAGACCCCAGCTCGCACTGCTGGCTCACAGTTGAATTGCATCCCATATAGGAGTAAGCACCACAGAAATGTGGGTCGGACGCCCATCTAGATCGTAACATCATCTGAGGGTACGGCAGGCAAGGATTCCCCGTAAACTTGCGCAATACTTGCGTCAAGCCTTCTGCCACGTCATTGTCTGCCATAGACTCCATGAGCGCAGCCTCTTGACCAGAAATCCAAGCACACAGCACGTGCTTGCTGCCGGGCATCTCGTCGATAGAACACACGCCGCGAGTCCAGTCGCATCTGCAGCAGAGCTCCTCGGCGGACCATGCCATCTTCAAGCTGCCTTCGTGACAGACCCAGAAAGGTTCTGCGTATTCCAAAAATACTTTATCAGCAAGTCCAAAACCTAAACCACAAATTGCTTCAAGTTTACTCATTGGAAGAGGCGGGGCAAACAATTTATCAGCTTGGCATTTCAAACAACCCAGTGACATGGTAAGTATTATATAGTCTCCGTAAATTTCTTCGCCATCGCAACATTTGACCAATACACGACCGCAGCCGGTCTGCCCTGCACCCCAGCGTATGACGGCTGCTGGCTTGTTGTACCGTATGCAGTTGTCGGGCAAACTACGCAACAGAGGTGCCATGACTCCTACAAACCCAAGTGGCACACGTACGCTTCCTCCAGGCAGCTCAATATAACTTCCGTATTGATCTGCGCTCACTAGAGAAAGATCTTCTCCACACTTCATCCGTAAGATATTGCTCAATCCAAACATAACTCGCGCTGCGTCATAACGTTGATCTTCAGGAAAGTTGTGCAACTCTTGTTGTATCCGTAATCCCACGAAATTTAACAGCGAACCATGGCATCTCTCGCAGCCAAGCCTAAAGAGATTTGCAGCTTGTTGCTCTATTTGACGAAATGTGTGGTAAGCTGTTATGGTAACTGGCAAGTCAATAGCACGGCCTTCACTGGTGCAGAATAGCCCTCGCGAACAGTCCAAACGTGGTAAAGGCGATTGCAAGAGTCTGTCGTGGGAAGCCAAGGTGTAAACAGTATTAGACAAACAGGCACCAGAAATCCATTCTGCACCCATTTCTATAACTGCATCGCCAAGCCAGCAAGAATGTATTCTTCCGCCTGGTCTTTCTTTGGCTTCAAGGACGATAAAGTTTCGTATGCCGCATTGAGTGAGACGATGCGCCGCGGAAAGGCCCGCCATGCCGGCGCCGACGATGATGACACGGGGTTCCTTGATGCAAGGGTCGATGTGGCAAGGATCCATTATGCATTGTTGGTTCACATCACTTGCTAAGCTACGGCTCCACCTACCGATTAGCCTGACTCCCTCGTTCCTCGTCAGAAGACATTTTGATATTGCTCGACCGGGATAAAAAACTGATAGTTTTAAAGAAGACATGTCACGTCATTACCTTTTACATATTAATTTTGGATTACATAATCTAGTGAAAGCTTAAAAAAATATGTTTTTTATTTATGTGAAAGACGGACGGAATTTAATTCAATTTAATTCTGCTTTAAGGGAGGAATATTGTGAAGAAGATGAAAATGACATTCTTGTCAATTCAATTCTGCTTTATGGACACATTGCACATTCTTGTCTCGCTTTTCTTTTTTTGTATCTTTCATTTTGTGTAGGTTTTAGCTAATATAATTGAAAACCTCATTGAAATAAACCGGGACAAAAAGTTTCTCATTTGTTGGAGAACCCATGTGAGCACCCAAATACCAGTTACGGTTTTGTATCAGCCATTGCTCCATAAAATATTGGTTAAATGCAGTCTCATTCTGCCATTTCTTCAGGAATGCTTTTGAAGCTAACTCGAAGGTTTCTGAATCAGTCGCTGCTTGGAGAGAATCCACATCTCTCAACAGTTCTTTGTAAACAATTTTTCGCGTATCTTTCTACATGAGCTTGAATTTTTTTTAGCGTGTGCCCAACATCCGAATAGTAACATCCTCACCAAATACTTCTGTAAATGCATTTTGTATTGTTTTTGCTGCGTCACATATCAGCACTTCTGGTTTGAAGTTTTGCGAGTACAAGTTAAAGATATTAATCTTAATGGCATCGAAAAACAACTTAGGTAAAGTCATTCTTTTCTTCATTAGTTGCAACCCCAAGGCCGAGAGGATGAAATCGTTTGTTTTTGTCTGTACTTCCAACGACGAGAACGGGGAGACCTTGCCACACCAACATGTAAGTAGCATCAGCATGGATAAATTTTACGTCACGTGCCTTTTGCAGCAAGTATTTTGTTGATAGTATAAATCTGAAGCGTGGCGAACTAGTTTCTTCAATAACTTCATATCCAATTACCTACATTAACTTTATGTTCGTTGTTAGGAATCGATGATTGAGACCTTAACCAAGCTTCCAATTCACCTAGACTGATCGTAGGCTGTCCATATTTCTGGCGGCGTCTATCAATTAAATAAGTCCTTAGTTGGGACATTTTTGGCATTGTTATACGTGTTTTCTTCAGAAAAACGTACTTCAAGGGAGCTGATAATTGAATCCAAGTATGGTATTACTAAAGACCTCTTCCAGTATTCTGAAGGGCTTTCTACTGGACGATTGCTTCTATGACGTTGTTTTCCCGTAATACGCGGCATTGATGTAATGTCCTCCTCCAGTCCAACTTTCTCCGCAATTGCAGTAGCTTCCTTTATAATTTCGGCTGTCACTTTTTCCGGATTTTCACTATGGTTTTTAATTAAAAGTAAAATCGTTTTAACGTATTCCGAGGCTTTGACCACGTCTAAAGCTACAGTTGGAGTACGTTGACAACGGGTTCCATCAAAGCGTAGGTATTTGGCTACCAACATAATCCCGATGCAGTTGGAAGGCACTTTTCCGAGTTGCACTATTTCCTTCCTGAGATAATGTTTGTAAGGCTTCCAGAATTACTGGAAGATTTTCTTTAAAAACTCTGATGGTTTTGTGTTTCTTACTCCATCTTTTCTCGCAAAATCTGGAAATATTAGGAAATATCAACTTCCTCCTCAAAACTGATTCGTGAAAAATGTTTATAATATCTTTGGTGGTTCCCATAGCACTTCTAATTTCAGGAAGTGAATTTAGATCATTGATAACTAGATTCAGTTTGTGGGACAAGCAATGAAAGTAGAGGGCTTTGGTGTACTTTTTGCGTAAGATCGTTTGTACCCCTCCGTCTTTTCCTGACATCGTTGAACAACCATCAAAACTGTAGTGGTTTGGAGAAAGTAGGAATGATACGCACATAATGGAGTGACATAAACAACTGCTTTATTTAGCTAGTACCCTCAAATACCAAATACAAATACCCTCAATACCTTGACCTTATTGATAAGTACCCACAATAGGTACGGCTACTCACTACATCTCCCTTCTGATAAGTATTAATTAATTAAGGAAATAACGTTTTCATAAAGTACCAGGCATTATGTTACATGTCTATTCTCCTCTTTTTTTTTAACATGAAGGAAAAAAAAGTATCTCAAAATACATAACCGGTGAATATACCATCTCAAACAAAATTTTACGGTAAACCTAACAAAAGAGCTTATACTTAAATTAAAAACAGTTACCTACTTGAGTTCGAACACAGGTTCGAACTACGCTGGAACGTTAAATCTTTTAGGCGGGCGAACCACACGGCCACTTTTCGTAGTTACTATATTGGCTGGTCTCGCAGAGTGAACAGCCTGTGGCACGAGAGGCGCAGGTGAGTTGACCCGCCATGTTCCTCGGTCGGCGCTAATGCTGACTCCGCCGATCGACCATTTACATCAGAGAAGAAACCTTCATACTTAGTCATAACTACTTACTTGTTGAGATGCTTGACTCTGTTTTGGCGTCGGCACCTTTAGTATGTGTGACCGGTTCCGTCGATAAACCCCGCCTTTATCTACCTTTACCCAGTATGAGCGCTAATTTTCGTCTTTGCCATTGACAAAAGCACCTACCCATACCTTTCCATCTCGCACGCGCACTCTGTCTCCTACTTTCAGAGGTGGTAACTCTCTTGTACCTTTATTACTACGTGTCCTTTCTTGCCTTTCACTGATTAACTAAGTAGGATCCACCAATTGTGGCTCAAGAATACGGGCTGCAGCCGGCAGTCTGGTTCTTAATGACCTCCCCATTAACAGTTGTGCAGGTGAATTAGATTCACCGGTTATTGGAGTACCTATTCCCAAAATTGAGCAACGCAATTTGCCACTAAGTCCCGTCTTCGGTAGCTTTAATAAATAATCTTTTGACTGTTTGTACATTCCGCTCCGCTAGACCGTTTGAGCGCGGATACAAAGGTGAACTGGTCACGTGATTGAATCCCCAGATCTTACTGAACTCTTTAAACGCAGTAGAGGAAAACTGTGTTCCATTATCAGTCACGAATTTAGCAGGTATACCGAATCTGCCAAAATATACTTTTTAACGCTAGTATGACAGTGAAACTGCATATTTGACATATATATAACTTCTACGAACTTAGAGTAGTAATCCACTACCAATAAGTAATTTTTCCCTTTAAGCTTAAAAAATATCAGCTGCAACGACCTGCCACGGATGTGTGGGCTGGGCATGCTGGCGCAGTGGCTCCCGCGGCTGCGCGTCTCGGTGGCGCTGGCATACCTCGCAGCGCCGCAGCGCTTCCTCGATCTGCGTCCCCATGCCGGGCCACCACATCACGTCCCGCGCCCGGCGTTTGCTCTTTTCTATGCGTAAGTGCCCTTCATGCGCGCGTCGAACCATTTCACTTCGTAGCTTTGTGGGAACAACTACTTTAGCCTCACGAAATACTACTCCAATTATAACGTTAAGCTCCTCCTTCATAGCCCAATAAGGACAGACCTCCTCTTCAAGTGAATCTTTACACTCCGGCCACCCTTGTCCGTAATACTTAATGACTGCTACTAAACCCTTATCATTTTTAGTTCCGAGTTTTATTTACTCCAACAGTTACGTCATCAGTAGGTTCTTCTGAAGTTGCACGCGACAATGCATCGTGAATATGCATCTCTTTGCCCGGTTTGTATATAATACGCAACGAATACATTTGCAACTTTAACAGCATTCGTTGCAACCTGGCAGGTGTCACGTTAAGAGCTTTTTTGAAAATAGCCTCCAATGGTTTGTGATCGCTTTCCACGCATATGTAATCCTGCCCATATAAGTGGTGAAAGCGTTCACAACCGAACACAATAGCCAGTAACTCCTTATCTATTTGGGCCCACCGCGTCTCAGCAGGTGTCAACATGCGCGAGCCGTAGGCGAGCGACGGGCCGGCCGCCCTGCAGCAGACACGCGCCCGGGCCCCGCGCTGACGCATCCACTGTCAGCGTCACCGGCTCCCGCGGCTTTTTCAAAAGCGTTGCGATGTGTTTGTAACCAAACAAATTCCATGTCTTTTTTCAATAAGTCTCTAAACGGCTCCAATATTTTTGAATAATCCGGAATAAACCGGGATAGATAATTTGTAAGGCCCAGAAATCTTTCCAGATCCTTCCTATCCTCTGGTTTGGATATGTTTATTATAGCTCTAATTCTACTCTCGTCTGGCCTTATGTAGTGTTGCAACAGAACTCTGCTTCCGCTTCCGCAACTGCAGAAGTTCCGCATGTTTTTTCACTTCCGTTTCTGCTTCTGGTTCCGCAAATTTTATAACAGAACTCTGAACGGAAGCGGGGAGAAAGCGAGCGGTGCAGCAGACGCGACGGCCGGCGGCACGGCGCGGGCGGTTGCGGGGGCCGCGCGTGGACGAATGACACGAGCGTCGAGCGTCCAGGCGCGCGTGCTGCCGATAATTACCGAATCCCTTCCGCGTATTTTGGGAGGGAGGGGCGCGCGGTAAACAAACGTGTCACAACGAGTTCGTTCGTTTATTTAATTATTGTTTTTAGTTCACTATGCGCATCTCCGCGCCCCGTGACTTTGAGTAGTGACATTTTCAGTTGTTTTTTCTTCTGTTATTGTTTGCTTGATACCTAGTTGTATTTAGTGCAATAAGAGTGCAATTATGAAACCAAAAACAAGTCCCATTTGGAACTATTTTGATGAAATCGACGACTCGAGTGCCAAATGCAAACTTTGTGAAAAAGTGTATTCGCGAAAAGGCCGCACAACTACAGCTTTAAAGAGTCACCTAAAATCAATTCATGCCGAACGGTTTGCAGAGTTTGAGAAGTTAAATGATGCTGTCAAACTTTCATCGGAAACGAAAAAACAAATGGTCAGTTAATATTTATTTATTACTTACTTTACCAACTTTGAGTAAGTGAGGTCGTGCGTGGCCTAGTGGTCGAATATTAGTATGGATACGTGTTTTATTTCGTGAAGTAATCGTAACCAATTTATGTTGTTGTAATTGTAGGTTACGTTAACTCCAGCCGAAAACGCTAAAAGACAATTAACATTACAACAAAGTCTACAAGTAAAGGATTATTGGGATTCATCGCATCACAAATCTCAAGAAATGGATCGTACGATTGCTGAAATGATTGCCCTCCAAAACTTACCCTTTCATTTTGTCGAAGGTACAGGATTTCGTAGAGTAATGCAAGCTGCTCTTCCAAAGTACAAGATAAGAGGCCGTGATTTTTTTTCTTCCTATGTGTGCGACAATTTGTACAATAAGTTAGCAAAGAAAACCAAAGATTTACTTGAAGAATTTGACAAGTTATCTTTTACAAGCGACATATGGTCGGAACTTCATTCTGCTGTTTCATTGCTTAGTTTAACTGCTCATGGGATCTCAAAAGATTTTCGCAAAAAGACTATAATTTTGAAATGTGAAGTCATGGATGAACGTCATACGGGCACCATAATATCAACAAAGTTTCAAACGATTCTTGAAGAATGGGGCATTGATCGCCAAAAAGTTCACTGCATGGTTCGTGATCGTGGATCCAACATGGTTAGAGCAATGCAGTTGTCAGGCTTTGAGGATATCAGTTGCGCAATACACCAAATTCAGCTGTGCATACGAGCAGGTGTTGAATCTCAAGAGTGGCTCCTACAACTTATTGCTAAATTGAAAAAAATTGCCACCCATTTCAATCATTCCTTGGTCGCACAGGCAGAGCTTACAAAAATTCAAAAGGAACGCCTTAATCAGTCTCCTGTTTCTGTCATTCAGGATTGTCCTACAAGGTAAATATAAATACCTATTAAATTACTAATAAGCAAATGTTTTTATGAGTTATAGGAGTTTTTTGATTGTACTTATAACTAAATATATTTTTAAGATTAGGTAATTGAATTTGGATTTATATTTTGAAAAGAACTAATATTTTGACATTTAATTTTGTATAAATTTTTGCAAGCCATCATTGGGTGAAATATCTAACATTTTATTTTCTGTGACCATCTATTTATTGATCATATTTCTAGCAAGTAAAATTGAATTGATTTGATTTAATTTCAGATGGAACAGCACATTCTACATGATGGCAAGGTTTTCAAAACTCAAAGATTCGCTTGTCTTGTACCTAAGCGCAAATCCAATCGCGATGATATCCCCCGAAGACTGGATGAATATTCAAAAATTTGTGCAATTGATGCAGCCATTTGAAGAAATAACAAGAAATCTAAGTAGTTCTCAAATCAGTATTTCATCAGTCATACCATTAATTCAAGTTCTTAAGACCACATTACAACAAGAAGAGACGAAACCTAATACTTCAGAACAATTCATAAATTTTATAACAAAATTACGCGATGAATTGAATTCAAGTGTAAGATTTGGAAACCTGGTCGAAGACGACAAATACACTATTGCGACGTATTTGGATCCGCGATACAAATCGCATTTTTTCACCAGCGTCATTGCAGAGCAGGTTGAATCTAAATTACTTAATATGACGATTAACACTATTAGAACCAGACAATCCAATTCCATCCAAGATGATGACTGCGAACCTTCCCCCAAAAGAAGCCGAACTCAAATTGCAATTGAAGACATTGAAGTCCAGCCTTCTACTTCCAAATCATCAGCATCATTGCAAATATTGGAATCGATGTTAAGTGTAAATGAAGACCAGGAGGAGGACTCTTCTACAGCTGACGATGGTGACAATTTACTTTTAAAGATACAGTCACACCTTCGGGAGTACAAGAAAGAAAAAAGGCTACCTCTTCATGAGGATCCCCTTATGTGGTGGAATGGAAATGCGCACAAATATAATAATATTTTGCCAATAGTTCGCCAATACTTATCAGCTCCCCCCAGCAGTGTAGCCAGCGAGCAATTATTTAGCGGAGCTGGTTTAATATATGAAGAACATCGAAATAGGCTGAAAGGTGAACAAGCGGCCAAGTTACTCTTTATTAAATATAACTTGCCGCTGTTTAATTTTGACTACTAACATAGAAATTTAATAAAAAAAGTTTTAAATGTACAATTGTGCTTTTTTTTCATAGTGTTAACGCTTCCGTTTCCGCTTCCGTTTCCGTTTCCGCTTCCGTTAAGATTTACTTTTGACATCTGTTTCCGTTTCTGCTTCCGTTATGCCAGTTCCGTTGCATCACTAGCCTTATGCCGTTCTGACTAAAACATGTCCAAGGAAACTTATTTCTTCTACCCCGAATACGCACTTGTCCTTATTAAACTTTACTCCTTGACTTTTAGCTCTCTTAATAACCTCCTCAAGCCTCTTATCGTGCTCAGTTTTCGTCGAGCCCCACACTAGCAAGTCGTCACAGTACACTTCCACGCCTTCCATAGAAAACATTTTATACATCTCATTATGAAAGATTACTGGCGCCGACTTTATGCCAAAAGGCATTCTTAAGAACCGATACCTTCCAAACGGCGTTGCAAACGTACACAACTTAGAACTCTCTTCATCCAGTCTCATCATCCAGAACCCCTTTTTTGCGTCAAGTTTTGAAAAATACTTAGCTCCATTCAAGTTGCCCGCAATCTCATCTAACGTTGGCAATTGAAAATGGCAACGACGAATCGCTTTATTTAAATGTTACGGTTCTAGACACAAGCGCATTTTACCATCAGGCCTCTCAACAATCACAATATTAGACACCCAGTCAGTTGGACCATCCTCGCGAATAATAATTTTCAAGAATACCATATTATTTAACTCTGCTTGTAAATGCGGTCGCATCTTAATTGGGATTTTTCTGGATGCGCATGCAACTGGGATCACGTGATCATTTAGTAATATTTTGCAAATTGATGGTAAATATCCTATACCTTCAAAAATTGACTCGTCTATTTTATATTGGCGCAACTTGCACACTCGAGCTATCAAGTTGAGTTAAGTGCATGCATCTAATACCAGGAGATTATTACAATTTATGTCTAGCACATACATTTTCTGAGCTGTCGAATATTCTTTGTAACTTAAATTCGCTTCAAAATACCCAACCACCGGCAATTTAGCTTTGCTAATCTCTCTTAAAAACATTGAGTTTTTCTTTAAGATGCATTCATTACCTACCTAAATCAGCTCCACTGTCTAACTTGAAGGTTACAGTAACGTTATTTACACCGAGATCTTCGAACCAGGACGTGCAGTCGCTATCCACACTGTCTATTGAGATGCTGTACAATAGAGACTCACTCATTGCGCCGCATTCGTCCTCACCGGTCGCCTCGCTGCCCTCCTCCAGCTGATGCACCGACTTACTTCTACACATTTTAGCAAAATGACCTACCCGGTCACACCTATAAAACTGCACGTTACGCGCGGAACATTGCTCATTCTCACTGTGACCGCGCCCACACCTATCACACACACGGGTATAGTTAACGCGTTGTTGATGTTGCAGCTGAGCGTCTCGCGAGGGCGGGCGCCGCCCGCGGGCGCGGCCGGGCCCGCGCGCCCCGCGCCGCCGCGCACCATGTACTCCAGGTGCGCGGGCGCCACCGCCCCACCGCCGCTGCTGCGGCATGCCTCCGCTTGTCGGTGAGCGCTCTCCGCAGCGCGGCACACGGCAATGGCTTCTTCTAGGTCCAGCTTACACTTTGATAGCATTCTTTCTCGCATTTGTTGTGACTTTATTCCTCTAATTAATTGCGTTAATATTAGACTGTTACGCAACGATCCAAATTCACAAGTCTTACCTACTTTTTATCTTCAGGTATCCAAGAAACTTGTCGAAACTGTCCTCGCCTTGATAAGTCTACGTATTGTTTTCTTCCTTTATAGAATTTGTAATGAATTAATAGAACTTCATATACTTAGAACTTGTTTACTTAAGATTTTTTTATTCTATTCGCCGCAAAAGGTAAAAATAAACATTTGAATTTAATAATATTGCACTACCCTAAAGTTTTATCACAAGTCTGTAATAGTACATTACTTCAGAGGGAAGAAAGTGACAGTTCCATACCGAGATTATGGCATTTGCGCCACGAGCTTGCGAGGGGCGCAAACCATTTGAGGTATGGAACTGTACTTTATCCTGAGGTATGTATAGTGCTTTTTATTATACCTACGAGGAAAATTATAGACATAAATGCATAGAAATGTTTACAAAAAACACAAAGATAAATGCTAAATCAATCGAAGTTTTTGCGAAAATGCGCGGGCTTTTCCTTTTTTTATTCGCCCGTTTCTGGAGTAGGCTAAGATCATAAGGTCATGCAGCCACTTCTTCCGTGATTCCGCGCGTTTTATATACAAAAATAATTTCGTTTTTAATTTTCTGTATGCACCAAGGAGGTTGGTAACTGGTAAAAAAAAAACTGTTTGTGGCCAGTAACAATTTACTTGAAATTTAATTAGTAGACAGTTAAAGTCTCTTTGCAGTATGACTGCTGACAAATTAAAAAAAAAAAAAAAACCGGGTATGTAATGGAATTTCATATATACTTCCCACCCTTGGGTCGGAAGGATTTTCATACAAACTTCCATACCTTGGGATGAAAGGATTTGAAGGGCGGGATAAAGGCGTTTCTTCCCTCTAATTGGTATAATTAGTATGTATTTTCAGAGCAGGTGTGATAAAAACCCATATACACGAGTGCGTGCGCCCTATGTGGTGTCACGTGAAAAAATATTAAAAAAATGGGAAAACATAGAGAAAATTCTGAAAATGTAGTTTTCTGGGTGGACCTACCGGAGATTACATATTTTGTTATATTGTATGGGGAGTTAACGAGTAAACCGGCCATTGGTCGGTCTGCGTCTGGCAACACTGCAAAGCATACTTTTTTTTTTTTATTCTTCGAACGGTGTAATGGGTCGCGGGTTCAAAGTCTGAGAAAAATTATTAGCCTTTTTGTATATTTACCAAGTTTTATTAGTTAATACAGTAAAAATATGGCGAACTACAAGTTATTAGGTGCCCTCAAACACTTGAGAAGTCGAGGGAATTTCAAGTTGTACAATGGTACGTTGGTGGATGTTATGTACTTTCAAAGTGGTCCTATTACTGTATTTCCCATTTATTTTCGATGTGAATCGCTCTATACCAAGTTAATTGTATAATTTTTGATCTCGTTAGGTTTCCAGAGCAGAACATACGCCGCCGCGACCACAACTCAAGTTCATACAAGGTGCAAGAATGTCAATGGCGTATACGTTGTCACTTTAGACTCTCCAAATGTTAAGGTAACTTCGAAAAACAAATGAAAAGACCTTGTTGCTTTCATGAGAAGTACATAACAGACAGTGCAGTAGGCACTGTACATCACACGGAAGGAATTTCTCAATGTCTGTTATGTATTATATTATATAGTATTTGCATTTGAAGCAGATATCATTGAATAAGAGTAATATGTTGATTTTAGGTTAACTCGTTGAATACCGCTGTTATGGACGAAGTGAAGAATGTTATAAATGAGGTTGAGTCAAACCCAGCCATTGAAGCTGTAGTGATCATATCGGGCAAGCCAGGCTGCTTCATTGCAGGTGCTGACATCAACATGATTGAGGCTTGCAAGACCAAGGAAGAAGTTGTAGCTCTGTCCAAAAGTGGTAATGTTTAAGTTTATACATACATACATGAACTTACGACTGTCCTAGAGGGGTAGGCAGCGACCTGGGACTGTCAGGATTGTGGCTAGTTTATAATGTTCATTCGTAATTTCAACCAGCTTCTTTGGTAAATCATGACAAAATCCCAAATGAAATTCGTAACTCCATTGCGCCTACTTATAAAGGCTTTACTCTACATGTGATTTACCATTTTTATCATATTTTTAAATATGTAGAGCTAGTTCTAGTTAGACCTGTGATTTCCGCACTTAGCCTCATAGTTGGGCTATTGTATGTAGCAAGCGCTAAGGTATGTAAATACCAGACACTAGGGTTTCCTTACGATGTTTTTCTTCAGAGTTAGCGAGTGTTAGTCCTTCACTATTAGTAAGGGGTTTGAACCCATGACCTCCCGAATGAGAAACCGGCGTTCTACCACTGTGGTACCACCACTTTTAAGTTGAGCTAGTTTCACTATCGTACAACAATAGAACTGCAACTCTATTGCTCTTAAGGTTATTTTGTGTATACATATACATAAACTCATGCCTTTATTCCGCAGGGGTAGGCAAGGGTTTACCACTTGCCACAATCTTGAAAAATCTCTTACACTTCAATTTGACATGTTATTTTTATTTCAGGCCATGATATTTTCAGAAGGATAGAGGCTTCCCGCAAGCCTTATGTTGCAGCTATTCAAGGCTCATGCTTGGGCGGCGGTTTGGAAACTGCTCTGGCGTGTCATTACCGCATCGCTGTGAAAGATACCAAGACTGGCTTTGGCCTGCCAGAAGTTATGTTAGGCCTTCTGCCAGGCGGTGGTGGCACCCAAAGGTAAGTTTTAAATACCAAAACCGACCAACCAATATGCTATCTAAGTTATCACAACTGGAAGGAACCATTTTTAGCATCAAGGTAAAATTACCTGTATTTCATTCAGCTTTTGCTAATATTTTGTTTACATATAGGCAAAAAATGGATAGAAAATCGCAAGTAATAAATAATGTCTATCAATTTGTTTGTCCTAGGTCATCCGTTCATCTCATTAATATCATCCCCTATTATATATTTTTTTTACTTTGATAGTGTGTCAAAAAATATTTTTTAAGACCCAGGGATAATCGGAATAAAATTAATTGTATGGTCTGAAATTTAACAGGTTTCAACAAGGACTTCTTAAAGTATTATTCTGTTTGTATCCAGGATGCCAGTTCTCACTTCCATCCCAACGACTTTGGACCTAGCACTGACCGGTAAAACTGTTAAAGCAGACAAGGCTAAGAAATTAGGAATAGTAGACTTATTGGTTTCTCCTCTTGGACCTGGTAAGATTTTAGCTTAATGGCGCAAATTCTCAAAAATAGCTCTGTATCCAAGTTATCTTTATGTTTTTTGCTGCTTTAGGTGTTGGCCAGCCAGCTGAGAATACTGCAATGTACCTAGAGAAAACTGCTATTCTAATTGCAAAAGACATCGCATCTGGTAAGATGAAGGTCAACAGGGTCAAGGGTGGCTTAGTCAACAAGGTGACCGAAACAGTCATGCAATTAGACTTTGTCAAGAATATCATCTTCAACAAAGCTAAGGAGCAGGTCATGAAAGCATCCCGAGGCCTTTACCCAGCCCCTTTGAAAGTAAGTGGTGAATTACAAGTTTACTAGCAGTAATTTACAAATTTTTGTCACACAATCAGGCACAAGACTATGGATTTGGATGAAATTCTGCGGCGGTTTTCTCGTGGTCCCATTATTTTCTCCCGTTATTCGTCATCAATGGGTCCGCGAGGGAATTCTGTTTCATAGTCCCATTAATGAAGATGATCCCTCCTGTATAATGGATAAATAAAGATAGCAATATCTACTTATCTCTTCTTAGGAGTTGATACCTACCGCATGAAAGACAGTTTATTTTATTTTTTTGTAAGATGAAAACAGTTTTTAGCAGGGCTGCTTTTAGGCTCAAAATAAAGGACGTAGGTACTTCGCGGCTCCTTCTGAATAAATGTTTGAGAAAAAGTATTAGGCTCCCATGAAATCGCAAGACTTAGGCCCCTCGCCCACGGCGACTTTTTGTAGTGATGCTGCCGCGCGTTTAACGAACGCGCTTTAGTCGCATTTGCAACGCGCTACAGAAGCGATGCCAACGCGCTACTAACGCGCTACAGCATCGCGACTGTATCGATGCAAACGCGCGAGCGTATCGGAAGACATCGAGAGGAGAACGGAAGAAGGGAGGCGCATGAGTAGTGAAACACAGAGAGATCGAGAGTGCTGTTGTCCATCGGTCCAACGGAGTCCATCTTGCTGTAGCGATCGCAGGCATTTTGGTTCCGTTACTGAATTGCATTTATATCACGACAAGAGCGCGACGGTATCGCGTTTGCATCGCGACTGAATCGTGTTTACGGTGGGCGAGGGCACACAACTAGCGCCCGCATCGCGACTGTATCGATGCGAACGCGCGACAGCATCGGTACTGCATCGCTACAAAAAGTCGCCGTGGGCGAGGGCCCTTAGAGAAAACACTGGAATAGAGTAAGCAGGCAGGCCATATTATGGTTATTTATTAATGACAAAACCATAGTACTTGTTTAAAACAATGGAATACTTTTTGTCCGAAACCCACACAAATGAAGTAATGGCATTGATATTGCTATTTTCTTTACAGCTGTTTTTTTTTAATTTGGGGCTCTTTAGAGTAAGCTTCGGCTTCAGAAGGTCCATTCACAGTTTTTACTATGAGAATACTTGTTCATTGTTGACGAGAACCCAGGAGCACTAGAGATTGTAACATTTATTACGTACCTAAATAATTTTAGATCCTTGAAGTGGTGCGCACGGGAGTAGACAAAGGCCCCAAAGCAGGCTACGAGGCGGAGGCGGAAGGTTTCGGCGAACTGGCCATGACTCCACAGAGCAAAGGCCTCATTGGTCTGTTCAGAGGCCAGACTGAATGCAAGAAGAACCGGTTTGGCAAATCTTCTGTTAATGTGAAAACTGTAAGTATTATAATGCCCAAGTTGAACAAATGACTTTGCTTTAACATGTTTGTATGTACCAACTTCTCCATATTTTCATCATCATCATTCAGCCACAAGAAGGCTGCTGGACATAGGCCTCTTCCATGGATTTCCAAAAAGACCGGTTGGAAGCGGCTTGCATCCAGAGTCTTCCTGCCACTTGGATGAGGTCATCCATATTTTAATTATGCAAACTACCAATTATGGAAGAAGTAGGAAGTCATGGCTCAGAAACATCTTGGAATTATTGAACGGATGTAACCAGAGTTAAAGACCTATTCCACTTGGCAAGAAAGTAAGATGACTACTCATGGCTAATCTCTATTAGTGGATTATTTAATTTCTTCTTCTTCTTATATATACCTCCTATATATAAGAAGAAGAAATTAAATTTCGGAATTTTCCTTTGGACAAAATGTAAAGATGCAGAGAATGATCCGTTTAAGATCCTTGTTCCTGGTCTCTGCCTACCCCTCTGGGATACAGGCGTGATTTTTTTGTGTGTGTACATAATAAGTACAAAATTTTATTCCATTATAGCTCTTATATTGAACTCAATTAGTGCTTTTTTATGAACAGTAACCACAACCCTTTTAGCACATCATGTGCCTGTTATATTTCATTGAGAACAAAAACCTGTTGCAGATTGGAGTGTTGGGAGCAGGCCTCATGGGTGCTGGTATTGTACAAGTGTCTATTGACAAGGGCTATAATGTGGTTATGAAAGACGCCACTGACGCTGGTCTGTTCAGGGGAGTTGGACAAGTTCAGAATGGACTTGTAAATGCAGTTAAAAGGAAGAGGATTTCTGCGTAAGTGTATATTTTCAAAGTACATACATAGAAATTCTGTATCCAGTTGTATTTTTACTGTGGACAGGATATTTCGGAATTTTTATACTTGTTGACTTGTTAAAAGTGGGTAGTTTCATTCTTCACTACAATTTTCTTTGTTGATGGTAATGCAGTTCCTTTTTTGTATTTATCATCTTCTTTTGACTTGACGGTTGCCTTTTCTATAGTTTCATTGTTCAACGTATTACGTAAATCGGTTGGGCGTATCAACACACCATCAATGTCATATAATTCGGGATGTTTAAGATGCTCTGCTGTCACTTTACTTGAAGGATTCGCAGATCTGAATAAATCGGACCAATCTTTTTGCTCGTAGTAATCGCCACCTTCGCCGTTGCTCTCGCCTTTCTCAAAGTAGTCATCTTGAGGGCCTGCGGATCTTTTCCTCAGCTTAGGCTCTAGCTGTGGTACCCAAACTTGCAAATCTTCAGCTTCACGGTGAATCAAATTTCGGAAGAGACCACTAGCGACATTCGCCTTTGAGTCTCGTTTAATAATATTTTTCAAATGAGCAACTTCTCCATGCTTGTTACAAAATGAACACAGGCTTACTGATGCCGAACTCTGGAGATGGATTATCAAGGCTATAATTACGTGTTTGAAATGGAGCCGCATATTAGCGTGCGTTTTTTGCTGCAATCGCTTAAGTACTGATCTTGCCGCGCGGATGTTATTAAACAAGATTCGCCGAGAGAACCATACGTTAGATGTTTACGTTTATCTTAACACAAATTAAATTGTTTGATATTCTATTGCTACCGTCGTTGGCCATATCTGAGGCGAGCGAGACACAATCAGTTGGAGCTGAAAAATTAAACATTAAACTATTATGTTGTTCCTTCATAACAATCTATCTCAGTAGAAATAAACTAAAAAAAAACTAACAGACAGATAGGAGCTTAAACCATACAAAGTCGAAACTAAATTGTGGAGGCCTAGAAGCGTTTGGGTAAATTGTAATAAGGTTAGCATGAAAGTTTCGCATTACAGAATTCACAGATTACGATTGAAATAATTGCAGCTAAGGTGCACATTTTTCGCGTAGGCATAATTCAATGATGAATTTCCGAATTACAGTTTGCAAAAGGACCTTTTCATATCGAACTTGCTACCGACGCTGGACTACGGCAAGTTCAAGAACACGGATTGTCTAATCGAGGCCGTCTTCGAGAACATTGACATCAAGCACAAAGTGATCAAGGAGCTTGAGGCCGTGGTGCCACAGCACTGCATCATCGCCACCAACACCAGTGCCATCCCCATCACTAAGATCGCGGCCGGCAGCAGCCGACCCGAGAAAGTCATTGGTAATTCATGTCAAAAAATCGTGATTTGTTTATTTCATTACGTAACAGATGAGTAACAGTACCTACATTCTTATAATTATGGTGGAGGTTTACTTTGTAGATCCGCGAGGGGAGCTACGACCTAACTTTTCTACTGTATGAACTCGTCAATTCTGGTCTGTCAAATACATTTATACTTTCACACTTCAGGAACGACAAATTAGGTAACTCATGGACAGTTACGTAATAGGAGGGATTGGCAAAACATTAAACCATTTTACGTTTATTAACTTAACACCGGATAAACTTACTTGGTTTTTTGTCGGATTTTACGTTTATTGTAATTTTCGCAGTTAAAATATTTATTGTGCATGTGACTTGATTTGTTGCTACAATCAATTCCAAATATTCCCATGTACACTACTCGTTCTTGTCTACCTTTTATTCAGCGTCTATCGGGTCCTAATGCAGGGAAAGTTCTTTTTTTTTTTTTTTTACGTAGCCATGTTTGTGTCCCACTGCTGGGCAAAGGCCTCCCCCAACTCAGACCAGATGTTTCTGTCTTGTGCCACCTCAGGCCACTCCGGCATGTGTCGGTCGAGGTCGTCTCGCCAACGTCTTCTTGGCCTGCCAGTTCATATCCTTCTTAAATAAATACGCAATGAAAAAAAGGTGAGTTTGCCAATGTTGTACGGCCGACGTGGAAAACTAATGGGCCCTCTCTCATAAAGCTACAATTAGTAATATACTTACAATTGCCACTTAGTTTCGCCCAACCGACCACTCGTGAAGCTAGGTTGGGCGAAAATTACTGACAATTTATTGAAAGTTTATTACTAATTGTAAGCTATTTGTACAACTTTAGGAATTACCTACCTTGAAAAGCTTTTCTTTGGCGCGTCGATGCAGAATTGGTTCATACTTGTGTATTGTCAGAACAGGAAAGGTTTCAAATCACTCCTTTCAACTAGACTTCAAAAGCAGCTTGTCAAATGCACCATTCAAAGAATCCAAGTAACAGGCTTAGGGTAGCCATAATTAAGAATTGAATTGAATTGAAGGCTGCCTTGTGGCCACGGGTATAAAAATATGACCACCCCAAATCGACTCTCGTGAGAAGCCACACTGGAAAATACAGAAGGTGCAGCACTCCTGGAGTAAACCTCTCCTGAGCTCACCACTGGCCTGACGGTCGGCACATCTTTGTGGCGTCTCTTAGGAGAGACCTTCTCCAGCTTGGCTAATGACCATGACGAGTATAGTTGACGTTGGTCTAGCACGCTTGATACCGAAACAGGGTGTGGGTTCGACTCCCGCTGGAAGCCGTCATACTTGACTTGTTCATATTGCCTCAGTCCAAGAATCACAGGCCAGTTTGGGACAATGTCAAGTAACTGTGTTGTGTGGAAGTGATTTATTTATATTCGTCTACCTGACCACTCGTGAGTCTAGGTTGGGCGAAAATTACTGACAATAAGTTTTTTCTAATTTAAATAAAGTAACTAGAAAGTTTTCTATCTATCTATCTATTTGTACAACTTTAGGAATACCTTTGAAAAGCTTCTTCGCGTCGACGCAGCATTGGTTCATACTGCAAGGAAAATCCAGAAAGTAGGCAGCAGCACGTCTCCTGTATCGTGGAGCAAACCTCTACTGCGATCACCATTTGCCTGCCAGCAAGAATCTCTCATGGCGCCTTCGGGAGGCCCATGTCCAGCAGTGGACGAAGATTGGCTGATTACGATGACTAGAACAGTTATAACTCACCGTCACTTCCAGGCATGCACTACTTCTCGCCGGTGGACAAGATGCAGCTGCTGGAGATCATCCGGCACCCTGGCACGAGCGACGATACGGCCGCCGCGGCGGTGGCCGTGGGGCTGCGGCAGGGCAAGGTCGTCATCACCGTCGGCGACGGCCCCGGCTTCTACACCACGCGCATCCTCTCCACCATGCTGAGCGAGGCTGTCAGGTATTATGCTAGCCTGCTAGGCAGCGCCAACACAGTGTTCACTAATCGACCTGACGGTCCACTTATATGCAGACTGTTGAGAATGTCGGGTCGATACTTACCTACCAATAAATATTAATTAACGTAATTTAATTTCATTGGTAATTTATAATCTTAATACAATACTAATTATTTATTTCGTAATGTAAAAAATGTGCCACGACTTCGAACCTAGTTTAGGGGCCGCCAGCCCCCCTATTCTCTATTCAACTTTCAGCTTGGTGGATTTTCTATTTTATCGTAAGTTTAATAAGAAATGTAACCCTGTAAAAAGTTAGAGAAGTAGCCCGTAGGAAGTGATTATGTTGTGTGGATGTTATGTAAGGCACGGTCTAGGCGAGTATGAAGCGAAACAGGTTTGTCAGGATCATGGCTTGTGGCTCCGGGATACCGGCGCGAGTTCATGCATGTAAAGATATAACGTTATACATTCCACAGACTTCTTCAAGAGGGCGTCGACCCGAAAGACCTGGACAAGATGACGACGCAGTTCGGCTTCCCGGTGGGCGCCGCCACGCTCGCTGACGAGGTCGGCATCGACGTCGGGTCCCACATCGCCGCCGACCTCTCCAAGGTAACGCCTACCAGACTATTTTACTATTTAAGTGTATGGTTTGTCATGAAACTAGGTTAGGAGTTCCAACCCTCCTCTGTTCGCTTTATTCACGGAAAATATTTTATATAATCACGGAAAGTATTGCCAATCTTTAAAGAAGCAACATTTGTTTTAAAATTCAATAAATTTAGATACCTGAGTGCGGTGGACTTTTTACAAACAGGGTAGCGAGAGGTTAACACCATTCACATGAATGTTCATTTGGCTGGGCTGTTAAAAATGTCGTAAGAACTATCGTTCTAGTTTTTATGACATTACATTTAAAAATGATTTGCCACCAACATTTTATAGTAGTTTATTTTGATGTCCAGTATATTTTGAGGTCGAGGTAAGTTTTATAACATCCTACGTCTAACTACTTCCCACGTTGCTCCAGGCGTTTGGCGACCGCATCGCCGGCGGCGACCTCGGCATCATGCAAGACCTGGTGAAGGCCGGCTTCATGGGCCGCAAGTCCGGCAAGGGTTTCTACGTTTACGAGAAGGGCACCAAAAACCGCGATGTCAACCAGCAAGTGATCCAGATGCTCAAGGACCGATACTCTCTCCAGCCGAAGGGCGCCAACACCGTGGAGGATCAAACGCTCAGAATGGTGTCGAGGTAGGGTTGCCTGCATAGGTAGCGTGGCGACGTGAGTCACGCGACTTAAATGTCACACTCACAAGTCGTGACTGTCCAGTACATAAATGGTCAAATTGTAATGTTTTATTGGACTAATAATAGTCCGCACATTTCTTTTTGGCGGTAACGTGAACATAGTCACAGATTGTTTGCACATTGCTTACTGTCTTTACAGTGCTTGTGTGAGTAATTGATGTAGTGTGATGCATAGTGATGTGCAAAGTAGAAAAGATTTAATCGATCGATTAATAAGTTCCGACTAAATGCAAGACCTCTTGTAACCAAAATTTGCTACATACTTCGACATATTACTTATAACGCTAATGTAATTAATCTTGAAATGTATTTTTATAGGTTGCTATAATAATGCAGCCTATATATGTCCTCCTGCAGGGCACAGGCCTTAATCACCATGTGTGCCAACCGCGGATTGGCAATTTTAAGCGCTGAGGTATGTGAACAACTCAGATACTCAGGTTTCCTCACGATGTTTTTCCATCACTGTTAGCGAGTGGTACTTCTACTATAACTTCACTAACTTAGAAAACAAAGTTACTACATGCTGGGATTCGAACCCACGACCTCCCAAGTGAGAAGCCGGCGTTCTACCGCCCGCCCTGCTACCACGGCTAAAAGGTTGCTATAATTTTTAAACCAAAACTTTCATAAGCACTAAACATTATTAGCTTAAAAATCTAGTAACTGAATCTGCAATTGATTTAGTTTGGGGTTCAGAGTTACTTTATATATTGTTAATTTTTGTTTAGCTCAATAAACATTTTTCATTTCAATAAGGTTGCTATGATTATGTAAAATAGCAAAGTAAGAAATAATGCTATGATATTTATTTATTTTTAAATACAAGTATTTATTTATTTTTAAATACAAGACATATTTTACAGAAGATTACAAATATAGCACTGACTTACATGTCTCACTTATAGTAAATAAAGATTTATTATTTATTTATTTTATTTATTTATATACAAAAGTAAATTAGATTCTGACGCAGATGATGGCAAAGGTTCTACGCCTTACATAGACGTAGAGGGTCCAGCAGAATAAATGTCCAATTCGTCACTGCTGCTCTCATCTTCACTGGAAGTGTAGTCATTGTTTGAACCCAGAGATATGATGAATTTATCAGTGACATAATCAATAGCATGGTCACTTTGGAAATACTCTTCTTCTGTTTTTTTACGTGGTTGACTAGGTCTAACCAATCAGCAGCTCCCATATCATATTTATTATTGCCGGCATTTTAAAAGTGGTATTCTTGCTGGCAACATAGTTTTTTATGGCTGCCCACTCCATTTCTATTCGGTTAGGATCCGGGTGATAGGGAGGGAGCTGTAAGGCTGTGTGCTCAAATTCGTTTATCAATGCATCGATCAAATGGCGAGTGCAAGGTGGTTTGTGAGCCTTGATAATTTAATATAGCTCTGGCTAAATTCAAGAAAATGACATCAAAGTCAATACCTACCTTTTTGATGCAGCCAGTCCTGCATTTCTGCTTTTCTTGTTGCACTTGTAGGAAGTTTCTCGGCATATTTGTTGTGGTATGCTGCAGTGTCCATGATAATTACTAAGTTTGGTAGCAATTGCGTTCTCAGCCATCTTTCGAAATTTGTGTAGTTCATGTGTAAATGGTAATCACCTGTTTTTTTCCAGATTCATCCATCAGCAACCCGTTATTAATGAAGCCATAGTCACCGCCACCATGTGCAATTATTAATCCCTTACCTTTTGAATAAGGTACTTTCGACCCTTTCATAGATCCATCTCTCCAACCACTTGATGACGCATGTGACGTGTGTATATATATGTTTCGTCGATATAAATTAGAGGTCTTCCTTCCTCTCTGTATTTTCTAATAGCTTGCAGGTATTCAACTCTCTTTAATCTTATACCAATTTTAACTTTCGCCACATAAAGCCTAAATCTTTTATTTTTGATAAGCTTGATATAGACCTTTTGAAATCTATGTTCTCTTTTAGGGATTTTGCAGTTTTCCTAAAGTTGGCAGCTCACCATGAACTTTGTGAAAATTGTGTATTGTTCTCTTGATAACACCTTGCGTAAAATTATCGATATTTGTGACTGATTTTCTTCCCGTCCTTTGCTTTGCTGGCGTTGAAAAAACTGGCATAAGTTCCGACCTACCTACTTCCCTCTTGAACTATTCGCTCCACTGTGCGAATTGATAGACACGTAGATATACAGAAGTCTTCAACACATTCTTTGGGCAGTTTATCATTCTTCCAAGTCGTGGCATAATACATGCCTCACAGTCTTCCCTGGATTAACCAAATTACTGAGAAAATAAAAAGTTACGATCTCAAGAATATTCACACACAAAAAGTTCTTTTTTTTTTGTGATGGCTTTCCTAAGGATTCCTAAATCGGCAAAAGTGTGGCGGGAATTAATTTTTTTTATCTAATCTGCGATATTGACAAACAGTATACTCGTTGCTGATTCTAATACATACCTTTTTCCAAATTCCGGTCCATTCGTTCAGTTTTCCAACCTTTTTCCTAGCAGTCCTTCAAAAACTTGACACTGGCCATAAACAAAAAAAAAGTATACGAGGCAAGTCTTACAAAAAAATATTACCTATTCAATTCAACCAGTGGTACCTACGTCCCTAGTGACTCCCCGCGCAGCTCCCCTTTGACACCAAAAATACGGTATTTGACACGATCAACAATAAATTATTTCATAATATGCTCGATTAAAACAAAAATTACAAAATATCTCGGAAAATGTATCTCTTTTAGTCAATTACTAGTTATTACAATTTTTTAACAGATTAAGCACTCGTCTGCCGCGACACAGATCTGTGTCCAACTTAGTATGGGCCACCTATACGTTCCATTCCGCGAGGGCAGTTCAGGAGTTAAACATAAAAAGAGGACTGAAATGTGACGTTATAAGCTTGTATTTTCATACAAAATTCCGTTTTAAAAGTATGTAGGTAACTCATTTGATATTTTGTCAAATAGCCAATTGACAACATTTCAAAATAGTGACCCGGATATTTTAATAGCTTAGCCGAAAGTAGGTAAAAACTAAGGGATTTGCTTCCAACCCTTTTCCAAAATATAGATTTTTTTATTTTATTAATATTTAACATATTTTTTTTTTGTATAAACCACTTGCTGGCTGAAATCTCTTGAGCCATTGCCATAAAACTTTAAAAGACAAGAAGCAAGCAGTGTTGCCGTACCGAGAGGAATTTCCCTTTTGAATGGAATTTAGGCTTGAGATGCGAAGAAGGGGAAAGTTTCCCTCCCATTAGGACGTACGGCCGTTATTCCATTGATTTTAGAAATAATTCACTTATTAATTACCTATTCATACATTTATGTTTGAGTTGTTGTGCCATTGCAGCTTGAAGTAATCTAAAATGGCGTATGTATTTCAAATGGGATTTTTTTTCTGGTACGGAACCCTAAAAAGTACCCAAATTATACTGAATAATTTTGAAGAAGTGAATACATACATGCCTGTAGCCTACGAGACGTGGAAAACTATAACCATCAAAGTGGCAACACTGATGTCAACGCGTCAAACAAACGTCAAATTCACAGAAAGGTCACAGATTATATTCTGATGTCAACATGACGTTGACAGTTAGTTTTTTTTACTTCTGCTAGTTCTTTATACTAGGTATTGCAGCTCTTCAGCCCACATCCTTAATATTTGATTATTTTCTTTTTAAAAAATCTCTAAAACGAATGAACAGAGAAATAATAAAAGTTGGTTTCGTAGTAAGTTTTTATGGCTTTATCAATGGACAGTAAAAATTTTCACCTGGCTAGAAATGAAAACATGTCAATCAGTGGAATTGACGAACTTCACTCAGCCGCCAAAAAGATTTACGCGTACTATACGAAAGTAAATGCACTATTGTGCATTTATTTTATTGGACTAATTACTATTGTAATTAGTTCAATAAAATAAAATTATACTTGGAAATATTTTTTTCACTAACTCAAGTACATTTTTCATTAATCTTGGCAGCTTTGTTTAGATTATGCTCATCTGGTCCATTTAACAACATGTTTATAAAATAATTTGTAACAAGACATACTGTGCACGTTTAAATTGTTGGAACCAATGTCCTTGGCTGGAAGGCGCAAGAGTAATAGCGCAAAACCAGAATACTTTTGTTTTCTGGATCATCGTTTTTGTCCACAGATTCGTGAACGAGGCAGTATTATCGCTGGAAGAGAAGATATTGCACAGCCCTCTGGAAGGCGACGTCGGCGCCGTGTTCGGTCTTGGTTTCCCGCCATTCACTGGGGGGCCCTTCCGGTGCGTATCCATTTTACTATTATTTATTACTAACCCCGATGACCCCTCGAATTTCGTATCACATTATTTTTTTCGTTCTTGGGTCATTCTACAAAAATAAAAATCGAGAAACAGATTTTTTTTTATTATTTCGACAGTATTTTTATTTTATTATGTAACTTACAATGTTACAAATCAAACGTGCCTAGTGCCCGAGATCAATTATTAAAAGGAAATGAGATTTTGGCTTAGTTTTAAAATTCACTTGCACAGGATTGATCAACTCTTGCACAGAAATGACTAAATCCTCTCCGATGAATTGATGTAGGTAACTAAAAATTATCGAATTGTGATCCGAAAAAATACTTAATCTTAAGGTATTCATCAAAAAAACAATCTTAGACCTTTTAAAAACCGAACATCCCCTAAACAAAGAAAATTAAAATAATATGGTGCACAGAAATGACGTTCATTCCTGTGACCTTTTTCTCATAGGAACTATTTATTTACTCATAAATTCTATGTAATCAGTCTTTCGATCAAGTCTTTTCTTAAAGTATTTCCTTTGAAAGTCTTTGTTTAATTACTTCTTTTGACATAATTGCGTATCTGGTGCACAGAAATGATATGCACAGGAATGACGATTCTTTCTTTGGACAAAATTTGTAACCGATATTTTGAGGTTATGTTATCGCCGATTCTGTTTGACGAAAAAATTTTGGAATGCCTATTTGAACATATAACTGTTGTAATTTTAAGCTTGCTACATACTTTCGTAATCCTTGCACAGGATTGACACCTTCGACGACGTCGCAGCGCCTATTTACTAATTTTCCTAACATTTTTGCCACTGTAGCAACATTAGAACGAAACTCTTGTTTACTTTTAAGTGACTAAGTGAAATAGAGTTGCCAGCGTAAAAAATATACTAGCCGCTCCCATTGTTGCCAGTATTTAAAACGTAAAATATCACACTGCACAGGAATGATGCTGGACTAAGTAATATTTTGTTTTAGTAATTTTTACCCGTTTGCTAAAGGCCAATATTTTTTTTATTTTACATACTATAAAGGGATTATATAAGATGTATGTGAACCGAAACTATTCGTTCAATTATGACTATTACTATTTTTTGTAGTACCGTAAAGTATACAACTCAATGGAGTAACGCTGCACAGAACATGACGTTCATATATTTGAATATTTTTTTCCCGAGAAATGAAAACAATTTTATATAATTTTTTATGTGGCACAAATGTTTCACAAGAGTTGCCAAGGTATCCTCGTATTTAATTCCCATAAAATGAACACATTTTGTCATAATTAGCGGTAACGCTTTTTTACTTGTATCGTATAATGAACCTCTTACCATTTAAACTTTCCCTAGACCGGTACAGCCGTTCTCGAGTTTTCAAAAATTGGATTTGGACAGATTTGTAAGAATTGTACTGTCAGCAAAAAAGTGCCTATTCTCACTTTTTTTTATGATGCCATTCGATTCTGCTGCTAATGGTCAAAGGTCGCTAATGCACCAATTGAGGTTAAAACATTAGAAAAGTCAAAAATGGAAAAAAAAATTCTTGCCAAAAACATTTCTAATAATTTTTTTGGTGTTTTTAGATGGGTTGATCAATTTGGAGCAGACAAGTTGGTGAAGAAAATGGAAGAGTTCCAAGGACTGTATGGAGCTCCATTCAAGCCAGCCCAAACCTTAGTTGATATGGCCAAAGACCCCAGCAAGAAATTCCACAAAAATTAAGTAACTGTGCCTTCACTAAATGGCAAACTTGTTAAGATTTAAATTTGCTAATGATTAAGAATGATTGAAAAGAAATTGTAAATTCGAAAATTTTGCTTGTATTAAAAAAAACATTTTAGCCAAATCGAATTGTATCATGACACTGTTGTAAAATACAAGTTAAACTAGAAACATGTTTAAGTAATTATAAGCAAAACGAGTGAATCTGTATTAATTAAGATTGAAGATTATCTAATAGAAATTATTTATTATACTGAAGTCTTTCATTTATTTGTGTATGTGTGTTAACCCCACATAAATAAAAAGTACTTACCTTTTAAAAACCTATTTAGAGGCTTAATTCACCCGTGCCGGGACTTGAACCCGCGACCTCTGGCTAACCGTGCCAGCGCTCTCCCAACTGAGCTAATGGGCAAGTGCAGGCATCAGTGAGATTTCGAGCCTCTTTACAAACTTCTCTGTATTACTAAAGGTTTTTTAAATTGTCGTCAGCATGGGTTAGTGCAACAAAAAGAATATAATCAGGTAGGTACAGCGATATCATTCCGATGTAAAAACCTAAATGCAAAGTGGGTTGCTCTGGACTGCAAGTGATGTAAATTGCTTTGGCCAGATGTCGCTGCCTGTACATAATACAGAGAAATTTGTAAAGAGGCTCCAAATTTCACTGATGCCTGCATTTGCCCATTAGCTCAGTTGGGAGAGCGCTGGTTAGCCAGAGGTCGCGGGTTCAAGTTCCGGCATGGGTGAAGTTTTTAGCTTCTAAATAGGTTTTTAAAATTGTCCTCAGCACGGGTTAGTGCAACAAAAAGAATATAAGTACTTACCTATTTATTAATTTAATGACAGGGAAGTACAATTTATGTCATCGGCAATGTAGGCGCATGGTGGCTTTGTATTTATTTATTTATTTAGTTTTAGGAAAGCCATTGACATTATATAAATTAATACTAATTAAAAATATGAGAACTGAAAGTCATTAACAGGCTTCCACTGATAGCAACAAAATATTAAAACTAGTAGTTAAGAAGAACTAACAATCAAGTCACCGCAAAAACGGGTGTCTGCATAGAAAAATTTCAGATTTAAGCATTTCAAAAGGAAACACATATAGCTGAGATTTACACATAAGTAATGAGAAGAGAGCCCACTCACTCACTCCCAAAAACAAAAAAGATCGCAGTTAGCCGTCGCCTAACCGCTTCAATACTGTCGTCATTAATATCAATGTCCGTGTCCGGGTCTCTGATTAATTTATTAAAAGCAGAACAAGCTCTCAATAAGTAGGCGTTGCTTCTGTAATTTCTTGAGGCCTGCGGTACTAAAAATGTGCTTTTGTGCCTTAAGGTTCTATTCGGTACGTGGAAATTTATTTTTGATAGCAAATCGGGACAGTCGATAGTCCCTTTTGTTAGTTTTAACAGGAATATAATATCAGAGATATGCCGTCTCTCGACTAGAGGGAGAAGATGCATTGAGCGACAGGACGGTAGGTAATCCTCATGCCGCCCTAGGCGTCGGTTTATAAACCTCACAAACTTCTTCTGCAGTCTTTCTATGCGGTTAATATAAATATCATATTGGGGATTCCAGACCTGCGACCCGTATTCTAGCGAGCTTCTTACATAAGTACAATAAAGAAGTTTAGATGTTTTAATTTTTTTAAAGTCCCCTGAAGCGCGCATCACAAATCCCAGAGCACGAAAAGCTTTTTTGCAGACTGCATCGACATGAAGGTCAAATATAAGTTTTGAGTCGTGAATTATCCCTAGGTCTCGGGTATTATTTACGCGATCTAAGGTATAAGTCGCGTCACGTAAAAAGAGCGCTGGAGAAAGTGGAGGGGGTGTGTTTGCGCATGGGTACACTCGCGCACAAAATTATCTATTGTTTTATTTTAGAACAAGCTTTAAGTAGGTATATTGATTATTGGTAGGTAAATCGGAAAATATAATTTCCGATTTACCTACCAATAATCATAAAATAGAATTGAAAACATGTTTGATTCAGTAAAGAATGTTTATTTGATGTAACAAAAAAAATTAAAGTAACGTTGAAACTCCTTCCACTGTAGACTCGGAACATTTTGTTGCTTTTGCGGTCCGTTTCATACACTGTTTTAAATTGTCAACGGCATTATTATCCGCCTCTCTTTTCATAAAACAATATACGTCATATATCATTTTCCTCACTTTTCTATGTAAAACCAATTCGTAACCAAAAACTTTTGTGCGCGATGGTATTTTGAGAACAAACGTAACGTGGACAAAGCGCGGGAAGCAAAGGTCGACTGACGAACCAATAGCGCACGAGCAACCATGCGACGCGCGAGCCACCCTCCCCCCGCCGCACCTCATACCACCAAATAGACCGATAAATCACCTACTGCGCTGCTTCACTGCAAGCGTTCTTTTTACGTGACGCGACCTATATGACCTTTTAACGTGTAATTGTAAGAAACATTTTTATTTTTTCTTGTGAATGTTATTGCAAGACATTTTAATGGGTTGAGGTCTAGAAAATTTTGATCACAGAAAACGTCGAGTCTATTTAGGTCCGCCTGAAGAGAAACCGCGTCATCAGAGCTAGAAATGGGTTTAAAAATTTTCATGTCATCTGCGAAAATAAGAACACTGGAATTTTGGAAACAGGATTCGATATCATTAATTAAATTGTAAAAAGGAGCGGTCCGAGCAAAGATCTGTGGAACACCACTCGGGACCTTTGCCCAGCTAGAAATATAGTTACTGATGACGACGGCTTAGAAGCGGTTATCAATATAGGACGAAAACCACCTCAGCAGATCCCCCCGTATCCCGATTGCTTGAAGTTTAAATAAAAGCCGTGAGTGATCCACTCTGTCAAAGGCCTTACTATAATCGGTGTAAATTGCGTCAGTTTGTAAACCGCTTTCCATGTTTTGAGTAATGGTTTCATTCAGTAAGATAAGGTTGGTAACAGTCGATCTACCCCTTAGAAAGCCGTGTTGGACTGGGCTAAATGAGTGGCGTAATGCCGAGTATACTTGGTCATACACAATCCGCTCGAATACTTTAGATACTATGCAAAGTTTAGAGATAGGTCTATAGTTAGTAACCTGGTTACTTGGCGACTTTTTCAGAATTGGTGTTATGAACGCGCGCTTCCACACATGTGGTACCTTTTTCTGTTGTAGTGATAACTTAAAAAGCCTACTAATAGGATCCGCTAAGGTATCTGCGCAATAGCGAAAGAAAACCGCCGGAATTTCATCTGGTCCAGCAGACTTTGTTGTATCCAATTTATGTAACTCGTTTGCAACCAAACACTCCGATACCTCTATGTACGCTATATCGCAGACACTATTAGTGTCATCAGGATGAGCATCAGAAATTCCAGTTCGGGGTAACAAAAACATGGACTTGTATGAACAAATAATACAGCAATATTGATAAAGATATATCTATTAGAGGTAATCGAAAGAGATCGTGGCAAGTGGCAGAGCCTAGCCCTAGGTAGGGCCGGATTTAGGGGAGGGCAGGCGGGGCTACTGCCCTGGGGCCTCCACAAGGAAAGGGCCCCCACAAAAGGCTAATATGTACTATCATTAAACGCCAATCTTTTATGAGTACTTATAACGTCTGTTTGTTTTTCAAATAAAAAAAAAATTCGCCGTATTCATTGTAGTTTTTGTTTCGTATTTTTTATTTGGGAATAATTAGGGGCCTCCGCTCCTTCGTTGCCCTAGGGCCTCCAGACCTCAAAATCCGGCTCTGTACCTACCCATCCGAGATACGGGCCCTCGGAGTATCAATAGCTTCAGACTGGTGGTAGAGACCATGTTTACTGTCCCCTGTGGTAGGGACGTTTATCTTCTGGGCGCTAGCGACGTGTTTTTATAAGACTGCAAGTCTCAAGGCCGCACTTGCATCTGCAAGCGGAGTGACAGTAAATGTGTTCTGTGGACCCGACTGTCTCAATGTCCTCGAGCTCGCTATTCCTTTTCGAATCATTCCCTTTCTTACTTGCGTCGCTAATTATTGTGGGGTTCTACAAACACCTCTATACTGCATTAATTTTGGGAGGTTTGAAAGACAGCAAAATGAACGTGCCTGACATCATCATCATGGGCCATTTGACACCCACTGCAGGACATAGGCCTCACTCATGGTTTTTCAAGCTTTCCGGTCTTGTTCCGCCCGCATTCAGCGACTCCCTGCCACCGTAACCAGGTCGTCAGACCGGGTGGGGGGCCTCCCGACGCTGCGTCGTCCGGTCCCCGGTCGCCAGGTCAGAACTTTTCCGCCCCAACGGCCATCACTTCTCCGAGCTATGTGCCCTAAAGGCGGCCTTTATGTCATCGTCCACGCTATAGTCCGCACAGATCTTTTTGACGGTAACGTGAACATAGTCATAGATCGTTTGCACACCGCCTACTGTCTTTACAGTGTATGTGTGACTAATTGACGTAGTGTGATGCGTAGTAAATTACTATTAGTCAATTACTAAAGTACTCAATTACTCACACATAAATTGTAAAGACAGTAAGCGAAGTGCAAACGATCTGTGACTATGTTCACGTTACCGCCAAAAAGATATGTGCGGACTATACTACGTAAATCTTCCACTGTATGTATGCTACGAATAAAAAAAAAGTCGCGCATAGCACTACCCTATGTAATTGGGTATTTGACAAAATATCAAATGAGTTACTTTTAAAACGGAATTTTGTATAAAAATGCTTGCTTATGACGTCACATTTCAGAGCACTCTTTTTATGTTTAATCTATTTAAAAATTGTAATAACTAGTAATTAACTAAAAGAGATACATTTTCCGAGATATTTTGTAATTTTTGTATTAATCGAGCATCATATGAAATAATTTATTGTTGATCGTGTCAAATACCGTATTTGAACGTGTAACGTCTAATGTGAGAAAACGGAATTCGGAAATCTGGTAAGGTTATCTATGGTTTATGTCAAATATGACTGCAGTCAATGTTGCCAGATTATGCTATTTTTCCTCAGATTTTTTTCCATTTTGGCCATCACGAAATTAACTCGCTCACTGTTGAGCTAATACTAAAAACAAAATTGTGTAGTGTACAATAGCCCTCAAGGACATTGTAAATTAATTAAGATTATTTTTTTATTAAAGCTACAAAAAAGTGGGCTAAAAAACCTCACTTGACATAAGGACGGCACCCTATAGATACAAGTTTTAGTACCTTTTCGGCTTATGTTTCTAGCCACAAATACATTTCTGCTTAATTTAATTTTGTGGGTGAGAATTCAGGTGGATTTTAAAAGAGGAAAATAAATTAGTTGAAAAGATTTATCTCTTCTGTAAATCCTCGTAACAAAAATACGACGACTTTTGGATAGAAACAATAGTTTTAATAGATTACAATTACATGTTGCTTGCGCAAAAATTTTCACAAGAAGACCAAACAAAAGACGATCTATGATATAAAAAGAATAAGTTTGAAGCAGCAAGGAGTTTGCATACTTTTTGGCAGGCGCAAACATTAGTTCAAGCGTTTCATGGCAAAAAAGAAACGGAAACTTTAATCATACATATTAATAGGCCCCATAATATGTATGAACATAGGAACTGATCTTTATCAGTATAACCACAATGGATATCTATCACATAGGGATACCTACGTCTTATAAATCTGTGGTGGATAGTATAATATGAGCCACAGATGCATAGTAATATTATTATCGTTGTGGTGCTTTAGGTTTTTTAATATAGGAAGAGGTCATCGCTTTGTCGTTTAGACAAAAAAGCTAGGTACTTAGTCCAAAAAAAGTTTTGCTCAGACTTTTGTCTGTATTTGTTAATATCTTACTTACACTTTAAAGTAAACAACCATAGCTATTTCTTAAAAAAATAGTGTGAATTTTCGGTAAAACCACTAATAAAGTTTCACTTCCGGTTTCTTGTAATTTTGGACAAACTTTGAAATGTCTCACTGAGTTTTGTGCTATGCTATATAAATGCAATTTAGATTATGACAATAAAGGCAATTAAGGGCTAATCAATTTTTTTTTTTTTGACATTTCATAAAACTTGAAATAATGTCGACATCGGCCGGTCGGGATCTAGCAACACTGACTGTCAGCTGCTGCCAACTACTCCTTGTTATTCGTTCCTGATTATTTTGATTTTATTTATTTAAAAAACATTGGTAATTATACAGGAATATTATTCTTTTGCTTAAATTAAAGTAGCTGCCACATTTTATTTGTCTTTTCATTTCATTTGTTAATTTTATTTAATTTATCTACATATTTCAATGTTTAGCAGCCTCATTTATAAAAACACGGTTTAAATGGTATTTCCTCTTAGGCTAGACTATTTAAACAGCATTTGAGGAATGTTGTAAGCAATTGTGTTTTAATAAATACGACTGGTGCATTTTATTATTAATTACCAGACCTTATTTCTTTGCAGATCGAGAAACTAGCATAGGAATAAGAAGAAAAAATATATATTTAAGAGTTCAGCATAGTCAGTTCAGCAAAATGTTACTAAGATTTGAATCCATCAAAAGCAGAAGCCTAAAACGTTTCCTGGAACATAGCCTGTATCTCGCAATATTATTTTTACTTATCCCAGCATTCCTTTTCTTTGAAATTGTCATTGTTTTGCCAACACTTTTCGATAAATGGTCTTTGGGATATGTATCACTCTTCTTCCTCGCTGCCTTTTTACTACTGAACATTGTTGGCAACTTAATTTTCGGCATGTTGACAAATACAAGCATAAAAAATAGGTTTTTGGCATCAACTGCTAAAAGTGACTGGTCACTATGCACAGTATGTGAATGCATGCGGCCTCCACGAGCCTGGCATTGTGAGACATGTGATATCTGTGTGTTGAAGCGTGATCACCATTGTACATTTATGGCATGTTGTGTTGGATACTTTAATCATAGATATTTCATGATGTTTGTTTTGCATCTCTTCGTAGCAATGACTATTTCATTCTACTTTAATGTCCAGTTTTTAGCATCAATTATTCATTGGAATCACGGCCTTGTTATTATTAAGTTTATTTTTCCTTTGGCAAGTCTCGCTTTAGGTTTTGAAGAAGAGTCTGTTTATATTTTTCTTGTGGTTGTTAATGTAATTGTCACAATATTCTCTGGCTTCTTATCTTTTTACCATTTCGGTAACATTTTAAAAGGAAAAACCACACCAGAGAGAAAGGTATTTTCTGACCACAGTAAGTACAGTCAGGGCTGGTTACCTAATATGGTGGAAGTATTTGGTTCGAGATGGTATCTTACATGGGTATCACCTTTTGTACAAAGTCCATTACCAGGCTATGGTGTTGAATGGGAGGAGAATGAAAAGTACAAGTAGTTTCATAATAAACAGAACAATCAAGTGGTGCACCTAATATGCCTTTACCATGAGATATATCCGTTCAATAAGTGCCTCAATTTATACCTTCACAAACGTAAGTAACTATGTAACTCTTTGTCTCTATGTAATGAAAAGAATATAATATAATGTTATTTTCATTTATTTGAAAAAATCGCATACAAGGTTTTACCTACTATTATATTTTGTCAATGGAATAACTGTTTCATTAATGCTAAATAAGATAAAATATACTTTTTATTTACAACGTCTAATATTATTTCTAAAACTACTAATGGTTATAATCTACTGTCTGTCAGGAGTGGTAGGCAATATCTGAGCTAAGTACCTTGTGCGGATTCGGTCGGACTGCTCTAGGGCAGAGTTTCTTTGAACGGTTTGTTCCCCGTCAGAATCGACTGCGCCGTCTGTCTCAGTTTCTTCGTTAATCAACAAATTCGCAGTCTCATCATTTCTCTGATACCTATAAAAATAAGAAAACAGTATAAGCAGTCTAGTATCAAGCTAGCCCTTGCACAGAATGTTTTAGTGCAATTAAAGTACATTTCATTACGAGTGCGGAAAGCCTGTCATGTCATTGCAAAGAGTTCCGACAAATGTCCACCCGAGCCGAGGCGCAGTCGAAGGTGAGGGTTGACAGTCGGAACAAGTTGCAATGACGGTTCCGCACGTGTACTGAACAACTATTTTTAATACAGTTGCGAAAAAATGAAGCAATTTAATAAAGAAAATTTTTGGAAAATGGCGCCAACCGTAAAAGAATATACCTAAGCAGAGATTTTTTTTTCACCCATTCTGGGTAGGCAAAGGGAACTATGCCTATACAGCCAAGTCTTCAGTAGAATTTTTTTATTGATATGAAATGAAAATTAAATTTAATGAAATTAAATGAAACCTAACATGTTCCAATTCATTCACCAATTCATTGAATCAAATCATTAAATCTGATATTGAAAAAAATTTGTAGCTTCTTTTTAGAAATATTTGCATGAATCATAAAAACTTATATGAATGTTTTTTAGTAAAAACTTAAAAAGATTTTTTTTAATACAGTTGCTGAAAAAGTGGCGTATTGCAGGGACGTATAGCGTTCGGGATGTGGGCTATTACATACTCGAGCTTTTTCTTTACCTTTTCCGAACTCGTGCGTTCTCTTTCCCAACTGTCAAAATAATGTCTATTAAAAAGAAAAAACCAACCACGAAGTTTTTACTCAAAAAAAATTATAGAAGTTTTTATGATTCTTGCAAATATTTCTAAAAAGAAGCTACTAATTTGTTTCAATATCAGATTTAATAATTTGATTCAATGAGTTAGGTTAGGTTTCATTTCATTTCATCTCATTAAAAAAATTCTACTGAAGACTTGGCTGTATGGGCATAGTTCCCTTTGCCTACCCAGAAAATGGGTGAAGAAAAAAAATCTCTGCTTATATTCTTTTACGGTTGGCGCCATTTTCCAAAAATTTTCTTTATTAAATTGCTTCATTTTTTCGCATCTGTATTAAAATAGTTGTTCAGTACATGTGCGGAACCGTCATTGCAACTTGTTCCGACTGTCAACCCTCACCTTCGGCTGCGCCTCGGCTCGGGTAGACATTTGTCGGAACTCTTTGCAATGACAGGCTTTCCGCACTCGTAATGAAATATACTATTTCAAAAGACAGATTTATGTAGTTTGTTGATTTTCCATATCTGACGGACTTATTGCTTCAATTTGAATCAGGTAGGATTATACATAGCGGTCTATATCTAACGTTACGTACATTTGTGAAATAGCAATACTTACTACACGCTACTGTGAAAGAAAATATCAAATTGCCAATCCGCAGTGGGCACGCGTGGTAATTGAGCCCATACTCTCTTTCTCTGAGAGATGGTCTGTGCCCTGAAGTGCGACGAATATAGGCTAGGTACTTAAAAAAAGGTAATATAAGAAAAAGTAATATAATTATTTGGCGCCTTAGGACTTGCGGTTATTCTTTGTTTCACAAATATTCAAAACTGAGTACCTAAGCAGTGAAACTCAAGTGAAGTCTAAATAGCATACTTACATTTCTTGCTTGCTTTCTCTTTTACTGGGCGATACATTGAGAATACCATCACTGGCGGAGTCCAATATGTAAATCAGTACTGCAGCTATAAGCGACACTAAAACAAGAAAGTATTGTTCATATTCACAACACAATCCACAGATTTTATAGTGCCTACGTGTTCCCTTCAAGTGACATGATAGTTACCAAACAGGCAGCCCAAGAAGAACATTTCCAGCATTAAATAACCATAATTATCCACGATATGTCCAGCCAAAATTATTACTGTAGCTAGCCCCAAGTTCTGAACTGCCTGACATCTGAAAAAAATAATACAATCCTGCACTATAATACCTAATATTAGTGCTTATGCTGTATGCGTTCAATAATTTTTAAAATATATAATTAATTTGTTAAGTAAAAAAAAACTTACATTCCATAAGCTGTGCCCAATTGGTTTTCAGGAACAATCAAAGCTACCAATGGCCACAATCCACTGGCAAGTAAAGAGTATGATATACCTAATGAGATCTGAAACAAATAATAATCGATCATCAGAGATTTGAAAGCAAACAATAATGACATCTAATACGAGTTGCTGGGCGTGCCCAGTATAACGTGCCGCCAGCTTATACATACCACACCAATATAGGGGTTGAAGAAAGTAAATGCCAACAAGAAATGTGCGCCAATGGTTGTGACAATGCTTATGATGATCCAAGTAACGTTTCTCCCGGTTTTATCTATCAGAATGCCAAAGAACGGACTGAGCGCCGCCGATAGTAAGTAGACCATGGAGTTGACTGTGTTAGCGTTCTGCGGCACAAAGTCGAACTTGCGCTCGAAGAACAACCTGGAAAACCAAACATAGACAATGGAGAACTTGCACTTAAAATGTTATAATAGAATAGGAGAAGGCACATTAAAAAATAAATAAACGTGGTATTTTTCTTTTCTTTGCGAATAATACTTTTTGTAATATACCTAAGCAGTCGAAAAGTCAATATAGACACGTGGTACTATAACGGGCCATACAAAGCGACCTTAGACTATGACGTTACTCCCTAACGTAAAGCCTTATGTGTATGAAGCGTTTATCAATATTTGAGTTATCTCATATAATAATGTTTTTAAGCATGTTCAACACCCTTATAAGAAACCGTTCAGAATTCAATGACAAAACGGAATCTAATAAGTTTTATGTTATTAGAGTAACTATACATATCTCTTGCTCTGTAAGTAGTCACTTACTTCCCTGAATGCCGGGGTGTATGGATATCATTACAGCATAGGTTTCAAAACATACCATGTAATGTTAACATTACAGCATAGGTTTTGGAATTTGAAAAAAGAACTGTCATACTCATACTGCAAGAAGAATATTTTTTTTCACACCTCCTGCTCGACAATGCCTTATTACGTACCGTCAAATATCATCGTAAAGCATGGCCTTGTCTCTCGAGGGCAATAATAATGAAGAATTTCCCTAGGGAATAAAGTGATTTGAATTTAGAATGTCAAAATTCGCATGAAAACTATGGAGAAGCCCCGCATTGCAATTCGAAATTCGAATTGTTGTTCGAAACTCACCTCTTTTTTTTCTTTTTTTTCTGAAATACTGTGTCCTGTGACCGCGCGAAACACCAACAAAAAAAAGAAAAAAAGGCGCGAATTGCAAATACGAATTTAAAAGTTATATTCAATTTAAGTTGCTAAGCCGTAAAAGAGTGTGGACTTTATATTTAATTTCAGGTTTTAATACATATTTTCAACTTATGCAGCCCTGTCTTTTTATTGTCTCCCAGATGGTGTGAAAAGTAGAGTATTCACCTCTGGAATAAAACATGTCTTAGTCTCGGGCGGTATGAACCCCTCGCTTCACTCAGGACTCTACATAACTCCCTCGCTTCGCTCAGGAGTTAAAATTTAACTCCCTCGCTGCGCTCGCGAGTTAACTCGGAGTCCTTCGCTCCGCTCAGGGTTCAATATGCCGCCCATGACATAATACATGGTTTTATTCCCTTAGTACATAATCTACTATTAAAGTTAATATTTTTTCTCTCGGTATCGATTATTTACTCGAATCGGAATCGAGACAATTTATATTAGAATTTATGAAGATTTTATTTTAAATATCGAACTATTTGTTTCGCAGTCACATCGTATGTTAATTGAAATCGATTTAAAAATCAAACTGGCCAGCACGATTTGACGCGCTTGCGTGCCATAAAATCGTGAAGAGTAAAAAAGTCAGTCGACTAGCTAGGCGCGAAAGTAAATTTTTTTCGTGTTTTTGAGTTCTTTCTCAAAAGTCTTGCTTTCTTGTTTTTTTACTTACCTTACAATCGATATGTAAAGCAGAGTGTTTACCTCGGGTGTAAGCATCAATTGCATACTCGAGCCAATTAGCCAAATTAGCCAAAAACCTCGTATGCAATTGATGTCATACAGCCCTTGGTTAACAATCTACTATTATTTTTCGCATATTTTGTGACCCCGAAAAAAACATTTTTATTGTTTTATTTTTAAATTTTTTCTAGGAGTTTATATGATTTCTATGGTAAAAAAGTAATGTCACTCCAATCTAAGTTAGACACAAGTTCCCCATTATTAATACTTAACTATTAGCTATGTGCTGTAACTAGAGCGGTGATAGCCTAGTGGGTAGAATATTGGACTCGGAAGCGAGAGACCCAGGTTCGATTCCCAGTGCGGGCATGTACCTATAGCTTTGTTTTCTAAGTTATGTACATTTGTGAAGTTATAGTAGCAATACCACTCGCTAACGGTGAAGGAAAACATCGTGAGGAAACCTAAGTGTCTGAGCTGTTTACATACCTCAGCGCTTGAAATTGCTAATCCGCGGTGGGCACGCGTGGTGATTAAGCCCATACTCTCTCTCTGAGAGAAGCCCTGTGCCCTACAGTGCGACGTATATAGGCTGCTTATGAAATGTTTCAAATTTCTCCCCTTGGCCGAAAATATGTGAAATAATCTGTTTTGTTCTTCTATCCTATCCATCTTCAATGTTTATAGCTAACTGTGGAATAGTAATGCTAGTCCATTACTTTTGAAAGTGGTTTAATTTATCAATAGGAAAATACGAAAAGCTTGTAATTTTTTGCGTTATTTCAATGACACGTTGTACAGGGCTCAATAAGAGCGTAGCGCAACACTAGAACACTGGTGTCACATTCGGCGGTCTTGGTTTCGAATCCAGGCAGGTACATTGGCTTTATTTCCAAGTTACGTACATTTGTGAACTTGTAGCAGCAACACCACTCGCTAACCGCGTAGGAAAACATTGTAACGAAACCCTAGTGTCGTACTTACATACCTCGGCGCTTGTTACATAAGTACAATGGCCCAACTATGAGGCTAAGTGCGGAAATCTCCGGTCTAACTAATAGGTCACAAAATTAATTCATGTGAATAGTTCTGACAGTAACAAGAGCGGAAAATAAGAGTTTTCTTAAAAATAGTTACAGTTACAGTATAATCAAATATCCTACTTCCTACAAATATTATAAATGTGAAAGTTTGTGAAGATGTTTGGATGTTTCGAGGTTTGGAAGTTTGGATGTTTGTTACTCAATCACGCAATAACGGCTGAACGGATTTACATTAAATTTGGCGTACAGATAGATAAAGACCGAAATAAGACATAGCATACTTGTTATCCCGATAATGCGTTCCCGTGGGATAATATTTATTTTAAGTTTAAAATAGATGGCGCTGTACGAGCTAACGTTGTGTTTTAAAAATTGATTGCGCTGTGCAAGAATCGTATAAACGGATTCTGTGGTGGTAAGAAGTTCGCCGGGACAGCTATTTATATATAGTAGTATTTTATAACATTTGTTTTATGAGTTTTTTCTGAGTATCTTTCTGAAAACATCCGAGGTTTCATAAATTTATTCGATTCGCGCTTTACGCGCTCTGCCAATGTCGCAGCCTCCAGTAAATAATTGCCCTACAGAGAAGAATGTCTTGGTTCGAATGTCTTGGAAGAATTGGTTAACTTATCGAACAGCGAATGCAAAGCAGAAAGACCGTCACTTTCATAATCACTTTAAAAACATTGGAAAGTCCTAGAACAAAAATTGTTGTAATGGACAAACTCTACTTATACCTAATTACATATTCCAGGAATTGCGCATTGTTGAGGCAATGCTTTATAACAAGAATACTTACTTTCCCAGCGCAATGAAGGGGAAGATGGCTAGATAGTAGGCAACACAGATGAGCGACACGAGCCAGAATACGGCCTTGAAGTGGCGCACGTCGGTGAGCTTGAAGGGCTCGTCTGTTGCGGACTGCGCCTCCTGGCGGCCGAGGATCCTCTCGGCGCGGTAGTCCATCCAGCCCAGCACCAAGCCACATATCAACGACACCAAGCATGTCAGCGACGCTACAGACAAATAACAGCAACAAATTTAATTACATTCTTTTTGGTCAGCTTGATAATTATTTTGGTCAGCGGAATAAATAGATGAGCAGCAACATGAAGTTAGCAAACAAAGCAATCAAATACGGTTAAGTCGGCAAATTAAGTAATTTAATTGTAATACAACAATAATGCAAAAGCTGATAAAATAGGAATTTTTGCTAATTTGGAATTTTCCCCTGTTCCATTTAATTAGTCCGCTGCTCAATTTTGTATTTGGTTGGGACTCTAAAATTGCTGCTCAAGACTTTGCTGACCAAAACCGTATTTTTTTTGGTAATCGCCGATAAATTACTAGTTAATTTATACCTTTTAAATCGTCACTTGCCCTCAATATACATCACTGCGTCAGCAAGCGTAGGAAGTTTGGGAAACAAATTGCGCACAAATCATTCATGTTGAAGACGATTAATTAATAAAAAATATAAGGTTTTACCAATGAAAAGTACAACTCCAAGGCGCTCGTAGCCATCATAGTATGTCGCGATCCATCTGTATATCGGCTCCATGACCCAAAAGTTTACGGTGCTACCAAATCGCGAAAACGATAGCTGGAGGCCGAACACCATGTTCAGTTCCTTCCCTTTGAACCATAGCACGACATAGTTGTTTACAGCCACTTGCAATGATTCACCACCGATGCTGAAATAAATAGTATACTATGGTAATTTACGATGATCTGCATATACAGTTAGACACTGGTTAATTCGTTATGTAATTTTTTTTAAAGTGAAAAGAGACTATTGATATACTTCTCTTTCGATTTCTGAGGTTTACTTGTTGGCTTGGTCTTGGAAAAAAATTTTGCAATTGTTGTTTTTTTGGCAATAAATAATATTATTGTTTCATTGATGTTTTTACTAGTGGCCAGCTTTAGAGATAATTATGGTCGTTGATACATACAAAAACTAACATTTTATACTTACCCAAATATAAATCTGCCCACAATCATGAGCCAATAAGCATTTATGTAAACACCTAAAGCAAAAATTACAGCTCCGATAAAGACAATGGTCATATAAATTATTGTACCAAGTCTCACTCCGAAACATCTGAAATAATAAGAGTCTTTATAGCCATTTTTCACAAATATCTGATTCAATGCTCTGAGCCATTTTTATTCTGTGCTTATGCTCAATTTTTAAAAACCTATTTAGAGGTTTTCTCTGATGCTTGCACTTGCCCATTAGCTCAGTTTGGAGAACGCTGGCATGGTTAGCCAGAGGTCGCGGGTTCAAGTCCCGGCATGGGTGGAATTTTTAGCCTGTAAATAGGTTTTTTAAGAATATTTTTTTAATGGTTTCTTAACAAATAATAATACGAAAAGATAAAAAAATAAGGGAGGATCCCCTTATAAGAGGCTTTTTGTTTTTGTTTTTGCTCTATCATAGAAATAGTAATACATACAAGTATTGAACTTGGTGTTATTATAATGCAACAGTAGTAGATTAAAAACAAATAATAAAAAGCGTCCAAATGCGAGTCGGACTGACTACATTTGTACCTTATTTAACCACCTTAGCCTTAATGTAAGAATCAGACTAAAAGGTATGAATTTTATTATATTGTTGTAGAGAATTCATTACTGACATAACTATGAGTCATTACCAAAAACTGGATGGACCACATATCAGCAACCTTTAGTTCCTTTTATAAGCAAACTATGTCATACCATTAAAGGAAACAAGCCAACTGAGACGTAAGCTTTATGAGTGAAATGTAATACCAATAAAATTATACTAGTATTGTAAACATGGAAACAGAATAGTAGGTATATTAGTCACAAAATATCTTTGTGTGCTAAAGTTATGTAGGGCACAGTGTGAGACCAGATGCTCTATTGAATCAAACAAATAATTTCCACAAACCTGTCAATAAGATAACCACCGATGAAACAAAGTATTACATTCGGCCATGAATATATGGAGTACAACATGGCAAACTGGGATGTGGAGAGATGTGCAACATCTTTGAAGTTATCAGCTAACGCCCCTGGTGTGTCATAACAAAAGTAGGAACCTGAAATAAATTTAATGTTTTACTAACTTGAAATTTTAATACTAATTGACTACCAAGGGTACCTGTTGTATAGGCACTACAGCACCTGAATGGCACTTTAGCGTAGATTAGGATTCCAATAAGATGCTGCTAAAATGTTGATGGTATATAAACTATGTATAATTCCTGGCACATAACTAAACCAAAAATTTGCAGAGTTGGGGTAAGTTTGTAATGGACACTTAACAAAAAATGTTCTGTTAATTTCAACAAGCGAAAGTCAGAAGTGTGAGTAACACCCATATCCACCGCCAATGAGAACCTAAAGATGTTGTTAGAAGTTTGTTCAGGTTATGTGCTGGGCATTAAACTCATAGCCGAAGGCACATCAAGTTTTACATACGAGCACTCCACTCAGTTACATAAGTGGCCACTTTGCAACCAAAATGTAAAGGTTGATGTGTTGTCGACTGTACATAAGAAAATCAACTTACCGAAACATAAGAAGCACATTAGCATCAGTGCCAGGAACCGATGGACGCGGTTCCCCGGGTGACACCAGGAGCTAGGCGGCGCCGGCGGGGCCCGGCTGCTGCTCGACTCCACAGTATCCATAATTATCACTTATTAATCACTGAAATTATTAGAATACTGCTCTGAATTTTCGAACTGTAGGACATTTCGTTATCAATAACTGCATTACTGTAACCAGGCTTGTATCTGGTTGTAAATGATGCTGTGTTATCGCAAAGAAGATACAAAAACCTGTAATTAGATAACAATAACATCAATATGTTTACAATAAATGCCGTTCTATATTAACGTCCAGCGAAAAATAGTAAACTGTTAAAATGTGAGCCATTTATTTATCGTATAATAGGTTTATGATTTATTTTCTCAAAGGCAGGCAATTTTACAAAATCGCATCACACATCACAGCATAGATACACAAAAAGAATACAATACAATACAATAGATAGGTACAAACAATGACAAATAATGGCAAGAACTGTCAGATCGGAAAATTATGATGACACGACGTCACAGAGTAGTTAGAATAAACATGCTGTCGAAAACAGTAACACTACACGCTCAGTCGAGTCTATAATCGAATAAGAATCGAGCAGACTATTGAATTTATTCGGATGATTCGATTACACACACAACAGCTAACTGATGTGATGCAACTTCTACTGAAGGGACTATGAAAATGAAACGATAATTTTTAATTCTTATGAAAGACGTGTGAAAAGCTCTTTTAGTTCTCTGTTACATATCGTATTCTTCGGCGTTCGTGTAAACCTTTGCCCACTGCATAGTTTAGAAGAGTCTGAGTACAGCTTGTGGTACAGCTTGGAAGAAAATAATAAAAACTAAATAGAGTAGATGAGGTTTTGCTCATATTGTTAACTAGGTTTTGGACAGCCTGCATAAAAAGACTAACGTGAAAACTATTGTTACTACCTAACCAACTAACCACGGACCTAATAGGTTCTCGATACGTTTTGTGAGGTAGCTACAAAATATTTCATTGTGACATTTAGGTAAAGTTTGTGCTTATAGCAAAATGTTTGTTTTGATCTGAGGTCATCGAATCATAATTTGTCAGCGTTTCGCTTGGCGGTGCGCGCCGTGAAAGCGAGTGGCGCTGCAGCGGGAGCGGGCTCGCTTGGGCGGGCGGGAAGCGCGGGGCGGGCGGGCGGTCGGGGCGGCGCCGCGCGCAGTGCTCCTCGCGCAGCGGTCACCGGAGCGGGTTCACTCGGCGGCGCGCCGCGGCGCGACATGCCCAGCTGATGTTTATTTATACCGCGAGCTCGGCGGAGGGCGCGCGCGGGAGGCCCTCCCCTCCGCGGCACCACGGTTTCGCGTGATGCAGACGAGCGAGCTCGCCGACGCCGCGCACGCCGCCAGCGGTAGCAACCCGCAGCGCGGCATCCACGGTGGCCGGTTCGACTTTGACGATGGTGGCACTTACTGTGGTGGCTGGGAAGATGGCAAGGCGCACGGCCACGGAGTGTGTACCGGCCCTAAGGGGAACGGCGCTTACGCCGGCTCCTGGCACTTCGGATTCGAGGTCTCCGGAGTGTACACCTGGCCCAGGTGAGATGTGGTGCCTTTAGCCCGGGCCTCGCACATGCTCGAGCGCAAATCCGCGTCCGAAGCCGCTCCAAAAATAGGCTGCTATTAATAATTGAGTTCGGTGTTTCGCTAGAAAACGCGTGTAACAGCGGTGAAAGTGCCTCATGGCCCGCGAGCGGTCACACCATTCATATCGATCTGTTGCTGATAGCGCGCCGGCGATAGACGATAACAACATCACTAACGCTGGAGGCTCCCTGTCGCCTCGCCCGCTTCGCTACTTGGCTCCATTTTGCCTTTTGTCGCTAGCTGGCAATGCCAGAAACTTGCCAAAAATTATAATTGCAAAGCGATGATTGTGTGCTTAGTGTTAAAAGTAATCATCTTCTCACATATCTCGCGCATAAAATAAGATATGTGAGTAGTTAACGTCGTGTGAGAAACTGAGTACAGAGATGATAACGAAAAGCGGGAATAGCCTGACGTCAGAGTTAGCGTAACACTCAAAGCATTAGATAGAACTAAAATTCAATGCAGTTCCAGCCTCTCTGATGTATCTTCTGAAGTAACACTACTAATTTAAAAGATCAATAAAATCTGGTACCTACCTAAATAATGACCTACGTACATCACAGGGTAAAACAAGGTTTAACAAAAAATTGCCTTAATACGGTGCAACATGTAAGCTTTTTAATGTATTTTGTTTTCTGGTGTGTACACGAAGTGTTCTAATCTAATCTAAATTAACTACAGCCTTATAGCATAGCCTTAACTTGCCTTATTGGCCTGTCGGATAAACGCTTACCTATCGAAGCAAAGGTCGAGGGTTCATCTCGCAGGGGCTGCTGTACATTTGTACAACTTATAGGGGCAGTGTACATCAGGATGGCGGACGGGTTGCCTGACAACCAAGCAACTACCATTTCGGGTAAGCTCAAATCATACTTGGCAGTTAAGCAAGCCGCTCGCTATCGCCCTCCTGACGTATAGTCGGCAGTAGGTCTACCTTTACATCTTCGTTGCAAAGTCGCCCGTAACATAGCTGAGTAGAGTGCACGCGTGTAAATGTTGGTGTGCTGTCTACTGTACACTCAGTCTCCATGTTTGTGAGTTTGACACGCATGATGACAACTAATGGAGAACTTACACAAAAAAATGTTTTAATATATTGGTAGCGGCCATGTTAAAAGATAAATAAACTTGGTTAATTTTTTTCTCTACTACTAATACTTCTCATAACATGACCTATCAAAAAGTCATCTAGTCACGTGGTAGGAAAACGCGCCATACAAATCGGAATCAAAACTAGGACGTCACAACTTGCACGTAACACCTTATAATGTTAAAGCGTTTATTAATGTTCGGAAAACATTTAGAATTCAATGAAAAAACGAAATCAAATAATATATGTTTTTATAATTAGATTAACTTGATTTTTTGCATTTTTGGGATCCTGAAAAAAATGTTTTTATGGTTTATTCCTTTATTATTCTTGAGTTTTTCTTCCAAAACAGAAGTACCTTACTCCGACTTTTTATGATAACAGTTCATGATTGAGTAAATTATATGAATGCTAATCCGAATAGCCATCAAATTTCATGAGAACTATTTTGAATCTAGTCTAGACTCTCGAAGATAGAGCCGAAGTAGTCCAGCCACGGTTGATTGGCTTTCTTTTTTTTATAGATTTATAGATAGGTCTTCCGGTTATTTCGTCCAGAGTCCTTATCACGAACCCATAGGATAATGATATGAGGAGTAACATAATCAGATACCAATATTTTACTTGTGCGTTATAAAATGGATTCATAGTTATATTTATTCTTCAACAAATATCTGAAAGCAATATTGAAATCGGTCGTGACGTGACACGAAACATGAGTAGGTACCTAGTATTTTCGACAAATTAGAACAATCGTAATCCTCCGGGTGTAATTGAGTTGGAGAGTGATTATTACGTTGTGATTGTATACATTTGCACGTAAAGTTCTATATATTAAAAACTGGCCAAGTGCGAACCCGACTCGCATACCGAGGGTTCCGTACTCGCACTTGGCCATTTTTTATTATTTGGAATATTTATAAATAATAAGTCCCACAATCACACCAAGTTTGATGCCTGTATGTATTACCGTTTTTACGATAGAGCATAAACAAAAAGAAACACGTTTATTGTATGGAGAGTCCCTTATATTTTATTATTTTTTTAATTGTATTAACTATTTGTAAGGTCATTTACCGTAATAACACATATATTCTATGAAAATTTCAACTGGCTACTTATTACGGTTCCAAAGATAGAGTCCAAAGGCCCCTTTAAAGGTCGGACTGACAGACAGCGGAGGAAGAGTAGTAGGGTCCCGTTTGGCACCCTTCGGGTACGGAACCCTAAAATGTACCTATTCTGAGGCCTAGAATTTTCGCAAGCACTACACATTATTATCAAGTAAGGGTATTCGGAATTTAATTAAGCTAATAAAATTAAGCCTTGAATAGGTAATTTCTTCCTATACTTGAAGTCATAACTTCAATGGACAGTAGCCTCACAAGGGACAAAGGGACAAAAAAAGCCCACCTCTAAGATGCCACTTGAAGAAGAAGAATAACCAAATGAAGTATTTTTAGGGATGTGTATGATGAAAATGAGTACTTACTTAAGAATTGTTTACCTAATAGGGATGAATCGCACTAGCGGTTATTTAACATGTAGTCAAATTAAAGAATCTATGAACAACTACTGAAACTCGCGGTACGATTTTCGTTTTATTCATCCGCATCCCAACCCGCTTGCGGGTAAGTGCCCGTAAGTGCGTTCAGTCCCTTAAGGTGTGCCAACTGACAGTTCAATCAGGACCCTGTTTTATAAATCTTCTTTTATTTAAATGGCAATAAACTTACAATAATAATTGTCGTTTATTTTCGCTCAAGCGACCAACCGTGCGTGAGTCTAGGTTGAGCGAAAATGGCTGGCAATATTGTAAGTTATCTTATGTTAAAGTGGTCGTGCGGGGGCCGACAATTAGTCGGCGACACTTCGCCCCAGTGGGATCTGTTGTGTCTGCTCCTTGACCTTACACCTAAGCTTAATCGAAGATGTACTCAACGAGGTCGGTCACGCCCTTTAGGAAAGTCTTCTGGTTTGGGATAAGCCATTCCTGTGCTGATATTGTAAGTCACTAACTTATTAACTTAACTTATAACTATTGGTCTCTAAGGGTTTCAGCACTACATACGTTGCATTGAGTTTGCGATAGGTCTTCCGCCAAGAACAGCCGGCCATCGAACCGGGAGTTGCGAGGCAGAGGCATGCGGCTCGTCGCGTGACCTCTATTTGAGGACGACTATCTGACTTCCCGAGAAAACAAATGCAATGTAAGAAACAAAAGAAAGCGATTCGGTTCAATTAATCTGAAACTATATCGTCCGTTTTCGCCTTAACATCCAAAATCGAGATTTCCACGGGTATGCGAGCTGTTTTCAAGCATATCTACTGACTCTTTCTCAGAAGAATGCCGGACTTTTTCGTCACACATAACACTACATAGTGTTGTCCTGATGTAATGTTCTGGTTCGATACTCCCAGAATCCCTATTCCGAATTTTCGTTTGTGAATATGAATCACAATTCTTGGAATTTTACTGGTACTAAGTAGCATCTGGCTTTTCGTTGCAAGTTCTTCAGCTTTGTGACTGAGTCACTTGTTTGAGAGTAGGTAGATGACACAGGCCGTGCACAATATTTTAGACCCATTCGTTTTCATCCCATGGGAGGTATTGTCTTGCGCCAATAAACAGAAACGAAGGTAACTAAATCCTGGATATAATCCTGGGTCTTGAATTATACGAGATTAGTACAAGAAGTTCCGTTTAAATATCACAGTAATTTATGCGTGAGCTCTAATAAACCAGTTTACTGTTACACATCTACATTTATTTAGCTGTAGCCCTAGGTGAGATTAGGTGTAATATTCGCACGACACGAGCTGTAATCTGACCCAGGCAGAGTCTAAGTTGCTCACCTACTTTAATGGGCATCGATTCCGCTGGGCTTATAAAGGTCGTGGCACATTACAATGCCACAATTGCCATAGCCACATCGCGAGTCTCAAGATTCAGAATGGGGGACGGAACGTTTACTATGTGCAACTAATTTTAATTGTCTTTTAATTATGTTAACACATTCAGCGTCGTTATTCCTAAAGTACACAGAAATAATTGTAACGCAATTGGTATTGCTAACCTTGAGTGTATATCCAGGGAAGATCGGAAGGAATTGTCATTTCGAATCTGGAATTTTTATGCATATTAGTCAAATTGACACCTCGGAATGTTAACATATTTTATTGAGAGGGGAAAAATCCATGCCTCACGTGTGAAAATTGTTATTTTTAAGTATATTAGATCAGTGGTATAGCGCCGTTTTAGGTAGATCTTTCTATTCTCCCCACAATACTCACCCGAAAGTCCGTCAGTAAAATATAATTAGACTGGAACGAATAATGAGACTCTCACCTTAATTTTTTGAAATTTTAAAATTATCTTTTTGAAGTACTTAGGTATTCATTTCTTGTATTACGTAAAGGTAAAACGTCTTCTATCTTGTCTTTCGAGAGTAAAGCCTATAAAGATGTTTTATATGAATAGAGTCACGGACTATTTTCCTGTCTTAGTCTTACTACTCTACAGGGTGTCATCAAATTCGTTAGTATTTTTTAATGGAGCATTCTGGCCTTTATTTAATGACTCAAAAAAGTGGTAAGTAATTTTTTTTCTCGTACCAAAGATTCCTTCACTTTATCATAAACACACCATATTAAGGCTGCTTGTACATGTGCATCCATCTCTCTCGCATAATCTAGCATTTCTAACTACAAAATAATGAGCCCACTTTTAAAGAAGAAAAAGAAAAACATTTATTTAACGCCACATAGACATACATAATTATGCAGGAAAAGTAAATACAGAAAATAAGGCAGACATAAGACAAAAGCGGAATAAATGTGGCAAATGCGACAAATGTGACAAATGCGGACTGGGGCTGTGCTAGAAAGTGAAATCGAGGACATTTTAGATATACGAGTATGTATCTTATGCTATACTGAATTTTTCACAATGAGGATTGGCTACTAAAATTATAAACATCTTACGCAATTTTTCTCTACCTAAAACTACGATGAAAATTAAAACCTGTCTAAAATGTCTATGTTTTGGTTAGTTGTCATCTCGGCCGCTTCTAAAACTGTGACGCGGGCGACTTTCCACATTTCAAAATTGTTATTGTTCATCGCGGCCCTTATCAGTTTTACTGGGACGAGTTTCCACCTTCAAAATTTGCTATTGGTCGACTTGGCCCAATAGAGTGAACTTGGTATAGAAAATTCTTAGCGAACATTTTAATATAACCTCCTCAGTCCTGGCCTTGAAAATAACAATCGAAATTCATTGTTATTTTCAAGGTCAGAACTGAGGAGGATAAGTATCACTAAAAATATACAGGGTCACCCCTAAAATGCGCAACTCCTCAAACACGACAGCAAGAGGTTGTGTTTTGAATCAACTTTTATTTCGATACTCTCGCCGACACAACATAGACGGTGCATTGTGTGAGCGATAAGCCAATTGAATCGTGTGATTTTAAAACGACACATGTCCTTTCATTACAACTTTGCAGGAAATAGAAAAAACTGTTTTATTCAAATACTAATATCTACAACAGCAATATTTTAGCATATTATATTGATTTCTGTATGAATAAACTACAATTTTTTTTTCTAATGTAAATCAATAGGTAGGTGTAAATAATTTAATAAAAAAAAAATGGGCAAGTGTTATTTTAAAAACACATGTGACTTGTGTTGTTTTAAAATCACACGATTCAATTGGTGTTCTGTTACTTTCTTCAATTAACCGCGCTAAACAAGTTGTACTTCCGGTTTCTCGTATACTAACAATCTATTTATGCACTGTCAAAAATGCTAGTTATTTTCATTTGTACACCGGCAAACTGAGAGAGTGTTAGGTAGAAATACAGAGCACATTGTTCTACTTACAGGGTCTTAAAATACTCACACCCTACCGGAAAGCTACGTATACTGGATACCAATGCCAACTACTTTAACCATACAGTTTTGCTGGGATATAATTAATTATTGTGGATTCCAGAAAAAATATGGTAGCGCGCAATGAACGCGTAACTTTTAGGTAGCGTCCAACGCCTAGCTCCACGCTTGTTTGAAATCCCAATGTAAAAATATACATTGTGCTTCAAAATTTGAAATTTGCCTTCTAAAAGAAAGCCTGACGATAAGCACACGCTTGGAAAGAATGGCTAGATGCATTTTTGCAGAAATATGCAAAAAAGGGTGCAAATTTAAACCTCAATATCACCTAGGCCGTTGATTGCATGGTTCCTTTGGAAAAAAAATCTTGAAGATAAAATAGGTACGTGAGTTTGAGAAGGGCATTGATAAACTAACACTTGATATGAGCTGCGACCCTACGACTTCTAACTAAATAGCTCCTGCTGCGCTTTATTGGTCCTCTGTCCATATTTTGTAACCAACAGAGATTTATGGCACCTACCTACTAAACGTGTCATTAGGAAAAAAATTGAGATTTCAAATTTAATTCGTCTTTCTTCTACGAAAATGCGAATATATTAGGGCGTTAGTCCGCCGCATTCTACTATATTAATATAAGTTCAATTAAAGGATTCAATTAATAAATCGCAAGTTAATTGTATTGTTATTGTTAATTGTATTGTGGTAGGTATCATTTGCATTCTGTTATAGAGACCACGGCATTCATAAGGTTTCTTAACAATTGACTAGAAATATAAAAATAATTATCGTCGTTTTCTCAGTAGCTTTCGCCCTTTTTAAAATTTTGCTAAATTCTCAGTTATATAACGAATCCTTTTGAAAATCATAACGTACCTGATAGAAAATCTGTAACTGCATCTATTAGAGTTGCCTCACACGGACCACCAGCCACAAGCATAAAATGCCACCACCGGCATATTTCCTGTACTTTTCATACATTTTATTTGTAGCGTGTGGCGGTCACCGGCTTCAACCGTGTCCGGCGAGTTCATCCATATAAAATATATGATAAAACTACAGGAAATGTGGCGGCGTTTTGTGACTGTGGCCGGTGGCCCATGTGCGGCGACCCTTAGATGCCACAATCAGTTTGAATCAAAAAAAGAATCGGGTCGGTCCCAGGGCTGGAAGAAAAACAATTTTCCTAATCCATAGAAAATAAAATAACAGGTCATCATCGTCATCATCATCATCATCATCATCATCATCATCATCATCATCATCAGCCATTTGACGCCCACTGCAGGGCACAGGCCTCCCTCGTAGTTTTCATAAACACGAGGGGTTTTGCCATAATCGCCACGCTTGGCAGGCGGGTTGGCGATCGCAGTATGCAGTTGGAGTCTCAGGAAGACGCTGCTGCCCGTCTCCTGGTAATTTATTTCCTTTGTTGCCTTCTACGACATCCACGGTAGGAAATGGAGTGACGCTATTCTCGATCCGGCGCCACACGGCAGGTCAACAGAAAATAATTGTTCCCGTACCGGGCTTAAAAAGAAAATAATTATAGAGCTGCTATAACGAAAGAAATCAAACAGGAAGTTACAAAAGAAACTGGTTTTAAATTCAATTAAGGGAGTTGGTAAGGTGCTTCGTAATTTGCAGAACTTTACGTTTTTACCGGTTTCTTCGATGCCTACTCAAGTCTTGAGAGAGCTTGTAATTTCGAAACAATATTTTTAAACAAAAGCACTACCCCCGGCTGGCCGGCCCACTGTACAGTCGACAGCAGGTCAACAGTTACATTTTTGTTGCAAAGTCACCCATAATATGTAAAGGTTGATGTACTGTCGACTGTACCTAAATTAGAACTTTTACGTAGCTTTATCTCCTTACTACTATAGAGGCGGAATCCTTTATCCGAATCAGGAGGACTGAGCAACTATAGACGGATGAACTGTTAAAGTGTCGGTACCAATTATTTATCTTATAGTACGTAAATATGTACGTACGATACGTCTGTAATTTATACCAATGGCTAGTCTAGAGACGTACCATTAAGGAAACGTATTCAATACATATTCAAGCTAATAAGGCACGATAATATAGTACCTTTAAAACCTATAGGGACGAAGTTTATAGTATCTTCTTCGGACCTTTAACTCCTTGGGGAGCATTAGAGCCTCAACCACAGATTTCCACTTCTGACAGTCGTTCGCGGTAACTTGCAATTCAGGCCAACCAGAGTGCCGATCGAATCTTTTCCAGGTGATCCTTGGCCGTCCCCTCGTTTGGTTGCCCAAGGGGGTGTTCCTTGGGCAACCGGACGAGAGGGCGGCCATGGATCGCATGAGGGCTGGCCTGGTCAGGCATCTTTTGTCCCGGGGACTACCCCGGATTACCATACATTAGTATGGCCTATCCAGCCATTTTCTATCCAAGATTTCTAGATGCACAGATATGTGACTGGTACACTTCCAGAGTAGACCTCCAAGTTTATAGTATAGTTTATACTAAGTATTTACTGCTGTCTCTGTAATACAATAAAGAATATTCTTATGTTAGAGTAGACTTCCAAGTTTATAGTATAGTTTATACTAAGTATTTACTGCTGTCTCTGTAATACAATAAAGAATATTCTTATGTTATCTTATAGTTTAGTCTAGTTTAAAGTTGTTTTATTGTATAGTCCCCATATTATATCAACGAAGTATCACAGACGTGCGAAGTATGTCCAGATTTTCCCGCTTATACTTAAACCAAAATGTGTGAAATGATTGGACAGATTTTATTCGCCCGTTGCGTAGGTAGTTCTAAGCTTGGTCGTATAAACTTTTATAAAAACGCTGGAACTGGGGTTTCCAATCAAAATTTAGAGCAGGAATAGGTTTAAGTTTCTATTACTTATAGCCCTATGAGATTGATTTGGGGGATAAAGATGGCGGTGCTTTTATTTGCATCCCACTCACATACTAAGGCTAACTTGCATCACTTTGTTAAATGTGGCTTAGACAGCATTTAACTAAAATTCTTCATATAAATTTAAGAAGTGGTGCAAATACCTATCCTTCCTTTATAATGCACACCGTCTGACTGTTCAATACTTTATGGAAAGAGAGACTGGCAGGCAAAAATCGCTGAGTTCGGTTAGTTAGAATAGAACAGGAAATTAATTGTGAAAAAGCGGTCGTGGCTTTTCAATTGTGATACCAATCAGAGCGAGTTCAGTATTACACGGCAAAATATCTATCCACCTGCCACCGTCAGACCGCCATCTTGCGTAGTACCTAGATATTTCGACGGTTTATACATGAATGACGGCAGTTGTTTATCCTTGTCAAAAAAATCTTAGGTAGGTACTAAGAATGGTGAATGGGAAAGCCTATTTTGAAAAAATACAAAATATAGTTATTTCTTGTAGATTACAGGAAAACCTATAAGAATTCTTATAGGTTTTCCTGTAATCTACAAGAAAATAAAGTGATGAACTCAATATAATACGTTCACTTACGGAAAATAGTTCACTGAAACATCACTAGATAGCGCTATAACTCACGGATTTAACATACCACAATAGAAAAAAACATTTGACTTTGGCATTGTACGTAACCCTCTCCACGCGAGTTCAACTCGCACTAGGCCGGTTTTAAATTAATCTTAGTAATGAAATTCTTAATTTTATTTTAAGTAAGTATAAAATAAAGACAGAAATTTTGTTATAAGCATCCGGGGCTACTCGACTTTTCCCTAACTAACATAAAGTCCTAAGGCGCAAGATTCGCCGCTTTTTGAAAAAATCCCGTAAAATTATAGTAACTGAATTAAAAATGAAAAAAGATTCGGACTTCTCACAACGCACACCACCCTGGAGAGTCTGGCGGCCGCAGTTAACGAGATTATATGGTAAACATATTATGGAACGTGTCCGTCCCGCCCAAACAAATGCGAAACGTGTCGCCTACAGAACCACTCCCTCGCTTAAATGAAATTAAATAAATCCGCCCTACCATACTAACTATAAAATAATTTCTTGTGCAGCAAAATAAATTATTTATTGCGTGCTTTTATTTTATTTTATTTGGTGTACAAAACAGAGCACAACCATTACACGCTATAAAATTAATAATAAATAAATAAATCATTTTTATTCCAGCTAAAGCCATATCACATAAAATATTAAATAACATAATATAATATGACATGAGTACTAAGTTGTGGTCTAAAGCACTTTCACTAAAAAGTTCTGTATGTATTTAGAGCCGCGTTTGCAGACAGCTGCAGGGCCCCATTTCAGATGCAGGCTGCAGGGCCCATTTCATAGAACTTACAACACGGCTTAGTATGAGAGTTGAGTATACATTACACAGCCGATTAATAACAGAGTAGAAAGTAGGAAGACTAAATATTTTCGGTAATCGGCTACATGGAATTGTCATAATAAACTATAAATTGTAGTTTTATTAAACATTACAAAAACATAATCCGTGTTCTATGCGCAAAAAAATTGTTTTTCTTAGCAAGCGGATTATTTTGTGTAATATCATACTTCAGCAATAGATGCGTTTCACACATCGAATAGTACGCTTACTGACTTGTATTAAAATTTATTTAAACATGTATATTTCCTTTATTACTTAGCCTAACGAACCTGACGATATCGATTTTAATACATCGAAGTAGAAGATGCTGTAGAAATCCAATTTAGAAATCTCGTTTTATCTTTGATCTTAGAGGTCGTGGGTTCGATTCCCACTGGGGGCCGCCGTACATTTGTACAAATGGCCTCAGTCTGTGTGTATTTCCATGTTTGTGATGTCCTTGCCTCATTACCATAGCACAGTGTATCCTAGTTTGGGACCAGGTCAAGTGATTGTGTTGTGTGGAAGTTATTTATATTTGAAGCTCCGAAAACGCAATGCACATCACAATGGTCGTGACGTCACCAAGCTTGTAAAAATTTGAATTGCCATGGTTACGCGGTACGCCCCAGCCTTATGTGTTGGTTTGTAAATAATTTAATATATTTCACGATATGTAATAATTTAAAAAAAACACCGGCCAAGTGCATGTCTGGCCACGCGCAGTTTAGGGTTCCGTAGAAGGACGGGTTTTTTTACATGCTTTACAGAAATAACAACTTCATCAAAGTTATTTTCAATGGGTTTTGTACGAAGTTTTCCTTTAATAAGTTGGCCGCCTATTACTCGTAAACTTGTTCAGCTAGCTTAGCCGTGATAGATTTTTCTTTTAAGTTTATTATATTTGCTACTGCCCTGAATTTTTTCACGTTTCTACGATCAACTCTTTAACAGGGAGAGGGGGGGATGCCCTACCCTAACAAAAAGTTGAGCTTTAAAGCTTAATATTTCGCAACGGATCCCAAAATTTGTTTCCTACACTCATAATATTTTTAAACGACCAATTCAGCGATACTTTAATCATCGTTAATTTAGGTATAGGTGAGGTAACCTAAGCAAAATTTTTTTTCGAGATTTTATTCTACCGTTTCATTGGCGTGATTAATGGCGTGGATGTTCAATAAGTTGTGAGAATGGATAAGATGCAATTAACTTTTATCAAATGTTATTTTATTTTTCAACATAGACATCTTTTAGTTGACATATCAATTAGCATATCTTTTTTTTAAACCTAAAATTCCTTTCTTAAGTAAATCTTCATCTTGATTCTCTAAAAAACCTGGGTCTGCGGCGATCACTGCGACATCATCGTCGAATTTCTGGCCTCTTAGATATTCTTTCAATCTCGAAAAAAGATAAAAGTCACTAGGAGCAAGGTCTGAAGAATATGGGGGATGTTCCACCAATTCGAAGCCAGCATCACTGATGGCAGCTATTGCAACTTTGGACTTGTGCGCTGGGGCGTTATCTTGATGAAACAAAACAACTTTAGCGAGGGTTTGCCACGCCGTTGGCGTTTTTCGCGTATTTCGTCACGCAACTTTTTAATTTGTTCTGCGTACATATTCCTCATAATAGTGGCTTCATGACTGAGGTATCCCCAAAAAAGAGAACCCATGATCTTGCCGGCGGATGGAACGGGCTTGAATTTCTTAGGGTTGGTGATGATGGTCTCTTCCAAGTCTTTTTCTTTCAGGGGCGTAATGGTGAAGCCATGTTTCATAGTTAGAAATCGAGAAAAAAACCGGTTACAACAAGATTGTAACAGTTCCAAACAGCTTTGTGAAATTCTCAGCCTGGTTCATGTTTGTTTGGCCATTAGCATTCTAGGCATCCAACGCGCTGAGCCTTTTTTCATTCCCGAATGGTCATAAAACGAACAGTAGTTCGACAAAACAAAAGAGGATCAACCTATTATTATTTTATTTTGTCGAGAAAATCCAAGGAGTTTACTTCATTCAGAAGTAGATACCTACTTCATTCTCACTACTTATTGAACACCGCTCATACATCTATGCCAAATTACAGCTCTTTAGCACTGTCGTCTCTGTGCTAAGCCGCGGACAGATAGACAGATGGACGTACATGGCGAAACTATAAGGATTCCTTGTCGACTACGGAACCCTAAAAAATGGTCCAATCTTCCCTTCGACATCTGGCATCCTTTTGCTCACACACTAACAAATCTATCATTTTGCTTTCTAACACTGCCTCAGACAGACTATATTCTTGCTCATTATAAATGTTATAACGTGCGAGCAAGAGAGATGCCCGATGTAAACTGCGGCCGTTCTACATTTTATTCTAGGTCAGTAGCTCGCTAGTTACAGTCGACAGCACATCCACCATTGGATCCGTGCGCTCTACTCAGTTTCATTACGGGCGAGTTTGCAACTACAAAGGTTATTGCGCTGTCGACTTTACGTTGAATCTATTCTTTGTAGTTTTTCAGAAAAGAGTTTTGTTCACAAAAATATTTCTATGATCTGCACAGTCGTGAAAATGCAATGCTGAAATGAGATGAAATGCTAAATGGGGTCCAAATATTGTTGACCAACCATAGAAAGTTAAATTCCAGAAATTATTTTCAGAAATTTACTCACCTACCTGCTACTATCCCGTCTTATTTAGGTAAATGTCACTATAATTTGTACAGGTAATCGATAGTGTGGCTAACAGGCCCGCCCTCTTTTTGTAGCCACAAGGTCGTTTTCCTTATAACTTGCATTATTTAGATAGTCCACCGCTTTTTGTAAGGCTATTATTGCTATAGCTTCTACTAGGCTACGCGTAAAAGTATTTACCCTATATTCACGTTATATTGTTGTTTTTGCGTATAAATGCTTTATTATGTTCTTCTTTCAATAATGTTGTTACATATTTCCTTTGTAGGTAGGACTTTTCAGACAATATAATTATCTAGAGGTGAAGTACAATCTATCGGGTTCAATTAAGTAATATGTGCACTTGGGTACAACGGTACTTACGACGTTTGTAACGGAGGACATCAGCTAATTAAACTCAGAAAATTTCACAAGAAAAGAAAAGAAAAAAACTATAGCCGTGATATTACTTACATAACTCTAATGAAAGAAGTGCCCAACAGTGCGATATAAATAGAGCCACGTTGTGCTGTCCGTTAGGCCGTCTTTTGCTTGCGCAAAACAGACCATTCCATTATCTGACCACAGGCAATAAAGCGAAAGGAATCTCAACAGTATCTTATACTGTCTGATGTTCTTTTGGTATACTTACCTACTTATGATGCTATAAACTTCCGCTCTGGTTTGAATCAAAACTATCATTGAACTGACTTTGGTAACCTTGGGTACTTATCAACTGCTACGTCCAATATTGCTAGCTTAAAGTGTCATAGGGTGCACTGACACTTCTACCCTTGAAAACCCCATGTAAATAGGTTGTTACCTACGTGTATGAGTTTTATGTATTACTCAAGGTGACTGACAATAAATGTAGATATAAGGACAGACACGCAATGGTACGTCCGTCCCGTTCTTGGATTCCGTGCATCGTTATAATTCCATGTTATAAAGTTCCCACCACAAGCTTTTACTTTTTGGTCCCACCATAATCATACGTTGTCTCTACGAAACGATGCAAACGTACATAAGTTTTTTTGACAACTGCTATCAAACTTATGCAAAATGGAAAAGTGGTATAAAACAGTCCAAGTGCAAGTCCAATGCCGGCTGAAGTAAAGATAACATGTAGGATTTCGTAGACAACGACAATTTGAACCGTTTTTAAGGTACTTCTCAGACGATGGTCCTTCTTTCATCGAGCCCTGAGCACCCTAACACCTGCACTTAGGAGGACCTAATGATTCCAAGTGATAGCGTCGCAGAGTTCTGGGCCACAACTGTTTAATAAAGACTCTTAATAAAATTTGTTTTGCCATCCATACGCTAAGAAGAAGTGCAAGTCAGACTCACGCCCCGATACACGTTATGTTCTTTCTAAAGAAAATGATTCTAAAAACCCCCTATGTTTCGCCATGTCCGTCTGTCTGTCTGTCTGTCCATCCGCGGCCTAGCGCAAAAACCGGTGGCACTAGAAAGCTGTAATTTGGTGTGTGTATACATATTTATTACGCCGACAAAGTTAACATGAAAAGTGTGGATGATTTTTTTTCTCATCTACCGCATTATGTGGGGTATCTTTAGATTGGTCGTTGAAAAGTATTGTGGATGTAGGAAGACCGTTTTTCGATTTAGGATTCCGAAATATTAAGCTTTAAAGCGCAAATGTTTGTCCGAGTCGGGTGTCCCCCCTCCCTGTCCGGGCTAAACGGTTGATTGTAGAAACGTGAAAAAATTCATGCAAAAATTCAGGTAGTAGCACATGTAATGAACTTGAAAGAAAAAGCATCACGGCTAAGTAGGCTTTACTAGTTAACGAGTAATAGGCAACCAGCTTATAAAAGTAAAATTTCGTACAAAATCCAATGAAAATTACTTCGATGAAGTTTTTAGTTCTGTAAAGCAGAAAAAAAAACCTCTTTCTACGAAAGTCTGTATTGCGCTTGGCCTGACACGCACTGGGCCGGTTTTTTAATTATTTACTGGCGTACTGTAGAATCCACGCTATAATCACACCTTGTATGTATTACCGTTTTCAATAAAGCAAAAACGAAATAAACACAACGTCTGTTGGAGATCTCCCTCAATTTTCTACTTTTTGTTTATTACTAGAAATTTCGGCATGACCTATTACAGTTTATCCAACGTGGGCTACATAAGTTAAACTGCAATAGGTTTAAAGCTAAGACAGAAGGATGGCGTAGAATTAGAAACAATTTTCAAGCTAAGGACATCACGATATCAGCAGCTCGGTTTGGCGAATAAGTTCATGGTCAGCAGATCCTTTCAAGGATCAGCGTCTTTTCCATATAAGAAGATAAGAATATTCTTTATTGCACACAAGAAACTACTCCACGACAGATGTAGAGCAGCAGAAGGGAACCAATGTGTTTTCAAATTGTAGCACTGTGTAATTGACTTGAATAACACTGGTGCGCCATGGATTCTTCATTTATGTTCTTGCATAAATGTAGAATCGAATCTTGCAAGTACTATTAAAGTATAATACTCGAGAGAAACGAAGAAGGGTGACTGACAAAATGTGGACTAACTGGAAATATTATGGAATCGTTCTCGAGATACATACAGCGACACTTTCACAGGTATACAACCAAACCAAAAATTTTAATGCTACGAAAAGTGTATGCTACGAAGTGTTACGCTGGTGCTACGAAAACAAAAACCTTGACTTTAAATATAGTCATAAGGACCAGATTTTTTTTTGTAGTACTAGCGTAGCACTTCGTAATGAAAAATTTATGCTACGAAGTGTTAAGTTGGTGCTACGAAAAAACATCATGACCATATGGACATCATCTTCTTTTTCATAGCACCAGCGTAGCACTTCGTAGCATACATTTTTCGTAACATAAATTTTTGGTTTGGTTGTACTAATAGTGATGAAAAATGGAAGATTGTGAAGATTTAATTTTTACACGCGAATAAAGTAAATTTAAATTTCCTCCTCACATGCACGTCTAGAACCTCATGAATGCTTCCCGATCCAATCTGCAGTATGTGCTGAATCTCCTGATACGTAACTCGGCTATTGTCTTGGAGTAAATTTTTTGCTGCTAGCACGTTTAATTCCGTAACAGTCTTCAAAGGGCGACCACTTCTTTCTTTATACCCCAAAGTTAGTCGACCGTACTTTAATTCGTTAAACAATGATACACAAACCCCCTCCCCCCACCCCTAAGTCTAAGTAATGTAGTTTATTATTGTATTTCATCTTTTTCTCGCACTACCCGTCGCCAGTCTCTTCAATACCAAAGGTTTACTGAAAGAGAATGCTTCTTGCATTAAGCACGCCCTTATACATTTACAATGTAATTACTGCAATAAAGAATTAAAATAAATAAATAATTTTAATGAGCTCGCAAAAAACCTGGAGTGAAATTTTGAAAGTGAATCGTTTGTTAGGTTATACTTATAAATAACCATATTTTCAAAATAGGCAGTCTCTCATACAGAAAAACATTTTTAGGGTTTCGTGATGTCGTTTTTTCTGGTTCCCACGACACAGGGTATCCTAGTGTGGGGCCAGAAGCAATGTATGTGCCTGTATGTAAATGTTTATGTTTTATCACTTTTTTGTCCGTCTGTCCGTCTCTCTATCAAGACCTTTTATCTCGGAAACTCTACAGTCCTTTAATGCTGAGAAAAAATCAAACTTCTAAGTTAACGTAAAAAAAGATAGGCCGTTTAAATGCTGCAAAAAACGTTTATTTTGACACTCAAGGGAATCAACATTTATAGGGTACTTCCCGTTGACCTAGAACTATGTTTGGCATGTAATATTGTCTTGTACTTTACAAGTACGGGGAAAAATCTGAAAACTGTTTATCTTCTTACTAATAATAAATCTGTAAGGGTCGGTCATGGAGTAAGTTAGTTTGTTTTCAGAGATATTGTGTTTATAGGCTCAATATATGATACTGAAACTAATTTCACGATTTTTAGAATTGTTTTCTGTATGTGTGTATGTATGTATGTATGTTCCTCCATAACTCTTAAACCAATTATCCGAATTTGATGAAATTTGGTATAAAAACATATAGACATCTGGGACACAGGATAGGCTATTTAAATTCTAGCTCCAGTTATGATAAGACGTGGCCCCCATACAAATGCTGCTTCGTAAAAATCGAAATGTACGTGAACGGAGTCGCGGGCACAGCTAGTTTGTAATAAAATCATTTTTCAGTCTTTCGGGTTCTAGTTTTCAAGTTCGGGTAAAGTTCGGAAAAAACTGCGAGACTCGATTCCTGAACTATTTGTAATATGTAAGTACCTACAAATTTGTAGAGAACCCTCGGTGGGCGAGTCCGACACTCACTCGTCCGGTTTTTAGGGTTCCATAGTCAACATCCTTATAGTTTCTGTCTGTCCATCTGTCTGTCCGCAGCGTAGCTCCGAGACGATTAGTACGAGAAAGCTGAAATTTGGCATAGACATACATACTAATCACGCCGATAAAAAGGTAGAATAAAATTTAAAATATTTTTTTTTTGGTATCCCCAGCACCTAAATTAGGGATGCAATTTTTTTTTCTAGCCTACACAATGGTGTGGGGTGTCGTTGAATTGGTGGTTTAGGAAGATAATTTTTTTGATTTAGGGTTCGGTTTGCGAAATATTAAGCTTTAAAACGCCATTTTTTAGCCGAGGAGGGCGTCCCTCTCTGCCTCCTGGCTAAAGGATTGATTGAAGAAACGTGAAAAAATTCAGGGTAGTATACAGGGTAGTTCACATATAATGAACTTTAAAGGGAAACTATTACAGCTAATTAGGGTAGGTAGACAAGTTAAAGAGTAATAGGCGACCAACTTATAAAAGGAAAAATTACGTTGATGAAGTTGTTAGTTCTGTAAAGCAGATAAAACCCCCTCTTCCTACGGAACCCTATAGTGCGCCTGGCCCGACACGCATTTTTTTCTTCATTTCACAATACTTTCTGAGGAGCCTTGTAATAGAAGTTTCGATATTTTGCTCCTAACAGCCTTTTAATATCGCTGTTTTCTATACTGAATAAAAAAAAAAGAAATTGATTATTCATTTGTGGCGTATTTCTGACCTTGCACACAAAAAGTTTGCGGAACACTGTCCGAAATGAACGAACGCATTTCTTTCAGCGGGAGCTCGTACGAGGGCCAGTGGCAGAACGGCAAGCGGCACGGACTGGGCGTGGAGACGCGCGGCCGGTGGCTCTACCGCGGCGAGTGGACGCAGGGCTACAAGGGCCGGTACGGCGTGCGCCAGAGCACAACCAGCAACGCTAAGTACGAGGGCACCTGGGCCAATGGCCTGCAGGACGGATACGGCTCCGAAACCTACGCCGATGGAGGTGAGTTTGCGCATAATTTCGGGAAGGAACGTGCAAACTGACAGTCAAACTCTACTACTCTCTGTCTGGGAACGCACGAAAAGGAAAGAAGAAGGTTTAGTTCTAAAAGACAGAAAAGCAGATTTTCTTGTACTCATCGGCAGTCAATCGATATTCGATATTTCGCGGCGGTCAATGGTCGAGCATTGATTGAAAAATTGAAATCATTTTAAAAAGCTAAGATTCGTTTTTATTAGCGTCACTTGTATATAACTGGCAAACTAAAGGATGAAATACACCAACGCGGTGACGGTGGCGGTGGCGGTCATATGTCATATGTATGACATTTACGTTTGTATGGACCAACGCGGTGGCGGTCCATACTTTCTTTATTTACGGCAGTAGTATTTTCCTTTAGTGTGTCGTCTCCAAATAGGTTACAAATCTAGGAACACAGCTTTAACCTACTTCTAACTGTCGTATCAATTTGTTACTTTGTGAGTGTTTTGAGTACGTAATTCCGGTGCTATTATTATTATTTGGTGTAATCAAGCTGATCTGATGATGGAGCTAGGAGTTAAAGGTTGAATTCTTCAACTCTTTCTCACTCTCTCCCTCTCTCTACTTCGCCGTCTATTCCTAGTTTGTCAATTTATGAAGATAAACTTTAACAGCAACTATAAATGTCGTTCAGGGGTTGTGGGTTAAATAACGCTGTTTTAATTAAGTATGAAAAAAGCTAACATAAAATTATGTTTATGTTTAATAATATAATTATTTATCGCATTACCCAAAAAAGTTCAAACTATTCTGGATAATGCGATAAAAAGTTGTAAAAAAATAGTGCACTACCGACAATAATGTGTTGTTTGAACTATTTCAATTTAGGAAACTAAAAATTTTAAAGTAATAGTTATTTACACAACTAGGGCCGTAAAATAAAGAAAGGCCGATATCGCAGAAGTAATAAGGCCCGAGCCGCAGGCGAGGGTCACAAATATGCGATAGAGGGATTTCTATTTTACAGTCCGTGTTGTGTACACAATTTTATGCCGTCACTTGGCCTCAAAGTGGGTTTTCCCGAACGCTTAGCGTGCGGAAAAACCCGCTTTTTGGCCAGGTGTTGCATAAAATTGTTTTTTGAAGTGAAAGTTATAGAAAGTTTGTTCAAATAATAAATTACAGCCTAGACCCCATAGTTAACACACAGGTAGGATGGTAAAAAATATAACTTCAATACATTTTCAACAATTACGCCTATTTAGTCTGTGTTCACCCTGGAGCTTACCTTACAAAACTTTTAATGCTAAAAGAGAGAAAAAGGACGACATTGTTTGTTTCAAATTATTTTGTAACCTAATAGTCATTGTGAGCCATTTTAGTGTCAATGTAAATAAATACGAAACCTACAGTCGACAACCCATCAACCTGTACGTTTTAGTTGCAAATTCACCCGTAACGTAACGCGCTAAGTGCACGCATGCAAAGGTTGACGTGCTGTCAACTGTACCTGCGCGTTTCGCTCACACACCCAACCATAAAGTTTGACCATAAGTAAATACGCGACCGTGACCCGAAGTTGTTTCCAGTAATTTCAATCTAAAGTGCAGTTTGAGTCATCCTTGCTCGTAGTATACTTATGTTATCCAATGTTTAGTACCTAATAACCTACCTAGACTGTGTAAACTAGGAAGCCTGTTTGCCTTGTTTGCGTGTGATGTTTGCTCACGGAATTTAAAATGGACGCATAGGATTTGCGCAGCGTTCTCTACAGTAAAATTTTCTTTGTGCTGGGTAACGTTCATTACCTACGTAGCTACGTTTGTTTATAGTTAGGTACCAACATTAGTAGGTACATTGGTCGGGGTTTGTAGTCACTAATGAGTATGAAAATATGCTGAACGCGAATGAGTTGAGAAACACATTATTTCAGTATTACCTTGAAAGTCTTCAATTTCAAATAACTCGCAATAAAATTCTGTATTAACTTTGTGTACCTAACTCCAAAGTAATGATCGAAAAGTAAATATGCGTTACTTGGGTGCGGTACTTACGCAATATGAGCTTTAATCAGTAAACTTGAATGCGACTTACGCAAGACGGCACAAACCCGATTCTATTGAAACAATCGTAGGTACATTTCCCACTGTCCCATTGTCCCACTACTGTAAGGCACAGGCCTTCTCTTAGGGAGAGAGTATGGGCTTAATAAATAAATAAATAAATAAAATAAATAAATAATCACCACGCAAATCGCGGATTGGCGATTTCAAGCGCTGCGGTATGTGAATAGCCCAGAAACTCAGGTTTCCTCACGATGTTTTCCTTCACCGTTAGCGAGTGGTGTTGCTACTATAACTTCACAATATACATAACTTAGAAAACAAAGTCATAGGTACATGCCCGCACTGGGAATCAAACCTGGTTCTCTCGCTTCCGAGTCCAATGTTCTACCCATTTAGGTATGTGGTATACTCACCATATACTTAAAACCACATCATAAATTTATCACATGGGTTCAAATAACAATAGACTATAACAGGTTGTACGGAGAGAGCGTAGCGTGGATCGTCACCTGCATAAGTCTCGTTCTTTAGTCACCGTAAAAACATAATTGGAACTGGTTGAAAATGGACTTGGACACTATTTCCGAACGTCATCACGACTGTACGTCATCACCTTAGTCACATCCATATTCGTATTGGGAATATGCATTTACGTACCTACTATAGTGCAAATCATCACTTTCATTCAGTACGATAGTTGAGGCATAAAACCCGGTCGATTTTGGATATGCCATTCAAGAAATTAATATTTACAGTTACTACGTAGTAAGCACAACTTGGTATTACATAAGCGCGAACCTTGCTACGCTGTTGCTGTAAGGTCAGCTAAGCGACGGAAAGTTTCAGTAGAGTATAAATCTGAAATGCGAATAGCGGAACGGATATGAGTCGTCTCGCGAGACAGCTCCAGCGGTAGATAGCGTTCCAGTTACGGATGCAATAAGCATTTTTCAGCAGTTTAATAGGTGAATGATTGGAGTGAAACGACCCGACGCACGCTCCGCGCTCCGCCCGCGGCCCTCGCAGACAAATATAGCGCAGGCGCGCCCGCCGCACTCCGCCGCGCCGACAATCATGTCGACCACTCATTCCGGCACTATTAAAAAAAACTGTACCACAAACGCCATTCCGCCCTCCAAAAATGCCTACGTCTAACCATAATCGATAAGATGCCTACCGGTTGTACGACGTTTCATAAATAATTAATTTCTTCCTTCGAAGTCTAACAAATTCTTTGAATTTTAATCATGTCTAAAAATAAAGACATATCATCATTTTACGATAGTCACCAAGCAGCCAAAGTTTTCCATTCATACATTTTGAATAATAGGTACGCATTATATATGAGTAGGTACAAACGTGGGAGGGACGTAGATATGTACTCGTAATGTGTAGTCACGTTAAAATATAGCTATATTTTTCACGCACCCTTTTACATAAATTAAAATAAACACCTGTAAAGTATTACAGCTGCACTATAGTTCACACAGTCTTGAAGGTAAGTGTAATGCATTTGGGAGATGCATAATGCATGTAACCTGTCTAACCTCGCCGGAAACGCGCCGCAAACCACGGTTATTGTACGCGATGCGACTGCGTCAAGGCTTGGTTAAATTCTGGTTTGACCCATTTTATTTCATGAGTCATCTGCCTTCGCATATTTGACTCATTTGAAGGTTGGCTTTATTACGTGGCCTTTGTTTTTAGCGTAGAAAGCCCGGCCTAGCATCATTCATGTTAGTTAGATGGGCAGTTTAGTGGACTGTATAGAGAACTCTTTACTAGAGTTGTAGTAAGCTTTTCATACTGAAATGTCTAAAATATAGCCGAAATGTCTAAAATAATGAATAGTTAATTTTCGTGTCTTGGCCTTGGGAACAATTGGAGTTGGGGTTTTCAGGGGAAAGCCTTTTTAATGAGGTGCTTCTCTCCTTCTCTTTTGATACTAAGCGACGCATTCTCAATTAGTTGTCGGTGATGCCACGGTGCTGGAGGTGGTTGGCAAGTTTGGGTCCTGCACTCAGATAGTTCGGACAAGTGTAACGTCCACTACATTAATTAAGTTAAGACTACATAGCAGATATAAATACACAGATTTGGACCGCATACCACTCTCAAATACCGTCAACTTGATCTATCGAGAAATAGAGATACACAATTTCCAAGTGACTAATCTATGTGTCAAACATCCTGCTTAATAAGGTGAACTGAACTGTCGGTGCGCAAGTCTGACACGCGCTTATTTCGATGAGTGAGCGATTAAATATTTTATAAATGACTAGCTGACCAGGCAAACGTTGTTTTGCCATATTAATTAGCCTGCGACCTATTCTCAGACCTACCAAATATACACAATTAAATTATAAAAATCGGTGAAACAAACAAACAACACTGACAAACGTTCGATAACAAACACTGTGACACGATTTGTGATGGTGTGATTTTTATATATCAGATTTTATTTGGACATGAATATCTCGAGATATTATTAACTTAATTCCAGATTCACTTACTTGCTTTTTTACCGGAAGAGTCCGACCAGGTTTCGCTCTGATTCGCAGAGCATAAACATGGTGAGTATAGACGGAGCTCGCGTTGTCGGTTGCCCGTCAGAGACGTGAGACAGAGATGTGTAGGGTTACAAAAGTCTTATCTCGAAATATTATTAATTAATTTATGTTTAGGATTTCGAGTCATTATGGGGACCTTAATAGGCGTGCAAAGTTGCATCTTTGTAGGGTCAGGAATTTTTTGGTTTTTGAGGGGTCGCTGACTAACTTTAAAGCAAGACATCGTGTGAGTGTCTCAGGTGTTCACATATCTCAGAGCTGGAAATAGCCAATCGTAATGGGAAAAAGTTTGATTGGTGTGACATTGTATTTATACCATAAAGGACACAGAAAAACTAATAAAAAATTCAACCATAAAAATATTTTTTAAAAAATTCAATATATTAAAAGCTAAGCTAACAAGAAAAAGAGATAACATTTAGTAAATATTCTTCTAAAGGTGGTATGCGGTCCAAGTATATTTTATTTTTATCTGCTTGTAGTCTTGATTTAATTAATGTACCTAGTGAAAAAAATATTAAGTAAGGTTTTCGCACGGCGCTTGCATGGGCTTCCGAGCCGGAATGCCATCGCAATGTACAACTTATTATTAGAATACCTACATATTAACATTTTTGTGAACTTAAAAAAAATAGTTTTTAGAATTGTATTTAAACAGATTATTATTTACTGAGAGTGTCTGCCGGTAAACTGTCATACAGTTTGTGTTACTTTGTCACTTTACTTAAAAAATAAAAGAAAAAAAACTAATTATTAAAAAAACCCTTGGCTGAATGAACTATGTGAGTGCACGAATCGAACCTGCCAGCCACCGTGGCGTCATTGACAACTAATAAAAAAGCGTTGCTTTTCGTGGAGGTACCTAATACCAAACACTATAGAATCAGCCAATAAAACCGGCCCGGACATATCCGACCCAAAGGTTCCCATAACGCTGCAGTATTACCGCGCTGCATCATCTGATCCTCTGCATCAAATAATACCTAGAGCGGTAGTCCATAGTAGAGCTCGGTTCCTTAGATGACACCCTACCTCTTTAATAAAGGCTTTATCCTGAAAACCCTAAAAAAATTCAATAATCGTAGAATAAGAGTTGTTGTAAATGCCAAGCTCTAAAGTTTCAGGAATTGCGCATTTTAGAAATAATCCTGAAGAGAAAATCTGTATTACAATTTATCTTTTAACATGGGCTCTCCAATGAGGTCAAAATATTTTTCTCCGATGATGCCCATTATTCGAGCAACTGTTCCAAAAGAGAATTGCCTAATTGGTGCAGCCGTTCCCAAGTGATACGAATAGCATTTCATTTTTATAGATGACAAACTGAATACTTCATTCGAAACCCCACTGCTCTGTTCCAGGCACCTACCAGGGACAATGGATGCGCGGAATGCGGCACGGCTACGGCGCGCGCACGTCGGCGCCCTTCGGCCTGGCGTCGCACTACCGCGGCGGCGCCGGCGCACGCGACCAGCGCGGCTCCGTCACCTCCCTGGCCGATGCCGCGGGCACACCGGACCCTTCCGAGAGGCGCACCACGCGAATGGACGATGCGAGGGGCGGCTTCGTGCTCAAGGCCAGCTCCGACGAGCCCTCGGCGCGAAGAGGGTCGTTGGTCGAAAAAACTAAGAAGGGACTATTTTCTGTGAGTGTCTAGTTCTGTAGAGAAATGATCGTTGACAACCTATGGTACTGAACAATGATTCATCGTAATTAGGGCAATAGGCTGAGCGCTGTTGGCTTTCTGGAAATCGTTAGGCTAGCTAAAGTATCTCAAAGCCTTAGTTCGCCCAATCCAACAAGTGCGGAAATGTCAGATTAGATACATTATGACATACATTATAAAGATACATGAAAAATCTTAAATATCTAAATTAAACCAGATATAAACAATAACCCATGGTGCTTTAGGAGACGTTTTTCTAATTCGTTTATTAATAACGGCGGACTTAATGCCATGAGATTTTTCTGTCTGTCAACAGCAGGAGGTGGACGTGGAATGTGGATTGTGATGTGATAGAATGTCACATCGTTAAAACAAATAAAACCTTTAAAGAGTTTCGGTGGACAAGAACACAACTGGCTTTTAGTTTGACCTTCAACTCAAATTAGCTTGTGCAAAATACTTTTCAGTGCAACTAGTGCCACTTATTCAATGCGTTTCTGCGGTGTCTAGAAAAGTGTACGAATTTTTTTCACGACCCATCTACATGAACATATTTTACGATTGATTTCCACATTACCCTTCTCCCATAGCCATTTATTATCTCTACTGTATGTTAAAATAAGTCGGACCCTATCTGACTAAAATAAATAAGCATCTAAAAACGGTCTAATCGTTAATGTGTTCTACAAAAAACAATACGACTTGACATTTAAAACGCGTGACTAGCGTCGTCGTGCTACCCATGCTGGTCCCAAAATAGGATACACTGTGTAACCAGAAAAATGCATGACAAACATGAAAATACGGAGACGGAGGTCTTTTGTCCAAATCAAGTACAGCGGCCTCCAGTGGGAATCAAACCCACGACCTCCGTATAGCCAAGCGTGTTTACCGCTAAACTAACGAGGCAGTCAAAAGTCATTAATTGTAACGTTTACGATCTGCTTGTATAGCTCGTCGCGTTATAACTAATAAACACTTCACTTCACTCTGCATAAAACTTAGGTACTTATTCTGAGAAAAAAAAATGCTCCGATCAAACAAACATACCTGAAGAGATGTACAAAATTTAGTATCCTGCGTTCATAGGAGAGTTATTTAATAAAGTTTTTATTTTTATTATTGACATTAATACGTTTATTGCACGTAACCATAATTGAATACTATTTAGTATTAAGCCCGCCAATTGTAAATTTTTTTCTGGTACAACAAATCATTTTAATAATAAAATAAGTAACCATTGCAATGGCAATGCGGTGGACAGAAAAAAGAAGGACTACAAAGAAACGATATAAAAGAAGGACTGGATCAATGAATTCTGCTTAATAAAATATACAGTTGGTCGATTTGATGTGCCCTTGGACTGGATGTGCATGAATAAATTAAATGTAAACAAACGGAAGCGACGCATAAACGACAGACAAGAAACAGCATAATTATAGAGAATCGACCTACTAATCTTTGGTCAAGCAGTATGACGAGACCTAGGCCCCGTTTCATAAAACTCCAACCGAGTCTTCCTAGGCACTTGTTAATCTTCGGGTGTATCGACTTTGTAATGTACATAGATTTGTCACAGTTAACCATGAATTGTACTTCCATGAAACATGCCTGGAATTCAATGACTCTATATTAGAGTTTGACACCTCAGCGTCTTTCCTATATTGAAGCCCGAAGCTTAGTTGACAGCACTCAACCTTTACATACGTGCATTCTAATTAGTTACGTTAAGGATGACTTTGCAAAAAAATGTAAAGGTTGACCTGCTGTAGACTGTATGGCTAAAATTATTCATATTAAGACAGTCTAACAGTCTTATTTATAAAATTGAAGTAACACGTGTTAGAGGAGCTCTTTAAGCAAAACGCCCTTAAGACCTAAGGAACTTTCTTGGCACTACCCCTTGCACTATCCACATAACCCAAGGTTAGCTGGAAGAAAATACTTACTAGTATTAAGCTCGCCTTTGTACAAACACCTCTTGTGCAATAAAGTATTTTTGAATTTGAATTTGAACGTTTAAAGTTACTTTAATGTACGGAGATTGCATAAGGACTGTGTGAACTCCATAACAAGGTTTTAGAGTGATGATAACTTTTGAGAAATAAGACTAACATTTTAATTTTAATGATTGTGGAAACGAGTATATTTTTGACAAATGTGATCCGAGGCGTAGCCCGAAAGTAAAATCAGATTATTTAGATATATCTTTGTTATTCTATAGGTACTTATGCCGTTATTTGCATAAAACGCATTCTTTATTTATACTGCGATTATGGAATGTTTTAAGGGAATCGTGTTTTCATAAATAATATATTAGTTTATTACGAAGAAAAAGTTAAAGTGTTTGCAATGTTATTATCTGGTGAAGCCTCAGACCATAGTTTTCGAACGTATACTCATTGGTATGAGTGAGAGAAATACAAGACGAAACAGCGGTCTTAAGGGGCTCCATAGAGTAACTCTAGCGCCATGAAAGGAAAAAATAATATCTCTTTTTACAGATCGTTTTTAGGGTCCCGTATCCGAAGGGTGCCAAACGGGGCCCTATTACTAAGACTTCACTATCCGTCTGTCTGTCTGTCTGTCTGTCACCAGGCTGTATCTCATGAACCGTCATAGCTCGGCAGTTGAAATTTTCACTGATGATTTCTGTTGCCGCAAATGCTGTTGTTATAACAACAAATACAAAAAATTGTATAAAATAATTATTTAAGGGGGGCTCCCATACAACAAACGTATTTTTTTGCCTTTTTTTGCTCGTTTCAGGCTCGCATGACGTAGGCATTCCCTCTCGTTCCCACATTTTTGTAAAAGTTTACTTTTGACAAACCCAGAAAATAAGAAAATAAAATTACATGAGGCCAAAAATACTTATGAAGTTCAGAACTTTTAAAACCATATGTCTTCTAATATATACCTAATATATCTCGTTTCACAGTTTGTTATAGAACTCCTCCGAAACGGCTTCACCGATTTTTATGATTTATTTTTGTGTATATTTGGTAAGTCTGAGACTAGGTCGTAGGCTAATTAATATGGCAATACAACGTTTGCCGGGCTACGTAGTAGTTACATAAAGGTATTTAAAAAACTAAGTAAATGTGTCAAAAAGGTTCATAACTGTATTTCCTAGTATTTGTTAATTATTAAAAAAATATTCTTTATTTTACAATATTAGGGGTTAAAGTATGAAATTGCCGTTTTATTGCAATAGGTTCTTTGAATTGACATAGAATCTTCATGGTTTGAGGTTTTCGAATGAAACTTTTTTCAAATGGTTTCTATGATGTTCTTTTTTTAAAAAATGTGAAACATTTGAATATCGACTTTCAATTGTTTTTGTTATTCAATTTAAACAAGAAAGATGGATACTGCGAAAATTCGAGTGATTATGATTATGATTATGAGGCACACATTTTTCGTATTTTTTTATTTTATTGATTTGAAGCAAGTGAGTCAATATTGTGGGTAAGGTAACGTTAAACCATGCCGCTAATTCCTGGGTAGTTTGACTAGGGTCGGCTTCCACTATCTCTCTTAATTCATTACTTAATTCATCACTATTCACCTGTGTGGGCGGTCTTCCTCGTGGCTCGTTCTTTAAGTCGAAATTTCCATCACGAAAGCGTTTAAACCAAAATCGCACGGTGCGTTCATTAGTAGACCCCTCTCCAAACGCAGCATTGATATTGCGGGCTGTTTCTGCCGCGTTAGTTCGGCGTCGGAACTCGTATTAAAAAATCACTCGAATTTTCGCAGTATCCATCTTTCTTGTCTAAATTGAATAACAAAAACAATTGAAAGTCGATATTCAAATGTTTCACATTTTTTAAAAAAAGAACATCATAGAAACCATTTGAAAAAAGTTTCATTCGAAAACCTCAAACCATGAAGATTCTATGTCAATTCAAAGAACCTATTGCAATAAAACGGCAATTTCATACTTTAACCCCTATTATTACAAACTGTAGAATGTGCGAGCGAGAAGGAACACGATTTTCATATACACGGTCTTATTGTTATGATCTAGCACGCACGGCTAATTAATGAAAGGGTCTGAATAACTATTTACCTCTCGCTCACACAATATAGACGTCAATACTGTATACGTTAGAGGCAAATTAGTAGTTATTCAGTCCCTTTCTTTAATTAACAGTGTTCAACTCAATAGGCTTAGAGGAGGCGTTGGATATTTACAGAAACTTTTAAAAAGAATCGTCATCCTTTCACGAATTACCTACCTCTAGTTGAAGTAGAAAATAGAAAAAAGCCGGCCAAGTGCGTGTCGGGCCACGCGCAGTGTAAGGTTCCGTAGAAAGAGAGTGTTTTTTTTTAACCTGCTTTACAGACCAAACCACTTTATTAAAGTGATTTTCAATGGAATATGTACGAAGATTTCCTTCTACAAGTTGGTCGCCTATCACACGTTAACTTGTGAAGCCTACTTACCATGATGGTTTTTCTTTTAAGTGCATTACATGTGCTAATGCCCTGAATTTTTTCACGATTCTGCAATCAACCGTTTAGCCGGGAGTGGGAGGGGGATCGACGCCTTACTCTGACAAAATTTGCGCTTTGAAGCTGAATATTTCGCAAACGAACATTGTTTTTATATCATAAAAGAAGACAGAAAACTTCAGAAAAAATAAATAAGACTGTAACGGTCTTATTTATAAAAACTCGATTCCATAAAACACTTCAAAAACGACGATTAAATTAGTCTGTGGTTGAGATTTTACAAGGAAAAGACGTAGCCACAGATTAAATAAACAGAATTTTAGATTGGTTTTAGAGGAATCGTGTTTTTATAAATAATGCCGTTAGTCTTTTCATCGAATTAAAAACGTTCTCTAATAAGGATTAGACTCATAAAAATAGATACTATTTGTAATAATAATTTATACACTGTAAGTAAGCCGTTAACTGCACCATGTGACGTCTTAGCTCGAACCCAATTTGTATTTTTGACAGGTTATATTATGAAAAGTATTAGTTGTAGAGAAACAAAGTTAACCATAATTTATCTCCTGACATGGCCTAACCAAGGAAATAAAAAAAAATTAAATAAAAAATAAAAACCGACTTCAAAACACTACAGCACTAAAAAGTTAGAAATAATTTAAATAATTAGAAGTATGTATACATGTAGGTATTGTAGGAGTATAATTTGGAGTTGGTGCCCAAAATATATGTGCTGGTCATGAAACTGGTACGCGTTAAAAACATTTTTTGTGCAAGTTAACAGTATTACAACAACGAGTGTTGTTCACAGAGGATGCGCAAGCAGCGCAGTACAGGGGAGCTGGACAAGCGGGGGGCGAGTTCGGTGCGGAGCGGGGGCTCTGGCGGCTCGGCGTCCTCCTGGGTGTCCTCCGTGGAGTCTTCGCACTCAGCCATGACGCACGGCTCGCTCCACACCGACTCCAATGCCAGTTTTGTCGTTGAGGTAATTCTTGTTCTGAGACTCTGCCCCTCTATTACGCGCATCAAATGCTGAGCGATTCCAATCGTCCGACTGTCAAATTCCATAATAATTGCTATCGCAAACGTCAGGTTTTCGACAGGATTTGGCGCATAAGCTCACTTATATTTAATTGTCTGGGAGTAAACAAATATTTTTTTGAAACAAAACAACCGATTAATCACCATTGAGATGAAAATATTAATAAAAAAAATTGGGGGAATCAAAAAGACAAATAAACATAAACATTTACATACAGGCACATACATTGCTTCTGGCCCCACACTAGGATACCCTGTGTCGTGGGAACCAGAAACAACGACATAACAAACATGTAAACATCCATACCTGGGGTTTTTTTTTGTTTACCCCAGCCGGGATTGGAACCCAGGACCTCTCGCATAGTATGCAGATGCACTACCGCTGCGCCACTGGATAATCATTGCCCGGTATAAATTGGAATGGAAAAATTTGGAAAAGGTTGATTTTTTCAAGAAGCTGATGATGATGGTCCTAGTTTGGAGCCAGGCTACCCTTTTAATTTTTTTCTATTCCAATCTGTATCGGGAAATGAGTATCAAGTTACCCCATATTCTTGGTTTTGTCTTTCCATCTCAGTGGTGACTGACTGACCACCATGGAGATGGAAAGACGAAATCTCGGTGATTCTGTTTCTGGCTTGTGGTCTTAATTCCAGCACTGCCTTATAACATGAGTCGAAATAAGAAAGTGCTTAATTTCGGGAGTACCTTTTTGTGCATTTTAAGTTCATTCTCAATTCATCTAAGCAAAAACAACGCAAACCTAATTCAGAGCTGAGGTCATACTCTTTCTAATTATACCCCGTAAAGTCATTGTACCCGAGCATGATACATGTAACGTCAACTCCTAGTTATTTACACTCCTTATAATATCGGATGACTCAAAGGAATCAAGAGGCCAACTTTCCATCTCCTTCTGATTAAACTTTGCTTTTCTGAGCAAATCCATATCGATAAAATCTGAAGCACTTACTTGAAATCAAAATATTTTGTTAAAAAAACACACTCGTAAACATATATCCGCGAACTTTTATAAACCATTTTGGCTCGGACAGTCCATTGTAAAGTCCCGCTTCGCGGGTCTATGCAAAATTGCAACCAAAAACACTTATTATAAACAAATTTGAGGATAGTTAAGCCTGCATCCTACCGTTGAATTCACAAATTTTAACAATCCAACTAATGTTCTCGTCAATTCCAGAACGAACACTTGGACGCGAGCGTAACCGAGTCATACTTAGGCGAATGGAAGAACGACAAGCGCACTGGATTCGGCGTGAGCGAGCGCAGCGACGGGCTGCGGTACGAGGGCGAGTGGTTCGCCAACCGCAAGTACGGCTACGGCGTCACCACCTTCAGCAATGGCACCCGCGAGGAGGGCAAATACAAGAATAACGTGCTCATCACCAGCCAGAAGCGGAAACACATGTTCCTCATGCGCTCGGCCAAGTTCAGGGAGCGCGTCGACTCGGCGGTCAACGCGGCGCAGCGCGCCTCTAAGATTGCGCTGCAGAAAGCCGACATCGCTATTTCGAGGTTAGGGATAAATGTTTAATGTATCATACATAAAAAAAAACTTCCACATAATACAATCACTTGTCCTGGTCCCAAACTAGGATACCCTGTGCTATGGTAATTTTATTAAAAAAAAAAAAAAAAATGTAATTTGTATACCAGTGGGAATCGAACCCACGACCTCCAGCATTATTACGATCTAAAATGTGAATCAATTCGAGTGATGCGATAATGGTTTTTTTCTTTACAGAACGGCAACCGCAAGAGGTAAAGCTGAACAGGCCGACGAAGAGGCGGACAAAGCAAAAGAAGACTGTGATATAGCACAAGTGACTGCGAAGCAGTTTGCACCAGATTTTAAGCACCCCGGCTTTGATCGAATAGGCTTAAGAGAAAAATATAGACAAAAGGCATACAATACCCAAATGGCGCCGCCAGTATCACAAGAATCTGAAAAGATCTTGGATGGAAAGAGCATTCCAAATCATATCCCTCCGACTCACACACAAATTCCTCAAATGAATAAAACCCAGAACGCGATGCCCACGAGGAGACCGTCCAACCAGTACCCAAAGCCGCCGCAGGCGCCGAACCGGCTAGCGGGGGCCAGCTACGGCGACGAGCCCGCGCAGGACGCGTGGCAGCAATCGCCCACCGGCTACCCGCCGCAACCGCAGCCGCAGCCCCACCGCCTCGCGCGACAGGACGCCGTGCCCGGCGGTGACCTCGCCGGCACGCCCTACCAGATCACGCAGCCGCCGCGACGACTCTCGGAAGCCACGAGGCCGGGATTCAACCCGAGACCCGGCCTGCAGGACTGGAATAGCTCACAGGGTGCCGTCCGACGACAGAGCATACTGGGCCAGCCCACGCACGAACAGCCAGATGCCCCGTTCGTAGACGGCGTCGCCGCCGCGTACGGACGAAACGAGTTGCGAACCGGCACCGTGCACTCGGAGGGACTATCGCTCGACAGACCGCCCACGGCCGTGGACCCACAGATGTACCGACAAAACGTCGACCCGCGAAATTATCAACAAGTGGACCAACAAGGGTATCGACAAGCACCCGATCAACAGCTTTATCGTCAGCCGACAATGGATCAACAACAATACCGACAGCCGACAATGGATCAGCATCAATACCGCCAGTCGACCATGGATCAACAACAGTACCGGCAGCCAATGATGGATCAACAGCAGTACCGACCAGCGACGCTGCCGGAGCAAGACGTGCCGAACGGCACGCGACCTATGACGTCGCGACCGTCGATCGACTACTTCGATCACTATAAGAGGCCTCCGAGCCGAGACTCAAGCGTAGACCGTTACGGGCGGCGCTCGCGGCAGACGTCTGTGGAGGCGGCGGCGCCCCCGGCTGCGGGATCGCGCGGGGGGTCAGTGGCGCCCCAGCCCGCGCCGGCGCCGCGCCCCGCATCCCGCGCCACTACACCCGCGGCCGGCAACGGCCACCTGGCGTCGGGCCGAGGTTCCATCTCCCGTGCCGTATCGCGCGAGCCCGCCTTCGAGGAATCGCTGCTGCGCAAGCGCACCCTAGGGCAGGAGATCTCGCCCTCGCCCTACCAGCCCAAGCGCACGGAGAGCCTCTTCGTGCCGCAGATACCCGCGCCCGCGCCCGCGCCGCTGTTCTCTGGAGGGGGCGGAGGTGGAGGTGGAGGAGGAGGAGGACGAAAAGTAAGTGCTTCTTTGCTAAATAGTTCTCCAATTACCCCCTTTATTATGAAAGTTACATACCCTAGAGCTATCCTCTTTCGGTAAGCAACAGTCATAACAGAACTAAAATAAAGCTATGTAAACAACTTCTAAAAAACACTGCAGTATAAGATAAAGATAGGATAAAAAAGTATTTATGGCCTCATCAAAAAAAAAACTTAAAATAAAGTAAGGCTTAACTAGTGATGACATAATGTAGGCAAAATGTAGTCTACAATCCGTAGACCTCGTAGCATATTCGTAGGCCCTCTACGGCGTAGGCGTCTACGACTATGAAGTTACAGCGTAGTAATTAATGTGTTGTTATTTTATTACTTGTGAAATATGTATGTATTTGTTTTTTATATTATTTGATGAATAATCATTTTAGTGCCGGCAAGTGTTGGTGGCACATTGGCCTTAATATTGTACCAAAAACATTGCGCTACTCTACCGGGTACTATTCCTATGTGCTACGAGGACCTACGACTTGGCTTAGACCGCTTGTCGTATGAAATCCTCGACACTAACAATCAATCAATTAGCCCGTACACGTCTACTGTAGGACTAGGCCTCCCCCAAGGCATACCTATTCTTTCTGTCCTCGGCCATCGTCGTCCAGCCGCTGCCAGCAATCTGCTTCAGATCGTCGGTCCAGCGAGCTTACAATAACGAAACAAAAGTAAATTAGATTTGCAAAATAAGATTAAATTTAAAAAAAATATTTGGGATTAAATAATCTTCTATCTATACTAATAATAAATCTGTAAGGGTCGGTCATGGAGTAAGTTAGTTTGTTTTCAGAGATATTGTGTTTATAGGCTCAATATATGATACTGAAACTAATTTCACGATTTTTAGAATTTTTTTCTGTATGTGTGTATGTATGTATGTATGTTCCTCCATAACTCTTAAACCAATTATCCGAATTTGATGAAATTTGGTATAAAATATAAACATATAGACATCTGAGACACAGGATAGGCTATTTAAATTCTAGCTCCAGTTATGATAAGACGTGGCCCCCATACAAATGCTTCGTAAAAATCGAAATGTACGCGAACGGAGTCGCGGGCACAGCTAGTCTTGAATAATTCGTATTCCTATTATCTTACTGTCGTAACTGTAGCCTGGCCCGAGAACGTTTTTCACTTGAGATAACTCACCGAAAAGAAAAACGTTTCTTCTGCCATGCGACCAGCTCTTTTTGTGCGTAACGCACTAAATAAAAAAATTTGATTACGATTATGAGTATGGTTATGAAATTGCATAATTACTACCTACTAGTATGGTGCAATTAGACCCAGACCTCAACATCCAAAGTAAAAGTATCATTCCAGCTCCAAATTGTTCAATTCAGTCCACATATTGTTTGGTAAAATATTGTTGGATGGATTTTTTCGGCCCGCGGTTTTCGATTCCGAACTATTGCTACTGTACACCGTCTGTAACTCTGGAACCATTCACTTTAGCAAGATTATGCAAGTAATCGTTTTTGTTTGCAATTTAATATAGATTACTTTTGTCCTTAGCACTTTGCGCTAAACCACATAGTTTTTGAAATATTTAAGAAAAACTGATAAAACCCAACTTCGCCCCCCGCCCCCTTCTCCCCAAACCCGACGCATAAAATGGTGTAACTTTTTACCGAACAATACGTGGACTGTATAGAACAATTTGGAGCTGGAGGGATACTTTTACTTTGGATTTTGAGGTTAGGCCGTTTTTTGGGCTAAATGCACCATACTACTACATTGACTTCTGCAAAACAATTCGTTTGCAATTAACTGAGAAAATTATGTATTTTTTTTATTTCTCAGTTAATTGTTAACATAAGTAGCCTATATACGTCCCACTGTGGGGTACAGGCCTTCCCTCAGGGAGAGAGTATGGGCTTAATCACGACGCGTGCCCACCGCGGATTGGCGATTAATTGATGTAATTATTAACGAATCATTTTAAAACTCATAACTTAAATAATAATAGTTATTTACACAACTAGGGCCGTAAAATAAGGAAAGTCTGATATCGCAGAAGTTTAAGGCCCGAGCCGCAGGCGAGGGTCATAAATATGCGATAGAGGGCTTTCTATTTTACAGTCCGTGTTGTGTACACAATTTTATGCCGTCACTTGGCCTCAAAGTGGGTTTTCCCGTACGCGTAGCATGCGGAACACCCCGCTTTTTGGCCAGGTGTGGCATTTTTTTCTCTCGAAAGTTGTCATATTATTATTTACTTGATGGATTATGGAGACACAGTAAATTTCAATCTAATATCACAATATAAAAATCTCATGTCAGTGTTTGTTGTCGAACTTCTCCGCAACGGCTTCACCGATTTTTTTTTTATTTATGTGTATTATTCGTACTTACATAAATACATTAAACATTTTCGTAAAGAGGAAAACAAGGGTCGCGTTTTAAAAAAAAATGTTGCTTCTCGTATTTTACTCTTATGAGAAGATCTTGGAGATTTAGGACACGACAATTAGGCAAAGGATAACGAACAACAAATATCGCGCAAATAACGAGCTTATTATCGCTTGAGCATATTTAAAACGAAGTTTTTTGAAACATGTGAAATGCCAATCTTGTACACGAAATCGGAGGACAGAGGGACATGAACAATAACCCAAAATTCTTACAAAGGACTATGTTATTGAATAAGATAGTGGGTAGGTTTTTATTTCACAGTTTTTCTTTTACATTTTGTAAACATTATAACTCAAACGAGGCTTAGGAAAACTGACAAGAAAACTGATTCTGTGTTTTTTGTTTGTCTACGTACAGTTCTTGCAGAGAACAGAATATTGACTTGAACGAAATATTCCAGTCTCGGTAGTTTTCCATGTTTTGAAGTCATTGCCGTCTTTGCTTGGTTTTCATATAAAAATCAAGATCAGAGACCAACACAAGAGATTGTGGTATGTGGATATTTAAAAAGATCAAGTACATTGAATGGGATGTTTGAATAATATCCTCTTATTTGGTATAATCACAAAAGTTTTTGAGCGATTACGCAAGGAGAAATCAAATGAAAGTAAAAGTGTTACTATAAGCATATTATAGTAAGCAGCTAGGCGCCAAAACATGAAGTACCTACACATGTGTTTACATAGAAGTGGGACAATGGCCGTATTGTAATTTATCCCTTTATTATCAAACGCTATGGTTAGATGATATTGAATAGTAGATGACTCGTATTAATGAGCTCTCTTTACATAATTGGAGTACAATTGCTAGTGGCACGGCGGCGGCGGCGGCGGCGGCGGCGTGGGCGACTCACACACGCAGCCGAGCTATTTCTAATTCGAGACAGTTACCCGCGGCCGCCCTCCGAGCATCACCTCTCCGCTAAAATTAACCGAAAATATTCAACTAGCGTGATTAAACTCCTTTCGCAATTAATATCGGTGACAATTTACTTCGATATGAGATTCGTAGCTTCGCGCAACGACCCAAACAGCCATTATGACGACCAAATAGTGGCCGCGTGTCCAACATAAGAGCGCACGGCAACGGAGCTTGTGCTCGATGAGATTCTAGGACGATAAAGTTGGAACATCTGCGCAATGTGGTACGTGGGGGAGGACGAGGAGGAGGACGAGGACTTGTTGTGCTCGCCGGCGATCCTCGCGCGGCGCGCTTCCGAGAGCTGGATCAATGTGCCGCCGGTTGAGGTACAGCTCGTCAGCGTGAGGGGTCATTGCGACCTCCGGCCGGCTGATTGACCGTTCGTTTCGCTCGCAGATGCTGAGCACGCCGCAGACGCTACAGCGCAAGAAGTCGCTCTCGGAGGTGCAGAATATGGCGCCGAGCATGTCCCGAGAAGAGGTCTCGGCGCTGGGCTCGGCGCGGCGCGAGGAGGTGCGCCGCATGCAAGACGAGTCGGAGAAACTGCGCGCCAATCCCCTGCTCTACCTCGTCAGTCCGCAAGTCAAGGTCCGACTGCATACCACTGTGCACAACCTCCTGTCGGTCCACAAAATTGGAACGGAATGATAACATAGAACTAAATCTGACGTCCAGATGCTGCGTAGCTAATGTTTGCAAATAGTTCCTGCAACATAAGAAAACCAGTCCTTGACATAAAATATTTTTTTTATATACAACCCAATCAACTATTTTACCATTGACGCGGAACAATTAGGCAGACAGAGATACTCGAAGATCTTTGTTTGATACTCGCATTAATGTCACGGGAAGTAAGAGATTACGGAAACAAGCCCCGACTTTCTTCAAATCTACCTCAAGAACTCTACTCAAAGCCTCCATTGTTATTAACCTTAATGCTTATTGACACGCGATGCAATTAAGACGCGAAATAAAATAAACATTATTTCATCAGACAATCAATCAATCGAGTGTGCATGCAACGATTAATGAATGTTGAGAAAGCGAAAGTGATCTGTCAGGATCGTGGCAAGTGGCAATCCCTGGTCTCTGCCTACCCCTCTGGGATACAGGCGTGAGTTTATGTATGTATAATAAATCAAGTGCCCACGAAATCTCTTGAGTCTATATGTAGGTGCATTACGCTCCAATCTTTTTGGTTTCCAGGATTGGTTCTCGCGGCAGCAGCTGGTGATCCTGGTGTTGTTCATCAACATCTCGCTGGGGCTGATGTTCTACAAGCTGCTGACGTAGCGGCGGCGGGAGGCGCGCCCGCGCCGGCCCAACTGTACATATTACTCTACGACTCGTTCAAACCTACCTATCATGCAAATAGTCTAATTTGTTTCGATGGAAAAATATTTCTAATATATTTCTTGATCCTTCTTTTGATATAAGTGTTCCATTTAAACGTCTAAATAAAAAGTGTTTTTATCTATTTTAGTAATCATTAAGGACCGTTTGCTAGTGTATCGTATTTATGACGTCGTTGTAGTTTATAAAATATGTGAGTGAACGGCATCGAACAATGAACGTGCACCGTGCGCAGGCAATGAAGGACCGCTCTATATTGCATGCACAAGAATCCAGCTTGAATATTGACGCGAAATATATTTTTACCAGGATATAACGCTACGGATACAATATTTACAAGACCTTGATGCATGAATCTTCAAAACTTCAGTCAACTTTTAAAACAAGCTGGATGACTAACAAACATTAATCTTACCGGCGAATGTGACGTTGGTTATTTTTATAAGTCATGAATTCCGAGTTTCAGTACCGGACTCGTCTAGAATCACATTTTCTGTGCAACCATAAAATGGCCATGAAATGTTTCTTCATAGCAGGCGCACCTGCTATATATTGAACAACTATTTCAACCTTTTCGGTGCATTGAGATCCCGTGTTACTGACATTAAGTTTCTAAAATTTGTTGTTTCAGATCTATTTCTTATTTTAGGATTGCCCAGGCGAGTATGACCGAAAATACTTTAATTTTACAAGATAAACTTCCTTATATTTTTCAAAGAACCATATCTTTATAAACAGGGAATTTCTCTCCATTTACCATAAGATGCTCTCATGACTGGAGTTAGTGAGTCTAATTACCTAATTTCCAACGAAAATTATGTTATAATATTTCATTCAATTCGAATATTCGTGATTGGCACAATGTATCTTAGGGATATTATATTGTAAAATTCCTTGGGTAATCAACATAATGTTATTTTCAGATAAAATATCAAAGAAACGAGGGTGATTATTACTGAAAATATTTAAACACGCTCTACAAATGAGCTTTTCAATGTAAAGCTGATGTCCACTCCACTCGCTGAGCGAGATGGTTTGATGTAATCTTTACTTTCTTGATTGTTTAAGTATTGAAACGTCCCGGTAAGGAATGCCCCAAGCGGACATTATGTCCAAGAAATATCCCCTAAAACAAGGGGAAAGGTACTGTACCCGAAACTAGCGAGCGTGCATATAGCGACTAATGAATAAAACGAAAAGGGTTTGTCAGTATCGTGGCAAATGGCAAAGTCTAGTCACAACCTACCCGTATGGGATAGAGGCATAAGACATTTTTTCCTTAACCGGAGATTGAAACCATTTAAAACAGAAATGAAATTTCAAAAATTTCTGAACCTTTTTACCGAAAATTTTATGTCTTGGGTGCTAAATCATGTACAAGTAAGAAACTTTAGTGATTATGGAAAGCACAAAGTAACAAAATGTAAATAAATTATTAACCCTGTTGCACTTACGTGTAAGTCTAGTTAGCTGCTAATAAATAATGAAAATTATTGAGAGTAAACGCTTTTCTTACCTTTAAATAAACAATTTATGAAACGAAATCTCCCAGATTTTATATAAGAATTTATATTATGACGTCAATTCTTCTCGTAATCGAAGTTTTTGATAATTGGGTGCCGGTGCCTCCTGAATTCTTGTAGGTTTAATTGAAAAGTGTGTGAGTGAGACAGTGGCATGCTTATGAGTTGAAGAAAGCTAAACTTGATAAGACAGTTTTCACAGTTTCATTATTATATATATTTAAACACATAAGGTTAACTGTAAGAATTTTAATTACTTGTATCAATTTTATCTACGTTTCACAATTAAAATATTTTAACAAAAAATTACCCGTTTATTTACTCTACAACATCTAAAGAGACACACATACTAAGTATGTATTGTGTCTCTCCAGATATTGCAGAGAGTCTCAGAGTCTCTCCAGAGAATCTTAAGCCTTTTCATTCACATTCTCACACTTATTATGCACACGATAAGAGCTACCTTCATAGAATAAAGCCGACTATTGCTGAGTCTATCAGCTTATTTTAATGCAATAGAGTTTAAAGAAAGCTAATTAGATTATTGCCCTACTAAAATTCACCCTAAATAAGCGACACAGCAATATTACTAGCGTCCAGCTAGTTTCACGAATATACGTTACGTAGGAATAAACTTGATCAATAGGATTAATACTGTATGGTTTCTTACAACTTCAAAGTCGCTCCTGTAGTGATAGTAAATGGACGTTAGTTTGTGTTGCTGTTTATAATTTGAACATAATGACAAAGAACTGTAAAAATGTGACTTGTGAAAGTACCCAAAACCACACATCGGTAACTTATGTTTGCTTTAAATATAATTAATGTTCTTCACTAAAAAGAACATCAACGTTCTGTTTCTACGTTGACCGTGGACGTGATTTTTTAACCTTGCATGGTCAAGCCAGCTTGTACGCTCTCTCGTGTCACATAATAATGGAAACTATATACCTATTCAGGCTGCAAAGGAAATAAATGACGACGCTCTGGACCTGGATGACTTGCTGCCGAAGATAGGCGAGTTCGGGCTGTACCAGAAGCTTCTGCTGTGGCTAGTGTGTCTGCCGGCCTGCCTGCCATGTGGCTTCTGTGCTTTCAACCAGCTGTTCATGACGGACGTCCCCGAACACTGGTGCCGCGTGCCCGCCCTAGACGCGCTGAACCTCACGCGGGAGGAAAAGAGAGCCCTTTCCATACCTAAAAGGGTATGTTGCACTAAAGAAACAGAAATTAGAGAATTTGGTTTGTTTGTATAACTGGCCGCAATAATATTTCAGATTGACCATAACACTACTTTTGAGAAATGCACGCGTTATGCCGTAACCTGGAACGACATCATTGAAAGCGGAAAACCTCTCTTAGTGAATACAAGTTCGCCAACTGAAAGTTGTTTTAACGGATGGGAATACAATACAACTGAAGTACCTTCGTCAGTAGTTATTGACGTAAGAAATTCTGTCAGGTCCAGGAATATTTCGTCTACTAGGCTGGTCACTAACTAGTAGACGAAATAAATATGCCCTTGGTAAAAAAGTAACTGATAACTAAGATTATGAAATATATATCATTAAGTTGAGGAAGAAGTTAAGGACGTGCCTGCGCCCTGAGTACTGAGTAGGCACACGAGTAAAGAGTAATGGCAATCTTCCCGAACCTGACCTTACATAAACTAAAATAGTTGCTTGATATATATGTAGAGTTAAAATTAAATCTAAATATTTTAATTTCAGTTTGATCTAGTATGTGATTACGATGTGTACCCCACACTTGGCTTAGTTGCTCTGAACGTCGGGGGTCCAATAGGAGTCTACGCTTTTGGACTGCTAAACGATCGCATCGGTCGGAAAAAATCATTTTTCGCGTGTCTCACGACACTACTTCTTGGAAGTTTTATGACAGCTTCCGCACACGAGTATTGGTTTTGGGTACTTGCACGAACCATAGTTGGTTTGACTATACCAGCTATATACCAGATACCGTTCATTATTTGTAAGTGTAGCTCTGATATTTTCTGTGCATACCTATTTCATATATAATGATAATAATCCTTTGGCATTGACTCAATTTCAGCTCTAGAATTGGCAGGACCAAACTACAGGTCATTTGTTACAGTAATGACTTGTGTATTTTACACGCTCGGACTTATTTTGCTGTCCGGAGTGACATATCTATTGCGTGATTGGAGAGCTTTAGCTTGGGCCACTTCGGCGCCTTTTGTCCTGTACTATTTGTACTGGTTCGTACTGCCAGAGTCACCGAGGTGGTTGCTAATGAAAGGGAGGCTAGAGGAAGCGAATACCATCCTAAAATCCATAGCTCGTGTGAATGGCAAGGACTTACCAGAAGAGTTCACAACAAAATTACAAAAACAAGTAATGGAGCAAAAAAAGAGAGGGTGTAAGAACGACAAGTCAGTCAGTGTCTTTGCTCTATTTCGGACACCAAATATGAGACTCAAAACCTGTCTGATTACTCTGAACTGGTGTGCATCTGAGATGGTATACGTGGGACTGAGCTACTACGGTCCCGCTATGGGAGATAACCAATATATGAGTTTCTTCCTCTCATCAGCAGTGGAGATTCCAAGTTATGTCATGTGCTGGTTTCTGATGGACCGCGTTGGAAGAAGATGGCCACTCTGTCTATCGATGGTCATTAGTGGAATATTCTGCATTGTCACAGTTTTGCTTCCAGAGAGTAAGTAAGAATCAATATTGCATCATGATTGAAGAAAATCTATAACTTTTCACATAAGCACTGCGTTTTCAGATGCTCCGACGGAAACTTTGATATTGTACTTGATTTCCAAATGTTTCATTTCGGCTTCGTTCCTCATAATATACCCGTATGCCGGAGAACTGTATCCTACGGAACTGAGAGGTGTCGGCATCGGGACGTCTGCTTATATTGGCGGATTGGGTTTGATAATAATTCCATTTGTTAATTACTTGGTAAGAACCTCGCCGTAAAATAAGATTTAAGATTTCAAAGATTTTTTGTTGATTGTTTTTATTATTTTCAGCACAGTCATCACCTCACCAATCATATAGGTAGATTAGATTAGAATATTTCTTATTGTACACAGAAATGGACAAGTAGAGTCACCGCAAAAAATCATCTTCACACCTCATCGTATTAGGTAAACACCTTTATTTCTTCAGTAGCCGTTGTATCAATAAAATATGGTATGAATAATATGGCGTGGCATTCGTGCAGTTCGAATTTCGCTCGCTGTCGCTTTCACTTAGTTTTTCAATAATAACTATTTAAACAGTCTGTTATATATAACTATGCATATTTCATTTTATTAGCTTTCCCTAAACGTAGGTAGACAAACCGTTGATAGAAATCGTTAAAATATGGAAAGCAATAATGTCTATGTAGTTGTTTACTCATCCTATTCATCCATCTCAAATCTAATTATGAAATATAGGTGTGTATGAACCCGTGGCACGCGTGTATAAAAAAATATGAAACTCCAATATTACTCCCGTTTCCAGGGTTCGAGCAATCTTGTACTGCCTTTAGTGGTGATGGGCGCAGTGTCGGTGGTGGGGGGGCTGACAGCGCTACGGTTGCCGGAGACACTGCACTGCTCTTTGCCACAGACCGCCGAAGAAGGCGAAGAGTTCGGCAAAGACTGGACCATCAAAGACTGCTGTGTCTGTGGTGGACACCGGTAATTGTTGCAGGCTTCATTTGTATAATCATAATCAAGTGAAAAGTGAAAGACGGCCTGCACATGACAATTCTCGTATTGCTTCTTGGTACTTTCGGTACTTTCGAAGTAGCGTAGCGTAGTAGGTTTGTGTAAATAGATTGTTATTTAGGCTTTTTGTAGTTTATGTAGTTTATTTTGTGCACACACCTGTTTTCTACGGCTCCTATGCCCTATGGTTTGCTGGAAGAAATCTCTTACAGAGATAAGCTCACCTTTGTACATGTTATTTCTTATATAATGTCCTGTAAAATGTCTTGTGTGCAGTAAAGTACAATAATAATAAAGTAGCAATACGACTGAAAGAGGATGTAGTGACAAGAATTGAGAAAGGAATGTTGCGTTGGTTTGGACATGTGGAAAGGATGAAGGAAGAAAGATTGACAAAACAAATATATCGAGCGAATGTGGATGGAAGGGCCGGTAAGGGACGACCCAGACGGACATACTTCGACTAAATAGAGGATGTATTAACAAAGGGCAAGATAAAAAGTACCCGAAACCGGCGTGCGTGCATGCAACGACTAATGAATGTTGAGGAAGCGAAAGTGATCTGTCAGGATCGTAGCAAGTGGCACTCCCTGGTCTCTGCCTACCCCTCTGGGATACAGGCGTGAGTTTATGTTATGTTATGTTATGTTAGCAATACGAGTAGTGTAGCGGGAATACCAATTTCTTACGGGTTTTTCAGTGTTGCAGCTGTACTGGACTGTCAAAGTATCATTATCAATTTCGTGTTTCATAATATCAATGTTTCGTTATCAAATTATTTAGTAGTGGTACGGCTTAAATGCCCGTTTTTCGGCACAGTAAATTAGTTGAAATTTTATTGTTCAACTCCGTGAAGTAATTAAGAGGACACAAGTTTTATGGAAATGATAGCTCAATATCATCATCATCATCATAATTCAGCCACAAGAAGTCCACTGCTGGACATAGGCCTCCTCCATGGATTTCCAAAAAGACCGGTTATAGCTCAATATAAAATAAAATAAATAAATAAAAAATAAAAATTCTCTATTTCAGGCAGTACCCATATGAGGAGTAGGCGAACAGAAAGTCACATTTCCATTTTACAAAATTTTAGGGAAATTGACGAAAATGTAAAAAAGCATCATTATAAGATATTTTTTATAATTTTATTTGTAAAAACTGACGAAGTGAGATAGACCTACCGATTATACTTATTACCTATATATTTTTTTTTAAAAATCGGTCGTTAAGTTATTTCAGTTTCAAAATTGGAAATGTAACGTTTTGTTGGACGTGCCTGGAAATGTTACCTTTTGTTGGCCTTCTTTTTGGAAATGAAACTTTTTGGTAGGGTATTTATATTATATTGTTAGTATCAATGGTAACTTAAAATCTGTGTTAGTAACAATCATAAGCAGCCTATATAAATAAAAATCCGCAACGGTTTCACCGATTTTTCAGAAATTTTTTGTAGGCTAATTAATATGGCAAAACAACGTTTGCCGCGTCAGCTAGTATTAGTAAAATTGCCCGCCACACCTTATATACCTACTACATAATCGAAAATACCATTTAGTTCACTAATTTTAATTTCTTTTTCCTAAAAGTAGTACCAGTTACAAACAAAAGAAACTGAACAAATCCCCGCCACGTTCGAAACAAGGTCTACAATAAGCTCGTTTTGTAGCGCCTTACAAATGTCGCTGTGAACCTCTACTATTTTCCCTCTAAACAGGTTGTAAGTAAAGTACTTCACACACGGCAGCTATAAAGTATCAAACACACAAAAGGTAATGTAATGTATCTTTCCCTTAATTCCATTGATATAGGTACGTCTTACTTTCCAGCCGCTAAAGTACTGAATGTATATTTTCGTATCGCTCTGTATCTTAAGATACAAAGATGTAAAAATATCTTGTGTTCTTGTGGTCTTGTGTGTTCTCCTGACGATTTCTATGAAAAGATGTAATGAGATGTATTGTGCTATAATAAACATCTTTACATTATAATCTGCCGTGTGTGATGTCCCTAATTCTACAGTCCCCATAGTAAAAGTGTTCGTATTAACTTGCACTTCCTGTTCTTACTATAGTGAAGACTGCACCTCCTGCTGTCGTTAACACTGCTTCTAGCCGTTTCAAGTGTTTGTTTACGTGCTAGTAAATTCAGTACCCAATAGGTAAGTACCTATCTAATAGATACTGAATTTACTAGGCAGGCCTATATACTTTCTATTTGCAGGCAAGTAGCGAACGCAGACTCCTACGAGAACCTGGATCAGCTGGAGTTGACTCAGGCCATGCCAGTGTGCGAGGACGAAGTGTCCGAGCTGCCAAGCTTGAGACGCAGCTCCATGCGAAAACTGGTGCGACAGTCCAGTATCATAGAGACCCAACGGGACTTGGACGGGAATATGAGGATGACCTATTGGTTCTAAGAAAATAAATACATAATGTATTTAGTTTTACTTATTATAGATAGATAGATATAGAGTTATATTAATATTATAGAATTAATATTTGTTTAAAATAAACGATTGTGCAGTCGACAACACAATCGTCCTTTACACGCGTGCACTCAGTTCAATATTACCGTAGCGCTGTCAGCCTCCCCCACCACCGACAACATACGCAACAATGTTAAGGTTGAGCTGCTGTCGACTGTGCTTATGAGACACTCTTTTTTTTTATTAAAAATGCTCAAACATAAGTCTTATGTATAAAAAGCATGATTCCTTAAAACACTCCTCAAATGCAGTTTAAATAGTCTATGGTAAAGGAAAAGACTTTACCACAGACTATTTAAACTGCGTTTGAGGAGTGTTTTAGATAAATTTAGTCCTAGTCCGAAGATTGGTAATGGTATTTAAAATAGGATTTCATCAAAACATTATTTATAAAATAACGATATTTTTTATCGAATCGTCCAACTATACCGCACACTATGGGATTGACGAGAGAATGTGAGGTACCTTAAACAAAACTTTAAAATTTGTTCTCCCGTTTCGTCTGCGTGATTAATATGTACCTATTTTAAATCTGTCTGTCTGTCCACGGCTAAGCCTAAAGATGATCGATTAGTAGATAGGTACTTATAAATATATTAATCACGCCAACAAAACGGTAGAGCCCCCATAGTGTAGGGTATCATTGAATTGTTCCTCAACTAAACAGCATGTCGCTGTTTTTTCATCATCGTCAATTTCCCTGATAGACCTTCTGATACGGAGGGATCCCAAAAATAGATACTGAAATTGTTAATGCAATAAAAGATTTGGAAAATGGCCTAATGACTGTGGGGAACTGTATTGAAATTATTTCACCATGCGCATTTTTATTTTTATTTGAAAACTAAGGAAGTTGTTTTCATTTAATCTTAAGAAGAGTTGTTTTTATGTTTGTTATGGATTGATTTTATGTTATAAATGTCATTATTAAATCTATATATCTGAAATAAACCACACATAAATTGTATATTTCCGGTTCTACAAAAACAATTAATTAAATACAATACTCAATTCCAATAAACATTTCTTCTGTAATCCGGTTATTATTTTGGATTCAGTATTGGTTTGATTCCACTTGATCCAAAACTGACTAAATTCGAGTAGGTATCATAATCATCGTCATCAGCCGATGTCAGTTCACTGCTGGACAAGACGATGGCGACGATGCCCTAGGTACTGTAACAAAAAGTTACGCATTAATAAAGCTTCATATTTCGCAAACGGATCCCTAAATCGAAAAATCCTTATCCTAAAACCACAATATATATTTGAACTAGTTACGGTTATGCAAGACGAGAGAATCGAGAAAATAGTTATGAGCACACTCTCCATAACGTAGTAGACGTTCAAATCGAAGAGCCGATCTTTTGGATTTAATATAGCTTTAATTTTACTTGAGAACCATGTAGGTATCTGAGTAGTTCGGCCTTGGGTATTTTGAGTTCAGTGTAAGTTTTATTTTACTTGAACATGATCGATCGAAACCTAGGTAAACATGATCGATGTCTGGTCAGCATTGCTCGTTAAGGAAACCGGAGTTTGGAAACCAGTTTCTAAAAGGATTTTTTTATCCTTGTACGTAACTGGTTTTCTATAAAGATTTTTTTTATCATTCTACGTAACTAGTTTCATATAAAGATTTTTTTATAATTCTATGTATCTGAATAAGTAATCTTCGCCCTCCGGTGAGGACATAAATAAATTCAATATCTATTTTAACAAAGAGTTGCTAAACAATACAGTCATTGAGAAAACTTGTTGCGTGTACGGAACAGGTCAGAACAACGAACAACTTGGAAGATTGGCATAACTGTATCAACAGTACAACTGTATATTAGCAAGGAAAATGTTACAGTAGCCATTCTACTAGAAATTATTAAGTAAACGCTATCCATTCCGGCTACCAGCTCTAACCTCTTACTCCGTAGGTAAGGAGTCACCTAGCTCCTAAAAGGAAGAATAAACGTATTTATCACTAAGATACCGCCACCACAGCTGGATAAAGCCTTTAAAAAAGGTGGTATAATCAACTTATCTAACTACCGCCCAATATGCATCTGATGCCTTCGACGACTATGAAAATGTATGCGCTCTACAAAAGTTACAATTGGAATTTAGAATTACTTGGACGTGGACACCTAAGAGAACCAACTTATTTATCATCAAGTCCGTACAAAAATATCATCCGCTTATTTGGCCACACAATCCCATATTTCGAAGAAGTTTAGAATTACTGGCCAAGTAGTTAAAAAACACGCCACCCCATGTGGTTTATAATAGGGGTTAAAGTATGAAATTGCCGTTTTATTGCAATAGGTTCTTTGAATTGACATAGAATCTTCATGGTTTGAGGTTTTCGAATGAAACTTTTTTCAAATGGTTTCTATGATGTTCTTTTTTTAAAAAATGTGAAACATTTGAATATCGACTTTCAATTGTTTTTGTTATTCAATTTAGACAAGAAAGATGGATACTGCGGAAATTCGAGAGATTTTTGAATACGAGTTCCGACGCGGAACTAACGCGGCAGAAACAGCCCGCAATATCAATGCTGCGTTTGGAGAGGGGTCTACTAATGAACGCACTGTGCGATTTTGGTTTAAACGCTTTCGTGATGGAAATTTCGACTTAAAGAACGAGCCACGAGGAAGACCGCCCACACAGGTGAATAACGATGAATTAAGAGAGATAGTGGAAGCCGACCCTAGTCAAACTATCCAGGAATTAGCGGCATGGTTTAACGTTACCTTACCCACAATATTGACTCACTTGCGTCAAATCAATAAAATAAAAAAATACGAAAAATGGGTGCCTCATAATCACTCGAATTTTCGCAGTATCCATCTTTCTTGTCTAAATTGAATAACAAAAATAATTGAAAGTCGATATTAAAATGTTTCACATTTTTTAAAAAAAGAACATCATAGAAACCATTTGAAAAAAGTTTCATTCGAAAACCTCAAACCATGAAGATTCTATGTCAATTCAAAGAACCTATTGCAATAAAACGGCAATTTCATACTTTAACCCCTATTATTTCGAAAATTTGACACAGATATGAGTCTCTTGACAAAAGGAAAGGCAACTGAAAAGTGCCTCACAAAGTCTTGCTTGAAAGGATGCTGGAAAAGTTTTTGTTTGGTATGGTAGAATACCGGGTACCTCATTCCTTAGAGTGCAGTTTAGCGGATGACTTATTAAATTATAACAGAGCTATACTGTACAGCGGAGTTGAGTAGCAGTAAAACCTTACGGTTTCATGGAGCCATTGAAAGCTCAACCCGGAAGTCGTGATTAGAGTGGATATTATGTAAATGTTGATATGCTGTCGACTGTACCTCGTACCGAGCGCAAAGCACGACCACGAAGTCTTCCACTGTATAGAGTTGTCTAATTTAACCTACTTGAACTGTCATATACCTATATACATAATATTTTGACTAGTGATACCTAGTTAACATGTAGTTTTTTTATTCGTATTTTGACACTGGAGTCGTCTCATATTCATAATGTACTCTGTGGAGTCAATTCAATTCAATTCTGCTTTATGGACTCACTGCACTGATTATACAGTACAACTTCGCCAATGTCACGTGTTAGGCAAGACTATAGCCAATCACAACAGCGAACGAGGCTCGGTCGTCAAAACGGTTTTTTTTTTTTTTTGGACTTTGCCCCGTGCTTGTATGGTGCACAGGGATTTTGCCAGTGTCACGTTGTGAAAGGTACACGCTACTTTATATATACAAGAAACCAATGTAGAAGGAAAGAGATATTATAATTTGATGAGGAGTTAAAGTCGAATGTTGAAATAATTAATATATTTACATAGTATTCTAATGAATTTAGTATGGGTGTACAGAAGAAGGGTTTTGAAGTTGATGGGACGAGGGATAAAGCAAGGGAGGAATGGGTATAAAGAGGGGAAACGGGGGCAATTGAAAAAAATATGATCAGTGGTCCCTTCGTCAAGACCACACTCACACAAAGAATTATCCCGAATTCGAATTTTGTGAAGGAAAACAGGGGTGTAGCAGTGGCCTAAGCGCAGACGACAAACTGTAGAAGTGACAAATTTTGGTCAAAACGGTTATATCTGTGGGTTAACAAAATAGAGCGGACAGTTACGTGATAAAGAAGGGTAGGAAGAATGTTGTCGCGTGACGAGACCTTGTAAATAAAAAAATTTATATCTTATTAATTATTTTCGCTCAGTTATTCACAGTTATCCACAAATTGTCTACATCAATAAATATAATTCACACCATTTCCAATTTTAAGTTCTCGTGCGACAATATTCTCAGAGAACATTTTCTCTCGCCCATCACTAGCCGTGCGGTACGATACGGACCGAGAGTCCTCTGTTGAGTGAATGAATGAATGAATCAAGATTCAGTATTCTGTGGCTTGCTGGCCACGTCAACGTCATCGTCAAGCTGACTGTCATCACTGTGTGTGAAATTCACACACCACAGATGATGACAGTGAATTGAATGAACAATAAAACAGCGGCGGGCGGCGATTTGCGTGGTGTTGTCGTGGAGGATTTTATTCTTATCAATTTTTGTGTCAGTCAACTTTCTTTTCGTAACAAAGGAAGAACAAATTGCTTACGGCTTAATGTTATTGTTTATTATTCATTAAGGAATCAAAATGTTCAGCGTAAATAAACAAATTGTCAGATTCTTGGTGCTCCTCGGATTATTGGTGATAACAGTGTTGGGACATTCTCATTCACATTCCCATGAAGCCGGAGACGATTCACCCGCATTTAAATATTCCAAAAGTGCCAATGAAAAGTACAACCCAGAAAAAGTTGTGGTGGACCAGTACGACTTATATGTGAAAGCTTTAGGATCAACTTTTTTCATCAGTGTAGTGCCGTTTGTTGTACTCTTCTTCATACCAATTGATGGTTCTATAGAAAAGCAGCCGCTACTGAAGATTCTATTGTCCTTTGCGTCTGGTGGATTGCTTGGAGATGCATTCCTGCATCTAATTCCACATGCACTTGTATCTAATACAAGTGGCGATGGACACAGCCACTCGCACAGCCACTCCCACGGCAGCGACGAGTCTCACGAGCCCCACGACATCACCGTCGGACTTGGCGTCCTCGGGGGTATCATCACATTCCTAGTTGTAGAGAAAACTGTGCGGCTCTTTGATGGAGGACATGGACATTCCCACAGTGCGGATAAAAAGAAATCAGACGAAAAGTTGAAAAAAAAGGGCAAAGATAAGAAAGAGGAAATCAAAATCGCTGGATACTTAAATTTGGCAGCAGATTTTACACACAACTTCACTGATGGTCTGGCAATTGGAGCTTCTTATATTGCTGGACAGAACATTGGCATTTTCACTACACTAACAATACTGCTGCATGAAATTCCTCACGAGATTGGGGACTTTGCCATCTTGGTGCAGTCTGGATGCTCACGGAGGAAGGCTATGATGCTGCAGCTGTTGACTGCATTTGGGGCAGTGTCTGGAACTGTGATCTCTATCTATCTGCAAGGCTCTGGGGAAGGCCTTGTCTCATCTCTTATTCTACCATTTACAGCAGGTGGTTTTATTTATATTGCAACTGTCTCTGTAATTCCTGAACTTTTGGAAGGCTCTAATAAACTGTCCCAATCTATAAAGGAAATAGTAGCACTCCTGGCAGGAGTGTATATGATGGTGTTAATAGCACAGTACGAATAATGTTACTAAATTATATCCATTTGATGTTGTATGTAGGTTTAAGATTTTCCACTACAAAATGTGTTAAAAACAAAATAAACATCACAAGTCCTGGAATGTGACAGCCTCTTTTAATTTGTTTTTAAACAAAGCCTATTTTGCATGTACTAAGTAATTACAAGATTATGACTAAATTTACTATCAACTGCATTCTTAGCTGTGCCTATCAGAGTAACTACAAAAGAACAAAGAAATAAGACACCTGCGTGTTCAGTTGATAATGAGCACCAAAACAAAACAATGTTTTAAATGTTATGAAATAAAAGTAAGCTTTTCGTGGAAATTTAACTTTATTTTAATTTACTTCTTCTTGGACACACCAACAGTTCTTCCTCGCCTGCCGGTAGTCTTAGTGTGCTGACCACGGACACGCAGGCCCCAGTAGTGACGCATGCCACGATGGGCACGGATCTTCTTGAGCCTTTCCAAGTCCTCACGGAGCTTAGAGTCCAAGTTGGAGGATGTCAGCTGGCTGTATTTACCATCAACAATATCCTTCTGTCTATTCAAGAACCAATCAGGGATCTTGTATTGTCTAGGGTTAGACATGATAGTCACAATCTTCTCGACCTGTGAACAATGGAAAATGTTCATGAAAATTTAGTTAAGTATTAGAGATCGACAGTGTTGTCTATAAAAACAGAATTTCCTCTAAAACACTTAAAGGCAGTTTAAATGGTTATGGTTTTCCCTTTACCACAGACGATTTTCAACTACCTCTAAAGAATAGCGGGTTGGTAGGTGAAGTTGGGTGTTGTCATAAGATTTTAGATTTTCCTCTAAAGAATAGCGGGTTGGTAGGTAAAGTTGGGTGTTGTCATAAATAAGATTTTAGATTTTCAATCTAATTCACTACATAATGCTCTGTCGAAAATTAAAATTGATAACAGTAAGGGCTTGAATGTGTGAAACTGTGAAATAAACTCGCACCTCAGTTTGTCACTATTTTGATCTCTCGTTTTTATCTTCACTCCCTTCACGAGTCGTCGCAAGCACTCGCGATTTCGGAGGACGCTAACAACAACCCAAAACCTCCTCCTAAGGAAGTCTCGGAAGTACAGTGAAATATCAAAAATATAGGTTGGTGGGTTATATGCTTCGAAATAATGCGTACCTCCTCCTCGGTGCATTCTCCAGCACGCTTGTCAAGATCGATATCGGCTTTCTTCAACACAATGTTGGAGTATCTGCGACCGACTCCCTTGATGGCCGTCATCGCAAACATAACCTTGCGCTTGCCATCGATGTTCGTATTCATGATACGAAGAATGTGTTGGAATTTATCGGGTATTACGAGCGACTGAAACAATTCCAAACATAGGTTATACCGAACATATTTTTTCTACGGAAATGTACCGTCCGACACAAAATCACAATGATTAAATATTATCCAAGATGTATTCATTAATTCTCTTAAAAGAAATCTCATAAAAATCAAAGGATTCACTACCATTTTTACGATTTTTAATTGCAAAACATCCACTAACAACACCACTTTCCGTTCCGACACTTCACAAAAAGGAAGAATCTTTCTAATAATCTGTGAATAAACGTCAAATGGCATTATTCTGTGAAGTGAACTATTAGTACCTACCTACACTCTAAACTGTCAAACTAGATTCCAATAGCATGCTCTGAAAAATGTCGCCGATAATAAAGTCTATATTTGTTTTTTTTACCTCCATTATTATGAGATTTTATCCAAACGTCATGAATTGTTGTTAAGTTATACATGGTTTATTAAAAAAACACTCTATTCCAGTAAACACGGCAATTAAAGTTTAACGGCCTTATTTACAAAAAAATAAGATTCTTCTAAAGCACTCCTTAGAGGCATTTTATTTAATATGTGGTTACGACTTTTCCTTGTAAAATCTCCACCACAGACTATTTTAATCGGAGCTTTAAGGAATCACATTTTTTATAAAATAAGAAACTGTTAATTTTATATATTTGTGGATCTCGTAAGATAGCAATGAATATTGCAGGAATTAATAAATAAGATTAATGTGTTTTATTTATAATAAAAATTGTCTTACGAATTTTTATTATAAATAAAACACATTACTGCTTTATTTCTGCAATATTCATTTGTATCTTATGAGGTATTTGAATTTTATATATTACTAATATATATAGCTGCAATCCGGTATACTCACTGACTGACTGACTGATCATCTATAGGTTTTCTCAGAAACGACAACTCTGACACGAAAAAAATGTATGAGAAAGTTGTAGGAAATGTACGATATACAGCCATCCTATGAAGCCGATTTTTGAATTTCGAACGCCTTCTCCTATACAAATAGGCTTACTCTTTTGTTTACCGGCCGATTTGGATGAAATTTGGAACGGGTGTTTGTTACGTGATCTAATTTAAAAAAAAATTTTTGAACGTTCGAAATTCAAAATAGGGGCGAGAATATGGCCGCCCAAAAAATCGACCTCTGCGCAAAAAAGTCGGCAGCCAACTGGGCACATGCTGGAGACGTGCCCTAAAGGGCATCGGGTTGTCAAAGGACCCAGGTATATGAGAAAAATCGGACATTTTAGATTTTCAAGATGGCGACCAAGATATCGACAATTGAAAATGAGAAAATTTTGTATGGAGAATTTGTACTGAAAATCGACTTTTAGTACAAAATTTGAAACAAAGATGAAAAATTTTTCAAAAAAACCTGAAGCGGGGACGCGGCGAGGCCGAAGGCCGAGCTCCGTTCAGGCCGAGGCCGAAGGCCGAGACTATACATTTTCCGGCGAACAAGCAACAACGCAGAAGCCAGATGGGACAAACTTGCGAGGCCGAAGGCCGAGCTCCGCGAAGCGGGCACCAGGAACCCCGCCGCGGCGAGGCCGAAGGCCGAGCTCCGTTCAGGCCGAGGCCGAAGGCCGAGACTATACATTTTCCGGCGAACAAGCGACAACGCAAAAGCCAGATGGGACAAACTTGCGAGGCCGAAGGCCGAGCTCCGCGAAGCGGGCCCCAGGAACTCCGCCGCGGCGAGGCCGAAGGCCGAGCTCCGTTCAGGCCGAGGCCGAAGGCCGAGACCATACATGTTCCCACTCAAACAATCCCAACGTCCAGTGTCTAGCGAGGCCCTAGGCCGAGCGCCGCGGAGAGCGAAGCTCGGAGCGGCTGGGGGTTGGCGCGCGTAAGCGCGCAGGGGGGTTCACCCCCTAGTCCATAAATATATAAAATTAAAATACCTCTTGAATGTTACTACTCTACTACGTATGTTTAAGCTCGCCATGTACACTTTTTAATTTTTCTGTAAATGTTTTGTTTTATTCATGTGATTTTATGTGTGCAATAAAGTATAATGCCGTCCATAATATGTGAGAGAAAGACAATAATTATTGAATAATAATAATTCAATTCAAATATTTTATTCATTATAAAAACAGAATTGTTGGGGCCATAGGGATCTGGGGTCAAGGAACTTTGAGGGTACACTTGCAAACAGCTGACAGACAGGTACACAGATGATTGTAACTACCTCCCACCTTCCCTATCCTAAAAGGAAACTGCCGGTAGATGAACAATTAGCTGGTGTCATCTGCCAACCTCAACGGCCAACCCCTCTCGGACACTTCTACTATCGCCACGTTACGAGTCGGTCGACACACGCACTTGTCCCGTCACTCCCGCGTTTCTAGAAGCACGTTATTCGCCGCGTACTACACTGTATCGTAGTCCTACGCCGCGCAAGGATCCTCAGCAAATCAACCTGTTGGAGAACGATTGGGAAACCGAAGAGGTCAAAACACATTTGCCCAGTCGGACAGCTCAGGACAGGTCAGTTTTCCTTCCTTCCACATCTCATTCCTTTTCACAACATTTCCTGGTCCTTCGAGCCGGATTCCCTATTTCAGTCCAGCCCGGTTTATTTACAACCATCTGTCTAAACTTCACAACTGAAACTGAAGTCTTCAGTCAGCTGTTTGTGCGTGTCATCGTTACGTCACGTTAGTTTTTCTCTGGTGTCTGTGGTCAATCGGCATAAATCGGTTAGTCGAGTTAGTTCCCATCACTAGTACCCAACTTCAACCGTATCTGAGAAATAGATTCACAGACCAATTTTAGTTTTGACACGTAACTTTTTTAAATATCTGGGACTGTTTTAGGTTATAAATTGACGTAAACAAATAAGTAAAATGAGCAAATCAGAAAGCAAACTTGTTAGGGGTTCCTCAGCCGACCCTATTAAAGTGTGCATGGTCCAGCTGGATACTGCAGAGCAGTACCTAGGTGGGATCTACAAGCTAGCTTGTGGTTTGCAGGGAAAGTCGGACCCAGCTGGCGTTTCAATGTTCAGAGTCCGTTTTAAGGACTTAGAAAGGATGCGCAACCAGTATCAGGACGCCTACACGAACCTGAAGGGTCTGCCGGTTGAGGAGTCCGTGCTGCAACAGGCTGACCATCACTATACAAAATTTTACGACATGTTTTATTCCGTGCAAGTGATGGCAGAGGGATTTTCATCGGCTAGTAGCGGTACTCGGGTGGAACCGAGATCAACTCAGTTTCAACTGCCCAAAATAAATCTACCGAGTTTCTCGGGGGTCTACACCGAGTGGCCCAACTTCATGGGGTTATTTGATAGCCTCATCCATAACAATGAGAGTCTATCCAATGTGCAGAAAATGCATTACTTGGTCGGCGCATTGGATAAGGAACCTCTCGCCTTAGTTAAGCACCTGCAGTTATCGGACAGAAATTATGATATTGCCTATCAGCTTCTAAAAGAGCGCTATGAAAATAAGAGACTTATAGCTGATAAGCACCTAGAAGCCATACTGTCTACATCATTGGGACAGGGTTCAGCAGTCAACCTCCGCAAATTTGTTAATGTCATTAAGGAGAACAGTATGGCTCTGGGTGCTTTAGGCTTTGATGTGGAGTCCTGGAGCTTCTTACTACTCCACATCATCCTTAGGAAACTGACCCAAGATCTTAGGAGTAGGTTTGAGCTTGGCCTCGATGGTTCTTCTAGCACCATACCCACATTCTCCTGCTTGCTTGCCTTCTTGGAGAACCAGCTGAGGGTGTTGGAGGCTGTTGGTGGCTCCAGGGGTTCAGGCAACCAGGGGACTCCGGGGACTTCCCAAAACAGGACAAGTCTTGCCGCGATGGATATTTCATGTGTGCTCTGTAGGGGAAGCCATAGCATTTATAACTGCGACACATTCAACGCCATGACACCTAGCCAACGTAAGGAGGTAGTCACACAGCAGCGCCTATGTTACAATTGTCTGCGCTCCCACTCTGCAAATAGGTGCACATCAAAGAGTAGGTGCTCAGTGTGCAATGGTCGCCACCATACCAAATTGCATCTGCAACCGTCATCCTCATCTTCACCAACGTCTCCATCACAGCCATCATCATCATCACCTCCGATAGCTCCCACATCATCATCATCTATGGTAGTGCCCTCTGAGGGTTTACCTACGGTGTCTGGGCATTCGGCTGCATCCCTCAACTCGACAGTCTCTGATGGTAGGGTGCAGAGCACCATGCTGCTGGGAACAGCGATGGTCGGAGTACATGACTGCAATGGTCATGTACATATAGTGAGAGCCTTGTTGGACAGTGGATCTCAGGTATCAATTGTTACGGAGAATTTGGCCCAGAAGTTGCGGCTTCCCCGCAGTACATCTGGACATTTGTATGGTTTGGGAGGTGCATCAGCTCAGCGGACCAATGGCAGCATTGAGATCAGAGTGACATCCCGTCATGATCGGTCAGGTCCTGTCTTGGTAACCACAGCTGTAGTTTTAAGGCGCATTACGGGTAGTCTCCCTACTGCTTCTGTATCTCCACGTGTCATGGAGCGGTGTCAACATATTACGCTTGCAGATGACAGGCTGTCCACCCCGGGTCCCATCGATGTCCTCATAGGCGTGGACCTGTATAGTCAGGTGTTCAAGGGTGGTTCTTACCAGTTGGGTGAAGGGTTTCCCACAGCGCATGAATCTGTGTTCGGGTGGATTTTGATGGGGCAAGCGCCAGTCAACTCTCAGGTGTGTAGTCTCATGTCTCTGTCTTGCACGACCGACGAGCTGAACTCTACCTTGTCCAAGTTCTGGGAGGTAGAGGAGGTTCCAGCCACCGCCGTGCAGGATCCAGAGAACATTCTTTGTGAAAGGCATTTTGTGGAGACACACACTCGGGACGAGACGGGACGTTTTATTGTGCGACTTCCCTTCAAATCCACTCACATGCCTCTGGGTGATACCCGTACGTACGCCTTGAAAAGGTTTTTTAATTTAGAGCGCAAGTTACAGAGAGACGCTAGGCTTCACCAACTCTACAGCGCATTCATGGCCGACTACCTTGAAACTGGCCATATGCGGCCTGTGTCCACGCCTAGCTGTAACGACAGGTACTACATACCTCATCACGGGGTTCTAAAGGAGAGCAGCAGCACCACCAAACTTAGGGCGGTCTTCGATGCATCTCATCCCAGCTCCACCGGTGTCTCGCTGAACCAAGTTTTGATGCCTGGTCCCAAGCTGCAACAGCACATTTCGGACATCATATTACGCTTTCGCACATACGCAGTCGTGTTCACTTGCGACATAAAGCAGATGTACCGGAATGTGCGCATGCACGACGACGATTGTCGGTACCAGACCATCTTTTGGCGCGAGTCACCGGACCAGCCCCTCCGGGAGTTTGAGCTGACAACCGTCACCTATGGCGTATCCAGCTCGGCTTATCAAGCGATCCGCGTCTTGCACGAGTTAGCCAACATCAACGAGGTCAAGTGTCCAGAGGTTGCCCGTATCCTTCGGGAAGACACCTTCGTTGATGATGTGGTCAGTGGTTGTGGATCCATTGAGGAAGCGAAGCTGTTGCAACAGCAGGTGGTCGATGTGTTGTCACAAGGGGGTTTCACTGTTCGGAAGTGGGCCAGCAACCGTGATGAGGTCCTCAACGGCTATCCTAGCGATCATTTGGAGTGTCCCTTTCGATTCGAGGAATCAGGGGACAACATCTTCAAGATTTTGGGGATCGAATGGAATTCGGACTCGGACAGCTTCGTCTACCATGTTTCACCTTTCGGGAGATGCAGAAGTAAGCGGGAGATTATGTCGAATGTTGCTCGTATCTACGATCCCTGTGGTTACCTTACTCCTGTGACCTTCAAGGCCAAGGCCTTCTTACAAGGTCTTTGGTCACAGAATTTAGGTTGGGATGAACCTCTGCCCGAAGAACTCACTACTGAGTGGGCTTCCTTCGCAGAGGGCTTCGTCAATTTACGGCTGCCCCGGATTACGAGATTTGTATCGTCTGATCAACCTCAAACCCGTGAGTTGATGGGTTTCAGCGATGCCTCGGAGTCTGGGTATGCAGCCGTACTCTATTTACGCGTGCTAGACGCGTCAGGTGAGGCGACGGTGCATCTTCTCATGGGCAAGTCCCGTGTGGCACCCATCAAGCAGAAGATGACCATACCGCGCCTCGAGTTATCAGGAGCATTCCTACTGGCTCGCATGATGCATCATGTTTTAACGGTGTTGCAGAGTAAGATGACCGTCGACCACTCAATTGCGTGGTGTGACTCCAGCATCGCTTTGGCCTGGATTCATACTCCACCGCATAAGTTAGGGGTTTTTGAAGGTAATCGGGTCTCCCAGATTCAGGGTCTCGTTCCTTCAACCGAGTGGCGACACGTTCCATCAGCGCTCAACCCTGCTGATTGCGCCAGTAGGGGTCTTCGTCCCGACGAAATTGTCGGGCATGATTTATGGTGGTCCCCGTCTTGGTTACGGGACGACCCTTCCACTTGGCCGGAGAACATTGCGGTGAACTCGCCCAGTGCCCAAGTGAATACTGGTACCAATGCGAGCGAGGAGGAGACAGTAGCTGTAGACCCTTCGTTTATTGTCGGTCGCTACAGTTCCTTATCAAGAACTAAGCGAACAATGGCTTGGGTTTTGCGATTCATCCGCAATGTTCGAAGTCGCAATCTTCCATCAAAACATGACCCGTTGGTCGTACCGGAACCATTGACGGTTTCGGAACTTGATATTGCCTTGCTGAGAGTGATTGGGTTGGTGCAGATGACTTCCTTCTCCGAGGAGATCACAGCCCTGCGCGAGAAGAAATCCCTCAAACGACTGAGTCAGCTCAGTCCCTTTTTGGATTCAGAGGGTCTTCTTCGTGTAGGTGGGCGTCTTCGGCACTCCGGCTTGCCATTCTCTGCAAGGCATCCCATCCTTTTGCCGTCGAAGCACTGTCTGACCGATCTGATCGTCGACTATCACCACGTCACTCACATGCACGCCGGACCTGCATGCTTGGTTTCGGTGCTGAGTCAAAGGTTCTGGATCCCTTCAGCGCGTCGTGTGGTTCGACACCGAATACATATGTGTCACCGGTGTCACCGCCTGAAGGCTAGACCTTTGCAGCCGCTCATGGGTGACTTACCTCCCAACCGTGTAGGCCAAATTCGTCCCTTCCTGAAGGTCGGCATTGATTTCGCGGGGCCTTTCCTAGTAAAGGCCTCCACCTTGCGAAATGCGAAGTCCCATAAGGCATATCTGTGTGTCTTCGTTTGCTTCGCCACTAAGGCGATGCATTTAGAGGTCACCACAGATCTCACTACCGAGGCTTTCTTGGCAGCATTCCATCGGTTTGTGTCGCGAAGGGGAATGGCGTCGGATGTCCATTCCGATTGTGGGAAGAATTTTCAGGGGGCTAGGCGCCATCTATCGGAGGTAGACACCTTCTTGCGGAGCAAGCAGAGTGACATAGACGCTGCTCTGGTTGGTCAGGGTGTCAGGTGGCACATGAATCCACCGTATAGTCCGCACATGGGGGGGTTATGGGAGTCCGCAGTGAAGTCCGCGAAGCAGCTGCTAAAACGAGCCATCGGGGAAAGGATTCTTACCTTGGAGGAGCTGATCACCGTGTTCTGTCGGATAGAGGCGGTGCTTAACTCGAGGCCGTTGTGTGCGCTGTCGAACGACCCAAATGATTTGGAGGCGCTCACCCCCGGGCACTTTTTAGTCGGTCAACCGTTGGTGGCGCAACCCGAGCCCTGCTTCGAGGATGTCCCAATGCCACGCTTGAAGCGATGGCAGCTTGTGCAGCAGATTGCTCAGCACGTGTGGCGCAGGTGGCAGCTTGAGTACTTGCACACTCTGCAGCAGCGTGGCAAGTGGACCAAAGATCTCCCCAACCTTCAGTTGGGAGACTTGGTTTTGATTAAGGAGGACCACTTGCCGCCTCTACAATGGCGCAAGGGGCGAGTGCTCGAGCTGCACCCTGGACCCGACGGGGTCGTGCGGGTTGTCAAACTTAGGACGGGCTCTGGCACATGCCTGCGCTCGATGGCTAAGCTGTGTCGACTTCCCACTTTGCAGGATTAGGCTGGCTTGTGGGTCCCACCCCGGCTGCACTATTAGGTTTACTAGGTAGGTAATTTGGTTTTATAGAATTCAGGTATAATTTTGGGTTTTTTATTTTCTTATTCATGCGGAAAATCATCTTTTCTTATTTTTATTTTTTTTTACTTTTGCGTTAAAGAGCCTAGACGCTCTTTGGGGGGCGGTTTATGTTGGGGCCATAGGGATCTGGGGTCAAGGAACTTTGAGGGTACACTTGCAAACAGCTGACAGACAGGTACACAGATGATTGTAACTACCTCCCACCTTCCCTATCCTAAAAGGAAACTGCCGGTAGATGAACAATTAGCTGGTGTCATCTGCCGACCTCAACGGCCAACCCCTCTCGGACACTTCTACTATCGCCACGTTACGAGTCGGTCGACACACGCACTTGTCCCGTCACTCCCGCGTTTCTAGAAGCACGTTATTCGCCGCGTACTACACTGTATCGTAGTCCTACGCCGCGCAAGGATCCTCAGCAAATCAACCTGTTGGAGAACGATTGGGAAACCGAAGAGGTCAAAACACATTTGCCCAGTCGGACAGCCGTTCCTGCAAGGTCAGTTTTCCTTCCTTCCACATCTCATTCCTTTTCACAACAAGAATGTTTACTTAATGAACGTCAAAGTTGTTAGTTTCACAATTAATTGATTATGTGGAGAAGAAGCTAACAAAGAAACTCCACATTTATTCTTTTGGTCGTCTCGAAGCTATAATATTAATAAAAGCTTGACCAAATGTTTTTAATAAAATTTCGTTTTTATTTTCGTTCAAAATTAAATTTTTCCTGACATACATGTTTTTACAATAAAATGTTGCCAAGCAACTAGAAAAAGGTTAAAAAGAAAGGTATAAAAAGAAACAAAAAGACTATATCCTCAATTCCTGATGCACAGTAGTCGTGCACACTCCCCTTTTTTCAAAGTAGAATGATCTTTTTGAGCGGCCGGCGCAAAGTACCAGCGGAGGTCCTCACATCCACCACTCTGATGATCCCGTCGCGGCCCGGAAACAGCGCCGCTACCACTCCCCGTGGCCAGGTCCCTCGTGGCAGATTCCCATCTGCAACCAAAACAGGGTCGCCGACCTTAACAGTTGGCTTTGCGGCACCGCGAACACGCCGGGGGGCCAGACTTGGCAAGTACTCCCGCACCCACCTCCTCCAGAAATGGTCCGCCAGCCTGACGGCTCGACGCCACCCGTTCCTATTACAAAGGTCCGCGTCAGTGAGCTGTGCTGGGATTTGCCGACCCGATGAGGTTCCCAACAGGAAATGGAACGGTGTCAGGGCTTCTGGGTCTTCCGGATCGGGCGAAACGTGCGTAAGTGGTCGTGCGTTGACAATAGCTTCCGCTTCCGAAAGAAGCGTTCCCAGGACTTCGTCAGATGGTGTTCGATCTCTAAGTGTAACACGAAGCGCTGTTTTCACACTCTTCACCAATCGTTCCCATGCACCGCCCATAAATGGTGCCGATGGAGGAATAAACTTCCATTCTATTCTACTGTTACTTGCAAAGTCCGCCACCTCCTGGCCATACAGCTGCCGCAACTGTTTGTTTGCTCCAACGAAAGTCGTGCCGTTATCTGAGAAGATTTCATTTGGAGTTCCTCGGCGCGCAATGAAACGGCGAAGGCACATTATAGCGGCGTCGGTTGATAGGCTGTGGACTATCTCCAGATGTACGGCCCTTGAAGTCATGCATGTGAAGAGGGCCACCCAGCGTTTTTCATGCCTGCGTCGAACGGCTGTTAGCAGTGGCCCAAAGTAGTCCAGACCCACGAACGTAAATGGCCGTTTTCCAAACGACAGGCGAGCATTCGGCAAATCCCCCATGGGTGGTTGAGGTGGTGCCCCGCGTACTAACTTGCAGAGCTGGCAGCTGCGTACAATAGACCTGACAGAGTTCCGTAGTCCCAGGATCCAGTATTTTTGTCGGAGTTCGTTGATCACGGTTTCCGCGTTGGCGTGGCCGAACTTGTCGTGGAAGTGTGTTATGAGGAGGCGCACGGCTGAGTCTTTCCCATCCAATATAATAGGCCTCGTGTCTGCCGAGATACCTACTATGGCAGCGGCCCGTCCTTGAACGTACAACAAACCTTTCTCGTTCACACGTGGGCTGAGGGTAGCGAGCCGGCTTTTCGGTGGGATTGGATTCTCTCGGCGAAGACATTGTAATTCCTGTCGGAATGCATTGTTCTGGCTGTTGCGTAGAATGTGGACCTCCGCGTGTTCTAGATTTTGCGCAGTCAGTACTCGTAAGGGAGTTTGCGTGGGAGTGTGCGACGACGAAGAGCTATGTTGGGTAAGAACAAAGTTATTTGAAGCCCCCCTCACCCTTGTGATGCATGCGGCGATAAACTGATGCGCTCTAGCGGTCGCCCTAACCATTCTAAGCCATGAACTAAAATGAGCTGGGTCAGCTGAAACTGGTGATGATGACTCAACTGTGCTAATACAGTTGCAGCTGACATGATTGCATGACGAAAGGATGGATGTTGTTTTCGAATGCAATAATGTTGATGGCGCTTTATTAATACGTGCAGATGGCTTCAGTTCCAGACCAATTAATGATTCTACCTTGTTACCTCCCGCTGCTGGTTCTGTTGGCCACACGGCGGGGGGAGACAACAAAAATGATGGCCCGCTCATCCAGCGCGATTCTACGTTCAACACGGTTCTATCTAAACGTGTCGCGTCATCAGCGACGTTTAATGCAGTCGGAATCCAGTGCCATTCGGTAACGACACTATTTTCTAGGATCTCTCCCACACGATTGGCCACAAAAGGTTTATATTTTCGAGCATCGCTTCGTAGCCAACCTAAAACGGTCATGGAATCGGACCAGAAGTAACGCCGAATCGGTTTATTACGATGAGTGTCACAGATGGAATGAGCGAGACGTGAGGCTATCAACGCCCCTTGTAACTCAAGTCGCGGTATTGATACGGGCTTCAGAGGCGTCACACGAGCTTTACTTGCTATCAAAGCTAAGCTAAATTGGCCGGAAATATCACAAAACCTCCAATAAGCAACCGCAACATAGGCAGACTCACTCGCATCGCAAAACACGTGCAGTTCACGCTCTGAAATCTGTGTGTTTCCCAAAAAATACTGCCTTGGTATGCTTAATTGTGAAATTAGTTTTAAACTTTCAAACCACTCTTGCCACGTATCGCAATCGACTACGTCAAATTGGTCGTCCCATCCCAAACCTTTCCGCCACAAGTTTTGAAAAAGAATACGACCTTTTATAATTATAGGCATTAGAATGCCCAAAGGGTCGTATATTTGCATAACCATTGTTAGAGCTTGGCGCTTAGTTGCTGGAGGCGATGAACTACTCGAAACGCCAAAACTAAACTTCAACTCATCGCGGATTGGTTTCCAGATGAGACCTAATGTTCTAGTGGCGGCGTCGCTACACAACTCTACGTTATCACTACTAACTACGTCTGATAACAGCTCGGCTGGCAATAGGGCTAGAGCCGCGGGATCGTTTGCTATCCAACCTCGCATTTCGAACCCTCCGCGTTTGTGGATCGTCACGACGTCGGAAGCCAGACGAGCCGCATCGTTTAGACTATCTAAACTACTAATAAAATCGTCCATGTATGTGTCGTCCTTGATTGCTTCCACGGCCACGGGAAATTCCTTTTGGAATTCTGATGCGTTTAGATTTGTTATGTAAATTGCCGTCGATGGGCTGGAGCAAGCGCCAAACATCATCGACGACATTCGATATACTTTAAGGGGACTAGAAGGATCGTCCCGCCAGAGGAATCGCTGGGCGTCCCTATCCTGCTGTATTATTTTTACTTGTGGGAACATTTCCTTAATATCAGCGGTGAGGGCGATCCTCCCTTCCCTGAAACGCATCAGTATTCCCAATAAGGGTTGTAGAAAATCGGGTCCCGGTAATAGCATTGAGTTTAACGAAACTCCCTGCGATCGAGCTGCGGCATCATGAACGACGCGAAGTTTGGCCGGTTTGTTGGGATTTATCACACCAAAGTGTGGCAAATACCAACAAACACCTTTAGGATCTACCCCGGTACACTCCTCGGCGTACCCTTTAGTTATCGTGTCGCGGATATTATTCCTATATCGTTTCGCATACTCGGGTTCCTTTAACATCTTTGCCTCAAGGCTCCTGAACCTAGATAGGGCTAACGGGTAGCTATACGGAACATGCAAATGATCTGCCCTCCAAAGAAGTCCCACCTCGAAACGTCCCTCGGGGAGTCGGCGGGCCGTACGTTCGAGTATACTAAGCGCGCGTTGGTCATCGGTACTACGTGCTTCGTGCTTAGATATACCTATTGCGTCTAGCTTATACTGGGCTTTAAGAAGATCCTCGAGCTCAGACCTAACATCAGTTTCTGTGACTTGGGCATGGTACGCCATTTCGACGGTTTCGACGGGTCTAGTCCTACTACTAGCAAACCCGAAAAGTACCCAACCTAACGCTGTTCGTATTGCAACTGGTTGTGATCGTGTTCCCTTTCTGGTGGCTGAAGCTATAGACAAGTGCCAGTTGTCCATACCTATTACCAACATTGGTTTAGCACAGTCATAGCAAAGCTCTGTGGTTATGTCCTCTAGGTACGAGTAGCTACGTAAGTCAGTACAGCTAATAGTTTGTTTGCATACTACGCCTAAATTTTTAATTGAACGTGCTCTATGTACCCAGAAAGTTTCGGTTGCATGTTTACCACTAATCTTGAAATCTACGTACTGTACCGCAGTCTGCCTACTTAATCCACCTACACAGTCTAATTGAATTTGCCCCTCGCATCCTGTGGCCCCAATACGATCAGAAATTACAGAATCGATAAACGTCGTTGAAGAGCCATCATCTAATAATGCGAACGTGTCTACCTTGCCTGCGGGTCCTGAGACCGTTACCGCAACTATCTTCAGGTAGGGGCTGAAGCTGGGCCGGTCACCCGTCTCGCTTGTAGAGTTCGGCGTCGCGGTCGTGTGAGCGGCTACCTCGCGCATCGTGTCGCCCCCCGAAGCGGTTAGGGTAGAGGGTCCCAAGGAAGACTCATCATGTGCAGAGATGACGTCGCGTTCATCAACATGAGCTGTAGTTGTAGGAGAAAAATCAGGATCGTGAAGCAAAGTGTGATGCTTGCGGTTACAATTTCCTACTTCGCATTTGGTTTTATTTTTATTACATAGACGAAAAACGTGAGAACTCTTCGTCAAACAACGATAACAGATTTTTTCTTTTTTAATAAACTGCCACCTGTCACTAACTGACACTAACTTGAAGCTGTCGCACGTCGATATGTCATGAGATTGATTACAAAACAAACAAGAGATATTTTTGTAATTATTTTGGTTTTGAGCATGTTTTTTAGGTGCGGCCTGGTGATGCGATTGACTAGGTTTGTATGAAGCCTCTGATACTGCATGAGTGCGCTCCCGTAGTACGTAGCCATAAGTGGTTTCCGCGACGCTGTCGAACCTCGCGTGTAAGTCTACTTCGCGAGCTAGAAAGTTGGACAGCATCTCCACTCTCCCGCTGCTCGAGGCGGTCTCATGATCGGTTTGTGCCGCAGCGTAGTCCATCCATCTCGTGCGTAGTAGCAGGGGTAACTTACTCATAAGGGCCGAGAACAACTCTGGGGAACACAAATAGTCAGTAGCGTCTAATAACTTAACTACCTCTACACAGTTGCGTACTCGAGACGAGAAAATCGACAGCTCCTTAAGCTCATTGTTCACCTTTGGCAAGTTTCGGATCGCTGCAACCTCTCTCAGTACGATTTGCTCCGGGCGCCCAAAACGCCGCTTTAGTTCTTTCATGATAAGATGGGGTCCCTGAGCTGTTGCCAAGAGTACACATACCGCCTCTCGTGCTGTCCCCTTAAGAGCTATGCTAAGCCGGGCTAGGTTTTCAGACGGCGTGTATCTCTTTTCAGAATCATAGTAGGATCGTTCGAATACTAACCAATCGAGTGGCGACTTACCATCAAACATAGCTAGGTTAACGTTAGACTTCTGGCGGTTTTCATTATTACAAAAAACCAGACCCTCTATCGCAGAAGCCAGTTTGAGCACAGGGTCTGTGCCGTCTCTGTGATGATGACCCGCGGGAGCCTCCGGTTCGTACGAGTAGTCTCGCTGAAGGCCGGCCTGGATCTTGATCGTCGTTGTCGGCTGTTCTGTTCTCAAAGCATTTTGCTTATTATAATGAGAAGCCTGAGGAAAATCAAAATTATTAGTATAGTCAATTCCAGCCTGTGGGCTTGCTTGTGGGTTAACTATTTGTGTGGCTGCTAGTGCATTATCTCGGCGGTCGTTTGGTAAAATGTCGATGTCACCGTCGCCGGGCAAATCGACATTTTCGTTACCTTTCTGAAGCCAACTTTCAATACTACCAACACTTCGGCGGCTACTGCGTGTGCCACGCTGGCTGCATTCGGCTTCAATTGCGGCCAAATCGGCTTGGTGCTGTAGCTCAGCGGTATTTCTGTCAAGCTGTAATTTTTTGGCAGCTAACTGCGCCTCTAACTCCTGCAACTCTAGTCGTGCGAGGTGGCGGGCGTGCTGTGCCTCGGCGGCGAGTTTCCTCGCAACCACCACGGTCGCAGAGGAGCGGCTCGTGCGCGTGGAGACGGAGCGTGGCCGCAAGGCGGTGGGTGCGCCACCGGTGCTCGTGGTGGGCGTCTCACTTTGTGCCTGCGACGGCGGCGCTACATTCGTGTCAACAGCTTGCAAGGCGGGGGCAGCGCTAGTATTTAGAGCGCCTACACCCGTTGGTGGTATGAGCCCCGATTGGCTTCTAGTCACAACCATAATAAATATTTCAACACTTTTAACATAGACACTGTTTCATTTGCCGGTAAAAGGACCACTATTTGGTCGTCTCGAAGCTATAATATTAATAAAAGCTTGACCAAATGTTTTTAATAAAATTTCGTTTTTATTTTCGTTCAAAATTAAATTTTTCCTGACATACATGTTTTTACAATAAAATGTTGCCAAGCAACTAGAAAAAGGTTAAAAAGAAAGGTATAAAAAGAAACAAAAAGACTATATCCTCAATTCCTGATGCACAGTAGTCGTGCACAATTCTTTTTAAAACACTTTTTAACATGATTAAGAGAGTTTTCAACTTAAAATATTAGCAATGAATGAATTGAACACTCGTCACAATCGTCCTGTAATTAATATAAATCTACTGTTTAATGCATCTTTGTCTTCTAAATAATCCTTGATGTTATAGTAAGCTTTTTTGGACAGTGTGCTTAACACATTTTTTAAACCGCGTTGGAGGTACTCTAATAAATCTTGAGGAATCTTGTTGTAGAACCTTATACAGTGCCCCATAAAGGATGTATTAACTTTTGCAAGTCTAAATCGTGGAAATGACAATTTATGTTTATTTCTAGTATTAACATTATGATGGCTACCAACATTTTCAAAGTCTTTGATGTTTTGTTAACTTGAGTAAGTGAATCCAGAATTAAGTTAACAATATATAGTGTGGCGAGCACATGTCAACTCTGCGCGCGCACTATAAACTCCAACATTCCTACATCGCGCAAGCAAAATGTTTCACATGACATACCATAAATATAACGTCCGACGAACATCAACCGGACCGGCCGTCCCCAGGCATACGATCTGCCTGGCGGGAAATTCCCCTCTATAGTGGAAGAGCACGATCACCCGCTCTTCCCTATAGTGGTGACCCTCGACAGAACATTGTCAACCTTCCTTCGCTCTCGCAGCACCCCACATACAATCAGTCTCAAAGCAAGGCCAGCATCCTCTTCCCTCTCACCTCATCAGTTCCACTACAGTCAACGCACCGACTACTGGTGCTCATGGTGATCTCCCCCAACCCCTCGGCACGGCAGCCACACAGCAACAGCGCACGTTGCCAGTGGTACAGCAGCCTTCACCGGTTCCTACCACATGCGCGCTCCCCATGGTACTGTCGCCGGTGAAGTGACTGTTAGCCGCCGAACACCCTCAACCGCTAGTCGACTCACTGACTCAGCGACTCCTGGCACTTGCAGGCTTTAGAGCACAGACTTCGATTCCTATCAGACCTAGCTATGCGTAGCTACGGTCTTGAAGGGGAGTGATGTGGCGAGCACATGTCAACTCTGCGCGCGCACTATAAACTCCAACATTCCTACATCGCGCAAGCAAAATGTTTCACATGACATACCATAAATATAACGTCCGACGAACATCAGTCGGACCGGCCGTCCCCAGGCATACGATCTGCCTGGCGGGAAATTTCCCTTTATAGTGGAAGAGCACGATCACCCGCTCTTCCCTATAATAGTATTTAACAAATCTTGCGCTCAGTTTTCGTTTGTCGTAGAGAAAAATATGTACACTTAAGCACATATTTTTCAAAGCGAATTGAAGTGTAGAGAGGTGTATATTTTTAAGTAGGTACCTACCTTCCAAATTAAGTATGTGCAGTCGCGTGCAGTTGATTTAATCGGTCAGAAATTCTTAACAGTGCGTTTTGTTTTTTCTCAGGACATTTATGGACGGATTGACCAACGGCCGCATAAATAATGTTAATGAGGTAAAAATCATGGCGCAAAGGGCTAAATATCAGCCCACATAATAATATCACCCATTTGTAACAACACGTATTTCTTAATTAAATATCACTACAGAGATACAAAAGTCTAAATACTTAGTTTTAAGGCGACTCATAAATTTGTTCCATCCAGCGGTCCTTGAGGGTTTTTACTTAAGCAAAATATCTCGATCTCCTAATTTTGTTTTACCCGTTTCTCTATTTATTATTGTCCAAATTGTTTTAATTTTATTCGGTGATTGTAAGATTTTATTCTTTATATGATAGCATTTAGCTTTATGGCAGACGGCCTTAAATAATTTGGAATATTTTTTGACGTGCTGTATGAATTTGGTGTCATATGTTACAATAACATACATACATACATACATAAACAGCCTATCTATATACGTCCCGCTTAAGGGCACAGGCCTTCTCTCATAATAATAATAACAAAAATATTAATCATAATAATAATAGTCCATCTGGCCACTTTGGTCAGACGAGACTATTATCTTTTTTATCCCCGCAATAATAATTCAATATTTAAATTCAATAATTCAATATTTATTAAAAAAATCGCGATTTCATTTATGTTTTAATATGTCTGTTAAATGTATAAATAAATTGTTCGCCAGTTCTTCCTTCTTATACTAACAGTGCTTTCTTATTTTCACAGCTTTCAGTTTTTAAGAGAATACGGGGGCTGATATGTGCTGTTGGCGTACTTGAGCGCGCTTCATCTTCTTGAGTGTAGTGAGAGTCATTGTGTAGAGTCCACATTAAAACGTGTTTTTATGGCAACACAGCATGATTATATTGCTTTCATTCTTTCATTTCAAGAAAATTGTTCGTTCATTCATTCATTCGTTGTGCATTCGTTCGTTCACCACTCCAATCGTGCCGGTTTTTCCACAGTTATTCTTGTTCTAGTTTTTGTATTTTAGCCTGAGTTACACCAAAAATAGTGAGATACAATGCACGCGGAAACGACGTTAACCCTTATACAAATTTTAGAGAAAACTATATCACCTGGTAAGTAAAAAATAAGTTCCTTTCTAGTGTAGAGCATGGCGCTTGTTCTGTCCAAATGTCAAAGCTGTTATCCTCAACGTTTCATGAAAACTGTTGTAATTTCATTACAATAGAATTTTCGGCTACTTTAATAAATTTTTACGCAGTATCTGTACGTTAAGAAGTAGCATTTGTTAGTTAATTTGATTTTATTAGGTACTGCACTTCGAAATAATTCCTCCCCTTTGTAACGGCTTTGTTCGCAGTTTTTACCGTATCGGGAGGCCGACCTCACAACAACACTGTAACATGAAAAAAACCCTCGATCACGTCGAGTCTGTGCCAGTATTTTTTGCGTCCAGCGTATTACTAATATATATTATAGTTATATCATATAGGCTTTGAAAACCATGAGGCCTATGTCCTGCAGTGGGCGTCAATGGCTGATGATGATGATGATGATGATGATGATTATATGATATAGGCACGAACCTTTATCATGTATCGTAATCTTTTCAGTTAATGGGTACATTACTGAACATCAAACAGTACACAAAACAACATGCTCAGCATATTTCAGCTGAGCATGCAAATTGAAGAAAACATAACTTACATGCTATGGTGCCGAATAAGTTACCTGTAAATCTAATGGTTGTATTTTGTGATATCAATAGGTTTATGAAATGTAACACTGACAATAAAAAATTACAGACAGAAATGAATTGGAAGCAGCAGAAAAATATTTGGACCATGCCGCCGCTTCAAACTTCACGACATTCATCAAAATGCTGTCAGATGTCCTGGTGCAGGGCGTCAACAGCCAGGTGGCGCGCATGGCCGCTGGGCTGCAGCTAAAGAACCATCTCACCTCCAAAGACCCTGCACTCAAACGACAGTACCAAGCAAGATGGTTAGCGCTACCTGAGGACATTAGACTTTATATTAAGAAAAATGTAAGTAAAAAATTAAACCCATCATTCAAATTTACTGCTGATGACCAGCAAGTATTGCAGTCTTACTAATCCTTTTTAGGGTTCCGTACCCGAAGGGTAAAAATGGGAACCTATTACTAAGACTTTGCTGTCTGTCTGTCCGTCCGTCCGTCTGTCTGTCACCAGGCTGTATCTCAAGAACCGTGATAGCTAGAGTTGAAATTTTCACAGATTATGTATTTCTGTTGCCGCTATAAAAACACATACTTATTTAAGAGGGGCTCCTCAATAATTACAACAAATGTAATTTTTTTGCTGTTTTTTCTTTGTGTCTAATGTTGTATAGGTCTAATGCTACAGACCCTTCGTGCGCGAGTCCGACTCGCACTTGGCTGGTCTTTTCATTTTGTTTAAAGTCAAACTGCTAATAAAAAAAGGATAAATCCTCAAAAATTTTGTACTTAATATAAATTATTTCCAGATCCTAGGTGCGATTGGAACTGAGAACAGCCGACCCAGTTCCGCAGCTCAGTGTGTTGCCTATGTGGCGGTTGCTGAGCTCCCTGTTGGACAGTGGAACGATCTCATACCAATTCTCGTTGAAAATGTTGTTAATGCTCAATCCACAGAACTAAAGAAGGAAGCTACACTTGAAGCTATTGGTATGTCTTTATTCATACATATATAACTATGGTCTGAGGCTTCACCACTTTGACATGTTATTCGTAATAAACTAATATATTATTTATGAAAACACGATTCCCTGAATTGCTCGTAGCCCCGGCTGCCTGAGTGATCTTTAACGATCACGAAGGTTAAGCAACACAGGGCGCGTTCAGTGCATGGATGGGTTGCCGTCTATGCCTAACACTAGTGGCATTTTTCCGAGCGGTTCCGTACTTCGCAAGGCACGTTAAGCTGTTGGTGCCGGCTGCCGTCGATAGATGGCAGTCGTTAAGCCAAGTCAGAGGCCTTAGGGCGGCTTGACAACTTCTGACAGTAAACGAGCCACTTGTCTACGAGCCTCCACAAATCCGGACTTGGCCCCCGTGGTGGAGTATGGCCTATACCTTCCTCAGGGAAGAGACCCGTGCCCCTCGGTGGGGACATAATGGATTGATGATGATCATTTATATGTATTAGTTCAATTATATATTCTATTATCAGTTGTTCCAACTGCCTGCCCGTCTACAAATAATATTAATAATAATAATATTGCAATCTGCCTTCCAAAGACATTCAGCATTTGTAGGTATGTTTTATCTTCAGTATATAGCTGGTAGTTCTACTGTTTCAATAAATAAATACAATAATATTTCAATGACCCTTACCCGAGTATAACCGTCCGAGTATAGACCACCATCATATTGTTAACTAACCTACGTTGTTATTACTAAAATTCCATTAAGTATAAATGCAACTTACCTTTAACTGCATTTTAGTGATTGGGCAGTAATATCCAGTCAACAGCCTAAATTCTGCCTTAAATTTTCATAAACAATATGCCAAATTCATTGTCTGCATGTTTGCAGTGAAGTATGAAAAAAATTGTGCGAATTATAAAATTACCTGGATCAACATTTTTGCTTACAACCTCCTTTATCTTTGCTTAGCTTTACTTGATAGGATCACCAGGACAAGAGGAACTAAGTAAAAAGTTGTAATGTCATATTATGTACCATTTTAGGATATATCTGCCAGGAAATTGATGCTGAGGTTTTAACTGAGCAGAGCAATCCTATCCTTACGGCTATCATCCATGGCATGCGGTCTACTGAGCCTAGTCACTATGTGCGCCTAGCTGCCACTCAGGCTCTCCTTAACTCACTTGAGTTCACCAAAGCCAACTTTGACAAGGAAAATGAAAGAAACTTCATTATGGAGGTGGTCTGTGAAGCAACTCAGTCCAGCGACATGAGGATCAGTGTTGCAGCGCTCCAGTGCTTAGTAAGTTTAAGTCCAGTTCAACTTTTTCCGACTTTTACTAATGTATAATAATATATTACCTGTTTGGACACAGTCTGGGCGTATTTCCATGTTTGTGATGCCCTTCCCTGGTTACCATAGCTCAGGGTATCCTTTCTTGTGACCAGGACAAGTGTTTGTGTTGTGTGGAAGTTATTTATTTACTTTCTTTATTCTAGGTGAAAATTTTGTCCCTATATTACCAGTACATGGAACCATACATGGGTCAAGCTCTTTTCCCTATCACATTGGAGGCCATGAAGTCTGACATTGATGAGATTTCCCTTCAAGGCATTGAGTTTTGGTCTAATGTGAGTGATGAAGAAATTGACCTTGCTATTGAAGAGGCAGAAGCAGCAGATGCCGGCCGTCCTCCTGTAAGAACCTCCAAGTTCTATGCCAGGGGGGCTCTCCAGTACCTTGCACCTGTACTCATGCAAAAGTTGACCAAGCAAGATGACTCTGATGATGAACTAGAATGGAACCCTTCCAAAGCTGCTTCAGTATGTCTTATGCTGCTGTCCAATTGCTGTGAAGATGAGATAGTCCCCCATGTTCTACCCTTCATTAACTCCAATATTAAAAATGAAAACTGGCGATTTAGAGAGGCGGCCCTTATGGCATTTGGTTCAATACTAGGAGGTCTAGAAGCCAATACTCTGAAACCATTGGTTGAAAAAGCCATGCCAACTCTGATCGAGGCTATGTACGACTCCAGTGTGGCTGTGAGAGATACAGCTGCTTGGACCTTCGGCAGGATCTGTGAGATTGTTCCTGACGCAGCTATCAATGAGACTTATCTCAAACCACTTCTGGAGAGTCTTGTCAATGGATTGAAGGCGGAACCTCGCGTCGCAGCTAATGTCTGCTGGGCTTTCACTGGATTGGCTGAGGCTGCCTATGAAGCTGCGGACAGTGGTGATTCAAATCAACCAAAGACCTATTGTATGTCCAACTATTTCGACTTTATTGTGCAGAGGCTTTTGGAAACCACCGATCGCCAAGATGCGGCTCAGCATAACTTGAGATCGGCAGCTTACGAGGCGCTCATGGAAATGGTGAAGAACTCGCCCGCGGATTGTTACGTAACTGTACAGAAGACCACAATGGTGATTTTGGAACGTCTGCAACAAGTGCTGCAGATGGAGAATCATATTTCGAGTCAGGCGGACCGCTCGCAGTTCAACGACCTGCAGAGCCTGCTGTGTGCCACGCTGCAGTCGGTGCTACGAAAGGTGACACCGGAGGACGCGCCGCAAATTTCTGACGCTATCATGAATGCTCTCCTCACCATGTTTGCCAGTAACGCCGGCAAGGCTGGCGGTGTACAGGAAGACGCCCTAATGGCTGTCTCGACATTGGTTGAAGTGCTCGGCGAAGGTTTCCTCAAGTATATGGATGCATTCAAGAGGTACCTCTATGTTGGTCTAAAGAATCATCAAGAATACCAAGTTTGCATAGCAGCTGTTGGGCTCACTGGTGACATTTGCCGCGCATTAAAAAGCAAGGTTTGTTGTATTATTTTTTAGTAAGAAAATTACTAAAAGTGAATAGGAATTGTAATAGACAGTAATTTAGTTGTATTAAATCTTTGCGGGATTTTATCAAATTTGAATTATTTTATGTTACAGGTGTTACCATATTGTGACGAGATCATAGTTCTACTACTGGAGAATCTTGGTGATCCCTCTATTCACCGCTCAGTGAAGCCCCAGATTCTCTCCGTGTTCGGAGATATTGCGCTCGGTATTGGGCCTGATTTCGCCAAATACTTTGAAGTTGTTATGCAAATGTTACTGCAGGTATGTGGGCCATTTGACAATATTTGTGTACTTCCACCCATTCATTTAATATCTTCTAAAAGTGCCTGTCCGTCATTGGTTGGCAGTCAGTTCTTTACAATGCTCCCTGCTCAGTGAAACTCTGAACAACTCTTCCGCAGTTTTAACACTGGCCCACTCATTCAACTTACACACTCCTTATATTTTTTATTTTTGCAATGATACTGATTGAATGACTTCAATATTATCTGACTTCCTGTGTTTTGGACAACCTGTTTTTACTTATAATAATAATTATTCTAACATGTTGCAGGCCAGTAATGCGCAAGTAGATCGTAATGACTATGATATGGTGGAGTACCTGGGAGAACTACGCGAGAGTGTACTTGAAGCATACACCGGCATCATACAAGGTTTCAAGGGAGGAAGTGATGAAGTGAGTTCACAAAGTGTTTTTAGTTATCTGAGTGTGTAGTGTGAAATAAAACATCTTAGTACTAGTTTTATACCAGACTCAGTAGAAGTTGTTTCCACAGATGTGCAGAATTATTATTATTAATATGATCATTGCATATAAGTAAACTTACAATAATTAGTAATTTATTCTTGAAGGCATATAAACTAAGGCCGTTTATATCTATGCTAGTTTATTATTATGTCTATTCTACTAGTCGTAGATAGGTGAAGTGATCACTTAAGAATATTTTTTAGATGGAGTATGTGTGCTTGCTCAGGACTTATCTATACCATCCTCTCAGTGTAGTCCACTTATTTCACACGAAGGGCAACATCAATATTTGCAAATCAACAGGCATAGCACTGAGCATTGAGCATTCTTCTTAGCATGTCGATGGCAAAAAAAATTAATTAAAGTCTTTGTTAACAGTTGCGGCCCAAAACTGCGACGCTGACTGCGTTATCACTTGCAATCATTAGGTCCTCCTGAGTACAAGTACCTCATCCAAGTGGCAGGAAGGCGCTGGATGCAGGCCGCTTCCAACTGGTCTTTTTGTAAATCCATGGAGGAGGCCTATGTCCAGCAGTGAACTTCTTGTGGCTGAATGATGATGATGATGATGAGTACAGGTGTTAGGACACACTGGGCACGATGAAAGATAGTCCATCAACTGAGAAGTACCGCACAGACCGTTCAAATTAACGCAGTCAGCAGCATTTGTTAATAATATTGCCATTCCGTTCCCACTATTTGTAACTTTACGCAAACTTCGTCTTGTCCATATAAATAAATATTAGACCGCTAGTTGTATACTATATTACTTAGATATTTAAGACATTTTATGTACATTAATATGCATGGTGTGCAATAAAGAGTTTTAATAAATTCTGCATAACAACCAATGTTATGAAAATAACAGAAGGTTACTTTTAACAGGTATTGATAACTATGACAAAAATTGTTCTACTTAGTATCACTGTTTGCCTTTAGTTTCATCAACGACTCTATGTGCGTTTTTTACATATACTGCAGGTACGTTCAGACGTGGCTCTAGTGGAGCCTCACGTGGCAGCAATCGTCAACTTCATGATGCAAGTGGCGTGTGAGCCGGAGCGCACCGATGGTCACATGTCCGTCATTGCGGGCCTTACGGGCGATTTGTGCTCGGTAAGCTCTTACTTGCTTCCAATCCAATCAATCCAAGTCCCTCAATGCTGAGGATCGTGGCCGCTATTTCCTTTTCCTTTTTTCCTCTCTGTGCCACTATGACGGGGTATGGGTGCAGAGTGCTCTCCATCTGGACCTGTAGTTCGCTGTGTGGACCACCTGGTGAAACTCAGTTTTGTTCGTTGGTGGTCCTGATCACCAAAGAGACTGGTCACTCTATTTAACTATTACTTAAACTTTATACTGCAAGCGGTGGTAGCGGAGCGGTGAACGCCGGCTTCTCATTTGTTCGAATCCCGGCATGTACCAATGACTTTGTTTTGTAACTTACATACATTTGTGAAGTTATAGTAGCAATACCACTTGCTAACGGTGAAGGAAACACATCGTGAGGAAACCTGAGTGTCTGAGGTGATCGAATACCTCCGCGCTTAAAATAGCCAATCCGCGGTGGGCAGGCGTGCCCTTCTCTCTCTCTGAGAGAAGGCCTGTGCCCTTCAGTGGGATGTAACAGGCATATATATATATATATATATATATATATATATATATATATATATATAAATCCTGGTATAGATATATATATAAACAGGGCGTCCCACGGCTATGCCACATGGAGGGAAAGTACCTTGAATATTGTAGATGGAACATTTTACTGAAAGAAGATATTTTAATTTAAAAAACAATTTAAACCGCATTCAGAGATTTTTAAATAATTACATGGTTGAACCGGGAATCGAACCCGCTACACGAGAAAAAAAAAATTACCCTGTAGCTTTATCATACTGTTCGATCGAAAGGCTTCATCATAAGGATTATTTTTTGCGTGTCAGAAATAAAAGGAAGACCATGAATTTTAACTAATAATTTAAAAGAATATCTTTAAATTAGAAGTATGTATACATGCCAATCCGCAGTGGGCAGCCAACCCGCGGTGGGCACGCGTGGTGATTAAGCCCATACTCTCTCTGTGAGAGAAGGCCTGTGCCCTACAGTGGGGCGTATATAGGCTGCTTATGATGATCTATACATGTAGGTATTGTAGAAGTATAGTTTGTAGTTGGTGCCCAAAATATATATCCTTGTCATGAAACTGGGCACCGACTACAAATTATACTTCTACAATACCTACACATATACATACTTCTAATTTAATACATAAATAGATAGATAGAATGTTCTTTATTGTATGTACACCAGGAATTACATATCGTCGTTCATATTGCAAAATGTCACATGTCAAAAAAATACGATTATTGTTTTTGCATCGAAACAGTATGAAAATTAGTAAATCAGAAGAAAATTATTACGAGGATTACGATGTCCTGCACGTGTGCAGTCTTTTCAATTTGAAGATTTTTTTAAATTTTTAGTGCTGGAGCGGGAGAAAAGTAAACAAGTTCCTTATAACCATAATTTACCCTACTTAATTCGTTGCTTTAAAATTTGAAGTTATCAATTTCCATCTTCGAAAGTCTTCACCAGAACATCACCAAATTAACCTGGGACTACTTTTACGCTATTTTATTAAACATACGGATATTACTAAGAAATGGGCCCCATTAGACCTTTTTCACTGCTGTCCATCAAAGAGTTCCGTTCTCTATCTCTGAAAGTCTTCATCAGTGCTTCACCAAATCGGAATGGCACCAAAATGGGACGTTATATCTATTCGAACAAAAAAAATTGTCGAAATCGGTTAAGATTTGACGGAGTTATACGAGAACATAGCCAAAAAAGAACATACGCGTCGAATTAATAACCTCTCCTTTTTCTGAAGTCTGTTAAAAATAGACTGCCGCGCGTGATAAGTTAACTGTATAATTGTATATCTTACTTTCAACTTTCTAGAGAACAAGAACATAGGTTATAATTTTATTGTAAAATTCACCAAAACTTGCATTGTGAACCCAGATAGCGTGAAGTTTCACGATCGGAAACTAGGAAGTTTGATTCAAACTTGCTGTAAGCTTATTCCACTAGTTTATAAATGCCAATGTAGTAATATATGCAGTAGATAGATAGCATGAAATTTGACGAACGGAAACTAGGAGTTTAGATTGAAGCTTATAAACTCTCTACAAGTTTGAATCAAACCTCTTTTCCATATTCTCACTAGTATACATGCTATCTGGGTATCCATCCAATGTCTATTTTACTATACCATTTCTAAACTAGTGGAAGACTTCTATCATACTGTCTTCATTATAAGACACTTATTGATTGTTAGTTACCGTTTGGGTTTACAGTAATTTTGGAATATCTGGATTTACGTATTATGTCACAGCCTCTGATAAATCATAGTCCTGCATAGAATGATATCAATAATATTGAACAAATACGGTTGTAAGCAACATTTATCAGACAATTAAAATAAAATTCAAGTTGCATAAAATGGTGGTATTGGTTACAAATTACAAACCAATCAATATGTTGTAAAAATTATATTACAATGTCGTGTATCTCGCCTCCATCATTGGTCAAGCGGTTAACACGCTTTGCTACCAAAGCAGAGGTTGCTGGCTCGATTCCCACTGGAGACTGGCATACTTGATTTGTACAAGTGGCCTCAGTCTGGGTGTATTTCCATGTATGTGATGTCCTTACCTGGTACAAGGTACCATAGCACAGGGTCTCCTGGTTTGGGACCAGGAAAAGTGTTTGTGTTCTGTGGAAGTTACAATTATTATCGTCCGCCAGGCGTTCGGCGCGCGGGTTCTGCCACTGATCGAGACGCGGCCGCTTCTAGACCTGCTGCAGGCGGCGCGCCGCTCGCGTACGCCGCGCACTAAGGCGCTCGCCAACTGGGCCACCAAGGAGATCCGCAAGCTCAAGATGCAGGCGCCACTCGTCAGCTGGTAAGATACTGAATATGCGAGCCAACTAACAATAGCATCGCGCTAGCTGCCAGTTTGACATGGCATATTTGTTAGCTTCGGCAAGCTCAGAATACAGACGCCATTAGTCAGCTGGTAACAGAATATGCGAGCCAACTAACAACTGCATAGCCCTAAGTGCCAGTTTGACATGGCCGATGTTAGCATCCACTAGCTCAGAATACAGATCCCATTAGTCAGCTGGCAACAGAATATGCGAGCCAACTAACAATAGCATCGCGCTAGCTGCCAGTTTGACATGGCAGATGTTTTAGCATCCGCAAGCTCAGAATACAGACGCCATTAGTCAGCTGGTAACAGAATATGCGAGCCAACTAACAATAGCATCGCGCTAGCTGCCAGTTTGACATGGCAGATGTTTTAGCATCCGCAAGCTCAGAATACAGACGCCATTAGTCAGCTGGTAACAGAATATGCGAGCCAACTAACAATAGCATCGCGCTGGCTGCCAGTTTGACATGGCAGATGTGTTACCATCCGCAAGTTGGGAATACAGACGCCATTAGTCAGCTGGTAACAGAATATGCGAGCCAACTAACATTAGCATCGCGCTAGCTGCCAGTTTGACGTGGCAGATGTGTTAGCATCCACAAGCTCAGAATACAGGCGTCATTAGCCAGCTGGTAACAGAATATGCGTGCCAATTAAAAATAGCATCGCGCTAGCTGCCAGATCGACATAGGACATGTTTTAGCATCCGCAAGCTCAGAATACAGATGCCATTAGTCAGCTGGTAACAGAATATGCGAGCCAACTAACATTAGCATCGCGCTAGCTGCCAGTTCGACATGGGAGATGTTTTAGTATCCGCAAGCTCAGAATGCAGATGCCATTAGTCAGTTGGTAACAGAATATGCGAGCCAACTAGCAATAGCCTCGCGCTAGCTGCCAGTTTGACGTGGCAGATGTGTTAGCATCCACAAGCTCAGAATACAGGCGTCATTAGTCAGCTGGTAACAGAATATGCGTGCCAACTAAAAATAGCATCGCGCTGGCTGCCAGTTCGACATGGGAGATGTTTTAGTATCCGCAAGCTCAGAATGCAGATGCCATTAGTCAGTTGGTAACAGAATATGCGAGCCAACTAGCAATAGCCTCGCGCTAGCTGCCAGTTTGACGTGGCAGATGTGTTAGCATCCGCAAGCTCAGAATACAGGCGCCATTAGTCAGCTGGTAACAGAATATGCTTATAGCATTAAGTCCGCCACATTGCCATTGTATTTTTTACTTATGTACAATAAACGTATTAATAATAATATGCGAGCCAATTAGCAATAGCATCGCGCTAGCTGCTAGTTTGACATTGCAGATGTGTTAGCATCCGCAAGATCAAGATGCATTCGCCACTCGTCAGCTGGTAAGATACAGACTGTGCGAGCCAATAATAGGATCGCGTTTGATGACAACTTCACATGGCCGTTAGCACTGCATGTGATGGATTTTAAAGGGGTTTATTTGAATGTGCTTTAAAATAGACATTTCCAACTAGATCTTAAAATTAATTACTTGGTCTAATAATTGCAACTGAGTAAAAAAATATATCTCTTAACTTTAAAATTAATAGTTGCGGACCGATCCCAGGCTCAAGATCTCGACACAATACCACTCACCTCAGGTGAGTCACCTATCAAGTATGAGACTTCGGTGCCTTAAAATAACATTAAACTTTAACATTATATAGATAGATAGAGAACACTTCATTGTACGTAAAAAAAAACAGATGCTAGACTTTAGAGCGCGTCAGAAAGTGAAGGCATATTAAATATACCCGTTTAGAGTAGTTTTTATCGTAACTCAAGCCTGGATCTTCCATCTGCCAGCATAAAAAACATTTCGTTCTCATTCTGTGTACGCCTAACTTGGATGCTATAACTGAGTTATCTAAACATCATTATCTGTTTTCAGATTTCAATCAACGTTGGGTGACATTGACGTCATGCTATTTCAGACGACATGCTGCTGGTAAATTAAACATAGGTTGGCAGGTCATATAGTAGCATTATTGTATGAGTCGTTAGGTGCATTTGTTTACGGCCACTTAATTTTATTTTTATCATGAATTTTAGTTTAATTATATGTTTATGTATGATGTACTATAATATTTTTCATTTCTGTATATTGTTGGTGTTTGGAACCAGTAAATTTATTAATTGTAACAGATCACAAGGTGACAAACAGCTGCGAAAACTGATGCACCTATCGTAGCATCCTTGATTTGTTTCAGTACGCATATGCCTGACCATAATCTTTCCATAACAATCGTAAAAAGCTGAAGCATTTTCCTATTTGGTATTATAAATACAGACAGTGGCTGTGGTATCTTTACATGTGAGAATAAGGTGATAGAATTAGTCTGAAAGTGAGCTAGAATGAAAGTAGAAGAATGTTATTATAGGCATGCACATTTGCAAGGTGATTTTGAATTGTATAAATAAATAATTATGTTTTGTAAGCGGTATGAAAGGCATTGTGAACAGTGGTGAGAGTGTATGCGACGCGTGTGTGTGTGTGCGTATGTGATTTATCATTATCACAGATATTTTGTAAACTTAGGCGTATGTCGAACTATGAAGATGGTATGTGTGTGTTACCGTCGACGTTACGAGAGGCTGGGGGACGCCATATTGGTGACAATAACTTTTTACATATCACAATCTTATCTTAGTCTTGCACCGAAACAAATAATATGACAATATTATGTATGTTTTAGAAGAACTCACTACTCGGCCCTTGATAATTGTGATATTCAAAAAGTTTGCCTTCAGTACTCAAATTAAAATTATTTACATTATTTGTACATATGTAATTAAAGACTTTCGTTTTACGTCTGTATGACAATCAAATATCGTCCGTAAACATATTAAATTTAAAAACTTGAAAGTCTGTGAAAAGATTGAAACATGTTATTGATATTAGCACTAATAAGGACGTCATCATCTGAATCTTTACCACAAGCCTTTCTTACTGACCTAATCGAGGCGATGTTGCGGGGCGGTTTTCCTGGCAACAAGATCCATGACAGTGTAGTTGTGTTTGTTAAGTTTGCTGGCAAACTAGTGAAACCAACCAGTGGCCAAACTTGTTGTCTAATAGTAAGCTGCTGATTATCGCTCTAATTGATATAACTAGAAAAATATTCGAGATGGGCAATTTTATTTGGTTTGGTTACTCCTATCCATCTGTTGCTGTTCAGTAAAGGTTTATCCATGTTACAACGGGCCGGTGACGTGCGTTAGACGGTGAAGTCCTACTTACGCAGTTAGAGACAATACAGGTTTTTTTTGCGCTAGTATTTTAGTAGGCGGGGCACATAGCTCCGAGAACTGATGGCCGTTGGGGCGGAAAAGTTCTAACCTGGCGACCGCGGACCGGACGACGCAGCGTGAGTTGCTGGATGCGGGTGGCACAAGACCGGGAAGCTTGGAAAACCATGAGGGAGGCCCATGTCCTGCAGTGGGCGTCAAATGGCTAATGATGATGATGATTGTAGTACTACCTTCAAAGTATTAAAGATTTATTATAGTTTGTATTGTGACGCCCGCACGTCGCCGCCCCACTGTAATGTGGATAGTCCTTAATAGGTGCGATTCCAAATATTAATGTTTCTGATTGTATTCCATTGTTGTGTTTCATTATGGCGTAAAATCAGAGATATGATTATTGCTGTAGCTTGTTTCTATACACCTCTTATTTACGATTCAGATGTTAGAAATTGCTATTTCCAAGATGTATAAATACCATTTTTTTTAAATTATCCTGTAAAGTAATGCACTAAGATAATGAGTGTTTGCTAGTCTGTGAGCATCACTGGCAGAGGATGATGTATGCCCGAATTATGCAAGACAGAATGTTTTACAACTAGGTACATATCCAATTTACTTTTATTTGCGACTTTTTAAAATTATGATTTCAGTCAGTTTAAATAAACGTGTGATAGGAGAATGTGTGAGGACTAGTGCCATGCCATGAAAGGTTCTGAAATTAGAATCATAGGCATCGAGTCAATGAATACCACCCACTTTTCCTGATTATATCAAAAATTATTAATTTTTGGTTCTACTCTATAATTTGTTTTACTATAACCACTTCTGTAGGTACTTCTGTAAACTTTTCCATAGAATAAAACATTTTAGTGACTTAATTATTCTTTGTATTTACCGTTTTTTAATTGTCCATTTATCATTGTGATTGTATTCATTAGAATACGCGCGGCGCGCTGTCTAACTATAGCCATTAAATTTAAACTCTGTACTGTATCGAGTACAAGCAAGTTGCACAACACGTCACGGAAGTACTACAATCGCTTGATATTGATACGGCATCGATCGATACGCACGTGCGTGAGTGCGAGACTACTGATCCCGCGTCAATGAAAAAGCCCGTTTAACAACACTACATCATTGGGAAGGGCCGCGTTTCATAAAACTACAATAATTCATAGTTTATAATGACAATTCGATGTACATTACATAGCGAGTCTTCTTACTTGTTATACTGTGGGTTAATCGACTTTGCAATCTACATCGAAAGTCGTCGACATAGCCCAGCGGATTAGTAAGTTGAAGTGGCAGTGGGCGGGGCACATAGCACGCAGAACTGACGGCCGATGGGGCCGAAAAGTTCTCGAAAGGAAACCACATATCGGCAAGCGCAGTGTAGGACAACCAGCCACAAGATGGACAGATGATCTCATCCAAGTGGCAGGAAGGCGCTGGATGCAGGCCGCTTCCAACCGGTCTTTTTGGAAGTCCATGGAGGAGGCCTATGTCCAGCAGTGGACTTCTTGTGGCTGAATGATGATGATGAATGTACATCGAATTGTCACAGTAAACCATGACCACTGAAGAAAACATTGTGCAAGGGCTTCCAAAACTTATTTAGACTGACGCCCTTGGGAGTTTCCTATTTGCGACGGCCAGTGTGTAGTTTAACAAACAAAACAACAAGAGTACAGAACAAAAAAAAAAGAGTACAAGTCGTAAGTGGGCGGTACCCGCGTGCCTCACATTAGCAATGTATTGCCTATGCGTAGTCTGACAATTTTTTTTACCTCAGTTGCCGTGCGCTTCTAGTAAAGTAAACAATTGTAAAAACTACTGAAATGCCTTATTGTGCTGTGTGTGTTAGAGTACAAAAATAAAAGTTGGGGACCAAAATGTACCGATCATGCTGTAACTTTTCATCGGTAAGTGGTATTTCATTGTATTTTTAATAAAATTTGTATGACATGAACAAGGAATCCAATCTGAAAGTGGAACCACCTTTATTTACTGGACTGTAAAGTTCAATATTCATCGAAGTATGTGTACTTTTTCCAGAAACATTTCAACATTTGAATGCGTTTTATTTAGAGATGGGACACAACATGATAAAAATCTCGATAATTATATATGACTTATTATCAGTCATAGATAATTATCGGTACTTAAGAGTAGGTACCTACGTCTAAGTAGGTACTTTGGGAAAATAATTGTTGTTATTTTATACCTATTTCCGAAGACATGAGCACAGCTAGATTCGCGATAAAGCTCCTCCTCACCCGCTTGTCGGGGATTAAAATGGATGGGAAAGTCACGTGACTTTCGTTGGCAAATGTCATCTCCATACATAAGCGAAGCGTAAGCGTTAAAAGAAATCGACATTGTAAATAAATATCTTAAAAAATTAACTCTGTACACGATAAGTTTTCTGGGCTTCGTTTCGACAAACAAACTAGAACTCGCAATACGTCCCATCCTTGGCTGAGTAGCAACATAGCAGATACTTGTTTTCCAATTTTCGACTTTATGGCCTATTACATAAAACTTCTCGACGGTCAGACTGGGGGCTGGTTCCATCTAGTGTAGAGTAGCGGTACTACAATACAAAGAGTGAGTGTCAAACTTAATTTCATTATTATCATTTGATTTAGTTAGATCATTGTTTATATTAGCGAAAGGTTCATATTTTACTTGGAACTTTTGTGATGTAGACCTTTTCGGCATTGTCTTTATTTACCAATGGCAGCTTGGTATTCATAGTGTGCGTTTGGTTTATATGTGTGAGTTTGGTCACACTGGTTTTCATACTAATAGATCATGTCACTACTTTTACTCTTTTTTTTGTTCTGTGGGGAGGCCTAGCTATGTCCTGCAGTGGGCGTCAAATGGCTGATGATGATGATTGAATAAAGAACGGATTTAAAGCGAGGGCTATAGATGAATCACAAGCAAGTTAATGATTCTAACGACTTTAATCGTTAGAATCCTGAGCGACGCGAGTGATTCAGACCCTCAATGTAAATCTGTACTTTATTCAAGAGTTGCATAGGTACTAAACTTTATACACCAGGACTACAAGAAAAATAAATAATTTTAAGCTAAAATAGACATTAAATGAAGAAATAAAAACCGGCCAAGTGCGTGTCGGGCCGCGCGCAATGTAGGGCTCCGTAGAGAGGGGTTTTTTTCTGCTTTACAACTAACAACTTCATCGAAGTCATTTTCAATGGATTTTGTACGAAATTTTACTTTTATAAGTCGGTAAAGCCTTCTCAGCCGTGATACTTTTCCTTTCAAGTTCATTATATGTGCTACTATCCTGAAATCTTCTGAAATCTGCTGTTTATAACGAGGTCATTTTAGAGAATCTTGAAAACCAGTTGGATGAATGGCCCCTGACTGCATTGCGAAAAGTTTATTTTCAACAAGATGGCGCACCGCCACATAACAGCCGTTGTACGCTTTTAAATTTGAACAGACAATTCAGGACACAGTGGATAGGTACACATGGTCCAACTAAATGGCCAACTCGCAGCCCTGATCTAACGATTATTTTTTCTGGGGACACCTAAAAAACGAAGTCTACAAAAGGAATTATGATAGTGTTCAGAAGCCGAAACAACGAGGATTTTAAATAATATCCATCCAAGAAAATTATCGGCTGCTACTAGCTCAGTACAAAAACGAGTAAACTTATGTATTCGCGAAAACGGCGGTCATTTCGAGCAGTTTATTTCGTAGATCACATATTTTTAAGTTTGTGTTTAAAAATACATGATTTCAGCAAAAATAAAAATACACAATTTGCAACTAACCGCCCAGACATAAAGTGTGACGTCACAATAGGGTGCAAGGCCCGCGCCGGGCGCGTTTTGAAATAGCTTAAGTTTAAACTTCAATAACTTTGCCATTTCTTGGTGGATTTATTAATTCAAAAAGTAATATGTTTAAATGTTTGTACTATGTCTACGCCATCATAGAGGTTCTCATTGATAGGTTTCATTGTACATATTGACATTCTTCTTTTTCTGTTTTGTTCTTCTTTTTCCTAATGCCATTACATTTTCTCCTTGCAAAACCTGAAAATTGAGCTCTTATTTCACGCGCAGCTTAAAATAATAAACTGAACGTAATATTAATACAGTCCACTCAAACACCATCTAGACGGCCTAACCAAGTTGGTCCAATCGATCCGTAAAAAAAAACCGGCGGTCGTCGATGTCTTCGTTCGTCGAGCCGCGCGTCTGCAGCCTCAATTGGAGGGTTCATCGGGCCTGATCGTCAGCTACATGCCATCAGCAGCAGTAACAGCAGCATCAGCAGCAGCAACAGCAGCAGCAGCGTCAGCAGCGTGTAGCCGTCAGCCACAGAGCAGCCAGCGATAAACAGTCATGATTCAAGGGTTTGGTTTGCAGCAGTTGTGAGTTCGATTCAGTTTCTCTTTTCAGTTCCTACTGCACGGTATATTACTCAGCCCATTTTTCAATAAAGTCTTCTCAAATATTCAGCCTAGGGTTCCTACGTTTGGATTAGAATGACTCACGGACATTTTTAAATTTTTTTCTCCAACCAATTTACGTTTTTAAGTTTGCAGTACTAATCATAACAATTGAAAAATACGAAAAATGGGTGCCTCATAATCACTCGAATTTTCGCAGTATCCATCTTTCTTGCCTAAATTGAATAACAAAAACAATTGAAAGTCGATATTCAAATGTTTCACATTTTTTAAAAAAAGAACATCATAGAAACCATTTGAAAAAAGTTTCATTCGAAAACCTCAAACCATGAAGATTCTATGTCAATTCAAAGAACCTATTGCAATAAAACGGTAATTTCATACTTTAACCCCTATTATTAATTGATTCATTTAAAATACTTTAGAGTCTATGCAATCATAATTTTGCATTTCCAAAGTGGTGGAAATTCTGTTTGCTGCAATACGTCGCCCAGAGCGAAACTTGGGAGAGATTTTTCTCACAAATTATTTGTCTGCTCCGCTTTATCACAAAAACTGAATGGTTTGATGTCTCAATTTATAGTTTAGTAGTTTTAATAGTACCTAAGGAACCGAAATAACACAAACCCAGCCTGGTAGAAATTCGTTTTTTTTTTTGTATTTTCCAAGAAAATTATAAAGGGCTTTTTAAATTTTCTCCATTATTTTTGTCTATCGCCCGATTTTAGAGAAACTGAATGGTCTGGAGGTATATGTTGATACATTTAATAGTACATTATGATGATACATGTGTGATAATGATAAGTTGGCCATTGCAGTCGAGGTGGTTTCTAAGCCCGAGCCGGCAGGCGAGGGCTTTATGGAACCGAGTGCTGCAATGGCCAAATCTCACGAGTATCATACCTACGACGTTTTTCAACACACTTGTGAATAAAAAAAGTGAGTGTTGTATCAAAACAATATAATCCAATCGCAATTTTTATTGAAATTATTTTACTTTATACTTCACTAAAAAAGTTGCAAAATATTTTTTTCACTTCTCATGCTCTAAAAGTTCGTCTTTATGTCGTGCGTAGGCGACATAAAGTCGCTTTTTATGCTCTAGAGCATAAAGTAAAATCTTCGTCGAAGACCAAGGCAATCGCTGCAACAGCCACACGAACATCTTTAACTTCATACAACATTAAATATGCCAGAAAAAACGATTACTTTAAATATTTGTCATTGCTCTAATGTAACTTTCAATTTTAATTAAATTAGCATTTACTATATTTACATGTTGCTGTTTCATTTCCTCGCAATCGAAGTGAAAAGTAGAGTGTACAACTCGTCCATAAAACCCATTTTACACTCGACTTTATATCTATCCTCGCTCGCAAGCTCGCTCGGATGGATAAACGTCTCGAGTAAAATGGTGCGTTTTATGCACTTGTTGTACAATCTACTATTTTCGTGCGTGATTCGTGTTATGTATGGCGGTAATAGTAGTTTATGCAACTGTCATATAATGAAGGGTATTAAAACACGAGTGTGAGTTTATGAAACGAGTCATTTTATGAGCAAGTGTGTTGAAAAATACTTTATAGTACATATGGTGCTACATTACCGCACTAGTGCGATAATGAGCACTTTACGTGCCTATGTCGAAACTTCAAAGGGCCATATGTACTATAAAACGTTGTACGATACACGTGCGAATAGGTAATTCGTAACTCGTGTCGATATAAAACACTCCCTTCGGTCGTGTTTTAATTTATCGCCACTCGTTGCGAATTTCCTACTTTTCGCACTAGTATCGTAATGTACTATTATAGTACATAAAATATGGTGCTATATTACCGCCCTAGTGCGATAATGAGCACTTTACGTGCCTATGTCGAAACTTCAAAGGGCCATATGTACTATAAAACGTTGTACGATACACGTGCGAATAGGTAATTCGTAACTCGTGTCGATATAAAACACTCCCTTCGGTCGTGTTTTAATTCGGCGATTCTTTACGACCGAATTCAAGATCGACCTCCATCGGGTTTTGTTCACCACTTTCATTTTTGTTTTCAACTTCGGCTTGTAGTAGCGACTGGCTATCTTTTTGGGTATTTGTGAGATTAAGATCGTCTGTATGATCCGTTGTATGTGGATACAAGTGGGCTATAGAACGGGTGAATTCGGTGTCTCCCATTCTAACTTTGGCAACTCTATGCCACGGAGCCAGCTGGGGAATGAATTTCCAATATATTTTGTCCTGGATATAGTATGAGCTGGAAAGGACTTCACATGTGAGCTTAAATGTTTGTGAATTGTCAGAGACAAACATGTGTGGTAAACCTTTAGAAGCTATAAATCTTCTTAGGGCAACAGGCATTCTTCTGCTGTGAGATTTACCAGGACTTCAAGGTGGATCGCTCGGACAGCCAGGCATGTGAATAGGCACACCCATCTTTTCTCGTTACCAGAGGCTGTAGTCACTAGCAATGGGCCAAAGTAATCAATGCCTGTATAAGTGAAGGGTGCACTGAAGTTCATTCTCTCGGCAGGTAAGGCTGGAGGAGGCAGCAGTTTGTAGGGTCCTCTGCTATGTCTGACACATTGTGGGCATTTCTTTATGATCTTTTTGATCAATTCATGTGTGAAGGAAGGTAGAGTCTCTTGGTATGAGTGCAGGGTACTTTTATTCATAAGGCCATCTTGTATTCATCATATGCCCGTGACATCTGTCAATTCCACCTTTTCATATACACTTTCGTATACACTTACAATTCTGAATGCCAATTACCTATCAAATTTCTATGATTAATGATGCATTTGCCATACAAAAAATTCCCTTAATTTTACTGCTCGTGGAAAAAAAACCATAAACGCTAAAATAATGCAAGCCTAAGTACCTACTAATGTTCATACTTCTGAGTAAAAAAATTACTAACTTCCATACAAACTTTCAGTCCCTTAGAAATGACATCATGTTTTGCAGAAATTATTCAAATCACACGAAAAGTATGCAGAAAAGTATCAACCCACTACTTGTTAAGTTGTTACACTTCTGCGAAACTCTTAACCTCGCTATATGCCTCGTTATAGAGCATTTCAAGCTGCTTGAGACATTTGTGCAAAAAGCGCTTAAAGGATTCGGTACCTATTTTGCAGATCCTGTTTTTGTTAAATAACTTTAACTACGATTTTTTTGCAAAATACTTGTTTTGCCTGAAAAATAAAGTAAAAAATTACGTATCTCGTGGTATCAATAGCTCAATACCTGATTTTTTGTGGGTTGAGAGTTGAGACCCGTCTGCTTATCAGCATCCAGTTCTACTAGCGTTATGCCGTTCGTTACCACCACAAAAAAATCTTGGCCGGAATGTTAGGCTTTAGGCTAGGTAGTTTCGGAAACATGTTCGCGACTCCGTTCGCGTGGTAATTTTGATGTGTATTTTTCCGGGATAAAAAATAGCCTATGTGCTATCCAGTCTATAATCTATCTCTGTGCAAAATTTTATCCGGATCCGTTCAGCCGTTTTTGCGTGAAAGAGTAACTGTTTTGTGTTCCCGGGGTTCCGCGATTATGGAGTGGACTGTATGTTGACGACTTATAGGTTGCGATTGTTTGAGCGTTCAAAAATGGGACAAAAGAATGGCAGAAAGACTCACCAGACCCGTAGTGCAAGGAGGGCTAGAGGTCAGCGTACCTCTAGTGGGAGCCGCTTCCGGATCCTCGGCGATTCACCTTCCACGACCGCCCACCGTCGATAGCTTACACTGATAGCCCGACGTGACCGGAACCTGGTTGCCTTTCAGCCTTTCTGGGATTTAGTTCTGTGGTGGCACTGGGCACGTGGAATAACGAGAAGTCGAAGGTGTAGCGTGTCGACGTAATGGCGACTTTAGATAACGGCCGAGAGAACAGTTGTACCGCGACGATAGTGCTTAGTCAACAACTAACGAACTTTCTTTTTAACTTTTAATTGGGGGTCCGAAAATGTGTGTAGTAGTGGGGGAAGCAGGCTGCCTGCATGGTGTGAACAGACGAAAAATGCAAAAGGCATGCTCACACCACACAGGCTATTCTGTACAGTGTAACCATCACTGCATTTCACTGGCAAATGTAAACATTCCGCCCACCTAAATGCGACAGTATTTACGAGAAATTGCGAAAAAAAAAAAATATATATATATATCGATAGGGATATAAATACATAAAGTACATAATAAAACGAAAACTAAATAAACTATTGCTCCAGAGGCAAGGGGCACAGCTTGACCACTGGCCGCTGGTAACGTCCAGTAGCAGTTCTGACGGTCACCACGCGACAGATACCGTCAGCACCTGGATGCAGTGTGTCAATACGGCCCATTCTCCACCTCAGTGGACCGGTTTGCTCATCCATAATGAGAACCAAAGTGCCTTCACAAACATTTGGGTGAGCCTTATTCCACTTGGTCCTCTGCTGTAGAGTATGGATATATTCCACGTGCCACCGTTTCCAGAAGTCCTGGTGCATTTTCTGGAGTAATTTCCAGCGATGCAATGGCGGAATGACCCGGTCCGAAAAATTTTCCTCCGGCAAAGCCGAAAGAGGCTCCAGCGTAAGGAAATGACCAGGTGTTAATGCCGCCAGATCACTTGCGTCAGAGCTCAATGGCGTAAGAGGTCGGGAGTTCAGCATAGCCTCGATCTGAACAAGGACCGTCTGGAGCTCCTCATATGTGAGGCGTTGTGAACCTATAACGCGCGAGAGGTGCGTCTTAACAGATTTTATGCCGGCTTCGGCTAAACCGTTGAAGTGGGGACTGCCTGGAGGGCTAAACGAGAAGTGAATCTCCTCTTTTTCGGACGCGCTCTTCATAAGCGAAGCGAGATAATTGCTGGCCCCGACGAAATTGCGGCCCTGGTCCGACACCAATCGATTGCAACGCCCACGACGAGCAACAAATCGCTTTAGAGCTGCCAGGAATGCCTCTGTGGAAAGCTCGGAAGCTAATTCTATGTGGATTGCCTTTGTGCTTGTACAAATGAAGACGCATATGTAGGCCTTGTATGTACGCACACCTCGGCCCCGACCGAGAGCGATGTCAAATGGGCCGCCGAAGTCGACAGCGGCACTGGCGAAAGGTTTCAAAGCACCTATACGACAAGGGGGCAGGTTACCCATTGCAGGGGCAGGCGCCGGGCGCGGGCTGACGTGATAACATTTTACGCAGCTCGATACTACTGCGCGGATTGCACGCTTAGGTGACAAGATCCAGAATGATTGGGCCAAAATGTTTTGCAACGTTTGTACGCCCGGATGCATGTACCGCTGATGGTATGCTTCAATAATTAGGGTAGTGAGCCGATGTTGCCGCGGCAAGAGCAAAGGATGCTTCGCGCCAAAGATAAGATTCGCATTCTCGAGGCGGCCGCCCACCCTCAAAAGGCCCGCATCATCCAAGAATGGCGACAACTTACGCAGCCCTTTTTGGAGCAGGTTAGGCTTGCCAACACGAAGCTGTTCTATCTCTGTTAAAAATGCTTGCGCCTGAACATGCTTGACCAGAAGCAGGAAGGCGTTTTGGATTTGCTTGAAATCGAGAGCATCCCTAACCTTATTTTTGCTGTTCTGAGAGTTGTGAACAAACCTCATGACGTAAGCTAGAACTCGCTTCAGCTTCCACAACGACGAGAACTTATGGAGCAGCGAGTCGAGCATATCAGGTTCGCTTGATACGACTAGGCTCACGAGTTTTGCTTCTGGCAATAGCATGGCGCTGTCCAGATCGACAAACGGCTGCGGCCAGCTGGCAGGCGAGTCTGACAGCCACGAAGGACCGCTCCACCATAGCTCCCTGCCGACAATGTCCCTGGGCAACAATCCCCTGGAACCTAGGTCAGCTGGGTTTTCAGCTGTCGGCACGTGCCTCCAGCAGTCCGGCGCAACATTATCCTGGATGTGGCTGACCCGATTGGCCACGAAAGTCTGCCAACGGGATGGACACGACTTTATCCACGCCAGAGCCACTGTGGAATCCGACCATGCAACGACGGTGCAATCGGCTTGAAAAGGTAGGAGTGCCCCTTTAACTGCTGCAATTAAGTCCGCCAGCAACACGGCGGCTTGCAGCTCCAATCGCGGAATGGACAGCCTGCGTAGCGGCGCAACCTTTGATTTTGCACAGCAGATCGTGACAGAGCAAGATCCACTGGCATCGACAGTCCTGCAGTAGATAACTGCGCAGTATCCGCGCTCCGATGCATCGCAGAATCCGTGAAGCTCGAGAGAAACGGTAGTCTGGATCATACGGCGCGGAATGGAGATCGACGAGAGAGACGACAATTGGGACTTAAACTTAGTCCATTCTGAATGAATGCTATCAGGGATTTCATCGTCCCAACCCACTCCTGCTGTCCACAATACTTGGATAAGGTATTTGGCGAGGAAGGTTATGGGAGCGAGGAAGCCGATGGGGTCATAGATACGAGAAATTTCGGATAGAATAGTTCGCTTTGTGCTTCTCCTCTCATCAGTCTGCACCTTAAACGAAAAACAATCTGCTTGAGGCAGCCAGCGCAGGCCGAGAATCTTGAGCGAGACATCACAAATGTCTACGAACTCCTTGAATTTCTCAGAGTAGAGATCTTGTACCGGAACATCGACGAAAAAGTCTTCACAGTTCGAAGCCCATTTACGCAGGTGGAATCCACCCGTACCAAGGATCCTGGAGAGCTCCGCCTTCACTTCTACCGCTTCTTCAACCGAATCAGCACCGGACACGACGTCATCTACATAGATGTCACGTGATAGAATGGCAGAACCTCTCGGAGAGTGAGTCGCAGCTTCTTGAGCCAATTGAGCGATTGTCCGAAGAGCTTGGTACGGAGCTGACGACACACCATACGTCACGGTGCGTAGCTTATAGTCCCGGACAGGACCGACAGGTGATGGGCGCCACAGGATACGCTGATATTCAGCATCTTCCTCGGGAACCAGGATCTGACGATACATTTGCTTGACATCCCCGGTGAACACCACAGCGTGCCAGCGAAAGCGAAGTAGCACATCGAAAATGTTCGCCTGTAGCTTCTGTCCAGCCAGCAATGTATCGTTCAGCGACACTCCCCGGGAATCGTTGGCACTGGCATCGAAAACAACGCGGAGCGGTGTGGTGATGGAGTCGGGCCGCAGGATGCCATGGTGTGGGATGTAGTAAAACCTGCCGGTGGCCTCAGTGGGAGCTTCTGTCTCCTCCAGATGACGACAAGCGGCGTAGTCGTCCATGAAGGCCACGTATGCCTTTTTAAGCTCAGAATTTGCGAGAAGCCTCTTCTCCAGATGCAGGAACCTTTTTAAGGCTATTGTCCGAGAATTCGAAAATATTGGTTTATTGGAGGGATCAATAAAGGGGAGAGGTACGACGAATCTACCTTCCTCAGTGCGACGGTGATTTTCGACAAAGTATTTCTCACAGTGCTGATCCCCTTTCGAAAGTAACTCATTTCCTTTGGCAGCGACAGCGACACTCTCCAGCTCCCAAAAGCGACGGATAGAATCGTCCGAAACGGGATTCGTAACAATCATACAGTTCTGGTTGCCACTCGAGAGGCTAGAACGACTCAGTTCGGACTCGAACCCGCCCATTAAGATCCAGCCAAACACAGTATTTAAGGCCGTTGGTTGGCCTGGATTGCCCTTTACGAGGCCAGGCAGTAAAGAGGATGCGAAAATATCAGCATTTAGCAGCAGGTCGATAGGCCCTGGTCGCGAGAACTCCGGATCTGCAAGAGTCAAGTCCTTTACGTGTGGCCACTTTGAGGAGTCTACAAAGCGGACTGGCTGCGGAGAACAAATAGAGGCCAGCACGTACGCCTCTGCGACAATCTTGTTCTCCTTGGCTCCTCGCGGCGACATTTCAACGGACACGACGGCACGAGGTTCTGCGACTGTGTGCCCGATACCGCTTACTGCCGAAGAAGTAAGTTGGAAAGTTAGTCCTAGACTGTCAGCGCAGGACTTAGTAATGAAATTACATGCGCTGGCACAGTCCAACAAAACCCGGACAGACCGGAAACTACCACCTTTATCCTTGGCCAACAGTACGGCGGTCGAAAACAAGACACCGCTGTCTCCAAGCTGGCCAACTGATGTGAGCACCGTTTCCTTAGTCGGGTGAGGTATTATATTGCATTCCTCTGCCTTCCCTTCGAAGTGCAATAGCGAGTTGTGCGAGAAATTGCACTTGCCACACCGATTACTACGACAATTTCTTACAGTGTGAGAGGGGGAGAAGCATAGAATACACAGCCCTTTTTCTTTTACAAAATTGAACCTGGAATGTGCGTCCAATTTCAGGAATTCCCTACATCCTGACAGGTTGTGTGGACCAGCACAGCATGCACAGCAGATCGAAGACACAACAAATGATGCCTTTGGCTGAGAATTCTGCACTTTGTTTTTCATTGGTGCCGGTCGAACAGGGGCCAGACAAGAATTACCCTGGGTTGCATTCATTGCCCGGTAACTTTTCTCCATAAAATTCTGTAAGTCCACAAGCTCAGGAACTTCATCAGAATTGTGTTCCATTTGGAACGATTCCTTTGTAGCCCTGTCCAGTTTGGACCACAACAAATGCACCAGAACAAAGTTTTTATCTGGTAGCCCAAACCGCTCTAGTACAGCCAAATTCTCCGAGAAGGTACGAGAAACCCGTTCTAGCTCGGTACCTGTCTTGCTCCTAATTGGACAACACTCAACTAGCTTTTCATAATAAGTAGTAGCAATTTGCCACTTTCTGTTATAATATTTTACTAGGGCATCATAGGCTACTGCATAACTCTCATTTGATAATGGGAAATTTTTAATTAGATTATACGCAGAACCTTGCACGCACGACAATAAATAATGCAATTTTTCTACGTTCGACAAGTTTTCGCGGGTGTGGATAAGTGAGTCAAACAATTGTTTAAACTGACAGCTGTTAACAGTAGATTAACAGCGTGTTAGTGTACGAGAAACTGGGGGTAAGTGACGTTGCACAAAAAAGGTACGGCCTTTTTCGGTATCTGGCAACGCTGGTCCCAATGTGAATGTGAAACCCTCAACATGAACGGAACATTAATTGATACGTTCATTCATTCAGCAATCATTCACTCTCACTCGATTATTTCCTTCTTTCTAACCGACTTCAAAAAAGGAGGAGGTTATCAATTCAACACGTATATATATTTTTTTGCTATGTTCCTCCATAACTACGTCAAATCTTAACCGATTTCGACATTTTTTTTTGTTCGAATAGATATAACGTCCCATTGGTCCCATTTTAATTTGGTAAAGATCTGATGAAGACTCTCAGACATGGGGAACGGAACTCTTCAATGCACAGCAGTAAATAAGGACTAATGGGGCCCATCCTTTATCCGTATGTTTCATAAAATTGCGTAAAAGTAGTCCCAAGGTAATTTGGTGATGTTCTAGTGAGGACTTTCGGAGATGGAAATTGAGAACGTCAAATTTTATTGCAACGAATTAAGTATGGTAAATTATGGTATTAAGGGTCTTGTTTATTTTTCTGCCGCTCCCACACTAAAAATGGAAAAATAAAAAATTAAAACCGACTTCTAAATACTACAGTACTAAAAAGTTAAAAATAAATATGATTAGAAAGAAATTATTGAAATTATTTCTAACTTTTTAGTACTGTAGTGTTTCAAAGTAGGTTTTTATTTTTTACTTAGAAAATTTTCTCGATATCCAAAACGCGCTAGGTGATAGGTACAAAAAATGTCCCAATGTGAAACCGGCAACGTGAACGGAACATTCCTTGTTCATTCATTCATACATCATTCACTCACTCATTTCCTTCCTTTCTTGGTACCTATCCAAAACGCGCGCACGGTCGAAACAAATTTTTATTTCGTTTCGGATTTAATCTCCGGTCGAGCGGTTTAGATTTCAGTTTCCTTCAGCTAACAAATAGTTAAACTATACAAACTGCTTAAACGCCCTAGTACATTTCACTATTTAAACTATAGCTGTGTTGAAACAAACGGGGAACAATGAAACCTGCATACAAAATCGGTAAGTTAATTTTGTGCAAATAGTACACAATAGCTTACATCTTGAGGCATCTAGAAAGACTTGTATTGTAACTTTTTCATTTCTCAATATGCCGAAACAAGTAGCCTATGTTAAATATAGGTTATGTTTACCATGTGTTACCCCGTGTTTTTCATCTTTGAAAATGTACAGCATCCGCGAGTTTTATTATCGTTTGACTTTATGTTATCGGAATCATTGGTATTTCTCAAATCAAGCTTCAGATATAGGTTCGTGATATGCTTATCATATCTATTGAAATAAACCAATACTTTCAGGCAACCAATACTTGATAATAATATGATAAGGCTGACTGACAGAGCATTATTTGTTCACAAATAACCACTTCTCAAAGTTCAAGCAGGGAGTGCCTCTGAGACAATTTATGATTATCTTTGCTTCAAATAATAGATCTATGTCCAAAAGTGGGCTGTTTTTATGGGTTGATTAGAATGTTTCAAAGGAGAAATGTCAGCAAAATTTTAGTTTGATATTGCGTACAGTCGAAATCAGGATAAGGTTTACATTTTAGTTGCAAAGTCGCAATTCTGGCAACATTCCAATAGGGTGTTAAAGGAAAGTATTTTAAACTGTGTTAAAAAAAAATCCAGATTAAAACGGTGAGGTATCAGCACTTGCTACAATGGCCCTACTTTGAGGCTAAGTGCGGAAATGTCAGTTTAACTGCAACTAAAGTGTATAGGTACTTTAAACGTAGTCAGTAAATTGACACTTTAAACTGTCATGTTAGTGAAAAAGGGATGCGAGCTAAAATAGGGATGTTGTAAACAACAATCAATTTAACGACATGATCAATTATTTTTTCACTCATACTATAATAATATATGGGTGAAGGGACAACTCGATACACATTGTGAGTTTTACTCAGTTAGTAAGAACAAGTCTTGCAAAAGTCACATATTACCTACGACTCCTATATCTAGCCAATAGGCGCCTCAGCTTCCGAGTTGACTAGTGTCGCATAAGATTAATTAAAAAGTATTTATTTATTAAACGATAAACATAAGTAAATCGTCGACTTAGCTCCAGTGGCATTTACTTTTCATCAATATCACTAAATAATTGATATTCTATATTCATCATGTCTTAAGCTAACATAAGTTGTAGAATCATTTTATGAAAGACAAAAAATTATAATATTTTTCTGTTAAAAATCGCAAATGTCATTTTACTAAGTTTATGAAATAGACTTCCGTGATAATTCATTTATTCTGTGTTATTATTATCATTGATTTATAAAATCTTGTTGATTAGATATATAGGATGACAAATAGTCAAATATTGATAATGAAAACATAAAAAATGCTTGTGTAAACTATGTACAAAGACAGATTATACATGACATACTCGTAAGATAAAGAATTTTCCATTAATCTATCAGCTCTGTACTCAGGAGACTGAAGTCAGTCAACTAATGCATTTTATCATTATTCTAATTCCAATTAGTTACCTGAGATTTATGCAGTTATCCCCAAAGTTTGGCCATTGTACCTAAGGTAAGCAGACGGACACCTCAGAAGCTTAAGTTACCTCAGGACACTACAAATTCTCAATCAAACTTAAAAAATAAAATTATTGCTACGTGGGTTGGATCCAAACCCATGTGATCTTACTAGCAGCACTCTGATTCCAAACTTAGACATTCTCTTATATTACTTTCTGCAGCCGACGCGTCGCTGGCGGAGCTGGGCCGCAAGGAGATCATGCTGGCAGAGAAGGAGATGCCGGGGCTCATGTCATGCCGCCGCAAGTACGCCCCCAGCAAGGTGCTAAAGGGCGCCCGCATTGCCGGAAGCCTGCACATGACTGTACAGACTGCTGTCCTCATTGAGACCCTCATAGAGCTTGGGGCGGAGGTAAGCCATAGTTAGGCAAGGAGAAATCAGATGTTCACATGAGTGATCGTTTATTTTCTCTATGATTCCTCAATCACAAGACATGGCGATAATTAAAGTTTAACGGTTATTCTCTAAATCACTCTGCAGAGGCAGTTTAAATAATCTGTGGTTACCCCTTTCCCTTTACCACACAATTTAAACTGCCTCTGAGGATTGTTTTAAGGATCCGTGTTTTTATAAAAAATGACGGTCTTATACCTAAAAACATGATTCCTAAAGACACTATAAAGGGCGATTAAAGTAGGTGGAGATTTTACAAGGAAAAGATGTAACCACATTAAGTAAACTGCCCCTGTGGAGTGCTTTAGAGGAATCATGTTTTTATAGATAAGGCCGTAAGAAAATAACAGTCTTATTTATAAAACACGATTTCTGTAAAATAGTCTGTGGTAGTCTTTCTCTTTGCCACAGACTTCGAGGAATGTTTTAAGGAATCGTCCTTAATCACTAAAAGTTTAAGAACCACTGGTATATTATATGCTCGACATTGCTCTATCTACACGTGTATCTAACATAGTCCAGTCATAACGTCGAAAAAAAAAACGGGTTAGAAATGCATGAATAAAGTGTATAAATGTATAAAGTGTCGTTATGGTGGAATACTATGAAGGCACTCTTAATTCTGTTGTGTATAACGAGGTCATTTTAGAAAATCTTGAAAACCAGTTGGATGAATGGCCCCTGACGGAATTGCGAAAATTGGTGCGCCATCTTGTTGAAAATTTTATTTTCAAAAAGATGGCGCACTGCCACATAACATCCGCCGTACGCGTTTAAATTTGAACAGACAATTCAGGACACAATTGATAGGTACACATGGTCCAACTAAGTGGCCACCTCGCAGCCCCGATCTAACGTCTTTCGATTATTTTTTCTGGGGACACCTAAAAAACGAAGTCTACAAAAGGAATTATGATAGTGTTCAGAAGCCGAACAACGAGGATTTTAAATAATATCCATCCAAGAAAATTATAGGCTGCTACTAGCTCAGTACAAAAACGAATAAACTTATGTATTCGCGAAAACGGCGGTCATTTTGAGCAGTTTATTTCGTAGATCACCTATTTTTAAGTTTGTGTTTAAAAATTTCTGTCATTTCTAGTACTCAAACCTTAAATGGTCCCATAGTCTTTTGATCCCCACACGAAATAGGATCGATTGGGATAAAAATCTTTTGTATTTCAGCATTTTTTTCGCTGACTGTACATACATTTTATCCAAAATCTGTGAATGCAGTTCATAATAGCTTAAAAACTTGGGGATGGTCTCCTACGAACGTTTTCATGTAACTATAACGATTAAGGTACCTGCTCTTACTGACCCGTCTCAAAAATCCACCCCGTACCTATATCTATTTTTATAGCACAACGGGCAGTGAGAGTGGAGGTTAAAAGCGGTGGTAGGGGAGCGGTAGAACGCCGACTTCTCATTCGGGAGGTCGTGGGTTCGAATCCTGACATGTACCAATGACTTTGTTTTCTAAGTTTCGTACATTTGTGAAGTTGTAGTAGCAATACCACTCGCTATCCGTGACGGAAAACATCGTGAGGAAATCCTAGGTCTGAGGTATATACATGCCTTAGCGCTTGCTACGTACAATTACCCAAATATGAGGCTAAGTGAGGAAATCTCGGGTCTAACTAGAACTAGCACAACGGGCGGAGCTCGTGGAACAGTTCGCTGCGTGACAATAAACACTATCAGTGTCATTGACGCAATTATTAAACAAGCCCCAGATGTGCCCAGATAGTCGAAATGCTGTAAAAATCCCTAGAAAAAAATATATTCCTAAGCTAAAAAAATGTGCACTGCATAAAAATTAAATTTATTATACCTAATATCAACAGGGCAAATTGGCAACAGACATGTATTATTCCATTCCAAATACGCTTTTCCTGGATGAAAGTCGTTGTGGTATGTGTGGAAAAAATCCTTTCAAATATCGTTCCATTTGCTGCTCAATGAATGATCTCATTGATTAAAAAAATACTAATCTATGATTTCTATTTTGGTATGACTTTTATCGTATCTCAAATAGTTTGTCTGGCATGGAATATACTTAGTTATTTATTATTGTACCATTCCCAACCATGAAATCTGTTGAGTAACAAAGATCTCATTATCATCTTTATATTTAAGATGCACTTGTCGGTGCAGCATCTTCCAAATGCTCCTGCCACAGGCAGGGAGAAGCGAAAGAGGGGGCTAAAATGCGTCGTTGTTCAATAATGTCATAGTAGTAGGTATGTCAATGGTTGTTTCATTGGCACTATTGGTAGTCTAGTAACCAATCACATACCAATGGTTTAACCCGTGCAACTTAAATCAGCGCCTCGTGCGCTTCAATCTCTTCGCGACAGATGCCTATTTAATTTGCGAGAGTTATGCCATTGGAATGACATTGTAGTTGCACTTTAGACTAGAGACGAATATCAACTATTGTCGTGTTTGTATTAATTTATTGAAAAACGATGTACCTATGTATTAGATTCTGGGGCCTTCTTTGAGTCTGGTACGTCACGACATCCACTATCTCTTTAATTTGGTCAAAATAGCTTCACCGTGACCTTCCTCTAAACATAATGAGAGATCTATACTGGGAACGATCGAATGTATAAGGGGAAAAATGATGAGCCGCTTGCTAAGCCATGAAAGTTTTATAACGAACATAAAACTAAATGAAAGATCTGGATCTTAAAAAAATATTGAGTTTAAACATTCTGACAAGATTTTCTTTATATTTCATCATTAGATAATGCAGGGCTTCCCAAACTGCGTCTGTGACGCCCCTGGTATTGCGTCGCGAAACGTTCCACACAGATTGCCACTTGCAGTAAAAGGAACAAGTATAGGTCGCAAATAATGCAATTTCCAGGCTAGAGCCCCGTCATGAGAAGCTATGCTGAGAAAAGCAAGCACATCTTTCTCATTAGTAAAGTTAGAGAAAGAACTTTAATTTTTATTTGTCTGTAAGATCTTATGTTTTTTAAAAATTATAGTTTTGCTTAGCGTAATATTATTTTTAAAACCTAGGCTAGAATTACACACTGGTAGTCTTTTTTTAGCCAGATAGGTTTTGGGGCGTCGTCGCAAAGAAATGCAAAACTTCCAAAGGCGTCAGAGTTAAAATAAGTTTGGGAAGCCCTGAGATAACAGTTTGCGTAATAGTTTCTTATCAATAGCAAGCACATTGAATGCCTTTTCTGTTGTTGTTATTATTAAATGTGAGATAGACAACTTCACCTCTGACCAAGGATGATACAATCAATGTTAAAAAAGAAACATTAGGTATGTTTCTTCAGTACTAGCTTGTCATGTAAAACAGACGAGAAAGGTATCGCAAACTTGGCTAAGAGGTTGTCTGAATGAGATCAATATTTGTGATAAGACTGCAGTCTGTACTTTTCATATGAAAAAATTGGCTAAGTGCGAGTCGGACTCGCAAATCGAGGGTTCCGTGTATATCCTTTCAAAATATGTGTCTTTTCATTCTTTTCGGGTCGCTTACCGGGAATACGACTATCATTTAACCGGTTTTTAGGGTTCCGTAGCTGAAGGGAGCATCATAAGCAGCCTATATACCTCCCTTTGTAGGGCACAGGCCTTCTCTCGGAGCGAAAGAGTATAGGCTTAATCACCATGCGTGCCCATTGCGGATTGGCTGTTTCAAGTGCTGAGGTATGCGAGTGTTTCCTCACGATGTTTTCCTTCACCGTTTAGCGAGAGGTATTTATTTATTTATTTAGTTTTAGGAAAGCCATTGACATTATATAACTTAATACTATTTAAAAATACGAGAACAGAAAGTCATTAACAGGCTTCCACTGATAGCAACAAAATATTAAAACTAGTAGTTAAAAAGAACTAACAATTAAGTCACCGCAAAAACGGGTGTCTGCATAGAAAAATTTTAGATTTAAGCATTTCAAAAGGAAATATAACTACTATAACTTCACAATAAATTGTATATAACTTAGAAAACAACTGGGAGTCGAACTCGGGTCTCTCGCTTCCGAGTCCAATGTTCTACCCACTAGGCTACCACCGCTCCGAAGGGTGCATACGGGAACCTTTTAATAAATATTCGTACAACGTTTGTCTGTCATACGGTGTGGGCCATTCTTCTATGGCGGCACGGAACTTTTCTAGTGGAATTCGCTTTGCTTCTCTGTATAGGGTTCGCTTGAGAGATGCGAGGTTTGGGTGAGACTTTCGGCAGGCCCTCAGCTCCAATGCCTCCAATTATGTCCAAAATGCGTAATCAAGCGGGTTTAAATCTGGGCTTGATAAGGGCCATTCTTTCGTGCTGATGAACCCTGGTAAATTGTCCTTTAACCACTTTTGTGTGGACTTGGCCTTGTGACGTCGCAGAATGTTGCTGGAACACCCATTTTTTATTATTAAAAAGGGTATTGGATAAGGGTTTAACAACACCCTCCAACATTTTTGTGAACCTCAATCGCTTTAAATCACAATTAGTTAAGTTAAAAATTTTATAAGTAAGTAAGATCGTTAATTGTTGATTAAAGTTTTCTTGGTTTTCTTTACTTAATTTAATACTTATATGAGTAAAAAGAGCTCTTGGAGCCGTTTGTAGAAGCGGATCAGGTGCGCCCGTTCGGCGTAGGGTGTCTTCGATACTTTGCACTGAGTGGTCGTATTTGGTTGTGTGTGGCTGAGGTGTGGCTTGATGTGCTTTGGCTCTCGTCCATATTCTACCATGCTGTCATCACACGTTAAAGGATATGTAACTAAATTATAAGCTTTCATCATGATATTATAACATGCAATGTTACTTATCTGTTGTGTAATGCAATAAATAAAATAAAATGAATATGTCATTCTGGTAATGACGCTCCTTCATACAAAGACCCCCCCACCAAACACATGCTGGATGATGCGAACGCTGGACATTTCGCCAGAAGTCGGGACCTCTTATGAGCTTTTGGCATTATACTTCATCATTTAGTCGATTAAAATTTCTTCAGCGGTATAAATTTTGATTTACATCTCGTCAGCAAATAAGATTTTTTTCTAAACGGCCGGCATCGAATATTTTCTGAGGCGGTTGTTTAAGTAGTTAACTTTACTTCGACTATAGGCTACCTTGAGATCATGTTTCAATATTCTGTTCACTAATGTTCTCGATATTTTGGTCTGAAGAGCCATCTTCTTTTGAGATTGATATGGGTTTCGGCGAAGTCGCTCCCTGACCAACTTGATGTTGTTGGCCGGAGTTCTAACAGAGCGAGGACGGCCAATTCTCGGGCGGTCATCAAGAGAATAAGTCTCGCTTCAATGTGTAGTAAATAAAATTACGGCTATTTTATTTTATTAAAAATCTCCATAGGATTTTTTCCAGCTTTATGCAACGAAAGTATGTATAGTAGAGCGCAAGTCTTTCGTTCCCGCCATTCTAATATGATGGCAAGAAACCCGCGGTGCGTGAGTCCGACTCGCACATGGCCAGGTTTTGTTATTATTATAGGATCTGCATTAAAACTATGATACACCAATTTTGACACTTGTATGTATTAAAATTCTTGAAATAGAGAAAAAACCGGCCAAGTGCGTGTCGGACTCGTGCACGAAGGGTTCCGTACCATTATCTATACAGAATTAGACACAAAGATAGGGAAAAAAACCCAAAAAATCACGTTTGTTGTCACGTTTGGGAGCCCCCCTTAATTTTAAGCGAATATAGAAATATTCTGTGATAATTCAAGCGTCTATCGGTTGCCGTTATTAATATCGAGCAAAAAACCACGTTTGTTGTATGGGAGCCCCCCTTAAATATTTACTTATTGGTTGTAATAGCAGCAACAGAAATACATCATCTGTGAAAATTTCAACTGTCTAGCTATCACGAATACGATTCATGAGATACAGCCTGGTGACAGACAGACAGACGGACAGTGGAGTCCTTATCCTTTGGGTACGGAAGCTGAAAAATAACTGGCTACCACACCACCATAAATATAATATTACGTATTTAGCAGAGATGTGTGGTGTGCAATAGTATTTTCTGTCTACAAATCTCAGAATTTTCGTTAATGGTATTTACTCATCGCCATAAACATTCCAGCCAAGCTTAAAAACTGTGCACTGTGTCAGCACCATGCCAAATTGTATCGGGCCCTTATCGCGTATTCGCATTATAAACAGTGATAATGTAGTCACGTAATGATACACGGGCGAACTTTACCGACGAGCCATTAAACCGCGGTTAAGCTCGGCCGTCGCGCTTTAGTTAGTTAGGTATTTTTCAGCAGAACTAGCTTTGGCTCGCAGTCCCATGCGAACTTCTCCCTCAACGTTTGTAGTTTATTGGTCAAAGTTACTTGAGTTACATCAGGCCATGTGCAGAAAACAATGTATCATGTATGTTTTACCAATTTTTTTTAGAATACAGAAAGTGGCGTTTGTACAAAATATAGTTTCCACAAAAACTACATTTGCTATTAACCAACTGAGGCCCAAATTGTAAAACAACCTGCACTGTTACATGAATTTATTCCTTTTCATCATCAACCCATTATGTCCCCACCGAAGGGCACGGGTCTCTTCCCTGAGGAAGGTATAGGCCATACTCCACCACGGGGGCCAAGTCCGGATTGGTGGAGACCAACTCTGCGGTGATAACAAAGACAATATTCCTTTTACCATAGACTATTTAAACTGCATTTGAGGAGTGTTTTAGAGAAATTGTATTTTTAATACTAAGGCCGACTTTCTTAAACGTGGCTTAAACAGCATTTAACTAAAATTTTTCATACAGAAGTCGATTTAAATGGCGACTTGAGTGACATTTAAATCGACACCAAGTTCACTTCTCGATGCTGACACCAAGAAGAGGTGCAAGTCGGTCTTAATCCATTTGGTTTAAGCTATAAAGAGGTAGAAGATCTATTAACATTTATTATATTGCAGCCATAGAACTCTCAATCACACCAAGAACACACACACATACGTAGGTTACGCTTATTTCAATTTCTCCTCATTTCTATATTTGTGGGAGAGTAAGCGCTCCTGTATTTATAGGCTTGGGGACTGGTAATTTATTCTGTAAGACGATTACGGGAGAGGAGAGGGTTTGAACAAGTACTACTTGTTTATATATGGGGTTGAAATAAGGCTTATTTCGTCTTACGAAAGGGGGAGAGGGGGTCAGAAAGTGGGTAAAATTGTGTTACGTAATACTCGTAAACGATCAGCCCCATACTAAGAGGATCAGTATTTTGTGGCCTTGTATTTTATTAGTAAATGTTGGAAAATAATTTTCAATTTATTTATTTAATGAGAGAATAATAATTAATTGTTCAATGTGATTGACAGGTGCAATGGTCAAGCAGCAACATTTACAGCACCCAGGATGAGGCGGCGGCTGCTCTGGTTGCAGTCGGCATTCCGATCTACGCGTGGAAGGGAGAGTCGGAGGAGGAGTACCTGTGGTGCATTGAGCAGACTCTCATATTCCCTGACGGAAAGGTACCACATTATATTTAAAAAAAAAAAGTTCTTTATTAATAAATAGTCTTACATTTAAGAAGCAGTTGAAAGAGCACTATCTATTATTTATAAAATTTTTTCTATGTATTTTGTTTATTTTATCTTATATCTCCAAGGTTTTCTGGAAGAAATCTTACAGAGATAAGCTCGGCTTTGTACATGTTATTTCTTATGTAATATCCTGTTCAATGTTTCGTTTCGTGTGCAATAAAGTGTAATCTTACTATAAAATCTCGTATGAATTCTAGAACGCGCGGGGTAAGAGCTGTCGTGGAGACGGTGCCTAGTCGTTACGTCAAAATCCTAAGCTTCAAGAGAAAGATTCAAATAGGCTCAATTTCATATCCTCTAAAATGTAAGGAATATTCGAGTCGATCAATCTTGCTAGATTTTAGCCAGGTCAGATAAAAAAATGTTGTTTTCATTTTGTGTGTACAAACAGTAAAAATTAAGGTGGCTCCCCATACAACTCCTGCTAAGGGTTCCAAAGCGGCCTAGTGGGTAGAACCTCGGACTCGGAAGTGGGAGACCCAGGTTCGATCCCCGGTGCGGGCATGTACCTATGACTTGGTTTTCTAAGTTATATACAATTGTGAAGTTATAGTAGCAATATCTCTCGCTAAACGGTGAAGGAAAACACTCGCATACCTCAGCGCTTGAAACCGCCAATCCGCGGTGGGCACGCGTGGTGATTAAGCCCATACTCTCTCTCTGAGAGAAGGCCTGTGCCCTACAGTGGGACGTATATAGGCTGCTTATGTAAGGATTCCAAACTGACTGAAAGAAAACTCTCGCGGTGCGGAGTCCGTCTCGCGCTTGGCCGGTTTTTAATTCCTTTTGAGATATGAAAGCCTAAACACGGATTAAAATCAATTTAAAATCAATTAAAAAACTTTTTTTTTTTCAGCCTTGCAACATGATTTTGGATGATGGTGGTGATCTAACAAACCTGGTACACAAGAAATACCCTCAACTACTTGAGGGTGTGAAGGGTCTTTCCGAAGAGACAACCACTGGAGTGCACAACCTCTACAAGATGTTCCGAGAGGGCACACTTAAAGTACCTGCTATCAATGTGAATGATTCTGTCACAAAGAGCAAATTTGACAACCTGTATGGATGCAGAGAGTCCTTGCTGGACGGCATAAAGCGAGCCACAGACATTATGATAGCAGGAAAAGTTTGTGTAGTTGCTGGATATGGAGATGTAGGTAAGGGTTGTGCCCAGGCTTTCAAGGGATTTGGGGGTAGGGTCATTGTCACTGAAATTGACCCAATCAATGCCCTCCAAGCTGCCATGGAAGGATTCCAAGTTACTACTATGGAGGAAGCTGCTGAAATTGGCCAAATATTTGTCACAACTACTGGAAACATAGACATCATCACCCAGGACCACTTCTTGAGGATGGGAGACAATGCTATTGTGTGCAATATTGGCCACTTCGACTGTGAGGTAGATGTTGCTTGGCTTGAGAAAAATGCTAAGAAAGTAAACATCAAGCCCCAGGTAGACCGCTATCAACTCCAGAATGGAAACCACATTATTGTTCTAGCAGCTGGACGTCTTGTTAACTTGGGTTGTGCTACTGGCCACTCTTCATTTGTTATGTCCAATTCATTCACTAATCAAGTCTTAGCCCAAATTGAACTGTGGACCAAATCAGAGGCTTACCCTGTTGGTGTCCACACTCTGCCTAAGAAGTTAGATGAAGAAGTAGCTGCCCTGCATTTAGACCACCTTGGTGTTAAGCTGACTAAGCTGACCCCAAAGCAGGCCAAATACATTGGAGTTGGAGTTGAGGGCCCTTTCAAACCTGATACTTACAGATACTAATAAATTTGATCTGGAGTTTATAAGTGAAACAGTAATAAAATGGCTAGAAAAGAATGAGTTGGCCAGAAGTAATCCTGTACTGGCTAATGGTTGAACATGCAAATCATTGAAGTAAGAAGTATCATAAATCCAAGAAACCAGTACTTACCATGTACTTTTGTACGTTTAAGTGTCAATGCCATTATTTTTTGTGTTGCAATTATTGTGTTCAATAAAACATTGAAAAATTGTTACCCTTTACTTTTCAAATGACATTGTATTTGATATTGAATTAACATAGGTAATAAATAAGGTATAGCGAAGTGTTACTATTTGATATTGAATTAACATAGGTAATAAGGTACTTCACTGGAACTCGCCGAGGTCGTTGTCGGATAGGCATGACTTCTCCCGTGTTGATCTCATGCTGTACTACGCCAGTTCTTCCAATGTCACTGTCGTGTGCAGAGAAGACACTGCTTATGCGCCTTCAGAAGCTCTTCTTTCGTGAGATCGTTTTGGCAGTCATCCAATAATTTTCCGATGTCCACAACTTTTCCAGGTTTGTCGCTCTCGTTTGGCTCATGACAACGTTGAATCCAAGGAATTTCCTCACATGATCCAATAAGGGTTCCTTTTCTAAGAACATGTTGAGTGTCACCATTGAATTTTAATTCAATGGTATCACTTAGATTTAGGACTCTTGTAAATGCTGTAGATGACGTCGTTACCACCGTGCGAGCTGGCAGCCATGGTTTACTACCATCTATCTTTTCTACTAATGCGCAGCGTTGAGTTCCATGTCTCGTACCATATGGTAATTTCACCGGAACTAGGGCTTGCGATCTCGGTTGGAGTATCGTCTTTCTAGCACAAAAGACATGTCCACTCACTCCACCTTCCATAGGAACTTCATAAGCGCCAATTTCCACGCCGCCATCCAAATCGATGTTACATCCATACTTTCTCATAAAGTCCAGACGAACAATGCAGTCATCTACAATGTTAGCAATGATAACCTCGTGCCAGTATGTCTTTTCTCCAATCTTCACTGCCACTTCTTGCTTCCCTTGGACGGAAATGTACTGGCCGGTAGCAGTTTTCAGCTGAAGGTGCATTGGTCGGACTAGACGATCTCTGGTTAGATGTTTGAGCAGTCTAGAACTGACCACAGTCCGAGAAGCTCCGTTGTCGATAGTAAGGTGACATGGTATTCCACCAATTTCTCCTTTGACGACCAGACTGTTCCCGTCGTCCGCGTCTCGTCGTCTCCAATTTCTTTTCGGGCAGCCGGATTGAATGTGCCCTCGTTCGCCACAGTAGTAGCATCGAGGCCCATTTTCACGAAGCGGAGCAATCGGATCCCTAACCGCACCTTCGCGTACTCTGAAGGATCGCGTCTGGTCCTGGCGTACAGCTTCTACCTCAAGGGCATGGGCAAGTGCATTTTTCAGGCTCCCATGGTGACCCAGACGTACAGCAGCCCTCACTTCATGGTCCCGAATTCCGTCTATGAATGCTTGTACTAGCATTCCATCCACAAATGTGGCTGACGAATCCTGGTACGCTATCCAGACCAGTTTCTCTATTTCCAGGGCCCACTTTTGTAATGACTCATTACGACCCTGAGTTCTGTCCTTCAGTTGAGCTCTAAACACGTGCTCTAGGTAACTGTCACCTTAACGTGCCTCTAGAGCTTCCAGGAGACGGAAGTCTAATCCTTGCCCACCGCTTCCAATACCGTCAGAGCTTCGTCTCGTAGAGCCAAACTTAACGCTGTTTTAGCGTAGTCCTTGCTCCATCCATTCGCTTCGGCAGCAATTTCAAATTGAAGTTTCTACGCGGCCCACGAAGAGGTACCATCAAAGGGAGGTACTTTTAATTTCTCACCTCCTGTGGCTGGTGTACTCGACAAGCTGGTGGTGCCGCTGGCCACTTTTATCTCTAACTTCTGGAGGCGATTCTCGTGGCCCTCTACTTTTTCATTTAACTCATGGAGGCGCTCCTCGTGGTCCTCAACCTTGACGTCCTCCTCCATAAGTTTATCCTGAACGACAGCCATCTCCTTCCTCCACTCTGCAGTGGCTTCGTGTACCTCAAGCAGAAGTCTGGCTTGTTCCCGTTGAGCTTCCTTCTGTACTAGTAGCTCTTCCCTCTGTCCTCGTAGCTCTTCGTGCAGAGTTCTGGCTTGTTCCTCTTGAGCTTCCCTCTGTCCTCGTAGCTCTTCCCTCTGTCCTCGTAGCTCTTCCCTCTGTTCTCGTAGCTCTTCCCTCTGTTCTCGTAGCTCTTCCTGCAGAGTTTTGGCTTTTTCCTCTTGAGCTTCCCTTTGTCCTCGCAGCTCTTCCTGCAGAGTTCTGGCTTGTTCCTTCAGGAGGACTATAGGGAAGAGCGGATGATCGTGCTCTTACACTATAAAGGGAAATTTCCAGCCAGGCAGATCGTATGCCTGGGGACGGCCGGTCCGACTGATGTTCTTCGGACGTTATATTTATGGTATGTCATGTGTAACATTTTGCTTGCGCGATGCAGGAATGTTGGAGTTTATAGTGCGCGCGCAGAATCGTGTTCATGTCCACTTGTGGCTTTAGTGACTCAGCTGCATCTGACGTTCGTGGCGGTGCCCGAAGAGTCCTCAGACCTCCCAGCTGCGGCTTGGCTACGGGTTTGCGTCCCCTCCTCTCTTTGTCGCGTAGTAATCGGCATTTCCAATCCCACTTCTGACACCAAATGTTACGCTCTAGGGGTGGGTTCGTGATCGGAAAAGCACTTTATATACATACCGAAAGAGTAGGATTTATTTGCACACTATTTCTTAACTTCACAACACTTCTCACAAACACTTATAATCACACTGCACTGATCCGATAATACTCGTAGTACTTCTTCGTTCGCTTGTACTTCGTGTTACTTTCGCTTCCAAAATAAAACTGACTGCGGCACCCGTCGTCCCCGCTTATATAGGTACTGTTTGAGATGTTCTCGAAAACTCTATCAAGCCTTGGAAGGTTCTGCTTTGTGTTCTGAGGTTCTGTCGTCTCGCTCGATCGTGATGTCTGTCACATCTTTCCGGAATGTTCGGACTATAGCTATCCCTCTAACAGTGCTATCTCTCACTCCTATTGAAAATTTCGTCGTATACTGAAATGTACTTCAAGGGCCCATAAGGGGTCCTGACAATGCCTGAAAACGGGTTTTCAGGTTATGGCGTCATCGGATAGGGGGCGGCCTGCCTGAAACGGACTGAAAACATGTTTCAGGCGCCTGAAACCATGGTAACTTGGGTGAAATTTTGATAAACTAGTATGTGACGGTATTCTAGTGTGAAACGGTATTTCAGCCTGCTGAAAACGCCTCCAAGGCACGGAAAAACGCGTTCAAAGTTTTACCTCCTATCCACCGTCGTAACAGAAGGATCTTCTTTCCTGACAAAATGAAAATTTACGTGTAAACAGTTACTCTACTGTAATTGGTAGAGTACTTGGAACTGGTAAAGTAGTATGCTAGTTGACTCTACTATTTACTCTACCCATGTACATCAGGCTTAACAGACTTAACAGATTTTTTAACCCCATAAAGGCGCTTATACACGGGCGGCACGTGTGCCAAGTTGCCAACTGCAGCCGTCTACACTCGTCGACGGCAGACGTGCGCCGCGACGCGCTGAGACGCCGACAAAATCGATGCTGACATGTCTGCGACTGCCGTCGGCACACGCCGCCCGTGTATAAGCGCCTTTATGGGGTTAAAAAATGTACTACCTGAAACGTCTGTTAAGCCTGATGTACATGGGTAGAGTAAATAGTAGAGTCAACTAGCATACTACTTTACCAGTTCCAAGTACTCTACCAATTATAGTAGAGTAACTGTTTACACGTAAATTTTCATTTTGTCGGTAGAGTTGTCACTATGTAAGAGGCACTAGAACAATGAACGTCACTAATCGAGAAATTGTAAGAAACGCTCTGATAAACTTCAGAGCCTGTCCAGACGGAGCGCTTTACGCGCGAGGGCACTCTCCCGTAGACACTCGCGCGTTCCAGAGGTACTAGAGCTAATACATCGCGCGTGCATCGGACTCTCGACTCGCTCGTCTTACGCGCGAGTCGAGATACTCTGGCGCCGTTGGAGTTGGAGCGTTCAGTAGTACGCGCGTCCGTGGCGAGTGGACGTATTTAAAATAGAGCGCGATACTCGACAGCGAACTAAAAGTTCTTTTAATTGAATCCGATTCTGTCCGCCCGCACAACGCGCGTAGTAACGCACGTTTAACGCCGCATCTGGACGCAACATAAATTGAAGCGCGCGAGTACCTATCCTCGCCCGCAAATCGCTTCGTCTGGACAGGCTCTAACAGATTTATTATTAAAGTAGGTATAAAAGGCTGTCAATGAAGAAAATAGGAAGAGAATATGGAAGAGAGACTGGATTTTGAGAAGAGATGCCCGAGGCTTCAGCTTAACTTTTGAAAGAGTTGGCTGAAGAGGATGTAAAAGGTTCGTTTTTTTTTTTAATTTAAATTATCTATGAGGATGACGCCGGAAATGCTTGAGAAAGGTCGGTTCTAAAATAAAGAAAGAAACATGTTTGAACTAGTTACTCTAGTAACCGTTTACATGGGTCGACTATTCGGTAGAGTAGAGTGGACGCTGGAGTGGGGGAAGGAAAGTGGTAGAGTAGCTCGCCCACATTGCTAGTTACTCTACTTTACCAAATTTCAGTACTCTACTCTACCAATGCTGTTTACATTGGTATAGTTAGTACTCTACTATTTACTCTTAACCATGTACAGCAGCCTTTAGGAATCATAAAATTTTGTTGAAAAGATAGCCATGGTTGTGACATTTCGTTTTTCAAATTGGGAATTACCCATTTGTTAACTTTTTGAACTCCTATTTCAGTCTCTAGGATAAATAGTAATAATTAATGCCAATTATTATAATTCAGTGTATGTTATAAGTAAAACTATAGAGGCCACTAAATCAGTTTACATTACATATCTTATAAAGCATAGTATCTGAGAAGTTCTTCATCTTTAGGTTTCAGGATACATTGATCTCGCAAGTTAATAACCCAACCTGGCTCGAGGCCATAAAATATTTGTCTTGGATCTTTCCTGTCACAGAGCATGCTGTACGACTCATCTGATTCTAAGTTAGGCAACTGATACCCATATTTTTGTGCCAGTTTCAACCTTTCCTGGGATATTTTCTCAGGATCTGCGAGGTACCCACGTGACTCTGCACTGGTGTAGTATTCTATTGCATCTGGAGGGGGAATCATTCTGCGCGGAATAGCCTGACCAGTTTCAAAAAACCTTTTGGGATTCTTCAACAATAATAAACTATGGGGATCATAGTAAGCAGTGGTGATAACTCCACCATTTTTCTCTATGGCTGCAATCACCTCTTCACTTGCCCATTGAACTTCGATGTTAATTTTAGCTGAGAATATATCGGCCCCTTCATCAGTTAGATGGACACCAAACTGTTTCTGATCTGGTTGGATTGTGTACAAGCCTGATTTTATTATAGTGGCAATGTCTATGGGTTTGTTGACATCAACACGGTCCAGATCAATTAATTTCTGCAGTTTCTGAAGAGACAACGGTGGGTACTGCCTTCTATGACTGAAACAGACATGAAATCAAAATCTAACGCTTATCGAGAGGAAATCTCAAATTTCATTTGAACATGAGATTAGAAGAGGCATTGTACTTACTGATGGCCTCTGTAATAATGTTCTTGAGGCACTCTCAAATAGAATGGGTTATTTCCAGTTTCATATCCAAGTCGCATGAAGTTTTGACGTTGTCCTGAGCCTTTGTTGCCTGCCCCGTGTTTATCACCACCATGTTGGGCACGACCTCGTTTTTGCTGCAATTAATGATACATATATATTTTCACACATTGTGTAAGAAAATTTGTTTAGGCACGACAAAAAAAACAATGGGGCTCCGTGCAACAGTTATTTTGTTAATAGCTCACAGTTCTCTTTGATCCAGGATTGTCTCTAATATTAGCCAATGATATTCTTGGCAAAGACCGCAACATTAGAAGGGACTTCTCGATAATTTGACGAGATCCCATTTTGAATCGATGGTTTTCCTACAGGTTTCATACGAATTATATCTACTGTGTAATCTTGAAGGGAGGTAATTTGTTTGCAAATTTTGCAATATTGTAAAACTGTTTGATTATCTCTGTGCACAGTATGACAGATTCGTTGTTTTTTTTTTTGTACTATTTTTTTCCTTTATGGAAAAGGCTAAGAGTTTAAGGCTTTTAAGCCCATACCGCCTGGTTTCAAGTTGTTATATTAGAAAAAGCGCGGGAACTGTGAAAAAGAGCGGCGGCAATTTTCAAATTAAAATTCAAAAAATTATTATAAACCTTTAATAACTGTAAATTAAACATAAATAGTGTATAGAAGGTCTGTGGTCTTCTTTATAATATCGGGACGTCATGTTGTCTGGTAAGAAAAAGCGGAAGAAATCTGATGATGTGGAAGTGAAACCCAACAGTGGTTCAGACTCTGAGGTTTCAATGGATGATGAAGAGAAGTATGAAATCTATAAGGTTGCCGATTACAGGCGACTTTATCCGGAGGATGGCGGAAGTTTTGAATATATTGTCTTCTTGGAGGGCTCTGATGGATTACCATTAGGTGATCGTGATCTCATGAGCTTTGGCAACCATCTGAAAAGAAACAATAAAGGAGTCAAACAGCTTCGAAGGGTGAATAAGTATAAAGTAGGGGTAATTTTTGAGAGACCTGGCTTGGCCAATGCCGCATTGATGAATAAAAAATTCCTTGATTCATATAAATTGAAAGCCTCAATACCTGCAGCTGCAACTGAGACAGTAGGTGTCATCCAACACGTGCCAGTTAACATGTCCAACAAGGAAATTTTTCAGTCAATGAGCAGTGGAAGAAATATCGTAGCAGTGCGTCGTTTCATGAGACGAAATGGTGATATCTTTACTCCCACTAAAACAGTCAGTATTACCTTTTCCTGCCCAATATTACCTGAAAGTGTAGACCTCAATAGTTGGCGTTTTGAAGTGAGGCCCTACATCCCCCCTGTCAAGCAATGCTTGAAATGTTTGAGGTATGGCCACATAGCAAAATTCTGCAAAAATTCGGAGCGCTGCTCTATCTGCAGCCTAGATCATAACTACAAAGACTGCCCAAATATCGCGAACCCTCAATGCTGTCATTGTAAAGGGACTCATGCAGCAATTTCAAGAGATTGTCCAGTCAAAAAGCAAAAAATCGAAGAAAATCAAAATAAGTACAATAAACCCTCATATGCTGATGCTTTATCGGACAGAAAGTCATTTCCATCTATAAACAACTCCCCCGCAGAACAATTAAAACTACTATTAAATTCTGAGTCAGTGCTGACAATTTTGTCTAACGCTCTCGTTAAATTAATAACTCAACACAAGACAAATGAAAAATCCATCACAGTCAGTAGTATCAAAGATGCACTTTTAGACAATTTCAAAACTAAAGATAAGTAATATTCACTCCTAATTTACTCTTTATGGATCATTTGCGTATTGTTAACTGGAATGCTCAGTCTATTAGAAGCAATAAACATGTTTTAATGCATTTTTTATCTCAAAAATCAATTCATGTAGCTATAATTTGTGAAACTTGGTTGAGGGATGGAGAGTCCTTTAAAATAAAAAATTATAACATTGAAAGATTAGATTCAGGTAATAGTCATAATGGAGTTGCAATTCTTATACACAATAGTCTCAAATACGCCAATTTAAGTACTTTTTCTGATGATAGTATTCAAAATATAGCCATTAGATTATTTTATGCTAACAAAGAACTCTCTATTGTTAGTCTATACAGTCCTACTAATTGCACACCTTCATTTACAAAACATAAACTAAATAATTTAATAAGTAGCATCCCAGGTCCTATTATGATTGCAGGAGATTTCAACAGCCTACATTCTGCGTGGGGCTGTAGAAATATAAATGCTCGTGGACGTTATGTGTTAGAGTGCATTGACGAAAATAATCTGGTCTTACTTAATGACGGTAGTATGACCACTATAGGTTCTCCTAAGTGGCAGCAAAATGCTTTAGATCTTACCATAGTTTCTCCATCAGTGGCTCTTGCTTCTGAATGGGAGGTTTTTGATGACCCTCTTGGCAGTTATCATTTACCTGTAATAACAACAATAGTAATTAATAATATAATCAATCATTCTCTGGACAATATCAACCGCCCAGTCTTTCATAATTATCGATTTGTTGATTGGAAGGCCTATTCTATGATATTAGATAGTTTATTAGAACATTTTGAAATTGATTATTCTAACCCACTTGATAGCTATAACAAGCTTATCGTAATAATTAACAAAGCCATTGAAATGGCCATGTACAAAAAGAGTAAGGTAACCTCATCTCAGATTCAAAATGTGCATAGTAAAAGAAATAGGATTCCTCTACCCTGGTGGAATGAAAATTGTACAAAAGCAGTTCAGAACTCTAAAGAAGCTTATGTAATATTCAAACTGGATCCTTCTGAAATAAATTACATAAACTTTAAAAAAATGCAAGCTAAGAAAAAATTGACTTTAAAGTTAGAAAGAAATATTAGTTGGTCAAAATTGTGTGAGACATTTAATCGCACTACACCCATCTCAAAAATTTGGAATCTAATTAAAAAATTTAATAAAAAGTTCATTTACCGCCATTGCATTGGTCAACCCAACTGGATTACTGATTTCCTTAAAAAATATACACCTGATACTGTGGAAGCTCCTTTAAGTTTAGACAGTTATGTTTCACCTAGTAATAGTAACTATGTAACTAATCCATTTTCGTTACAAGAATTCAAATCTGCTATTAGCTCTAGACTTGATACAGCATTTGGCCTTGATGGTCTTCCCTATAAAGTCCTAAAAAATGCAACTGGCAGCTCTAAAATTGTTGTTCTAAATCTTTTTAATTTACTTTGGAAAGATATGATAATTCCAAATGACTGGAAAACAGATTGTTTAATTCCCATCTTGAAACCAAATAAAGAAAAGGATTTGGTAGACTCATATAGACCTATTGCTCTGACATCTTGCATGGGGAAAATTTTTGAACAACTTTTGAAGCAAAGGCTGGAGTTTTTTATTGAGAGTAATAACTTGTTACCTTCAAATCAATTTGGGTTTCGCAGAGGCAGATCTTCAAGAGAAAGTATTGCTCATTTGCAATTAGACATTTATCAGTCTATGAAGGACAACCACTATTTAGTCGGTGTCTTCTTCGATATTGTAGGTGCATTTAATAATGTTAATCACCATGTTCTTGCTCATGAGTTGGCTTCACTTGGTATACCTGAAAAATTAGTAAATTGGATTTTCAACTTTTTACATGGCAGGCAGGTTTTTGTTAAGATGAATAAACACTTGACTGGACCACGATATTCTTACAAGGGTGTCTGTCAAGGCGGTATCTTGAGCCCTTTAATATACATTCTTTACATCCACAAGCTAAATTATTTATTAGGAACCAAAGTAAACAGTTTACAATTTGCAGATGATTTAGTAATTTATACTTCTGGTGCTGATATTACTGATGTGCAGGCTAAAATAAATAATGCTCTAACAAAGTTATGCAACTACTTTACTTTTCTTAATCTTGATGTTAATGCAGAAAAAACAAAAGTGGTAGTCTTTAGTAAAGCAAAGAAAAATATTCAGATTTATTACAACAATTCACAATTACCTGTGGTGCTTGAAGTAAAGTTTTTGGGAGTTATCTTTACTTATAATATGTCATGGAATAAATATGTTGACTGCATAATTGCAAGGGCCTCTAAGGCTTTCAATGTAATAAAAATGCTAATTAAGAGTGATCCAAAGACTTTGCTTATGTTGTATAAATCCTTGATTCGTAGCCACTTTGAATATGGTTTCCTTTGCTTTGCATCAGATGATAGGTTGGTCAATAAGCTGAGTGTCTTGCAAAATAATAATTTAAGATGTATTACAGGAGCAATGAAAACCACTCCTATAAATTCCTTACAAGTAGAATGTAATATTCCACCCTTACCTATTAGGTTTAAATATTTAAAGCAAAAGCTTCTTGTGAAGCTATCTTCAATCACCAATCAACCTTTGCTCAAGAAACTTACATCTAATAAACACTTGTTGAGTTCCTCTATCACCCCCTACATTCTTCATGACTTTTCTGGATTCCAAAGTCTTATTCAGCAATATCAGATTGGGGAAAGCGACAATTGGCTATGTTATTCTGGATCTTATGAAGCACACTTCACACCCATGAAGATTTTGATTGACTGTACCTTGGAAAGAAAAGAAGAAGTCTATCATCTTATATCGCTACATCCTGATCATCGCACAATTTTTACTGATGGCTCTAAGAATGAATCAAGAGTATCAATGGCTATTTACATACCTTTCTACAAGTTAGGTCATGGTGCTTCCCTTCCAAAGGAATTGTCCATCTTTTCGGCAGAATCCTTAGCAATATTAGCGGCTTTGGAGTACATCGCGGATCACAAGCATGAACACAATCATTGGCTTATTGTTACTGACAGCATGAGTGTACTTCGGGCACTTGACATGAATAAGCTGGATGCAAACATAAATCCCTTCATAAATAATATAAGACAGCTGTACGCCAAACTCTCTCTCGATACGGATATCGTTCTAATGTGGACTCCATCTCACGTAGGAGTAAATGGAAATGAAAATGCGGATTATTTAGCAAGAACAATAACAGAAAATGTAAACATCGACAATCGACACGTCAAAAGTGTTGCCATTCCTAGTTCGGACATAAACAGTGTTTTTAAATCAAATATTCGTCAAGATTGGCAAACCGATTGGCAAAACACTCTTCAAACTAAAGGCTCTTGGTATGCTAAAATTAACACAAAGATCGGTTGCCCTCCTTGGTTTACATACTCAAAAATCTACATGTCAAGAAAGTTCTACTCAATTATAAATCGTCTACGATTTGGACACTGTCGTGTCAATCATCATCTTCATAGAATGCACATCGTATCATCCCCTATATGCAATGATTGCAATTTATCCGCTGACCAAACACTAGATCATTTTTTTTTTCATTGCCCTGCTTACAATCTTCAAAGACTGATATTGATAGAAAAACTTTTAAACATCTATAATGACCCTGAAAGCATCCCGCGCGACACTCAGGGATTACTGATTAAATTTGAGAACTATATACCACTATATGAGTACATTTCCACTACTGTGGAGAGTCTGTAAATAAACTACATAATGTAAATAGTGAAATGTGAGCTGATAAAGACCCAGACCTATAAATGTAAATAAAGTGTAAATATTGAGAAAAATTAACCAAAATGTGAAGACCTGGCATCTGCCCTAACAAGAAATGACAGTTAAACAAATTTTTATCAAAATGTGAATGTGCACAAAAAATGTGACTTGGCATCTGCCGTAACAAGAAATGACAAATTAAAAAATTACCACAAAGATTTGGCCTCGGCCTTAACACGAAAAAGACTTCTAAAAAAAAATCATTACAAAGATTTGGCCTCGGCCTTAACACGAAAAAGACTTCTAAAAAATTATTACAAAGATTTGGCCTCGGCCTTAACACGAAAAAGAAAAAGGAAAAACGTTAGACCTGGCTGCACGGACGAAAGTCCTTTGCCTATTCTGCTATTAGCAGAATAAGAAGATGAAAAAAAAAAAAAAAAAATGTTGTTATATTATTATTACAGACCACAGAGACAATATCATAAAATCGTCACAGATTAAAAGATACATTCAGACAGATGATTATTTGAGGTGTGATCGCGCTTTCGCCGCCCGCTTCGCCTTATGCTGCGTACACACAGGCCCAACGATCCCAACAAAGAATATTTAGCGTTGGCTGTCGCACGCTCGTTGGCTTTCGAAGGTATTGTAATGAGTATTTTTGTGGGTATGCAAAAAAAACAAAACTTCCTCACAAACGGTATATTGTTGTGTAAACTAGAGGATTAACAGTAAAGTGAGGCTTTGAGTTTTAGTATCTATCGTTATATATTTTATATATGTTATATATATATTATATTATTATGTTATATATATATACGTTATATATTTTTTCCATATATATACGCTATCAAAACACGTAATGAACTATGCCGTACGACCGGTGCAAATGTTTCGTCATGGTCTACCTTCCACCTTTGGCTGAAGCCACGCGCAACTAATCTTTGTTGAGGTGAAACCTCTTTCATATCGATGTAAAACCTAGCGTATATATTAAGAAGTTTTGGTTTTGTTATTGTCTGTCAAGTGACTTTGTCTTGAAACATGTCAGAAAATAAAAATGTAATTATCTTGATTTAAAACGTATTTTATTAGTGCTCCGATGAATGATTGGTTTGTTACCATACTTCAACACTGCCCACTCTGCTCGCATGGTAAAATCCTAACTTCACGATGGTTACAGGCTTTGGAATAAGCAATCGAACTCTCTAGTAAGATCTCGGGACGTCACATTCGACGAAAGACCTATAGAATCAAGGATTGATGTCGAGGATTCTGAAGTCAGGAAAGAAGTGACTGAGATGGAAGTTCCTTTATATGTCGGAAAGGAGACACTCACTCCTGAAACCGAAGTGAATGAGGAAGAGGTAGAGTTCGAGGATGCGTTGCCAGGACAAGACGAATCTATTGAATTAGAGGGGGAGAATGAGGATGAGAACTGCCATGAAGAGCGCGTCATTGAGAATAATGATAATGAAAGCGAGGTCATCGAGCAGTTAGCAAGGCAAGGTATGAATTTAAGAGATCGCTCTAGCCTCAAACGCCCGGACAAATTCAATGATTACGTTTCTTATATCGGTACAGATTCGTACTTGGAACCGAACACTTATAAGGAAGCAATAGCCTGCCCTGATAAGGAACTATGGAATAAAGCTATGGATAGCGAGATTGAATCCTTGAAGGAGAATAAAACTTGGATTTTAGAGAAGCTACCTAAGAATCGGAAAGCAATTCCTTGCAAATGGGTTTATAAGGTGAAGCTCAACCCTGATGAAACAGTCAGTAAGTATAAGGCTCGGTTGGTTGGTATCCTTTTAGGATTTCGACAAAGAAAGGGAGAAGACTACGACCAGACTTTTAGCCCTGTAGCCAAGATGGCAACAGTCAGAGCTGTGTTGAGTATAGCGGCTTGTGAAGGGATGAAGCTAAGTCAGTTCGATGTCTCAACAGCTTTCCTGTATGGCTCTCTATCTGATGAAGAAATTTATATGAAGCAACCGGAAGGGTATGATGACGGGACGGGTCGAGTTTGTCTGCTAAAGAAAAGCCTTTACGGTCTAAAGCAAGCTCCTCGTTGCTGGAACAGGACTATTATGGACTTCTTCAAGGAAATTGGATTTGAAGTCAGTAACGCTGACCCGTGCCTATTCAAGAGAGAGACGGCTAATGGAAAGTTGATTGTGGCTCTCTATGTCGATGATGGCCTGGTTGCTGGTTCAAGGAAGTAGTTGAGGAGTTCCTTGAGCAGATAAAAGCAAGGTTCAAAATTACTACGAAATCAATCTCTTATTTTTTAGGAATAGAGATAGAAACCAGAGAAGGTGGTGATGTTAGAATTCACCAGACAGCCTATGTGAAGAAGATTTTGAAGCGGTTTGGAATGCAAGAGTGCAGGCCGGTTACTACTCCAATAGTGAAAGAAGATGTAGTCCAAATACAAAAGAATGTTGAAGTGGAAGACTACTTTCTTACTAACTATAGACAAGTGGTTGGAGCGCTTGCATACCTGATGGTAGGCACTAGACCGGATATTGCGTACGCCGTGAGTGTGGTCTCAAGAAGCCTAGAGAATCCAACACAAGCAGATTGTGTGAGGTTAAAGCGTATTCTACGCTATTTGCAGTATGCTCCAGATATGGGAATATTGTACAAAAGGAATTATAAGAAGGGTCACATAGAATGTTATAGTGACGCCGACCACGGTGGAGATATTGCTACAGGAAGGTCAACTTCTGGGGTTTTAAGCCTATATGCCGGTGGAGCTGTGTCATGGCTCAGTCAGAGACAGCAAAGCGTTGCAATCTCTACAACGGAAGCTGAGATAGTCGCAGCCAGTGAAGCTGGAAGAGAAAGCGTTTGGCTAACTCATCTTATTGGTGGATTGGTCAAGACAGAAGGTTTACCAGTGTTATACGTAGATAATGAGGCAGCTGTACGCTTAGCGGAGAACCCTGAGTTCCACAGGAGGACTAAGCACATACGCATTCGTCATTTCTTTGTGCGTGAGTTAGTGGCAAACGGACGTCTCATCGTGAAGAGGGTCAGCACTGAGTTGCAGCTGGCGGATATTTTTACGAAGCCCCTCGCTAGACCGAGACTTGAAAAGCTGGTGAATCAGCTAGTTCTACACATCGAGAGAAGGTGTTGAGGTGAAACCTCTTTCATATCGATGTAAAACCTAGCGTATATATTAAGAAGTTTTGGTTTTGTTATTGTCTGTCAAGTGACTTTGTCTTGAAACATGTCAGAAAATAAAAATGTAATTATCTTGATTTAAAACGTATTTTATTAGTGCTCCGATGAATGATTGGTTTGTTACCATACTTCAACACTGCCCACTCTGCTCGCATGGTAAAATCCTAACTTTTCTAACAATCTTGCCTTATATCGAGTTCTATTTCCCGACTCTTCTTTGATTTTAAATATCCATTTACAATTAGTTTATCACATTGCATTTAGTTAGCGGCTTTACCAAAATCCAGGTTTTATTTTTCTTTTATGAATCCAGCTCCTTCTGAATTGCATTTTTCTATTTTTCACTATCATTCCTAGACAAAGCTTCTTCAACAGTACTCGGATCATCTCCTAACTCCGTTGCCTGGTAAAGAATGAAGTGCTGAAAATCTTTTGGTTTACCCTCCTCAGTCCCGAGACATCATTTGGTTTGATAAGTGAACTATTTTTGTAAGGTACATTTAGGGACCCTTAAAGATGCTAAATTAATATTTATTTTGAATTTTTTACATTAGGTTTTTTTTTTATTTAGTGTCCCTTAGAGGGGACTCTCGGTTTCTATGAATTGAAAAAAGAATGTATTTGAATAAATAAAAAATCATTGAAAGTAGCAAATGTTTATTAAAATATAATATATAATATATTCTATAATATAATATATATAATATATTCCGCCCTACTACCAAACATAAATGCATTTTGCATGTCGCGTAATATACTCTTGCTTTTTTGCTTTTGCAACCTGATAAGCGACATCTATGATCACCAGATTCGTTATCTATCATTGGCATATGCCCTGCCATAGCCCACCGTAGCTGCGTAGGTGGTTGAGGCACGTATTTCCTTTTGCGGCTAGATTCAGCTGTTGGTTCAGGTGAATCTTCAACTTCTTGATACATATTAAATTGTTCTCTTGATGGAGTGAAGTAAAGTAAGGAATGCGCTATTTCTGCTTTGAAATCAAGATAGTCTAGGGTGTCCTTTTTAGGTGTTTCTAACAGTTGAGCATCTTTCCGGTACACCAACCATCCTGCAGCTGCCGCAAAATCAAAAAGATGACAGATCAGACGAACCGTCCATTTCTTTGAGCGTGCATTCATTCTGTAGAAACTGATGATCCTATCCAGCATATCTACTCCTCCCATCTTTTCATTGTACTGCTGGATAGCAAATGGTCTGTTAATTTCAATGTATTGTTTAGTTTTCTTGCACCAACGTCTGCACTTATTTTCAGGCAGCTTCGGATCAACAGTTGATGCCACAATAACAGGTTTGTTGTCAAACCACTTGAGACAAGCAACTTCGCCGTCACTTCTTACCAATTGATCACATGTACCTCTTCCTTGGTCTCTCAGTTGCTTGTCTGTTTTGAAATTACAGGTGTTCAGTTTTCCCATCTAAATTCAATATTAATTTGGTTGTTGAACTGGCAACACAATCCCCTCTTCTGGGATTGGTTTACTTTCTTTTTTTGAATTGACAACTGTCGCGTCTGTCGGTTTAAAGTCATTGTCGAGGCAACAGCACTTTCCCTGTCGCTGCTGTTTGCCACCATCTTCGATTATTGCTATCGTCCTATCGCCTCTCGCCTCTCGTGAGCCAACACTGAGAACTGAGTGCTGAAGGAAGCTGAAGGAAGGACCCGGCTCAATCGTCGTCAGGTCAGGCGACGCTACTCACGGTGGGCGGTCGTGGAAGGTAAATCGAGGAGCTGGAAGCGGCTCCCGCCCGAGGTACGCTGACCTTTGACCCCCTTCGCTATCGGACCTGGTAAGTCTTTCAGTCTTCCTAAAGCCCCACCTACAATCGCACTCAATAAAGAACCTACCGACATTCACTCATACAGTCCACTAAATTATCGCGCACCACGAAATCCCCGAACTAAACAACAGGTTTTGGGGATTTTTGCCTTTCTAAGAGTGCCGGTTGCTTGCATCTTTTTTTCAGTACGTAGTCTGTCCAGTAATTCAACAGACGTAAAGTATCTGTCCATGTATAACTTTGTACCTTCAGGCAAATTTTTAGCCAATCGCATGACAACTCCTCCAATATCAAGACCTTCAACTTCATCTGTTGATAGAATTGTATCTCCTTTGCCCTCGTACATAAAAAAAATCCAACGGTATACCATCTGGAGTAGTGCAAACAAAGTTTTTCAACCCACAAGGGTTTGGTTTTCCTCTGATAAATTGACGCATTGATACTTGGCCCCAGAAAGGTATCATCTGTTCGTCTACGCTCACACATTGAGGTCTGGGGTTTTCTAAGCAAGCTTTTCTCACAGTTTCGATCAGGGGTTGCACTTTCCAAAACTTGTTTTGCTTAGAAACTGAATCTACATCAAGGTCATTTACAAGCTTCAAGTTCGTACGAATTTTAAAAAACCGATCTCTAGTCATCCGGTCAGCTATCATTGGAATCTTGGTTCTATTCATCCAATACATCTTTATTCGTGGCAAACCCAAATAGCTCATGGCAATACACAAACCGAAGAATATTTTCATTTCTTCTTTTGAGCTATCCAGGTTCTTGCCTGTTTTTATCAAGTATGTTTGGTTTGAACAGGCGCTGAATATTTCAAATATTTCTTCAGGAATATACCTTGTGAAATACGCATACGGAGTTCCCAATAATCGCACCCTAGTGGCAGCTAGTGGTTGGCAATAATTCCCTGGAGAAGTCGGAGTAAAATGTTCTTCGTGTTTCCAATAAACCCGGCGCAACGTATGCGATGGTTGAGGACTGGCAAACGTGGAAAGTGGTACATCGTCATCACTTGAATATTCATTTGAGCTTGATGCTTCAGCATCCGGCTGGGCTTCCAAATAAGTAGGAGTGATGACAGGGTCTTCGTCGTCAGAAAACCCATCAACGATCGAATCATCATCATTGAATTCTAAAATTCTCTCTATTTCTCGTTCTTCTAAACCTGTAAAATTAAATAATTTTGATTAGAAATTTTTGACACCCGTAAACTTTTTGTGTATAAAAAACTGAGCCCCAGGAACCAAAGTCCCCTATACGGGACAATCACAATTCGGGTAGCAATATTGCCAAAATAATCATAAATATAGTGAATAAATACGTTTCCGCTATGCGTCATATTCTTAACAAAGTAATACACGTGTATTTCTATTGTAACATTCGGTATTTTAAGTAAAAAACAATAAAAACTTACCTCGAGTAGCCATATAACTTTTCGTAAGCGCGTAACTTCAACTGTGAACTGACGACAAAAACGCGGTCGCTGACACAAAATCCTAAGATATATAAAAGCGCCATCTATTATTAGCTTGTAGCAATAATCGTTTCAAAGATACACAAAACAGTAGTCAGAGGGAGACACTAGTAAAATTGTCCCCTATACGGGACGCCAGGACTGAGGAGGTTACGGTTGCGTAACGGATATCGCCGACCACTATCTTGTTCGATGAATCTTCTGCAGGTAAATAATCTTCAACCTCATGGTCGTTATCGTCACTGTCTGCTGGTATACCCAAACTCTCATTTTCATTCACTTCATCTCTGGTCAATGGCTGCTGATTCTCTTCTTGAAAAGGAATGTTATCTTGCTCAGTATCGACTCTACGATGCTGTGTTCCTTCGTTTGCTGAAACATCTTGGTTTATTTCTTCATGATTTGGGTGATTGTGAACTTCTAAAGGAGCAATAACCTCCGTTGGTCCTAAACACGGTTCTACAATTTCCCTCAAATCTCCTTTGCTATCGTAAAATTTTTGATTCTCGCTTTATAGTATTGTCCAGTTTTGGGATCTACCAGTCGATAAGCCTTCGAATTGTCGCAGTATCCTGTATGCACAAGTTCTCTGCTTTTTGCATCCCATTTCTTTCTCTTTTGATCCGGAATATGCACGAACGCCTTGCATCCGAAAGTTTTGATCATGCTCAGATCACACTTTCTTCCAGTCCAAGCCTCCTCCAGTGTCTTGTTTTTGACAGCTATCGTTGGTGATCGGTTCTTCAAGAAGACTGCATGGTGAACAGCTACGGCCCAGAGCTTCTTCTCAAGTCCTGTTTCTTGAAGCCTTCTTCACATATAGTACGATTAGCACTCTCTGCTACTCCATTTTGCTCTGGAGTGTACTCCACCAAAAGTTGGTGTTGGATTCCGTTCTGGCGTAGATATTAATCCATCTGTTTATTGACAAATTGTTTTCCATTGTCGGTCCTAATCGTCTTCACGATGTTGCCCATTTGATTCTCTGCTAACGCCTTAAACTCTGAATTTTCCGAAAACTTCTCCTTTTTGTTTCAGACAATAAACGAAAGTTTTCCGCGTACAATCATCAATGAAAGTCAAAACATATTTGCAGCCTCTAAAAGACTTATTATCCATTGGTCCGCAAACATCAGAATGCACCAATTGTAATGGCTCTTTGGCTCCTGTGCCACCTTTCTTTGGAAAAGGTTGCTTGGTTTGCTTTCCCATCACACAAGCTACGCAATCGAGTTTATTCCTAGAGCTAGGAAAACTTACCCCAGTTGCGAGTTTATCTCTAAGGAGGAGGAGATTGCGCACAAGATGTCCCATTCGTTGATGCCACAGTATCGCCTCTTGACTGACAGTAGTGCTGAGTGCCGTATTCTGTAAACATTGTTTAAGTTTATATACGCCTTTCTCTTTTACACCTTTCTCTACTGCCTTTCCTCTCACCTCACATTCTCCTTTTTTATAAACCTCACATCCTTTATCAGCAAATACTGTGACGAAACCTCTATCCGCTATAGCACTTACACTCATCAAGTTTGTATGCAACTCTGGAACATACATCACATTACTCACGGTCAACCCCAGCGACTTACATTCAACCTTAACTTTTCCCTCACCATACACCTTATTTCCATCTGCACACGTCACAAGTACTCGATCGTTCACACTAAAATCCTTGAAATCTTTAAACCAGTCCTTTCTATTGGTCATGTGTGCACCAGAGTCGATGACCCATTCTTCTTCTGTGGTGTTTCCAACTGTAGCCATAGCAAGGTTATTGAACGTCTTCTTCTTGTTATTTGGATTTTGAGGACACTCCTGTGCTTTATGTGGTCCTTCACAAATAAAACATCGTATCTCTTTGCTCTTCTTCTTAGGTTTAGTTTTAGTCTTGTTTTTATTTGTAAGTAGTGCCGATGCAGTAGTGGGCTTTCCAGAAAAAAAATCCTCCATTTGAAAAAGTTTGTTCTTTACATAGTCTGTTGTTAATTCTATGTTAGAATTCTCGATAGCCAGTCGCATTGGTTGAAATTCCGGCGTTAATCCCTGCAGAAGTTACGCTGCAAGCAATTCATCGAGCGAATGTGAATGGAAGGACCGGTAAGGGACGACCCAGACGGACATACTTCGACCAAATAGGGGATGTATTAGCAAAGGGCAAGATAAAAAGTACCCGAAACCGGCGTGCGTGCATGCAACGACTAATGAATGTTGAGGAAGCGAAAGTGATCTGTCAGGATCGTAGCAAGTGGCAGTCCCTGGTCTCTGCCTACCCCTCTGGGATACAGGCGTGAGTTTATGTTATGTTATGCAATTCATCGTCAACTTCTTTGCATAAGTCTAGTAGTTGCTGTGACGTCGACATTACCGTCGTTACGTATTCTCTGACCGAGGAAAACTGCTTAAGTTTCAATCTCACAAGCGAAGACAACAGTCTGCAACGATTGTTTAAACCTTTATCTTCAAAAGCGGCTTTGAGGGCATCCCACGCTTCTTTGGCAGTTTTCGACTTCCTTACGTGTACCAGACAATGCGGCATTACAGCTAGACATATCCTTGCTCGCGCCTTTTGATCTTGCTTGAGTCGAGCTATGTTTGAAGGATCTGGGGTAGAGCTCGTGTACTGCCACAAATCTTCATGGATGAGACATAGCTCCATCACGAATTTCCAAGCATTGTAGTTCGCGGTTCCATCCAGCTATTCTATTGTCGAGCTTGATATGCTCGGCATGCTCTGATGAACAACTCCATCACCGCGATCACGACTCTCCATTTTTTTTTTCTTCACGTTCCTTGGCCCATAACGGGTGCGCTTTGAAATAAAAGTTATTTTATTTAAATGAGGGATTTTCTTTTTATTTTTTTTTATTTCTTCCCTAGTCGCTGGATAGATGGCGCTGCACTTGGTACGTTACTGCAAGGAAGGGAACGTTACATTAGTTTTTGAATTCACTTGGATGTAGTTTGAGATCATAAAACGAAACGTACTGACAGCATTACTTCCTCTCTTTTGTTCATACCGAAGATTCGTATGCGAAATTAGCAAGAACCTACGACTTTAATGTCTTCCTCATTGAAGTCGTATAATTTAAACGTTTTCTATTAATTAATCTGAGTATGTAAGCGATCTGCAGTGCGTTCAGGTTTGCCCACGGTCGCAAATTGGAACGTTCGGCTGGTAACTTAGTCAGTTCAGCGCCATCTACAGAGTCCTTGGGAACTACTTTTTTTTAATAGTCAAAAAGAAAACCTCCCATTGTGACTTTATTCGTAAAAATTTTGTAAGCAAGTGACAAAGAAAAACACGATGACACCAGTCAAATAGAAAAGTACCTTTTACTCTATTCAAACATTCTTCATCCTGTCATACCAGCCAGTCTGAAGTAGAACCATTGCAAACCTCTTTCTAACAGTTAGTAGCGCGCTGGCATCGCTTCTGTAGCGCGTTGCTAATGCGACTAAAGCGCGTTCGTAGCGATGCTGTTGCGTGTTTACGAAACGCGCGACAGCATCACTACAAAAAGTCGCCGTGGGCGAGGGGCGTTATGGACATACTTTCGAAAGCCAAAGAGCGTGCGGCAGACAACGCTGAATATCCTTGGTTGGCGATCGTTGGGCCAGTGTATACGCAGCATTCGCCAAACCGTCCAGACAGGACCAACGAAGGCAAGCAAAACCCAATCGTTGGCATTCGTTGGGCCGGTGTGTAAGCAGCATTATCAGAAGAGAAAATCTGTCACGCGACTGAGGTTTATTTTTGATAGACAGTTTATTTTTGATAGATAAATCACACTTTAATGTGCTGCGGATGCGGATCCTTTTTGTCGATCAATGAGCGTCTAGCAGCGCGTTGAGTAATTGACTTGAGTGCCAACTGCCAACGTATACTATTACTGGATGCGACAGTATGTTGTACTTATTGTTGTCATAGAGGATGGTGTGGATGCGATCATAGGGATACGTCATCACATCACATCATGCTTTAGACCGAAGTCAGTGGACTGTGTGGATGCATGCATCGAGGACTGTGCTACCCACAGAACGGAGATGTTCTGTGGTGCTACCTCTAGTAGTGATATTGCGACTTTTGCCACGTAAGAAAAAATAAAAATGTCAAAAGTTTCAAATCGTAATCAGAGAGAAAATAATATTGAATCGTACATACATTGTATCTAATTATTACATACATTACTCTGCTATGTGTGGCTCTGTCTGTGCTGTCGTGGTGCTGTCTGGCTGTGTGTGGCCCTCATCATCGTACACACCTCACCCAATAGTGCTTTGGGCTTGAAGATACCTATTTGTCTATTGTCATTCAGTTTCGTTTAAAATCGTGTGTATTTCTTATACAATACGTAGGTACTATGGAGTCAGAGTATGCCAATAATTCTATAAGAAAGAAAATAAACAAAATATTCGACAGCCACATCGTCGCTGATAATAGCGAAGCGTTGAACACCTTATCTGGTTTGTGCAATTCAAATAGTACAAATACGAAGAGAGTTTTGATTAACGAAATAGAAAAACGTGACTTGTTGGTAAACAAGGCTGTTCTTCTTGAATTTAATAAGGTTAAAACTAAATTGCATTCCTTATTAGACACAATTTATTCACTCGATATTGCTGTAAGGGATATGTCCAGCAGATTGGAAGATTCCAAGACAAAAACTCACCATTTGATCAGTCAAACTACTAAACTCAAGGACCAAAGTAAGAAAACTGAGAAGAAAATCATTTGGGTAAACACATTGGTGAATAATTTTCAATTATCTGCAGAACACACAGAATATCTTTACAATGTCTCAATGAAAACTCCCTTGACATCCAATTTCTTGATAACACTGTCGCAAATAGAAAAGTTGCATGAAAAGAGCAAAATGCTTGTAAAATGGGGATATCAGACTTCGGCTCTTGATATAATGGAAGATATTGGCCTCCAGCAGGAGGTTGCAATGGAGAAACTGTATCACTGGACTATTGGGGCTTGTCGTAGCATTGACTCCCCTAACAATGCTTTGGTGCCAAAAGCTTTATCAAAGTTCCAAAACAGACAAGTTCTGTTTGCAAACATTGTGGATGAGTATGCAACAGCTCGCAAAACTACAATAGTTCAACTATTTATTGATGCACTGACCAAAGGAAATGATACTGGATCCAAACCTATTGAATTCTATGCGAATGACGCCAAACGTTATATTGGAGATATACTGACATGGGTTTACCAGATGATTCCAATTGAAAAAGAGAACTTATCCATCTTGTTCAAGCATTGTGAAATGACTGACATAAGTCAGCAGATAACAGAAGTATTAACTGGTATAATGGAAGCCATTTGCCCCCTTTTGAAAGTAAGAGCAGAACTTATCTTGAAACCTGACAGAGATCCCCTGGTGCTGTGGTCCATCACAAACTTGTTTGTTTATTACAAGGACATTATACAAGCTACATTACCCAGTGGGCATTTGATAGAAACCCTCAAATCCCTCGTGAAAAAGAGTGAGGAGGCTTTTGTCATTGCTTTGGATACAAAAATACAAAAAGAACTAAGCCACGGGGTCAAAGCACCACCATCAGATCTAAACCCTTCTGGTGTTGTGACAGATTTAGTCAGCTTTTTAAGAGATCTACTGGCAACTATGAATATTTCGAACAATATCAACACAGCTGATAAAAAAATTATTATCATCCATATGTTAGATCCTTTACTCAAAGCTATTAATGAAACAGCTTGCCACCTGAGCTCAACAGATATGTCAGTTTATATGTTGAATTGCATTTACCACATTCAGTGTACCCTATCTCTTTACACGATAATGGATGAGTACAATGAGCGTCTGCAAGCCCAGTCAGAAGCACAAATTGACACTCTGACATCTGAACAAGCCAGCTTTTTGGTAGCCAATCTAAATCTAGGCCCAATTTATACTATTTTGCAAGAAAAAATTAATGGGCCACTTTCAGCTATTCCTGGCATGGACACTGCTACATTAAAGGTGTTTTTAAACAAGTTTGACATGTTCATAGTCAATCCAGATTTATACATGTTGCCGCAGTTGAATTTACTCCTGAGCCATATCCACAGAACCTCTGTGAAAAAGAGATCATTTGAAGTCATTGTGGCAATATATGACCAACTATATAAATCAGTTCATGACCCCTTGAATTGCTATGCAGACCCACAAATCATTGTTCGAAGATCACCAGATGAAGTGAAAAAATTGCTAATGTAATAAAAACGAGCATGTAATAATTGTAATTTATATATAACCAATAACAATATGTACTACAGTTAATATTTAATAGCAATTAAATAAAGTTTTTTAAGTGTCTACTTGGTTCCTTCTTTCATAGAAGTATTATAGGTAGGTACATTGTTTAAGGCTGCTCTTACGTGGAGCATGCTGTCTCGCTCGCACAGTTTTAACATTTTTTTTATTGTAATAATTTAGTAAACTTTTGGATAAATGTGGTCCGAGGGTTTGATGTATAATTAAATTACAGATATTTTAAATATAAGTACCTATATTCTTTTTGTTGCACTAACCCATGCTGAGGACAATATATTTTTATTTTCCTATTACATAGTTATTAGGGTTCCGTACCCGAAGGGTGCCAAACAGGACCCTATTACTAATAATAATAATAAATTTGTTTATTTCAAAGTTACACACTGGCACATTATAGTTGTACTCAACTAAGATTACATAATAACGAGTTGGCCTGTTGCTGAACTAGGTAAGAACCTGTATTTCAGCAAGCAGCGCCTTCCCCAAAGAAGACAATTATAGCATCAAAAAAGCAGCAAATAAACAACTAAATTCTAGTTTAAATTAAATAAAGTGTGAATGTTAGTGTGACCTCTCGGTTTGTGTGTGTATGGGTATGTATTTTTAAAACATCCTCGGTATCATCGTACAAGAGTGTAAGAAAATGACTGTAAATGACCTTCTTGCAGGCTTCTTTAGTTAGAGGATAGATACTAAGACTTTACTGTCCGTCTGTCTGTCACCAAGCTGTATCTTAAGAACCGTGATAGCTAGGCAGCTGAAATTTTCACAGATGATGTATTTCTGTTGCCGCTATAAAAACAAATACTATAAACAGAATAAAATAAATATTCAAGGGGGGCTCCTATACAACAAACGTAATTTTTTTACCGTTTTGCTATCAAGCAACAGGTAGACACTTGAAATATTCACAGAATATTTTGTGACGCATCTCAAATAAAAAGGTTCTGAATACTTTTTAATTACCCCTCGTCACTCCATACAATAGTAGATTGTACAACAAGTGCATAAAACGCACCATTTTACTCGAGACGTTTATCCATCCGAGCGAGCTTGCGAGCGAGGATAGATATAAAGTCGAGTGTAAAAAAATATTATGAACGTACTTTGTGCCAACAATGAAACAAAAAATATAATCCTGCTAAAACAAAAGGCATTAACTCCGCAGTGAATCACGTAAATGTATCATGATTTAAAATTAAGTCGGGTTATATGGGAAATCTTATGTTGGTAATGTTGGTATTACGTATTTTGCAAATGGCCGGTAATTTTGTTTCTTTGTTGTTTTTGTATGGCATTATTTTATTTATTTTAACTTTAGCAATAGGTGTAGTGCGTGAAAAGTGATTAAACAAGAAATATGGGAGGAAAAACATTGAGAAAATGTGAAATTTGTGGCATTAGAAGAGTCAGAAATTAATGTACGTCTGGCATATTCTTAGCCAGATATCCACTGGAGCCAAACAGGTAAAATTAGCAAGTTTATCATAATAAATGTACGCAAATTTTGATATTTATTTAATGCGCTTGGATAAAACAACTGAATTATTTAGAACAATTTACGATTTTGACAAATTTAAATTAACGCCGGTTGTAGTGCGGTACCCATGTGGTAGGTACATTTTTTTTATCGATATTTTGGACGATTGATTTCTGCCAGATATTTCTACATGCTGTCTAAAATTGATCACAACTACTTAATTTTAAACGTCGAACACCACACAGCAAAAACAGAAATGATTTATGTTGTTTTATTTTGCTAAAAGCATTCAGTTTTGTTTTATATTTTTAAAAATACATTGTACCGCTTTGTTTTGTATTCTAGATGCCGCTTATGGGTTAAAGCGACAGGCAATGAAGATTTGCATGGTGGAGCTGTAATAGCCACCGTTATATGACGGAGAGAATGACTTAATTGTAAAAAAATTTATTCGAAGACAATGTCAAATATATAATTTTGATTTCATAAAGGCAGAAGAAATTAACACGAACGCAAATAAAATTTCGCAAGCCCAAAGTACAGCAAAATAGTAAACAGGTGATACAAACGTTCCTTGACATTATTATTATTAGCAGTACCTATACCATATTTATTTGGGGCTGAGACTAAGTGTAAACAACTTTTCAGTACTCTTTAGACTATTTTCATTGTCGAAAAATGTTATATCGGTTTTTACACTAAGAAATTAGTAAATTAGATTGAATTAGATTTAATACTTTATAAAAAAATTACGTATACAACATTATCAGACAGTATCATTTTAAAAGTATTAAAAAGTTTCATTTTGTCTGCCTCAAATAAATATGGTATAGATAATATATTTTTTTACTTATTGTTTTGTTTGTTGCAGACTCCAAAGATCTGAAATTCGACCAGTGCAAAGTTTTAATAGCGACGTGACGCATTGGTGACATTAAGTTTTCTACCCTTGATGCTAAATAAATGATTTGATAACGAAAAATGCCTTTTTCGTTATGAAAGTAAGCGATAATCCATTCACACCATGTCATACTCGAAATAATTGAGTTGACCTACTGTGTTGGGATTTATCGCCTACTTTAATTTCCAAAGCATGAAAATGAGGTAAGAAGAGGGGAAACGTCTCGAATTTTTTTTTATCGATATCGATATGTGATAATTAGTCAATCACTAATGTTTTGCAATTTCATTCTCATGTTGGTATTATACTATTTTTTGTTAGGTTGGTACAAACTACGTTCATAATTTTGAAAACGTGTTGTTAGCAAGTGCCGACTCTTATAACGTAGTGATTACATACTCTTTGATTACCTACACAATTTATTCAAACAATCACAAGGTTCTTTTCAAACAATCTATCGCCGGAAGCGTAGTGATTACATACTCTTTGGCCGGAAGGACTTGCATCATCCCCGGCCCACGCGTTTTTTTTTTTTTGTACTATTTTTTCCTTTATGGAAAAGGCTAAGAGCTTAAGCCCATACCGCGGTCTTATTTTAATTTCTTTTCTTCTCTTCATATTGATTGAGGGTAAAAGCCTTGTCTTTCCGTAGGTATTTTCTTCAATCTTTATTGTATATTCGAGGCACAAAGCCTTGTCTAACGTATTTATTCTTTAACTTCATAATCCAGTATGTTTAGGTCAATCCGTGTTGTCAAATCAGGTATCTATTTTCCTCCAGTATTTATAGGTCACATCCGAGTTGTCAAATCAAGTAATATAGGTCTATTCCGGTGTATTATTATTTTTCAAATAACTCCAATGGTATTCTTGATAAAATTTTAAATAGGGTAAAATGCTTCGTTATTCTTAAGGAGATCCTGAATAGAGCGCGGGACATCCAGGGCTTCTTTGTAAATGTTCAATAAGCTGTCAATAAATACTAGTCTTTGTAGAGGTCTGGACTGACTGTGGAGGGTTTGGAGCACGGAAACGCTAGATTTCACATAGATTAGAACGTCATTACATCTCTATATAGTCTGTGGTCATTACAGCTCAACGGTGACACAGAGAAGAGAAAAGAGTACAATGTTGCCACAGCTACAAAACATTCAAATAAATATTACTTTGTTGGGTTGCCAACATGCTGCGGCCTCAAGAGAAATATTGACATACCTAAGCAAGTTTAAACGTGAGACAAATAGATCTTCAAAGTAAAACTGAAAACAAGTGTTTTAATGTACACTTGTGCAAGCACACTTAAATCATTAATTTAAACTTCTAGCAAACTCACTTACAAAATTCAAAATAAATTAAATCTATATTATGATTAGTAAGTAAACAAAGTTTACTTAAGCAATTCTAGAACTGTGAGATACCAGAACTAGTATAATTTAATTGGGTGAACACAGGCCCTTCAGGCTTATACATGTTAAATACGTACGTTAGTATTGCAGTTTTCTCAGAAAGAAAAACTTTTCAGTCTCAAAAAAACTTTAAATTAACTCTTAAGTATAAGTAACTCTTTAAATTAACCACAAGCATCATGGTTTATTCTTATATGTCAATTGAACATAAATTACTGACTAATAATAACCTAATTCGCGCTACCAGCCAGTATAGAGGAGGAGAATCTCAGCAGTACAACAGCACAATGGTTTTGTTTGTGAGTAGATACTTGATACAGAGCAGAGTAAAGTTGTGTAAAATAAAGTGCTACCTTACCTGTTTTGTCAACCACACGCAGTTGTACACTCTCGGCCATGTCGGGAACCTGAATGTTTGTTAATGTAAATAGGCTCCATAGCTACTAAGCCATAATCTTTCATATGCTGAGGCGGACTGGACAATACTTTTCACGCACAACTATTGATGAATCCACATGGACCATGAAAGCTCGCAGTAAATAAACTTAATCCTTTCAAGCTCAATGTCAGCTAACTGTCTCTCATGCATAGGCGTATCATGCAAGAGAGTATCGCAGTTAGATGCTCATTTGTGTAATGCGAAGCCACCCAAACTTAACAAACATCAAGCTTAAATTTTAATTAATAATTATATTAACGGAAAGTCATGCTTATGACGGTTTGCAAGCTCAAGTAAGCATCGTGTTAGGGATAGTTCGAGCACTTTAGGCAGTAAGTAACTGTGTCAAGATGAAGACATTGCCCACACGCTCGTGCAAACAAGCGAAATTACTTTATTTACCTCCTTTTGTGGTGGCAGGCCACCAGCTATGATGTGTCCAAACTTTGTATTGACTATACTTAGGGTTCCCTTCTCCCCTCTGGCTGAGCATGAAGTCTGTTGAAGCTCAGGCTGCGGCTGCAATGCGCAGTTTGAAGGTTGCAACGCGCAATTTGGCGGAAGTGCAGTGTATACGCAAGCTGGAGATACCCTCTGCGTCGGCGCTGCGGTCGGTTGCAAGGCCTGAAAGAACACGTCGGCACCGATTAACAGATTTATGTCTGATGGTTTGTAGAACACTTCATCAGCTAACTCAATGCCTTGGGGTATATTTAGGGAAGTCCGGTCTAGCATGCGTTGAGGTAGTTGGCAGGTTATCATGTCTACCACGTGACAATTGATAAGGGTCTTAATTGAGTCTTGGACTTCAATGAGTGGATTTCAAGCGGGACAGAATAGTGACTTTGATTGTTACTATTCGTGACACCTATGATGTTTGTGTCATCTCGCACAGGAGTCAAGCCCAGCACTTGTATAGCTTTGCTGGTTATTAATGATGCTTGAGAGGCGGAGTCCAAAATGGCCTTTATGTGCACCTCTCTGCCGTCCTTTGCATAAACCTTTATGCTGGCTGTGGGAATTAAAACGCTGTTAGCGCTGTCGCCTGACAACATTATGGAGATTATGGAGATATCCAACCCTCTATTGATAGACCTTGGTTTTTTAAATTTCGCCTGGCTGACAAATATGCCGACTTAATCACATTTGCTCTCCGGTGTTCTTAACCAAGATTCGAGTCAGGGACAGCTCTCTATGCGAGTGCGGTCTCGACGAGGGAACCCCAGATCACATAGTTTTCAATTGCCCGAAGTCATCGTGTTCTCTTTATGACCTGTTGCCTCCTTTTGTCCAAATACCTACTGACTTTAAATCCGTTCTAAAATACGTTAATACTCCCTTTGTTAAAACTTTGGCTTCATTTATTTGTTCTAACAATATTAAACTGTAAAAGTCTGCTATTAGACATTAATATTCTAATAATTGGTGGTGTTGCTATATGTTTGTTCTTTGGTTTTGGGTTCCCCACCGGCCTGCGGCTACAGTTCAAATAACCAGTCAACAGTAATTGTGTCACTCCCATGACTGACTCGTCATTGGCAGATTAGAAGTAGTCGTCCAAAACGGGACCGATTCGAGTTGCCATTAAAAAAAAAAAGAAAAGCGCGGGAAACCATTGAAATAACCAGGCTGGATTTTCGAAGTTTTTTATTAATTTCATCGATTACTCGTGTATCAATCGGGGTTTTTAGAAATAAAAGGCGTCTGGAGACACAAATAAAAAGAAACCAATCATGGGGAAGGTGCGAACAAGAAAGAGAAAAAAAGATGATGCTGAAGAGAAAATTGAAGGAGACTCGACGTCGAAAGCGCAGATAAGTACAAACCTTATCTGGTAACAGATTACAAGAGACGATACCCTGAGGATTCCGGTGCTGCAGAATTTGTAGTATTCGTAGTCTTCCAATGCGGATATACCTATAGGAACCCGAGACCTAATGTCCATATCTAGCTGTATCAAAAGGTTTAATAGGTGGTCCATAAACTGATCAGCTAGGGAAAGGGACATTTTAGGAGTGAGGGAATCACTGAAGGCTGCTCTAAATCGTCTTATAGTTTTCCAAACGGTAGACGGTGGAATATTTGGGGAGACGGAACTAAAAAAAATTTGCCAACCTTCTCACAGTCTCAGAGCACTCAGCATCCCACCAAGGAGGAGATGGGATTTTTCCTGAAGAACAAATTTTCAAAGGAAAAGTCTCATCTGCAGCCTCCATCAAAAACTTAGCAAACGAGTCTGCATCTGTGACGCCTAGAGATTCACAATTATTGATTTTGAACTCAACACATTCCCTGAAGGAACTCCAGTCTGCATTACTTAATACGGGGTTTAAATGTTGAATTATGAGTTTTACTACTTGGGAAGGAACAGAACGAAGGAACAGAAGGAAGGAACTGCGTTCTAGGTAAAATGTCCCTTACAAGCCACTCCAGTCGATTTTTAATTAGATGCTCTAGAATCTTTGATAATGCAGATGAAAGAGCTATAGGACGGAAACCATTTGGGTCATCGGAACTTTTCTGAGGCCTGAGGATGGGCATGACTAGTTGTTTTTTCCAAGAATCTGGAACAAAACCTGTTTGGAAACACATGTTGGCAATTTTTAGAAAATAAGCAACTGCGTTGGGTCCTGATTTTGATAGGGTTTGTCAAAAGGGTCCTGGGAACTATTTGAAGAAATGTCCGGAATCCATAACTCCTCTTCAGTAGGTACATAGGGAGGAGCTAGTTTGACAAAGAATGCTTCAGCAACTTCATCCGAGATATAAGAGGACTGTCGAGGGGAAAAACTATTTATAAAACGATTCATTTGTCTCCATACTAAAGATGGTGGAGTAGATGGGGAAAGGGAAGAACAAAAGGCTACCCAACTTGCTCTTTTTTTCCTACGTAAAAATCTTCTAGATTTGGCCAAGAGTTTATGATACTCGATTAGGTTATTAATGGAGCAAAATTCAATACACATTTTTTCCGCCTCAATACGTTCTTTAATAATACGTGTTCCTCATCCCACCAGGGAGGGGAAGGGATTTTTCCAGAGTGCGGCTTTTTAGTTGGAAAAGCATTTTCAGCAGAAAATTTGGTCGGAATAGAAGCTAGGTCGGAATTTTTAACAATAGGTAGGGACTGAATCTCTCGCTCTAAAATGTCAGATTAAGTGTCCCAGCCACTTTTAGTAAGTCGATATTTGAGTAAAGGACTAACTGATTTTTCTGGGACAGATTAATGGGGTAAAGAAACAAGTATTGGAAAGTGATCACTTTCATAAGTGTAGTTTAAGCGTTATACAGCGAGAACCTAGATCTAGTGAGCAGATGGTTAAGTCGACACAACTTTTCCTACCTCCTATGTAACCCCTACGGGTAGGTCTGCCATCATTTAAGACACATAGATCTGCATCATCAATGACCTCAATAAATTCTTGGCCAAAGGTGTCACAATGCCTATCATACCCTGGAGAAAGGGGAAAATGAGCCCTTGGTTTTAAAAAGACAGTTTTTTGAATGCTCTAGAAGATTGCCGCCTTTGGGGAAGACTTGTCAGTGATTGGGAAAATAAGGGAGGCGATGACTTTACTGCATTTGCATAGCTTCTGGAAATAGCAGGAATCCTTTTATTTGCCTCAAAATATGAAATGGACTGCTCTGCCATCAGAACTTTAATTGCACGCTGTCTACCATACTCCGGACAATCCTTGATGGTGGCAGGGTGGTCACCATCACATAATAAGCACACAGCCTCACAGTCCTTAATTTCGCAACCATCACCAGGATGGTCCCTAGCGCACTTATAGCAGCTAGGTTTTAACCGACATTGTGTTCGTGTATGTCCGAACCGGCAGCAATTAAAGCATTGCACTGTTGGATATGTATATTGCTCAACCGCCAAAGCAGAGTAGCAACAGAACACTCTTTTAGGGCGAAGCTGCCCATCAAATGTGAGAACCACTGTTTGCCTTGGAACCCATACTGAGTGACCTTCATTATCAACTGTTTTTTTGTTCATTCTGCGAACCTTAATAACATTACCACAGCCTGTTAGAACCTTTAACAAATTTCTTACCTCATCTTCTGACCATTCAGTTGGAACCCCCCGCACAAGGCCCATTTGAGTGACATTATATTAGGGGACTGCTGCTTGGAATTGGTTCTGTTCTAGGATCGGGTTGACAGCGAAAGTCTTCTGGCGATTTGAACTCGACGGAAACTCTGTTACCTCCTATCCGTTTTATACCATCGTTCAAGACATTGCCAATGTTGTGGTTTAGAAGGAATAACCCAAACTTAACCTGGTGCAAGCTTGAACCAGAGTTCTCTTCTGGCTGGACATTAGAAACATGTTTGTACAATAAAATATGAGCCTTTGTCGAGTGCAGAGTACTTTTGCTTAAGTTCAAGAGTAGCCCTGGGAAATTTAGACGGTAAATCCGGTGGTGGCTTGGACACTGCTGCTCGCTTTCTACTGGAACTATCAGACGCATCCATCTGCTGGCATTTTGGCGATTCTTGAGGTAAGGTGATCGTACAAACCGGCTCATATTCAAAAGGCACCGGGTCCGGGGGTTCAGGGGGGATCTTTTTGTCACCCATTCCGAAGAAAATTTATATTAATACTTACCGAAAACTGTTGATCTAACTACGAGGGTCATTCAATAAATACTTAGCCTACAAAAAGTAAACGAAAATTTTGGAAAAGTGGCAATTTATTTTTCAACATAGTCTCCTTTTAGTTCGATACACTTAGCCCAGCGATGCTCTAACTTTTTTAACCCGTCCGAAAAATAGTTTTTGTCAAACTCTGCAAAATAGGCCTCCGTGGCGGCGATGACCTCCTCATTTGATCCATATCTATTCCCGGCGAGAGATTTTTTCAGATTAGGAAACAGAAAGAAGTCACAAGGGGCCAAATCTGGAGAATACGGTGGATGGGGCAGCAATTCGTAGCGTAATTCGACCAATTTGGCCATGGCAACGGCAGACGTGTGAACCGGTGCGTTGTCGTGGTGAAACAGCACTTTTTTCTTCGCCAGAAGGGGTCATTTTTTCTTTAATTCGGCGTCGAATCGGCCTAATAAATCGGCATAGTAAAGCCCTGTAATTGTTTTACCCTTCTCGAGGTAATCGATGTAGATCACACCTTGTGAATCCCAGAAAACGGTGGTTATAACTTTTCGGGCCGATTTTACAGTTTTCGCCTTCTTTGGAGCACGTTCCCCGGTCTGGATCCATTGTTTTGATTGCTCCTTAGTCTCTGGTGTGTACCAGTGGATCCAAGTTTCATCGACGGTCACAAAACGACGCAAAAACTCCGCTGGATTCCGCTTAAACAGCGCCAAACACGTCTCCGATGTGGTCTCACGGTTGCACTTGTTTTCCGGTGTGAGTAAACGCGGCACCCATCGCGCCGACAGCTTTCTCATGCCGAGTTACTCGTGAAGAATATGATGCACTGTTCCTTCTGAAATGCCTTCAGTCTCAGCTAGCTCCCGAACCTTCAATCGGCGATCTGCCAATACGAGATCATGGATTTTTTTAATGTTTTCCTCCGTAGCAGCTGTTTTCGGTGCACCTGGACGTGGTTCATCAAAAAACCGACGTACGGCCACGTGCAAACTCGTTGAACCAATTCTTGACGGTGGCCATCGATGGAGAAGAGTCACCGTACACAGCATCCAAGCGCTCTTTGATTTCGATGCGCGTATTCCCTTCCAAAAATAAGAATCGAATCACCGAATGATATTGCTCTTTTTCCATTTTTGTAAAACCGATCGATACGTTCGCTTCCATAAGTTGTCAAATTAAAACAAATGAAGGGATTGGAATGAAAATTTGAAAAAAGAATTATTAAAGAATGTGCTACACTGTGGTAAAACTCTTTTGAAACTACAGCGCCCTCTGGTGATGAGGCTAGGTACTTATTGAATGCACCTCGTAAATTCAGTAACTAACTACACAATGAATGATGAATAGTATACCGAAAAGCCAACAAAAAGAATTTAATGGAAAATTCCGGAAAAAACAATTGAAGCGCATGTACTAGCCAAGAGCCCGACCATCCACGTTATCAACACGCTTTAAGTGACATTTGATGTCGACATCGTCCCATCCCTAGCCCTGTTAGTGTGACGGCTGTCGTGGAGCTCAAGCTATGTTTTACAGATTATATTATGAATAATTTATGATGCACTTTTCCAATAATTTGTGGGCGGAATGCTAGTGCAAAAATAAAAAGTAATTTACTGTCTTACAGATTTATACGAGGGCGACACTGAAAGTTTTTAGAACTGGCCACTTGTAAACAATATAATAAAAAATTAGTTTAAATTTCGAAAATGGAACTCTGCCTAGGTATATTATTAAGTATTTTATTCATTAGTCATTTGTTTTATGATTTGGCGGCAGATTGAAAATTGTTTGTGTCACGTTATCATGGAATTAACGCGAGAAAATTTTCGTGCAATGATTTTTTATGACTTTCGATGTCATTTTAGTCAACAAAAAAGTTATGATAGACTTCGATTGGCCTTTCACGATGAAGCCCCATCTCGTGCCACTGTTTACAACTGGTTTAATGAGTTTAAACGTGGTCGCACTAATCTCACGGATGATCCGCGTGAGGGACGGCCTTCTACGGCGACGACTGAAGATAACCAAAGAGGATGTAATACTGCGTTTTAATACTGAAGATAACATCAGTGTTGTGCGGCGTATGATAGAGACTGACAAAAGAGTGACCTATCAGCAGATTCGAAGAAGCTTAGGCATCGGTATCAGTCAAGTGCACAAAATCCTTCATGAACATTTAGGGGTCAGGAAGGTTTGTGCCCGGTGGATACCTCATAATTTGACCGAGGCTCAAAAACTCCATCGTGTTGATTGGTGCCGAAAAATGCTTCAAAAATTTTACGGAGGTGACTCAAATGCTGTGTTCGAAATACTGACAGGTGACGAAAGCTGGATTTACTGTTATGATCCCGAAACCAAAAGACAGTCTGCTCAATGGGTGTTTCCTTCCGAGGAGTTGCCCACTAAAGTGAAGAGAGGTCGAAGCGTGGGCAAAAAGATGGTGGCCTCGTTTTCTTGGAAGGACAGGTCATTACGCATCAATTGCTTTAGAGAATCATAAAAGAGTCACTGCAGAGTGGTACACTAACAATTGTTTCCCACTTGTCTTAGAAAAAGTACGAAAGAAAGGACCTCGCAACAGGATCCTCCTTTACCACGGCAACGCCTCGTCACACACTGCCAAGCGAACGACCGACTATTTGGCGACGTCAGACGTAGAATTACTGGGTCATCCGCCATATAGCCCCGACCTCGCACCCAAAGAGTATATAATCACTACGTTCGCACCTTGCGATTTTTATTTATTCCCGAAAATAAAAGAAAAACTTAAAGGAAAAAGTTTTATAGACGCCGAGGAAGCAGTGACTGCGTATCAAAAGGCCGTTGAGGAGACCCCTAAGGACAAGTGGGCAAAGTGCTTTTCTCAGTGGTTCCATCGGATGCAGCGATGTATTGATGTGAATGGACACTATTTTGAAAAGATATAATAAAACTAATAACTTGCTAGTACGCTCAGTTTTTGATTTTCTAAGAACTTTCAGTTTGATGATGAAGTCAAGAAGGCAGAAATGTCAATTGTTACCTGTCTTGTATATTAATTATTATACCATTTCGTATAATGGACCACATGAGCGAGATAATTAATCGTGCATCTTATGATTCTGAAATAGCTAAAAAATTTTCTTGTAAAAGAACCACAGACGATAAAGAGATACTACGTATCAGACGGAAATGACCCATACAACGATGAGCGCCGTACGAAAAAAAAAAAACTAAAATAGAACATGACAGTTATTTTTTTTTTATCTGCGGTTTCGGCTTTGGCTAAGAAACGTAACTTACAGCCTAATTACATACATTTTAGTATTGCTAAGCAGATAACTTTAGGTTTAGGTTCCCCCAATATAACTTTAGGTAAAACAACAAGTTTATTTATTCAATTTTTTATTTCTTAATTTAGTTTTAAATTTGTTTAATGCTTTCAATTGCATTGGAGGCAAATTTCTCCCTTCCAATCTCACAATATCTATACCCTTAAGTATTTTATTAATGATGTTGCACCAATTGAACACCGACACAATATACACAATATTGCTGGTTTAGCTATTGAGAGGATAAGTACGGAAATAAATCAACGTGACTTCACTCGATCAAAACAAAACTGCAATCACAGACGATAAAGAGACTGCAATGGCGGGCGGGCGGCAACGCGGCACAGATTATAAAATGGCGGCTTTTAGACAGCAAACTAAAAAGATGGCGCCGGGCGACACAAGAGATGAAGAAGGCGAAGAGGGGAGGAGTTAAATGTCATGTTCTATTTTAGTAACCATAGACAAAGCTAAACGTAAAGTGAGTTTTCCTTGTATGAAGATTAACGGCCATGAAAAGAACAAAATGTGCCACTATCGCTTGGCTTAAAAGATAGTGGAGGTGTTGGTGTTGCACACGGATGTATCGAATCGATGTTACAAGTTATGAAAAATGACAAAAAATTATATAAAGGCATTAAAAAAAATTATAAGTAATAAAAAGTTCATTGATTACATGAGTTTTATTTTATATAAAGGTAGAATTTCAGAAGATTTTGAAACCGTGTTTAGTAGATTTTGGTAGATTTTAGCAACATTTTTGGTAGATTCACTGACGAAAAAGTGGTCACACTGGTAGTATCTGTGTCACAGAGTACAGTCAGTACTATAAGGCTAGGCGCGCACGGGTTACTTTTGTCAGCGTGACTGTTTCGTCACTCTTATCAAGTCCGTCGATATGTGTGGAGATGCGCGCATGTTACGACGTGGATGACGGTTACGTGCGCCGACCGGCGAACAAGCCCGAGCCGAAACTGTCACCGCGCCGTTAGTTTTCATAGTAGCGCGCGCACGAGTGACAAAATTGTCACTCTCCGCGTCGTTCGTTCGCATTTGCATTCCGATACTCGACTTTGGTGCACGCAAAATGGCGTCATCATCTACACAAGACGTGATTATCCGAGAAGACGATATTGATATGACATCATTATAGAAGAAGTGGAAAAAAAACCAGCACTCTATGATAAAAAACTGAAAGAGTATTCTAACATTAATTGGAAAATTAAAGCATGGGAAGAGATAAGTATAATAATATTTAGCAAGAAAAAACTGAAGCCGGTAAAAAACTGACCAAAGGGGGTGTACCCAGTATTCTTTTCGCTTATTTTTTCTTCTGAGTCTGATGAGTTCACAGACAACGACCGTCTCTTCGAAATCCATATCAGCAAATGACGCCTCGGTTTTATAATAAAGTTTTGTCACTGTCACCCTTCGTGAGCGCACTGCACTCCACTTTGGAAACGTGACGTGCGTGACAAGTTGACAACGACAAAAACTTTACTGTCATGGTGACAAAAGTAACCCGTGCGCGCCTAGCGATGGGCCGAGTCACATTTTTTTCAACTCGAGTAGCTCGAGTTTAAATAAGGGCTGACTCGATTAGCAACTTGAGTTAACTCGAGTCACCATTGTCTCAGCGCGCACACCGGCGTCAAATTGCGTGAGTCGGTCGGACCGGACAACAACGCGGTGGCGGTGGTGGTCCATACAAACGTACCGTTCTCACTCTGACACACAGCTTGGTCGCATAGTACATATCAGCCACACTCGCGAGTCAGCTCGCTCGCGCACACTCGCCGAGTAAACTCGGTTGACGGAATTTTCAACTCGAGTTTACTCGCTGGCAGCCCAACTCGAGTAACTCGAGTAAATTGATTCGAGTCGCCCATCGCTATGCGCGCCTAGCCTAATAATATCTGATGTGTTCTGCGACGTCGATATCACTATCATAACTTTAGGTTTATTTTAATTATTACCAAAATCAAACCAAGTCCATGTTAAAATTGGTCATTAAGACTAGTTTTGTAGCTCGCAGAATAGGAGTAATGGCAAAAAGTTCTTTTGAATACGTCAAAAACTTCGAAACCGATGATAAACTTTTACCCAACTCCTGGATAGTTGTAAGACTTGATGGCAAGTGTTTTCACAAGTTTTCAGAAGACCACGGCTATGAGAAACCCAACGATATGCGAGGATTGAATCTAATGAATTACGCTGCCTTTGCCGTGCTCCGAGATTTGCATGATGTAGTCATGGCTTTTGGTCAAAGTGATGAGTATTCATTTGTATTTAAAAAGCAAACCACTCTTTATAAGCGCCGTTCCGCAAAGCTGCTTACAACAGTAAACAGCAAGTTTTCCTCTTCTTTTGTCTACTTTTGGGAAAAGTTTTTTGGCGAAAATAAACTAAAGTATCCTCCTACATTTGATGGCAGAGTAGTGATCTACCCTTCTGATGACAACTTGATTGACTATATGAAATGGAGGCAAGCAGATGTTCACATCAATAATCTGTACAACACTACATTCTGGAAACTTGTACTCATTAGCAAATTGAGTCCAAAAGAGGTATTATTATCATTTAGTGATCCATCTACAGATCTTACATTATTTTAGAGCTTATTTTTATTATTGATTTTAATAAAAATAAGATCACTAAGACTGATGCATAATGCTTGTAAAAGTACCCATTTTCTTAAAGAGTACAATATCACCCATTTTGGACAGGTACTTAACAGTTTTTTCTTTTTATGTAGCCCATATTCATCCCACTGCAGGGCACAGGCCTTCTTTCAGAGAGACAGTATGGGCTTAATCAAAGAAAGAAAACAAAGTCATTTGTACATACCGGAATTCAAATCCATGACCTCCCAAATGAGAAGCCGGCATTCTATCGCTCCTCTACCACCGCTACTTTTAAGTTTAATATGTTCCCTTTACATGTGACAATAAAAACAAAACATTAGTTCTTCTCAATTAATAGTTTTGCAAATATTTTTCTAATGCATTGTGACAACTCAACATTTCCCTTATTGTTCGCAGGCTGAACAACGGTTATGTGGAACTGTTTCAGCAGACAAAAACGAAATTCTTTTCAAGGAATTTAATACGAACTACAACAATGAACCAGAAATATTCAAGAGAGGCACTTTGTTACTTCGGAAACCAGTGGTGTGTGACATTTCTGAAGCGGCAAATGTGATAATAGATGTACATGACGATATGCTCAAAGATATATTCTGGAAGGAAAATTCATATCTGCTAATGGATAAACCAAAACAAATACCATTATATAAAGGGTCAGCTACAAGATTACTGGTAGAACAATTAAATGTAAGAAATTGAGAAAATTAGTTATTGCTTCATAAAAGAGAAAATTTGAGTAAAAATACAATAGTTGATGTCTGAATATGGATAAAAACTTTAGTTGAAGACCACACATGATGACATTATTATACAAGGTGATGACAAATTCAACCTGTTGAACTCAGTGGTGCATCAGGTAATTTGTAACAAATGAGTGTCTGTAAAAAAACTGAGGGGTGTCCATCAAGTGTTCTGTTTTTTGAGTAATAAACTCAAAAAAAAAAAACAAAACCACTTGATGGACACCACTTTGTTTTTTTAACGCAATTTAATAGTTACTTTTATAAACTTAACACTTAATATTTTCTTAAATTAATAAGTTTTGAAGCAATTTTTTTTTCATTTTGTCCATCACTCCTTGGCTCTTAAAAAGGTGCTGTAAAAAGTGATTTTTATGCTGTGATCTTTTGTAAATATTTCCCAGAAAATTTAGAATAATTTTCCAACTATTAATTTTGATCCTCAGTTGTTGAGACATAATTTGTTGCAAATTTACTGTACCATCATAGAATATGGTTATATCATAGAATAGGTAAAATTTTATACAATTTTACCCTTTATAGAAAAGCTACAATTTTCCATCACCTTTATATATGGCACAACAGTGCATTAAATTTTGAGATCATGCAAAGCTTGAGGATTTAAATCCTCTGTGTATTTATGAAAAAAAAAAAACTATTTCTTAAAACACTCACATGCAATCTTAAATAGTTTTTAATTGGTTTAAAGGTTAATGGTTTTTAAATTCCATTTGAGCAGAGAAGTTTTTCAGAGAATCACTTAAAATAACATCATAATTCATAAGGATATTAAAGTTAAATACATTGTAAACTCAGAAGGTATTTTATTTATATTTCTCTAATATAATTTACACAATATTATAAATTATGTTTTTATTACCTAACTCTTTATAAAGTAGCTAAGTAATGTAATACATGAACAAGTATCATTTTTATTTCTCTTCTATAATTTTTTTCCAGTATATTTTATGAAATGCATAGTTTAATTTCAAAGCCTACAACAATATGTACAGCACATAACAAATTCTTCCAATAGATAAGATATATGTTCTATAACAGTTTCAAACATATATTTGAAAAGATTTGTTACTCTAGAGCAGGGTTTCTCAAAGTGGGGTACGTGAACCCCTAGGGGTTCGCCATTCGACGGTAGGGGGTTCGCGACAAGATTTACATAATGTAGGTAATGTATTTTTAAAATTATCTATACAGTGTAATCTTCTAAACTGCATTTACAGGATAAGTATGTCAATCTGGCAATTTTCCTTTTTCTAATCTTTTAATTTCTACCAATTTTATGGTACATCTACTATTCTAAAAGTGGAGTTGACAGCTCTGGCTTGCGCAGTATTTATTTGTTTTATTTATTGTTACTTGTGCATTTGAGGTGGGGGGGGGGGTGTTAGGGGTTCGCTGTCTTCTAGAAACTTTAACAGGGGTACGTGGCACCATAAGTTTGAGAAACCCTGCTCTAGAGCATAAAACAAATTGGGTCTTATACAAATGCACTAATTGAATGTGCCCAAGATCAAATCAATGATGTCTTCAATGCACTGCAATACTTAATACCGCAGAAGAAGACTTCAAACGTCATCTCACAAAATTAACATCTTCACATTTGAAATATTTCTTTTTTACATTTGAAATATTTAAGTTGGACAATGGTTTAGAAGATAGGAATGTAATTGTCAATTTTCGCGCGATGCTTCTGAGCCACACACTCACTGATCCACACTACGTTGCGGCACTCTTGCTCCTTCAGCTTCAGGTAAGAGTAGAAGACTCCAAAGTGGAATTGTTGGAGGAACGCAAACACATTCAGGTTCACCTGGAGACAAGATAATTTTCTTTTGTCATTATACTTGTGTCATGTCAATTAGTGACTAAAATAATAATTTGTGGTGTCAGTTTATTTTTTGAGGGCTGAATTGAAAACCATTTTGAGGTCAAAATAACAAGTTTCAATAGATATAGGATATATATCTATTTTAGATGCTTTCGACAACATTTAAGGTGATTTAGGTGAAGGGACCACTCAGATGCTGTAGTGCATGAGACATATTTTTAGACAGAGTAGGCTTGCCCATCATCTATACCATCCTCTCAGCTTCTTTGGCTCAGCACTTTGCTAACAGTGAAGGAAAAGGAAACTTGCAGCCTAGATAATATGTAATAAAGTTACTGACATCTACTCTATGCAGCTACTTGTATGCAACTGTAATGCATGGGCTCTGCACAAATTAAGTTTCATCTCAACTAAATACTCTCACAAATGATAATAAATAAGGCTTACCTCATGTTCGAAGAACTTGTCCTCCAATGTTTTGTCTCCAACATTGCTACCAGCACCTTCGAACAGGGCAGAGTATTCTGCATAGTACTCTGCAACCGCCTTCACTTGCTCATAGTCATCAGCTCGAGCCAGGGCTGCCAGCCCATCAGGGTTCAATTTGCCGCAGCGAGGGTAAAGCTTGGAGCGGTCATCCTTAGATAACTCTGTGCCAAAAGAGTTGATGGTGATGATGATAGCCCTGCGGTCAGCTTCAAACTGAAAAAAAGCAACATACTCTAACTTAAATCTTCAGACAACTAATCTGCTTATGGATCATGAGACTGATGAATAAGAAGTAGACTAGTGAGCAAATATTATTAGGGCAGTTACCGCAAGAATTTCACACATAACATCAGCAGTAGTCCCGCCAATTTGTTTGCAGAATTCATAGAAAGCCTCCAAGTAGGCCTTGTAGAGTGTGTTACGAATGATCTCAATGTTCATCTCATCCAGATCTTGCTCACTGATGCAGTCGACGAAGAATGGAGCCAGCGGTGTGTCAACCAAGACTGCATTGTACAACTCTGCAGGGGTTGCAGCCACATGGATGGCTTCCATCTGCTCAAATGAACCCAGAGGGTGGCACTTGGGGATCAACTCTGAAATAGGCCTTTGGTGCAGAGTGCCAGTGATCAACAGAATGATGTTGTCAATCATGTAGCTGTAAGTGATAAAGTCCAAGAATGTGGACAAAGGTTCCACAGAGTGGTTCCTCAAGTGTTGAAACTCAATGACGAGCTTCTCGCGAAGCTTATCGTCGATTGTTGACACGGAAAGAGGACTGGGCTCGTTCGCCAAGAAGGTTCCATAGTCGGTGCCTTGCAAGTGAAGTTTCAAGTCTGAAATCATGTTACAAAGTTATTTTTGTCGTCATCTAAGTACACAAATAAATATCTAAGTCAGGGACTGAGCCAAGTACCTTCTAATGTTTCGCACTGGACCAAATTCAAGTAATCGGATTGCCTCAGGATCCCACACTTGAAACCGCGGCACAAGCCTTCCAGATAACCGGAGTCGATGTTAAAAATACATCCTTTCATCTTGAAGCTAGTCCTCTTCGCGTTCTTTGGAGTAATTTCACAAAAGCTTCCCTACAATGGAAGAACACCAAAGCACCACCAAAGACACAAAAATTGGGAGGAAACAAGTCGATCATTCATTGATCATATGATCTGTCCATAGACAAAGTTTTTTTTTTGTCCTATTTTTTCCTTTATGGAAAAGGCTAAGAGCTTAAGCCCATACCGCCTGGTCTCTTATTTTAATTTCTTTTCTTCTCTTCATATTGATTGAGGCTAAAAGCCTTGTCTTTCCGTAGGTATTTTCTTCAATCTTTATTGTATATTCGAGGCACAAAGCCTTGTCTAACGTATTTATTCTTTAACTTCATAATCCAGTATGTTTAGGTCAATCCGTATTGTCAAATCAGGTATGTATTTTCCTCCAGTATTTATAGGTCACATCCGAGTTGTCAAATCAGGTAATATAGGTCTATTCCGGTGTATTATTATTTTTCAAATAACTCCAATGGTATTCTTGATAAAATTATAAATAGGGTAAAATGCTTCGTTATTCTTAATGAGATCCTGAATAGAGCGCGGGACATCCAGGGCTTCTTTGTAAATGCTTTGTAAATGTCAATAAGCTGTCAATATTGTATGTTGAATTGACATTTCATTTTTTTAGCATACGTATTTTATTGTCTTAAAGGAAACTAGATACAAAATAAAACGACCCATATTTTTTTATTTTCTGAAACACGCACGTTTTCTTATATTTTTTAAATTTTAAAGTTTAAAATATTTATACCGGAAGTGACGAAACAACGAGGCTCACAATATGTTTTCTTTTGCCTAACATCCTAAAAAAACATAGTTACAAAATGTCATTTTAGTATTGCCAGGGCCATGTTAAAAAACAGTTTCTGTATTTTTTTAACATCTGCAAATATGTTTTTCTTTTATACAATTAAATCAGCTTAGTTCAATTCATCGTCCCTTATTTATGTAGTTGTTCCTTTTTTTAAATGCACTTTGTGTTGGCAAAGCCTTTATCTGCGTTCGGAGTGTTTTTGCTGCCAGTTTGTTACTTTTGTAGCTACTTTTTCAAGGTTATTTATAATGGTAAGTATGGTAACCCTGATACTTATGTTGTGTGGCTTGCTAGATTTTTTTTTTATCGTGGCACAGGCATGTTCACTGAGAGCCATGGTGTGACGTCATCAGCGTATTTTTGTGTTTTTACCATTTTCTCGGAAATGCAACCACAGAAAAAACTAAAATAATTTTTTACGTGCTTTACAAAGCCAAATCTCGAAATGGTTTTCGAATTAGAGCTCTATACAATTTTGAAATGTTGTCAATTGAGGGCAATCAAAAAATATATGAATTAGAGATTGGTTTTCAGAATTACAAAATGTACAATTTGGGGAAGGAATCATTTTCAATCTATGTAAATGGTCATTAAATCTGCCATGTCCAATTCTCAAACGACAAATTGTTGTGTAAAAGTTTCTATGTACATATTTTCCGACGATAAACCATGGTCTCTTAATGTCCGAGTTAATATAGCTGTACCATTTTCCTTTTATTTGTGTCGTTTCTCTCCAATGAAGCATCCATTGATGTTTAATATTCGTTCTAATTTAATGTCGGTTTTGCAATCTGAAGCTGGCAACTTAATGTTCTTGACAGGTATTTGGTGAATATTGGGTTTTTTTATTATAGAGCTGGCAACACAGAGAAAATAATCACTACGTTTTAAGAGACGGGACTATGAAGGAAAAAAAAATGTATGAAAACTGAAACGTGCATACAGAATCAATACCAACCTAATAAAAAATCCGAAAATAGTTTGACACTCCGGTAGTGCCAACATGAGCATAAAATTGTGGTTGTAGGGTTGGGATACTCCTAGCCTGATATTTTTTATCGATTATTTATGCTTGCTACATAGGTACTGCTTTGGTGACAACTTGAGCAACTGCTCCTAACTCCTCCTGCTGAAGCTTGTAGTGTAACGTGAATTAGATATATGAAATTATAAGCAAAGTACACAAAAATATCTTTATTTAAGTACACCACACTAAATTATAATACACTATTTGTGACTCCAGTTCAATATACAATAACATATAATATTAAGTTACAATGGGTTAACAAGGCCCAATTTTAACAAACAGAAATAAAACCTTATGTTTAACACCACGAAGAAAAAACTGTTTAAAAGAAAAACTATTTCGCGAACCAAATAAATTAAATTTTACAAGCTTCTATGACGATAGTTTATTTTCTGGACCAATTCACTAACCTTTATTTTAGACCACTATTAACATGACTGAGAGTTTGTATTCACACTTTTTGCAAATTCGATCTGTAGATATGTATCTTAGCTGGTGAAGCTTTTCAATAGGCACATGGATTAAATCTCTATTTCCTGTTGCTGCTACCCAATGTCTACATCTGAAATAGATAATAGATTTTTAATTTATATCAAGAGAATTTAGGTAAACATTTCATACACACCCAACGGTACCACAAACACACTTGTGGCATGGAAATTCAGACGCAGATCCGAATTACTACATAAAATCAATCAATTTTATATCCTTTGAATAAATTTCAAAATTATCGATAATTGACGCCCAACACTACTGTTTCCCTTTTACCGCCAAGAAATATATGAAAATGAAAATTTGTTATTTAGACCTTAAGTATGAATAGACATGTAATCATAACGAAAGCAAATAATGTTCTGTTCTCACCGATCTTCATTCAGAGGAAATTTTGCCATGAAAATACGTTTTGCACTGCCCGTTCGATGTGTTTATTGATGGCATATTTCGCACTTAATTTTACTCATTTTCTCACTGCACTTCGTTTATCGTCGTAGATATTCCTATTCCTGTAACGTGAAAAACTTTCTCTGCGTAGATATCAAAATAAAACTTACAAAAACATTTTTTTGTTGTGAAAAGACAAAATGACAAACGACTGACAGGCTAGAAAATAGGTGACAGCTACCCAAATGACGAGACGTATAATACCTCTAAGTTTGAAAGCGGCCAGTTACAATGTGCATACCTGAATTTCCGCGTTCTCCGTATTTGATAGTGTTAAAGCCGCCATTAAATTGCATGCACGTTTCATACAATCACTTTTTTCTAAGAGAGTTGCGCCAGACTGGCTGGCAAGTTTATCAGCGAGTTCGTGTATGTGTTTTGTGCAGTGCAGTGAGTCCATAAAGCAGAATTGAATTGAATTCAGCTGTAAAAGCTGTGATAAACAAAACAATATTTAGTACGTGCAAAACATTGGGATTGATAGAGAATTGACATGGAAAAATCAGGTAAACGTAAGCATTCGCCTTCAGACTCTGATAGTGCCGAAGAAACTAGGAAGAAAGACTTAAAAGAACGCGACGAGTTCACCACAAGACTGAGAAAACGTGATGAAGATAAAGTTAAGAAGGTTGCTGAAGCAAACAAAAGGTCATACGAAGATGCGGCGAAGCGGCTGAAGTTAGAAGCCCAAGACCGCGAAAAGATACTTCCCAAGCTGCGTGTTCAGTCTCGACGCAAATATCTAGAGAAAAGAAAGGACGACAAAGTTATTGAACTAGAAGCTGACATTGCTGATGATGAATACTTGTTTGATGAAAGCATGTAAGTTACTTTGAATATATCCTCCTAGCCGTGTTCGGCCATAGCGACCGCATACAGGACTCTCATTTCTTTATGGTTGAGGGTTTCGCTGGTGTGCCCTCAGGTGACTGGTGTAGCCGATCTTGGCTCGGAAAGTGCGAGCACATTGGGCGCACGTCAAGACACTAGTTCTAGACACTTCTACTACTTCACTTCTCTAGATAGTAACATTACATTATGTCTAGTGTCGGTTCTGTGCCTTATAATAAATTATATCATTCAGTAAAATTCGCAAATACGTATAGGTAATAAACTGTCACTTGAACTCCTTTTTCAGACTCACAGAACGAGAGAAGAAAGAAAGGGAACACAAAAAAACAATACTTCAACTGGCTAAGGACCATGAGAAGGCAAGAGAACTTGAAAATGTACAGAGATATCATATGCCTCGGGATCTAGGCAAGGGAGAGAAAGGTTTGTTGCATTACAATGTTTCCTTTGTAAACCAATTATTTCAACTATGTGAATTAGGTACTTAAAACTTGTTGCTCTAACTTTTACAGGAGAGTACATTGAAGTGGATGAAAATGAAAAGCTACCAAACTCGGAACAGAGAAAATGGGAACAAGAACAGATAAAATCTGCATTCTTTAAGTTTGGTGCTAAAGATGCTAAAGCCCAGGATGAATATGAGCTGTTGCTGGATGAACAAATAGACTTCATCCAGGCACTGCAGTTGGAAGGCAACAAGGAAAAGAAAGAAAATGAAGAGAAGTCAGAGTATCAGAAAATACGCATGACTATAGAAGAGACTAAAAAGTCACTTCCTGTCTTCCCATTCCGGCAACCTCTGATTGAGGCAATAAGGAACTACCAGATATTGATTGTGGAAGGAGAAACAGGTTCCGGAAAGACAACACAGATACCCCAATACCTGCATGAAGCTGGCTTCACTGATGATGGCAAGAAAATTGGTTGCACCCAACCAAGAAGAGTGGCTGCCATGTCTGTAGCAGCAAGGGTTGCCCAAGAAATGAATGTCAAACTTGGGAATGAAGTAGGATACAGCATTCGATTTGAAGACTGTACTTCCGATAGAACCGTTATCAAGTACATGACTGATGGTACTTTACATAGAGAGTTTCTATCAGAACCTGACTTGGCATCCTACAGTGTCATGATCATTGATGAGGCTCATGAGCGCACATTACACACGGACATTCTATTTGGTCTTGTGAAAGATATAACAAGATTTAGACCTGATTTGAAGTTACTCATCTCAAGTGCGACACTAGATGCAGAAAAGTTCTCTACATTCTTTGATGATGCCCCTATATTCAGAATACCTGGCAGGAGGTTTCCTGTTGATATTTATTATACTAAAGCTCCTGAAGCTGACTATGTGGATGCATGTGTGGTGTCTGTATTACAAATTCATGCCACACAACCACTTGGTGACATTCTAGTATTTCTCACTGGCCAGGAAGAAATTGAAACTTGCGTGGAAATGCTTCAGGAGAGGACAAAGAGACTGGGCAAAAAGATCCGAGAACTAGTGATATTGCCAGTCTATGCTAACTTGCCAAGTGACATGCAAGCTAAAATATTTGAGCCCACACCTGAAGGAGCCAGGAAAGTTGTCCTGGCTACAAATATTGCTGAGACCTCTTTAACAATAGACAACATTATCTATGTCATTGACCCAGGGTTTGCCAAGCAGAATAATTTTAACTCTAAAACTGGTATGGAGAGTTTGATGGTTGTGCCAATTTCTAAAGCATCTGCTAATCAAAGAGCTGGCAGAGCTGGTCGGGTAGCCCCTGGGAAATGTTTCAGGCTTTACACTGCTTGGGCTTACAAATATGAACTTGAAGACAACACAGTACCCGAAATTCAAAGAATAAACTTGGGCAATGCAGTCCTAACACTAAAAGCATTAGGAATCAATGATCTGATACATTTTGACTTTCTTGACCCTCCTCCTCACGAGACATTAGTGTTGGCTCTAGAACAGTTGTATGCGTTAGGGGCTTTGAACCATCATGGTGAACTTACAAAGGCTGGAAGGAGAATGGCAGAGTTTCCAACTGATCCTATGTTAGCAAAGATGCTGTTAGCTAGTGAAAAGTAAGTGTACCAATGCTTGTGGAGTTCTTAAATAAGTTTTGCTTGTTTATGAGTATCTTAATCTTTGATTATTTCAGGTATAAATGTTCAGAGGAGATTGTGAGCATTGCAGCAATGTTATCTGTGAACAGCTCAGTGTTCTACCGGCCCAAGGATAAGATCATTCACGCTGACACTGCAAGGAAGAATTTTTTCCATCTCACAGGGGACCACATGACTCTCATGAATGTCTACAACCAATGGGTTGAGTCTGACTACTCAGTACAATGGTGCTATGAAAATTTCATTCAGTATAGGTAAATTAAGGTGATTTTTGAAGTCTTATGTAACTCCTAGGATTCTATAAACAGCATTAATTTTAACAATATTGTGATGTCTTTACAGGTCCATGAAGAGAGCTAGGGATGTGCGAGAACAGCTGGTGGGCCTCATGGAGAGAGTGGAGATAGAAATGCTATCTGGGGCAGCAGAAGATGCCAATGTACGCAAAGCCATAACAGCAGGGTACTTCTACCACATTGCAAAGTTTTCTAAAGGCGGCCATTACAAAACTGTAAAGCATAATCAGGTAAGTTAGGTCAACAAACTTTTATAACCTGAACTTTCCACTTAACAATAACTGATTAGTAATAACTATCAATTTAACTTCTGTTACAGACTGTAATGGTACATCCAAACAGTGCCTTATTTGAAGAGTTGCCGCGATGGGTGATCTACCATGAACTAGTGTTTACTTCAAAGGAGTTCATGAGACAAGTTACTGAGATAGAAAGTAAATGGCTGCTCGAGGTCGCCCCCCATTATTACAAGTCTAAGGAACTGGAAGATTCTACAAACAAGAAGATGCCTAAAACTTTAGGAAAATCTGCTAATAGTAAATAATAAAGCGACATTGGAAACAAGAGTTTTATTTTGCATATAAATATGTACTCACATGGAATACATCAACTGTCTTTTGCAGTCCTTGCGAAACTAAATTACACTACTAGAAGTATAACTAAAAATCGGACACTCTCCCCTTTCTTTCCCAGTCTCCATATCTAGTTGGCTCTGGGCCTCTGGGACCTCCCACCTCTCCAGTGTTAGGGTTGGTATTATCGGGCCAGGGCGGCAGTGGGTCGGCGATTGACTGTGGCGCCGCCGCTTGCACTCCGAGGTCCGTGATTGGAGTGGTTTCTCTCAGTTTCTTTCTGAATTCTGCAAGTCTCTTAGATTCTTTCGCTTCAGCTTCTTTGACGGTCTCTGAATTTGCCTCGTGGGACCGTTTGTTTGCTGATAGTAAGGGTATTAAACCATTCCGACCTGAAATGTGATAATCTTGCGTAATTATTGAAATTTCAAAGTGGACCAATATGAAGCTTGTGTTTGAAAATTTAAATACAACCTCTGTTTTGAGCACATGCGTAAAGAGGACGCAGCATTTTTTGTGTTTAATCTCTTGTTTTATTATCGGTAAACTTTACAAGGAAAACCAATAAAACAGAAATATACGATTTAAAATTCACGTCACAAGTTCACAAAACATTGAAAATACAGCTGAGATGTGTGTGACAGCAAGGGGTCACTATATTGTACGACCCGATAACGTACAGCCAATAATGCACAGCCCAATAATTCGTGCCCAAGCGACACCAATTATTGGGGTGTGCATTATTGCCCGTACGTTATTTATCGGGTCGCGCAATATCGGTACGGACCAATAATGCACGCACGATTTTGTATAACCAATAATTCGCGTCCATATCGGTGCCCCGTTCACATATGATTAGCGCATTTTACTTGACATGAAATCAGCAGTTGAGCTTAGGATTCGTTTAGAAATTTATTCCATAATCTAGGTGGTTTTTGACATTCATTCATTCAATTCAAAAAACCGAATGTAATTTCTGAACTTCCAAAAGGGTGTCGCACAAACTAATAAATAATAAATCCCTATTAATGGGTACCTATTCTTCTTCAAGGTGATTGACGGCTTTGGCTCAGCTGAGACTTAAAACGAAAGACGCATTTTTCAGTGTGAGAAACAGATTACTTGTGGGTGCTGGCGTGTCAGCCATTACAACTGATTGTAATGCCTAAATTAAAATGCTCGAAACCAAGTTTCGTTGCCTACGCCTTCATCCCGGCACCGCCATCCTTCCTGAAGCCGGTTCCCGTACCAAATCTATCAATGGAGAGATGAGCCAGGTTCATAAACCTACATGTAACAGCTGCTGAGTTGTCTGCGAAGTTTCAAATGTATTGTCCACATAACTTCTCGTCCCGCAATTATCTTCACCAGTCTATCACGAGCGCTCTGGCTGAGGCCTGTCATACTTTCTTATTCATTAACTCTACTAATAAACTCAATAGTATTTTATACACAGTAATAGTATTTTATACTCTAAGAAAGAAACTAGACTATTCAATAAACTATAGTGTAATTTAACTACCCTAGAATAGGTGTCAATGGACACCTTATAATTTCACAGAATTTTTCTTTCAACCATTTAGGTAAGTACTGGTCCATAATCCATAAGGAGAAGTGTATCTTTTTTTTATGAACAATAAATATTTGTTATCTTCAAGGCCGACTTGCACCACTTTCTTAAATGTGGCTTAAACAGCATTTAACTACAATTCTTCTTACAGAAGTCGATGTGAACGGTGACTTAAGTGACATTTATATACTTTTATTTATGTTAAATACTTATTATTGTTTCTTTGCTAAGAGATTTGACTACACAAATTAATATAATTCCTCAGCTGCTTGCGTGATAGACATACATATAGTAACAATAGAACTGAATTAATACTATCACTTTGCAATGTAAGGAGTGTTTTCCTCGATGAGCAATGTTACTTTAATGTCTTTAAAAATATATTGCAAAATAGGAGATAGTGCAAACTAGGAGAAAATAGGAGATAACGCTATTTTAGAGGTCGTAAATAGTTTTTTTTTCATTCTAAGCTAATTTGGTAATAAAATTAAACGTAAGTAGGTATTAAATATTTTATTTAACTTCATTACATACTCCTTTTCGTTTTCAATGACACAATACTGACATGTTATCACCACAGTGGCAAATAATTTTAAATGACAGCTAAGTCAATGATCAACTTATGTGCCTACCATGAATAAAGGAGTACTAGGAAAAAATCAATCTTAGTGTTGTCTTCAATTTAATAAATTTGTATCAACAAACAGCTTATGTGCTACTGTGCCAACGACAAGCTTTACTGCTTGCTGTTCTTCTTCTTCGTCTTTGAATTCCGGGAAGCTTGGGCAACGGCTCCATCCATAGACCGACTTTAATGGGCGGCCAGCCATAGTCAATAAACGTGGCCTCCTTTCTAAGTGATCGTTGGCTACCAATTCATTTCGTGTTCCACGGAAGACTAGGTGAGAGCTTGCTGGTCAGGCATGAAGGCTACTATAGACTAGCTTAGATTTCATCTGAAATTTTATAAGATAGTTTAACTCAAACATAAAAGTAGTGTACAGTCAGAACAACTTCATCCTCGTCGCCTGTTAACTTGTAAAGCCTCCTTAGCCGTGATATTAATTATATGTGCTACTATTTAACATTTTTTCACGTTTCTAACCCTGTATCCGGGAGATGGGGCGCCCAACTCGAACCAAAATATGAGCTTCAAAGCTAAATATTTAATAAGTTTGAAAACGGATCCCTAAATCGAAAAAATGTTTTCCCACATTTTCATTGTATGTGGGGTGTAGGCGAGAAATTGGATACCTAATTTAGGTGCAGAGGAAGCACGCAAAAAAATTAAGATTAATTACATCGGGAATTTTTTACGGTAGCTTTTATGCATTTTTTTAGTCTGTACTGTTGCGCCAGCAAGTCACCGGCACTGCATTGTAACCACAGATTGTAATATGGATAATCCTTTACGGAACGCTCTCGCTCAAGATGGAGCACCACGAGCCTTAGCAGTCATACGTAGGTTGGTCTGAGAACTTATCTCCAACCATAATCCGGCTGATATTGTTTGTCTTACGCTTACTTATCTATCAGCTTACGTATAAAAATATTAAGCTTTAAAACACCTACTTAATCTGATGCGTAAACAGAAACATGTCTGACAATTATTTTATATTTATTTTGAACGCAGCTTTGAAAATAAGTAAATCAAATTAGCTTCTGTAAACGAGGCACCACTCTATCAAGTGATTTTCTTGTCTGTGGTTGGACACGGATTATTGCCCCGTACCGATTTTGTACAGCCCGATAATGCGCACCCCAATAGTGTACAGCCAATAATCCGTGTACATGTGCACGGATTATTGCCTGTACATTATCGGGGTGTGCGTTATTAGGACGTGCGTTATTGCCTCCCAATCAAACTGACAAACAATACTGTAAAATTCAAGAGTGGTATTTGTATTTTATATATCGACGGTTAAAAGGATATAGGGTATAAGCGACAAAAACCAAATTGTTCAGGAGAGCAATTTAAAGTTTGAAATTTCAGAAAAATGGACATAACTTTTTTATTTATTATCATAATGTAAGGATGGAAACAGCTCTAAACTCAAAAAAAATACGAGCATTAATTAACATTTTATTTTTTTTCATTCGACGTTGTTTTATGTACTTTATATGTCGCTTAACTCAATTGAACGTATTTTTTATATGAGGTAATTCGGCATATGTTACATCTACAAATAAAAAAACGAAGAGTATAGAAGACTAAGCTACATTTGGTTTCCGTATACCAAGAGTTAATAGAGCATAAGTCACATGCCTGTTGAATAATTAAAATAGGTAAAGAAGGATACATGACGATTCAAACCATTGTGACAAAAGGTAATGAAGCACAAGAAACGGTGCTTAGCAAAAACATCGTGAGGATGTCAGACATTAGTGACACCGAAAGTGAGTTGAATAAAAGGTAATATGGTGCTTCCACACATCAAGATTTTTAGGCCAAGAGGAAAACAAGAACATCCAACACATGACATTACCTGGGAGATTAGTAATGCGGATTAAACGTCACGTCCTACAAATAATAGATTCACAACCAACATGATTGTCCTTTAAAATGAGACTTAAGTAACTGCATACGTTAGAGGATGTCAGTTTCATCATCATAGTTCGTACCAGATTACTTACCTACATTAGGTATGATTTTGTAATTATTATCTGACCTAATAAGGTCAATTGAGCGATCAAATTAAAAGTTAGATTCGTTTTTTTTTCACTGTTTATATAAAAAAAACACAATTATAAAAGAAAAAAGTATTTTTCATAATGTACTCCTCTACGTAGTAACAGAAAGAAAGTCGTAACTTAACTTAATGACAATAACATAATATACCCAAGTGTGAAGTGAGAAGTTAGGTATTAATTACTACTACTTATAAAAATACTGTAAAAGGTACCTTAAAAATAAAAGTTTTTCTAAACATAATTAGTACAACATAGCACTACGTACTTAGAAACTTTAACATAACAATAAAAGCCTTCAAAAAAACAATAAAAAAAGTATTTTGTAGTATTTACTCAATTCAATTCAATTCAAATATTTTTATTCATTATAAAAACAGAATGTTCACTCATTGAACGACAGAGTTGTTATTGTTAAAGTTGTTAGTTTCACAACCGATAAATTATGTAAAGAAGAAACCAACATAGAAACTCCACATGTATTCATTTCAAAACACGTTTCAACTCAATTAACAGAGTTTTCAATTTAAAATATTAGTCATGAATGTGTTGAACACTAGTCACAATGATTGAATCGTCCTGTATTAAATATTATTGTTTAATGCCAAACATCTTCGTCTTCTAGATAATCCTTGATGTTATAGCAAGCTTTTTTGAGTGTTAAGAAGTATTAAGTATTAATTTTTTGCAAGTCTAAATCATGGAAATGACAATTTGTGTTTACTTCCAGCATTAACACTATGATGGGCGCCAACATTTTTCGAAGTCTTTGATATTTTTTCTAACGTACATAATATTTTCATAAATATATTGACATGCAACTGTTAAGATATTGGTTTCTTTAAAGAAATCTCTTAGCGAATCCCTACTACCTAACTTGTAAATAAATCAGATGGCTCTCTTCTGCAAGATGAAGATAGTCTCAATGTCTGCTGCCCGGTCCCATAGTAGGATACCGTAGGTCATAATACTATGGAAGTAACTAAAATAAACAAGCCTAGCAGTTGCAACGTCAGTGAGTTCCCTAATTCTTTTCACTGCATATGCTGCAGAGCGATGTGGACCCCATTGTAGTTTTGCATCGATTATGATGCGCAGAAATACAGTATCCTCTACAAATTCTAGTTTATCATTTACAATTACTATGTTGTTCTCAAATAATCTTACGTTAGGTAAGGTAAACTTTATAAATTTTGTCTTTTTGGAATTTACCAGCAGATTATTTGTTGTGAACCATTTAGAACTTGCGAGAGAGCATTATTTGCATCGTCAAGATTATTTTCTTGTCTCCTTATTTCAAAAATTTTAGACATTTTTTGTACCATAAACGGTAAATCACTTACGTAGACTAGGAAAAGGAACTCCCCTAAGATAGATCACTGTGGGACTCTTATTTTAACAAGTGAACCCGAGGATTTAATACGATTTACGTGTGCTTTTTGAACCCTTCCTGTTAAATACGATCTTAAAAGATTTAAACCTACACCCTTTATTCCGTAGTTGTTTAATTTTAAGAGTAGCGTTTTGTGGTCTACACAATCAAATGTTTTTGATAAATCACAAAATATGCCTACAGCATCCTTGTGATCCTCCTACTTGCTGAAAATATGCTTAAGTAACATGACTCCGGAGTCTGTCTATGTGCTGACTATGAAGGAGTTGGTAACTATTGAAATGCGTAAGTAATTGATCTAAGATCATCATCATCATCAGCCACTTGACGCCCACTGCAGAACATAGGCCTCCCTCATGGTTTTTCAAGCTTCAAACATAACCATGAGGGGTTTTGCTATAATCGCCACGCCTGGCAGGCGGGTTGGCGATCGCAGTATGCGGTTGGAATAAAAAGACGCTGCTGCCCGTCTCCTGGTAATTTAATTCCTTAGTCGCCTTCTACAACATCCACGGAAGGTAATGGAGTGACCGTATTCTTAATGATGAAGATGATCTTCTCAAATATTTTACTTAATACTGGTAGTACTGAGACGGATCTAGAATTGGTTGGATCGTGTTTATCACCTCTTTTAAATAAGGGTACTAGTCTACTATATTTCATGAGGTCCGAAAATACTCCCTCATCTACACATTTATTGAAAATTTTTGCTAACGGCAAAGCTAGGATATGTATCACTTAACTAACAATGTTTACTGATATAGGTACCCGTTTTTTTTTTAATTCAATAATTTAAATTTTTTAGCAACGTTATGGGGCTCAATGAAATTAAATGAGAAATCGTGTTCGTACGAGGAGACATGGTCTTTTAATAATGTTGCTGCACGATCAGGTGAGGATTCTAACGGAGCTATAGTTACGATTGGAACATTAGTGAAGAACTGTTCGAATGCTGCAGCGATGTCTTCATTTGTCGTTATTATTTTGTCACCTATATTAAGCAAAATATCTCTTACCCGTTTCTCTATTTATTATTGTCCAAGTTGTCTTAATTTTATTTGGTGATTGTAATATTTTATTCTTTTTATGATCGCACTGGCTGTTTTCCGCAACTTTGTTCGCGTGGTAATTTTTATGTGTATTTTTACGGGATAAAAAATAGCCTATGTGCTAATCCAGACTATAATTTATCTCTGTGCAAAATTTAATCTGGATCCATACATACAAACTTTCCCGTTTATAATATTAGTATGGATTTAGCTTTATGACAGACGGCCTTAAATAATTTTGAATATTTTTTTACTTTTACTTACAACTAATTAAGCTACTAACAATGACGAAATTTTATTTTGAAATTTAAGAATAATTATAATATTTCTTAAAAAATACAATAATCGATCTCAAAATGTGGTAGGTAGGTACCACATTAAAATAAAGCAGTGACTTCGCGGCCGACAGATTTTGGGATAAGCGACTCGCTAAACAGGTAACTGAGTACAATAAAGACCTGAATAGGTAATACAAAATGGCATACGCTACAATTAATAAATTGTCGTTGTAAAGTAATACGGCATAAGTAACAGAGTTGTATTATATTTGTAAATGGTAGTAGGGAATAACCGAGAGTTAAATATTAGCTAGGTTTTAGTAATTGCGTATAAGCGACCACTGTATGGTAAACTTGTTAATGGTAGTAGGGTATAACCGACAGTTCAATATTAATTAGGTTTTAGTAGTTGCCTATAAGCGACAGCTGTATTGTAAACTTGTAAATGGTAGTAAGATATAACCGATGCTTAATTTTTTTGACGACAAAGGTAAAGAGACATTAGTTCCAACTTTCAAAATAGGTACTTATGGTAAAGAACCGTAAGCGCCCAGAAGCTCTACACCAGTAGGAAGTAAAAATACCTTACCGACTAGAGGCCAAAAATGATGCCATTTTTACAGGGGTACAAGCGCTTTTAAGTAAAAAAAAGCCTAAAACTCGGTAGGTTACACCAAAACGACCTTTAAAAACGCAGTTTTTTGCTTGGGATCAAGCGACAATAAAGTCATTGTAGAGCCGTGAGAGTAAGCGCATTCGACGCAGAATTTTTTTTTAAGTAAGATGGCATTCAAAACTCATTTTAGGCCAAAATGTCGCTTATCCCCTATTATATAGGGTATAAGCGACAAAAACCAAATTGTTCAGGAGAGCAATTTAAAGTTTGAAATTTCAGAAAAATGGACATAACTTTTTTATTTATTGTCATAACGTAAGGATAGAATAAGCTCTAAACTCAAAAAAAATACGAGCATTAATTAACATTTTATTTTATTTGATTCGACGTTGTTTTATGTACTTTTATGTCGCTTAACTCAATTGAACATATTTTTTATATGAGGTAATTCGGCATATGTTACATCTAAACATAAAAAAACGAAGAGTATAGAAGACTAAGCTACATTTGGTTTCCGTATACCAAGAGTTAATAGAGCATAAGTCACATGCCTGTTGAATAACTAAAATAGGTAAAGAAGGATATAAGACGGTTCACACCATTGTGACAAAAGGTAATGAAGCACAAGAAACGGTGCTTACCAAAAACATCGTGAGGATGTCAGACATTAGTGACACCGAAAGTGAGTTGAATAAAAGGTAATATGGTGCTTCCACACATCAAGATTTTTAGGCCAAGAGGAAAACAAGAATATCCAACATATGACATTACCTGGCCGATTAGTAACGCGGATTAAACGTCACGTCCTACAAATAATAGATTCACAACCAACATGATTCTCCTTTAAAATGAGACTTAAGTAACTGCATACGTTAGAGGATGTCAGTTTCATCATCTACGTTCGTACCAGATTACTTACCTACATTAGGTACGATTTTGTAATTATTATCTGACCTAATAAGGTCAATTGTGCGATCAAATTAAAAGTTACATTCGTATTTTTTTCACTGTTTATATAAAAAAAAACACAATTATTAAATAAAAAAGTATTTTTCATGCTTCATTATTTGTTCGTCCCACTGGCTGTGGAAACGATGGGAGTATGGGGGGATGAGGGAAGAGTTTTCGTAAGAGAAATCGGTCGGCGCTTGAGAAGTCGTGGGTATGACCATCGTTCCGGGGCATACCTGATGCAGAGGATTTCCCTGGCGGTGCAGCGGGGGAACGCTGCTAGCGTCATGGGAACTTTTGGATCAGGCGTGTCCCGGGGCGGTATATTTAATTAGTTTAATTTAATATTTAGTTTACTCCTTAGTTACAAAATGTATGTGTGTAATATTTAGTTAAGTTATTAAAATGTAACAACCCTAAAACTAGTGGAATGCAATAAACATGTGATTTTTCATATTGTACTTGTGTAACAAAAGGAAAGTCGTAACATAACTTAATGACAATAACATAATATACCCATGTGTGAAGTGAGTAGTTAGGTATTAATTACTACTACTTATAAAAATACTGTAAAATGTACCTTAAAAATAAAGGTTTTTTCTAAACTTAACAGATACAACATAGCACTACGTACTTAGAAACTTTGACATAACAATAAAAGCCTTCAAAGCAACAATAACAAAAGTATTTTGTAATATTTACTCAATTCAAATATTTTTATTCATTGTAAAAACAGAATGTTTACTCAATGAACTTCAGAGTTCTTATTGTTAAAGTTGTTAGTTTCACAATTAATAGATAATGTGGGGAAGAAACTAATAAATAAACTCCACATTTATTCTTTTCAAAACACTTTTTTACTTAATTAACAGAGTTTTCAACTTAAAATATTAGTCATGAATGTGTTGAACACTAGTCACAATGATTGAATCGTCCTGTATTAAATATTATTGTTTAATGCTAAACATCTTTGTCTTTTAAATAATCCTTGATGTTATAGTAAGCTTTTTGCACAGAGTGTTAAGAAGTATTAAGTATTAACTTTTGCAAGTCTAAATCATGGAAATGATAATTTGTGTTTATTTCTAGTACTAACATTATGATGGCCGCCAACATTTTTCGAAGTCTTCGATATTTTTTCTAACGTACATAATATTTTCATAAATATATTGACATGCAACTGTTAAGATATTAGTTTCTTTAAAGAAATCTCTTAGCGTATCCCTACTACCTAACTTGTAAATAAATCAGATGGCTCTCTTCTGCAAGATGAAGATAGGGTCAATGTCTGCTGCCCGGCCCCATAGTAGGATACCGTAGGCTGTGGACCCCATCGTAGTTTTGCATCGATTATGATGCGCAGAAATACAGTATCTTCTACAAATTCTACTTTTTTATTTACAATTACTGTGTTGTTCTCAAATAATCTTCCGTCAGGTAAGGTAAACTTTATAAATTTTGTCTTTTTGGAATTTAGCAGCAGATTATTTGCTGTGAACAATTTAGTACTTGCAAGAGCATTATTTGCATCGTCATGATTATTTTCTTGTCTCCGTATTTCAAAAATAAAGCAGCAAATAACACTATCTTAGACATTTTTTGTACCATAAACGGTAAATCACTTACGTAGACTAGGAAAAGGAACTCCCTAAGATACCTTCACAAGTGAACCCGAGGATTTAATACGTTTTACATGTGCTTTTTGAACCCTTCCTGCTAAATACGATCATAAAAGATTTAAACCTACACCCTTTATTCCGTAGGGGTTTAACTTTAACAGTAGCGTTTCGTGGTCTACACAATCCAATGTTTTTGATAAATCACAAAATATGCCTACAGCATCCTTGTGATCCTCCTACTTGCTGAAAATATGCTTAAGTAACATGACTCCGGAGTCTGTCGTATTCCGCCCTTTAGTAAAACCGAATTGCTGACTATGAAGGAGTTGGCAGCTATTGAAATGCGTAAGTAATTGATCTAAGATCATCATCATCAGCCACTTGACGCCCACTGCAGGACATAGGCCCCCCTATTGTTTTTCAAAGCTTCAAACATAACCATGAGGGGTTTTACCATAATCGCCACGCCTGGCAGGCGGGTTGGCGATCGCAGTATGCGGTTGGAATAAGAAAGTCGCTGCTGCCCGTCTCCTGGTAATTTAATTCCTTAGTCGCCTTCTACTACATCCACGGAAGGTAATGGAGTGACCCTATTCTTAATCCGGCGCCACACGGAATAAGATGATCTTCTCAAATATTTTACTTAATACTGGTAGTACTGAGACGGATCTAGAATTGGTTGGATCATGTTTATCACCTTCTTTTAAATAAGGGTACTAGTCTACTATATTTCATGAGGTCCGGAAATACTCCCTCATCTACTCGTTTATTGAAAATTTTTGCTAACGGCAGAGCTAGGATATGTATCATTGAACTAACAATTTTTACTGACATACCCCACAAGACCTCGGTTTTTTTTTTAATTCAATAATTAAAATTTTAAAATAATAAGTCTTTTAATAATGTTGCTGCACGATCAGGTGAGGATTCTAACGGAGCTGTAGTTACGATTGGAACATTAGTGAAGAACTGTTCGAATGCTGCAGCGATATATTCATTTGTCGTTATTATTTTGTCATCTATATTAAGCGAAATATCTCGGTCTCCTAATTTTTTTTTACCCGTTTCTCTATTTATTATTGTCCAAATTGTCTTAATTTTATTTGGTGATTGTAATATTTTATTCTTTTTATGATCGCACTGGCTGTTTCCCGCAACTTTGTTCGCGTGGTAATTTTTATGTGTATTTTTCCGGGATAAAAATAGCCTATGTGCTAATCCAGACGATAATCTATCTTTATGCAAAATTTCATCCGGATCCATACATACAAACTTTCGCGTTTATAATATTAGTAAGGATTTAGCTTTATGACAGCCGGCCTTAAATAATTTTGAATATTTTTTACTTTTACTTACAACTAATTAAGCTACTAACTATGACGAAATTTATTTGATAATAATAATTATAATATTTCTTAAAAAAATACAATAATCGATCTCAAAATGTGGTAGGTAGGTAGGTACCACATTAAAATTAATTCACTGCTCGTGGCCGACTGATTTTGGGATAAGCGACTCGCTAAATAGGTATCTGAGTACAATAAAGACCTGAATAGGTAATACAAATTGGCATACGCTACAATTAATAAATTATCATTGTAAAGTAATACGGCATAAGTAACAGAGGTGTATTATATTTGTAAATGGTAGTAGGGAATAACTGACAGTGAAATATTAACTAGGTTTTAGTAATTGCCTATAAGCGACAACTGTATGGTAAACTTGTTAATGGTAGTAGGGTATAACCGACAGTTCAAGATTAATTAGGATTTAGTAGTTGACTATAAGCGACAGCTGTATTGTAAACTTGTAAATGGTAGTAAGGTATAACCGATGCTTAATTTTTTTGACGACAAAGGTAAAGAGACATTAGTTCCAACTTTCAAAATAGGTACTTATGGTAAAGAAGCTTAAGCGCCCAGAAGCTCTACACCAGTAGGAAGTAAAAATACCTTACCAACTAGAGGCCAAAAGTGATGCCGTTTTTACAGGTGTACAAGCGCATTTAAGCAAAAAAAGGACTAAAACTCGGTCGGTTACACCAAAACGACATTTAAAAACGCAGTTTTTTGCTTGGGAACAAGCGACAATAAAGTCATTGTAGAGCTGTGGGAGTAAGCGCATTCGACGCAGAATTTTTTTTTAAGTAAGATGGCATTCAAAACTCATTTTAGGCCAAAATGTCGCTTATCCCCTATTACCTTTTAACCGTCGATATATATATATATATATTTGTGGATCTCTTAAGATACCAGTATTGCAGGAATAAAGCAGGAGTAATAAATAATAATAATGTGTTTTATTTATAATAGAATCGTAAGACATTTTTATAGAGCCAGATGAAAGGTTGACACACATGTTATTTTAAATATCTTTTCAGTATCCATGGTAACCAACTGAACCATAGAGTTAGTATGCCATGCATACTTCACATCCTCGGAAGTTTTTAAGAATTTAAAGATACATTCTTCAGTCCCATTCTGGAACTTAAATCTTGTAGTCTGGGCCCGAACAGAGGTTTTGTTAGCATGTCAGCCAATTGACTTTCTGACGGAACTTGATTGACATTGAAATCTCCATTACAGACACATTCCCGAACGAAGAAGTGTTTTAGCTTGATGTGCTTTGTACGCTTGTGGTAGGTACTCGTAATTCGGGTTGTGTGCGAGATAAACCGCTGACTTGTTGTCTAAGTTCAAGACGGGTTTTTCTACTTTTGTCATGTCATTGAATAATCGATTCAGCCATAAAATCTCTTGTGCAGATTCACTTGCTGCTATTATCTCCGCTTCAGTTGAAGATATAGACATCAACATGGTTGGAACTAGAAAAGGATTCGTAGTCGCTTTCATTGTGAGCTGGTTCCAGTTGTTCTACTAGTTCAACGTCTTCAGTGCTGTTGACCAAATTTTGTTGTAATGTGTTGTCGAGATTTTCGTTGCCAGATTCATTAATGCTGTCAAGGGGTGTGTCGTCTCCATCTTCAATATCATCAAAGTGTATTGTTACTTGTTTAATAAATTTGTTAATAAGTTAACCCTTAATAAGGCGCGAGCCAGTAGGCTAGTTAGAGAAAAAGTTGAAATTGATTTAGGGTAAGTTGATACTCTAGAATATGAAAAAATATAAAAAAGGGGGGGTTTTCATGGGGGGAGTAGCTTTTTTTTGGGTGGGAAATAATATCCCTTTGCCCGATTAGGTTTACGCATTAGGTTTTTGGGTGGGAAATAATATCCCTTTGCCTGATTAGGTTTTGTACTTTTAGCCTCAGTTTCAGTATTTCCATATACAAGCACTAGCCCGTGGTTTGGTTTACATTTCTTGTAAAATTATAAAATTTCTGTAAACTAGAAGATTAAAACAATTTAGAATAATAAAAATGTTTTATTACGCTTATAAAACTAGGAAAAAATGAAGGTAAATAAAAAAGCGTGCGACAGAGATAAAAATGTGAAACATTAGAACGAATAAATAGAAGAAATAAACAGGTGAGATGAATAATAAATGCAAGTGCTTGCCACCAACAAAAAAATTGTGTCTGACAACTATTGGCAAAAACATAACACCAAATAAATGCAAACGAAGTCGGGTGCAGTAGCTAGTTAGCAATAAAAAAATCATGAACTTATCGGGCAAGGGGAAATAATTTCCCACCTATAAATTTGCAATTTTTGAGTTTATGGTTTATTACATTGCCTTTGAAAACACACATAAAACATCATCAGAATAGACCTTTTACCAGAGCAATCAAATTGTTCTTACAGGATTTTTTGTAGAACAAAAACTCGTTTTTTCTTCGGACTGTCAGAAAAATCACCGCTTTGTTTACTCAAAATTCTCCCACCGACTCTTTGACATAAAAAAAATAAGTCAAAGGTTGCCAATAAGCAAAATGTTTTGCCAAGAAAAGAAAAAAAAGTCCTAATAATCTGTGGTAAGTGGTTCATTCGTTCACTGCAAATGATTTGTAGACAATATTTTACTTTAAAAAAAAAACGTCGTGGTGGGAAATAATTTCCCCTTGCCTTATTAAGGGTTAAAGCAATATCTTATAGGCAAATGTTATTACACTATAAAAGAGTTTATGGAAGAAGGTTATAGACATTAATACCTACAAGCTTTATAGTTATTACATTAGTTTTTAAGTTAATATCCTTTAAGTAATTTTGTTACAAAATTGCAGTGCCCTTACAGGGCTCATGTCATGGATCTATACCTTATTGTAAGAACTGTTGTACCACATGAAGCAATAAACTGATTTGATTTGATTTGATTTGATTTACGTTTCGGTTTTGATGTCATAGATTTTGGAGGTTCATCGTTGAAAAAATGGGTGATATCATTTTTGTGTGTTTCTTTGTAAAACATGGATTTCATCACTCGAATATCTTTTGATGTGACCACTTTATTTTTGGAAGGTAGAAGAATTTTAAACGCTTTTGAGGTTTCTGAGTATCCGATAAACATGCCGGGAATTGCTTTCGGTGCGAATTTGTGACCATTACTGCCCTTGATCAAAACAAACCTTTTGGAGCCAAAGATATAAAGGTGGTTGATGCACGGCTTTCTGCCAACCCACGCTTCATATGGCGTTTTGTTCTCGATGGCACTGTTCAAACTCCGGTTAGATAGATAGTTTGCAGTCATAATGGCTTCACCCCAGTATTTTAATGGTGCCTTCGCATCAATGAGTAAGGCACTTGCTTTCTCGATAAGAGTGCGGTTCTTTCTTTCAGCTACTCCATTTTGGTGTGGAGTATAAGGCGCACTAAGCCTTCGTTGTATCCCGTAGCGTTTCAGGTAAGCGTCAAAGTCTTTATTGACATATTCGGTACCATTATCCGGTTGTAGGGCTTTAATTTTCTTCCCTGTGTGAGTTTCTGCCATCTGTTTGAACTCTTTGAATTTTTCTAAGACATCGCCCTTATTTTTCAGCATGTACACTTGAAAGAGACTGTACCTGTTCCTTTAATCTCTGCAGTGCAATCTTCAGTTGCGAAGTTAAGTTTTCTGGAAGTTTTCTCCATAGCTTTAAATAGGTCTCTTTGATACGTCATGTGTGATGTGCAGCTGCTGTCCAGGACCGAAATGCTTTTTTCAGGCTTCTTGTTCCGTGTAAGAAGACACTGTGTAGCATAGTTGTTCTGATGAGAGTTATTGTTTTGTTTCTTGGGTCTCTCATTATTTTTCTTCCAGCAGTTTTTGCATATTTTATGATTTTTGCGTTTGAAGATGTTACCTCTTCTTTTGCAAATCTGACAGAACGCGTATAGTGCTTCTTCATATGAGGCTTCAGGTTCGTCGGTATTGGTCATGTTTTGGTTATGACGTGCTTCAAATTCTTCTAATATTTTGGTTTTAAGCTCTTCTGGCTTCGGAAGATTGTCGCGCGATTCAATAGCGACTCTGAAGTTCTCATATTCAGGAGAAAGACTGTATAACATCATAATTGTTAACAAGTCGTCATTGATAGTAACGTCCATGTCGGCAAGCTTGTCTACTGTATCCATAAACTTTTTAAGGTGACTGTGTATGTCGTGTCCTTCTAGTTTCGTTAGGATCAGTTGTTTTAGTAGAGACGCTTTTCGGGCAGGTCCCTTACTGGCATAAGTATTCTTCAACTTGTCCCAAACATCTTTAGCAGTGCCGCAGTTTTTAATTTGCTTAAGCTCAGATGGAGCGATAATAAGGATGAGTTCAGATTTGGCTAATCTTTCCTTATCTACGTCTTCGGCATTTGCGTTCGGAGCCAAGGGTGTCTCAACGTATTTCCATAGTTTTTGTCTCACTAGGACGGCCTTTGCTTGAATTACCCATGTATCATAGTTGTCTTTCATGAGCGCGTCTATTTTTGCACTCGACATTTTATTTGGGTACTTACATTTAATATTCTTGCAACTTCGAAGTTCTGCTTGTAAAGTTCTAGTGGTATGAACTTGGTTTTATACAGGTTTCGAACTAGATTTTCGCTCTGCTACCATGTAAAATTCAACAGTGGTATTTGAATTTTATATATATATTTGTGGATCTCTTAAGATACCAGTATTGCAGGAATAAAGCAGGAGTAATAAATAATAATAATGTGTTTTATTTATAATAGAAATTCGTAAGACATTTTTATAGAGCCAGATGAAAGGTTGACACACATGTTATTTTAAATATCTTTTCAGTATCCATAGTAACCAACTGAACCATAGAGTTAGTACCTATGCCATGCCTACTTCACAAATACTGCAACTGCAACTTGTGGCAGCGTTCAAGAAAATTTATTTTGTCATAAAGCTTTGGTGATTTACACGATCAACTGTATTGCACAAGTATTTGAAACAGCATCGATCAAGCAAAGTGCATTTGGATGACTGCATCTGCATCTGTCTGCATTGAATAAAATTAACTGGGACCACCCTGAACGATTCCAAGTCCACTTTTTGCAAAAAGGTGTAGAATTGTAGATACCGGAAGTGAAAGGTTATTTAATGTTTTACTTTACCGAAAAAATACATAGGCAAAAAAGTTTCTAATTTGTAGTCAAAAAGTATGCTCAAAATCTTGAGGTTGATTCTGTTAAAGTAAACGGGATTGTGGAAAATAAGAATGTTGACTGTATTTTATCGATCAGTTTATTTTAGTAGTTTTTCAAGAAGTGACAGCTTATAAAAACAAAAGGAAAAACTTTTCTGTCTGACATCATCAACAAAAAGGTTGTCCTAACATCCAACTCTGTTTGTGATGCCTGCCATCTTCTTGAGCATTTCCATTCTGGGCCCATAAAGTGGTTTGGTCAGCATGTCTGCAATCTGCCTACTTCCTGGGACATAGCAGATTTTAATGCTTCCATCTTGTATGCATTCTCTTACAAAAAATGCTCTGAGCCTGATGTGTTTGGTTCTCTGGTGGAACTCTGGTGGATTCTTTGCTAACTTAATTGCAGATTCATTATCCACACACAGGCACGCTGGACATTCTTCCCCTGTGATGTCTTTGATTATTCTTCTTATCCAAATAATCTCCCTAGCAGTCTCACTGGCAGCTACAATTTCGGCTTCCGTCGAAGATATGGCTACAGTGGACTGTCGCTTGCTCTGCCAAGCAATAGCTCCTCCAGCGTACATTATAATGGTACCCGTTGTTGATCTACCGGTGAATAAATCACCGCCATGATCTGCGTCACTGTAGCACTCTAAATTGCATTGACCAGGTCTGTAGGTGATCCCTTCATCCAATGTTCCTTTCAGGTATCTCATTATTCTCTTAACGCCAAGGATATTCTGTTTCGTTGGATTTTCTAAGTTGCGAGATGCAACACTGACTGCAAATGCTATGTCTGGCCTAGTGCCTGTCATCAAGTATGCTAATGCACCAACTGCTTGACGGTATGGGAGTGACGATGTAGGTTCTCCATCATCTACGACATCATTTGCCTTCAGAATTGGTGTATTTAATGTTGTGCATTTATCCATGCCGAACCTCTCCAATACACGGGCTGCATACGCTTTCTGATGTAGCAATATCGAGCCATCGGGGAACCTCTTTATCTCCATCCCGAGGAAATAAATTGCAGGTTTCACTGTAATCTTGAAACGTGCTCTCATTTCTTCCAAGAAATTTATTGCTTCTTTGTCACTTGTCGAAGCAATCAGACCATCGTCGACATATAACGCAAGAATAATCTTTTCTTTACCTCGCTTCCTCACAAATAGACAAGGATCAGATTTACTCTTTTTAAAACCGATGTACGCTATGTAGTCTGATATACATCTATTCCAACAAAGTGGTGCTTGTTTCAGCCCATATAGGCTCTTCTTCAATCTGAAGACAAGCTTTGGATCTGTGGTGTGACCATCAGGTGGCTTCATATATATTTCTTCATCTAATGTGCCATACAGGAATGCTGTGGAGACATCGAACTGTGTTAGCTTCAGCTTATCTTTGGCAGCAACGCTCAAGACTGCCTTTACAGTGCTGCTTCTAGCCACTGGACTAAATGTCTCATGAAAGTCTATATCCTTTTTCTGTGAATATCCTTTAATGACCAACCGAGCCTTGTACTTATCGATCGTACCATCTGGGTTTGTCTTTATCTTGAAAATCCACTTGCAGGGGATAGCTTTCCGGCCTTTGGGCAATTCGACTAACTCCCAAGTCTTATTATCTTTCAGTGAACTTATCTCGCTTTCAATAGCGTTCTGCCATTTTTCACTATCTTTACAAGACATAGCCTCTCTGAAAGTTTTTGGTTCGAACATGACATCAGTACCTTCTATCGCCATTATGTAGTCTTGAAATCTACTTGGAGCCTTGATGTTTGCTCTGTTTCTAAGAGTTCTTTCACCTTCCCTTTCTATGTCCTCTACAGATAAAGTAGGTGCATCAGATTCTTCTCTTTCGAGTTCCCAAGTCTCTTCTTCCGAATGGATTGACTCAAACATTGATTGATCTGGGTTCATTGACTGTTCATCATTTGAACGATCATTATCTCCATAGGCCTCGTAATTTGCCGTCGATTGTGAAGGTTGTTCTCTGATCTCCTCAGGTTCATGTCGTTCTCTAACTACAAGACTTTCATCTTGTCTATGACTAGCTTCATTTTCATCATGCACATCAATGACTATCTCCTTCTCATCATTCATATCGATGTATTTCTGGAGAGTCGGTATCTCGAAATGTAGCTCTTTCTTCATCATTGGTGTTGGCTTTTCTGGTTCGGTCTCATTCTCTTTAGGTTTCCCCAATAACGCGATTTCTTTAAACGTTACGTCTCTTGACCTTATGAGTTTAAGATTTTCTTTATTCCAGATTCTATAGCCTTCGTCTCCATCATAACCAATCAGAATCCCTTTTTCAGCTTTCTTAGCAAGTTTTTTGCGATTCACTTTGGGGATGTGTGCATAGCATGTGCAGCCTAAGATCCGGAGATGTTTAATCGCTGGCTTCTTTCCATACCACAATTCATATGGTGATTTGCCTTGTATGCTAGACGGCCCAGTGCGATTTAACACGTAGACAGTCGCATTTACTATCTCTGCCCATAAATCATCCGGTATTTTTTCATGTGCGTGCATGACGGCGCGCGCTGCTTCAACTACCGTGCGATTTTCGCGCTCTACGCATCCAGCTTGTTCTGGTGTGTGAGGCATCGTCAATCGTTGTGTTATGCCATGCTCTTGTAAGTTCTTCCGAAATTCATCGCTGACAAACTCACCCCCGTTGTCGCTTAGTACTTCTTTGACAACATGTCCCGCAACCTTAGCTTCAGCAAGGAAAATGTTTAGCTTTGAAGCTGCTTCAGACTTTTGACGTAGAAAGTAAACGTGTCGACAGCGTGTGTAATCGTCTTTAAAAAGGATGAAGTATCGAAGCTTTGAGATGGAATACGGAAACGGTCCGCAAATATCAGTATGGATTAGTTCTCCTGGTTGAGTTGCTCTAACCCTTGCACCGAATTTCTGCTTGTGAGCTTTCCCGTACACACAGCCTTCGCAAATATCTGATTGCGTATTCTCTACTTTTAATCCCAACTTGTTAAAGTAAACGGGATTGTGGAAAATAAGAATGTTGACTGTATTTTATCGATCAGTTTATTTTAGTAGTTTTTCAAGAAGTGACAGCTTATAAAAACAAAAGGAAAAACTTTTCTGTCTGACATCATCAACAAAAAGGTTGTCCTAACAGATTCCAGAGATATAATATAAAAGGCCGTAGACTGAGCTCAAATGTCAATTGTTTTATTTTTTCAATCACCAAATCAAATCCGCGCAAAACAACATAGATCTAACAAAAACAATTCATTGCAAAATGAAGAACACATTTCGGTGAGCTTAATCATCTTTTATGTAGGTACCTACCTAAAAAAACCGAAAATAGGTGCTTGTGGTGTCGTCTGACTGTCGACTGCAAAGTCGAGTATCGTAACCGAGTAGAAAGCACGCATGTAAAGGTCGACATGCTGTCGAATGTACAGACTTACAGTAAATAATTCTCTATTCAACTCGTAGACATAATATTGTGTTATATTTCTATAACTTCACCCGTATTCCCAGACGTTCCTCAAGGTCTCCTCGACTCATGCTCGACGGAAGTGGAGTCGAGGAGAGAGTGGAAGTATTTCCTTGAGGTAATATTATCAGTTGCTACTTATAGTTAATCTGTGTTATCAGTCAGTAGGAATTTCGAGTGTACTCGAGTGAGAATTTGATTTTTTATCTTGACAATGGCGATGTGATCGGTGTGTTTTAAAAGAGACCTATTTAGGGGCTCTTTAAAAATAATAGAAATCACTATTAAAATAATGACTCTTGTGAAAACATGTTATTCTAAGGCAATGATTCTTTTTTATTATAGAAAAACCTTATAATAAATATAAAATGCACACAAAATAATTTCCGTCACTATAAAAATTATTACATCTTAAAATATATCGGTCGTCATCATAGACATCGTCAATACGAGTATTATACGTAAATCAGGTCAATAGATTGGTGTACAAAAAGTTTTGAAAACATCGCAATACAACAATTTTCTTTCTCGGGGAGGTTTCAAATGAAATAAAATCAAATTTTTTCATTCAAAGTAGCACATAAACTGTGACTCAATGAACGTTACATGTTAAACTAGGCGTCCATTTCAAAATAATATAGATAATTTTGGAGAAAAAATGGATAAAAAAAACTTCAAACTTAGTCTTTTCAAGTCCTCAATTAACAGAACTCGTGCATTGAACTGGCATTAATTCCAGACATCATTGTCATCTAAATAATCTTTAATATTTTAATAGCCCTTGTGGCACAAAGTGTGCTTTATACATTTTTGAAACCGCGATTCTGGCAAGCTTATTATATCCTCAGGGATCTTATTGTAGAAAAGTCTACAACGCCCTATAAAGGATGTACCTATTATTAACCTTTGCCAGCCCACATTTGGGAACGAAAGTTTATGTCTATTTCTAGTATTTAGATTGTGTAAGATATGTGTTTAGATAGCCACCTACAGTTTTAAAGTTGCTGGTATTTTTCCTAACGTAGGTACTTACATTATATTAGGTTTTTAAGGTAGGTCCTGATTTACCTTAGCTTTGACAGTTGATTACTCGACTCGAGTGAGAGATTTGCTCGAGTGATGGAAATGTTTGAGGTTTTATAATACCGTTTTCCTCGGGCAAGGAAGAGTGGAGTCGAGGAAGACTGTGAGGAACGTCTTGGAAAACGGGTATATAGTATTAAACCCGCGTTCCAAGACTTTTTTCAAAGTCTCCTCGACTCAATACTCAACGGAGGTGGAGTCGAGGAGAGAGTGGAGGCATTTCCTTGAGGTTGTGTTATCAGTCAGTATCGAGTGTACTCGAGTGAGTGCAACCAATGTAGTCTGTGATGTAACTCGAGTGAAAGTTTGGTTTTTATGTTGGCAATGGCGATGTGATCGATGTTATTTTAAAAGAGACCCATTTAGACGCTCTATAAAAATAATAGAAAAAACTATTAAAATTGTTTTTATTTAAGAAAACACCCTATAGTATGTATATAATTATAATATACAATGCACACAAGGTAATATCCGTCATTATAAAAATGGTCACATCTTAAAGTATATCGGTCGACATCATAGACATCATCATCATCAGTGGAGTCCGAGTGAAAACGATCTAGATTTTGAAATGGACACCTAGTTTAACTTATAACGTTCATTAAGTCGCAGTTTCTTTGCTACCTTGAATAATATTTTTTTGGTTTTATTTGATTTTGATCAATAATATGCATAAATCAGATCAATAGATTGCTACCTATATAAAAACTTTTGAAAACTTCGCAAAACACCGATTTTCTTTCTTGAGAAGGCTTCAAGGTAGGTCCAGGTAGGCAGTTGATTACTCGACTCGAGTTGCTCGAGTGGAGGAAGTCTTTGACGTTTAATAATACCGTTTTCCTTAGTCGAGGAAGAGTGGAGTCGAGAGAGGCTTTGAGGAACCTCTTGGAATACGGGTTTAGACTCATCAGCCTTATTCCAAAACGCGGTCTAAATTTAGTACTGGGATTGTTACCAGGTTTAAACCATAGACCAAGTAAAATGTTATTACAAAACGAAGTTTATCGCTACGTCATGGACTATCTATGGTACTAAAGTTAAACTTCTGATACCCCTAGTTTATCTATGGACTAACCTCCAAATTGACGTTTGAATTTGTTTGGTTTCGTGTGTGTGATAGATTGCAATTAATAATTGATATTATGGACGCCATTGATATGATGGATTTCGATGATTTGGACGATTTGGACATGCTGGAGACGTCTCGGCGATCCAGCAGACTTCGTCATAGTGTGGATCCCTTTGAATTAAGTGACGAAGATTTTCGATACAAATATAGGTTCACAAAATGTTTTGGCGAAAAAATTGTTGACTTGTTACGCGAGGATTTGGCGCATGACTCTCGAGGATGCCCATTGAGTCCTGAAGTACAAGTAGTTTGCGCATTACGCAACTGGGCTCGCCATGAAGTAAGTACTATAAAACGTTTGTCAAACCTAACCTTTGATTATGTTCCCAACCTCTAAGACAATGCTAAAATGTTATTGTGTTATTTATAGATTCAAGATGATACAGCTGATCTACATGGTGTATCTCAACCAGTCGTCAGCAAAACATGCAAGAAGGTAGCGGCAGCATTGTCACGGATGTCTAGAAGATTTATTAAAATGCCTTCTACTTTAGCTGATCAAGAGGAAACTATTAGGAAATTCCGCAGAATTGCTAATTTTCCTACAGTAATAGGCGCAATCGACTGTACTCATATTAGAGTAAAAAAAATCAATGCTGATGGGGGTCAGCTGTACATTAATAGAAAAGGATTTCCTTCAATCAATGTACAGGTACCTAGTTTTTATACAAATCCTTTTAACTTTGTGTAGTGAGATTAACATTTATTTATGCCTACTGTGTTATGGCAACAAATATTATATAAATGATAGAATAATATATTAAGTAATTATGAAATAACAGTGTAGAATGGAAAGCTCTAATAAGCTGTCATCTTGCAGGTGGTTTGTGACGCTGACCTGAAAATCATGGACATCGTTACCAGGTGGCGTGGCAGTGTACATGACTCCAGGATATACCGAGAATGTAGGTTGAAGCAGAGGTTTGAGGCTGGCGCATTCTCTGGAATTCTACTGGGTGATAGTGGTTATCCTTGCACTCCATATTTGTTTACACCAGTGCGGAACCCCACGACGCCACAAGAAGAAAGGTACAATAGGTGCCACATCAGTACCAGAAACACTGTAGAACGCTGTTTTGGTTTGTGGAAGCAAAGATTTCGTTGCTTATTAAGAGGCATGTTTGGAGATATAGAAACTGCTAAAAAAACAATTGTTGCATGTGCTGTACTCCATAACATCGCTATCGACATGAGAGAAGACCTCTTTCCTGGTGAGGAAAACGACATTGAGGGATCTTCATCTAGCCCACTTATTGTACAAAATTATATTCCTAATACAGTAAGGGGAAGTTTAAGGAGGAGGCAGTTCATTGAAACTCATTTTTAATCAATTTTAATTTTACAGCCTTAATGGGCTTACTTAAAACTAATAAATAATCAAAAATTGCAGTAAATAAGTTTGTACCTGAAAAGAACAAAAGAATACCTGAACTGACAATCTCAAAAACATTGCTAGTGGTGGTCGGATGAGGATGGCTGAGAATAGAGAATCATGGTGTGTCATGGGTGAGGCTTATGTCTACCAGTGGACGAATGATAGCCACATAGTTCATTGTTTGTTTACAATGTTTCTCCAACTAAGAGAAGGCCTGAGCCCAACAACATGTTATGTTAAATAGATATTTATTGAACAAATATGTACTTATTCTCCAGTATTGGAATTTTTCTTACTTTCTAATAAAGCTATTTCTAATTTTAATTTCTTCATTTTTAATTTGGCAATTTCTATAGTAAATTTATGTTCAATTTCCATCATTTCTAGCTGCCTTTCTTTAAATTCCTTGTTACTTTCAACAATTGACTTGCGCATGTCTTCAGTTCTGTAAAATCAAAAGTAAAGTAAATTAAACATCCTACTTACAGTTATGTACAAAGTAGTATCAGAAGTTTGTTTGCAAGTGGATGAGGCATAAGGTGTATTGTATGTAAGGGTTATTTATAAAAAGTGTATATAAGACTAGGTTTATATAATATTTATTTCAACATACCTATTTTGCAAGCTCTTCCTTTTAGTTACTGTGCTATTTGTACGATCTCTCTTCTCATTTGTAGTTAGGACTGCATGAATTGTTTCTGAAATAAATTAGTTTTATGTAAATATTTTACAAAATTAAGATATAAATAAGACTAAAACAGCTCTATAATAACTATTATTTACCTTTCTCCTCTATAACATCATGTCCTACATTGTCTTCGTTTACCAGCACAATATTTTCTATACTGCTAGGGCCAGGATTAGGGTCAGTGAAGGTTGTTGTTGTTGTTAATGTCGGGGCCAACTGAAGAGAACCTGGAATCTGAAACAAAAATGTAAATAGATATAACTTAGCATTACCTACAATAGTGAAATGGCATGCACAATAGAAATTTTATTTACCACTGCATCACTATCATAGTCATTAACTTCGATGACAAAGTCGTGAGGAGCAATTTCCATTATTGCCAAGTCCTCTTGAGAAGGTGAAGGTGGTTTTTCGCCACCCCCTGTTTTTTCTTGTTCTCTTCTATGAAAAGACAAATTGGACTTGGCAGACAATTTTTGTCTCTTCCAAGCTAACTTCAGCTCTTCATCTGATCGACGTTTGCCAGTCAGCTCATTGAATCTAAAAAGAATAGGTATGTTTTATGCTATCACATTAACAATACCAGCTGTCTGGTACCCAAACTAAAGGCTCTGCTTAGTTTGGGAACAAATAATAGCTGTGTGTGGAATGTGCCAAAATATTATTATTATTACCTAGTTGATATAGTCTTCCACTCCTTTCTTTTATTAATATTATCTGACGTCTTCGTCGATCTATTTTCGATGATATTAGCAGATTGTGCTATAAGTTGACGTAATATTTCCTGTAATAAAAGAACAATTAGTCGATTTAAGGATTATGGCTAGCTTGTGCTGTAGTTGTTGTAATATAATAAACGCGAAAGTTTGTGAGTGTGATGGATGTTTGTTCCTCTTTTACGCGAAAACTACTAAACGGATTTGGATGAAATTTGGTATATAGATAGCTTATACTCTTGATTTACACTGATGCTATAATCTTAAAATAAGTACAGTGAATAAAAGTGCTTTGAATAAAGTTTAAGCGGACAGAATCTAGTAATAAATAAATCAAAACTTACTTTATCTTCTGAGCTCCAATTTTCACTTCTTTTTTTCTTCAGATGTTGCATTTTTATTTTTTATTATTATAATAATCAATAACGAAACCGCCCAAAGTTTAAAAATTAATAATACCTATTCCCAGTATGAAACTATCAGAAAATTTTTGACGTCTCGGTTTGGCGCGCGCGCTGGAATATTTCACACGAGAGTACCCACTTGATTATAAAAACGCTTCAATAACAATATAATAATTAATAGTGCTCATTTTAGTTAGATCGGAACCTAAACAAAGAACAATTTACGATGTATAGGTATTTTAAACGCAATAATGAATATTTTTGCGTTTAAAATGTGAAGATATTATCCATTTAGTGAAACGGAACGCAGCATTGAATGAAAGCTGAATGAACGAATCAGTGAATATTATTTGAACCATGGCTGATCTCTGGTTTAACTGATCCTCGAATAGTCTTCTATTTGTAATAACGACACACATTTGATCTGGGTCTAACTTTGATACCGCAACAATCCTAGATCTTTTAGTCTTGGTTTAAACCAGGACTAAATCAGGTTTTTATAATAACAGGGTGGAATTAACTCTCTTCACTTCACTATAGTTCCAAGGTAGCGCGCAAGTTGTTCGGCGTACGTCAGTCTTTTACATTTTTGTTGCAAAGTCATCCTTATCGTAACTGGGTAGAGTGCGTGCCATTACTAATTACTGAGAGTATATTACTGAAACTTGCAGCCTGTGACAGCATTATTGTCAATTTATTCAACGAGTATGCAATAAAGTTTGAAGCTAAGTAGGTATGTATTAAAAGCTCAAATAATCTCATGGAATGGATGGACTCATGGAATCATTCTAGAATAAACTCACAATATAATTTCGAGGAGTGACTGTAACACAGTTCTAATAAAGAAATAGTAGGTACAAATATAAGCCAAATAGGTATGAAAAGACAATATTGCACCACTAGTTTAAGAAGATTATGTATCTGATCTATCTTATAACTTACCTTATATGCCTACGGGCCAGCTTCTGAATTGAGAATTTCGCTAAGTAAATAGTTAACTGTAGTGCCTCTTCGAATTTCTCAGAAAAGAGCGTGACAGTAGGACGTTACTTAAGTATTTACATAGTGACATTCTCAAGTCAGAAACCGGCCCTTACCCCCGGTTTCTCGTACACTAACAAGCTGTTACTCTACTGCTAACAGCTGTCAGTGGTTTTTTTGTATTCACTTTAGTCAATTGACAGCTGTTAACAGTAGATTAACATCGTGTTAGTGTAAGAGAAACTGGATGTTAATCTTGTATAAAATATATCTCGTTTCTAATAAAGTGTTTCCTATCTATCACTACTATAGTGGACCATATCTGAATAGTACATAGGTAACGTACAACAAGTTTGGTAGAGAACATATTGGTAGAGAGGCAGTACACTCGACAGCAGTTCGACCTTTACACATTAATTGTTAAGTTAATTCCGGAATCACTTGAATTTTCGTCGGAGGAGTCTACATAGTTTTTCAATAGAATGATATAGCTACCTATGCACGTCAATAGTTATTATTTGCCTCTATTTGGTAGTCTACAAAGCAATAGCAGTACAATGTCATTCCAGTGGCATAACCCCCGCAAAAAATAAGCATCTCTTGCGAAGAAGCTCGAATCGCGCAAGGCGCCGAGTTAAGTTGCACGGGTTATACCATTAGAATGCCATTGGTAACTAGACTATCAATAGTGTTAATGAAACAACCATTAAGGTTTCACTCTTAATAATGGTGAGTAGAGACGGAGCTCGTGTCGTTGGTTGCTCGTCTCTGACTGCATATTCATTCGTTGCAAATTCGCCAGTAATGTAATTGATACCAGCTATCGACTGTACCTACTAGGACGCTTCCTTACTTACATTTACGCCGGCTTCTTACAGATGTTTACCATACGCTATGATAAAGATAAGCAGACGAACCCTTAACATACTGACTAATCTCAAAGAAAAGATCCCCGACAGTCTGCTTCTTGAGAACTATGTCATTATGAAAAAAAAAAACTTACTCAGGCTCCATGAAGCTACTGGAGAAGAGGTTCGTATCCAGTTGGTATGCGAGCTCTATCTAGCCCGAATCAAATAGCGTAACTTTTATAACAGTAGAATAAGCAGAGAAGAATATGAACAAACTTTATCATATTATACCTATAAAACACTACAAGATGTAATTTAAATAATAAATAAAATAAATCATATTTATTTTAGGTAACAGTACCCATATTTACGTACATAAATCAACAAAAATAATACACATATAATATATACAGCAAAACACTCACATACTATACTAAAAATAAAAACTAAAAATGCTAAAATGTGATTTTTTAAAAAGGACTTCATGAAACAATAAAAAAGTGATTTACATCTTAAGGATATTTACCCAGTGGCCCATAAAGAACTCTGAGTGTCACTTGCTATCGACTTTAGTATGCTGTTGCCTCTAAACCTCAGTATGTACCCACAGCAAAATTGCTGCCTTTTTTCTCAAAATCGCAAAAAATTAAGGCGAGGCAGCAAGGTAAAATTAACTACCTTAATCTTTTGGTAGTTATAGGAAAACTTTCTTAGGCGACCATATCTAACTTGGTGAGCAATTGTAGACTACAAACCTGAAATTCATATATTTTGGAAAACTAGTAGGTAGGTAAAATTCAGTCAGAAAGAAAAGTGTAATTTTACCTTTTCTTGTGATTGAAGTTTGTAATGGCTCTAAAAGTTCAATGTGATCACCTAAGAACGTTTTCCATGTTCAGTTAGTTCCCCTGGCTGCCGCTTATGTCATATTACTACCCTGCATAGATAGTTAGCCACTAGCAGTGGGCATTGCCGCTGGCTACCTTAGCCTATTATCATCACACCGAGTTTGTGCGGGCCAAGCGCTGCACTGCCGCTGGCCGTCGTTCGGTGGGTAGGCCCCCCACTCGATGGGTTGATGTATATGGAATACTATTTCGAATACTACACTTATTTAATAATACAATTTATATCACTATTAATAATACCAGCATGACAATAATCGAGGGCTGCGTGCTCAAACCCGGTAAGTCGAGTTAAGGTCAAAATCGAGTTAACCCACTGGTCGTAATGTACTCTTCGCGCTCTTTCTGGAGGTAAAACCCGTTATTTCATAGCGGTCCTGGATCGTTTTTTGTCAAATTAGAAAACCCAATAAAAAGAACAAATCAACAAAATAATCTGTACTAAAATCCTTTATGTCATGTTAAGGTAGGCGGTAAAAGCAAAACATGAAATGCATTTTGGACTATACTCATTTATGTGTAGTTATAGTTATGTAGCTCATAATGTTTTGGTCATTTTAAATTTTAAATTTCTGCCAATAACATAACAATAATCGTTAACTGATTTTGCCACTAAGTAATTTGGTGTTTTATGTAAATATGACTTAGTGGTAAAATCTCTATAAACGCATTACTCTCTTTTACCCGAAAAGTAAAGCAATATTTTCTTGCTTTCATTTAGAGCTACAATCCAGTAAACCACATTGACATCATAGAACAAAAGTTCCTCGAAAGCGGCCATTCTCATATGGAAGTAGATTCCATGCACGCCAGCATTGAAAACGCATCTAGAAACGTATCGGTAAACAGTGCGTCGGATTGGAATAGTATATTTCATTACAAGTGTGGAAAGGCTGTCATTGCAAAGAGTTCCGACAAATGTCTACCCGAGCCGAGGCGCAGCCGAAGGCGAGGGTTGACAGTCGGAACAAGTTGCAATGACGGTTCCGCACGTGTACTGAACGACTATTTTTAATACAGTTGCGAAAAAATGAAAAACTATTTGCTTTTTTCTCTTCTCTCCACGCAATAAATTCGTCGTATGTAGATATGTAGCGACTTTTTGACTTTTCCGGTAAAATGTTCTCCGATGTTAATATTTTTAATACAGTTGCTCAAAAAGTGGCGTATTGCAGGGACGTATAGCGTTCGGGATGTGGGCTATTACATACTCGTGCTTTTTTTTTACCTTTCCCGCACTCGTGCGTTCTCTTTCCCAACTGTCAAAATAATGTCTATTAAAAAGAATAACCAACCATGAAGTTTTTACTAAAAAAAATCATAAAAGTTTTTATGATTCATGCAAATACGTATATTTCTAAAAAGAAGCTACTATTTTTTTTCAATATCAGATTTAATTATTTGATTGAATGAGTTTGGTTAGGTTTCATTTAATTTATTCATCTCATTAAATTTCATTTTCATTTCATATCAATAAAAAACTTCTATTGAAGACTTGGCTGTATGGGCATAGTTCCCTTTGCCTACCAGAATGGGTGAAGAAAAAAAAAACTCTGCTTATATTCTACGGTTGGCGCCATTTTACAGAAATTTTCTTTGCGAGTTTAGTTGTTTGTTGCACAAGATGAGTAATTTCGACCCTAGTTTTTTTGAATTAAAACCACCGGAACTCAGTATAATTGCACAAAATGCTTCGGAGAACATTTTACCGGAAAAGTCAAAAAGTCGCTACATATCTACATACGACGAATTTATTGCGTGGAGAGAAGAGAAAAAAGCAAATAGTTTTTCATTTTTTCGCAACTGTATTAAAAATAGTCGTTCAGTACACGTGCGGAACCGTCATTGCAACTTGTTCCGACTGTCAACCCTCGCCTTCGGCTGCGCCTCGGCTCGGGTAGACATTTGTCGGAACTCTTTGCAATGACAGCCTTTCCACACTTGTAATGAAATATACTATTTCAAAATGGCCAGAAAGAAAAGAGTTAAGACTGTCAATGGTGAAAAACACAGTGTAGAACCGTACAAAGTTAGAGAATTCCAGTATGATGAGATGCTCGATCTGAAAACACTTGCTCAGCAGCTAATAAAAAACAGAGACAAAGATAATTTTAATGAAAAAGTCAATTGGATGAAGCTAAAAAGACTGAGGTATGTGAAGGGCGAGAAAAATAAAGTTTTTTTTCAATTACGAATTGTCCGACGAGTTCAGATTTATACAGGTATACGAAATTGTAAAGAGTCATAGGACCAAAACCAGAAGAAACGCCCATCATCATCATCAGCCTATGCTTGTCCACTGCTGGACATAGGCCTCTCCTATTGCACGACACTGAGCACGGTCCTCGGCTATTCTCATCCAGCTCTTGCCAGCCGCCCTGCGAAGATCATCGCTCCACCGAGTCTGAGGACGTCCTACACTACGTTTACTGATCCGCGGTCTCCACTCAAGAACTCGTCTACCCCATCGGTTATCAGTTCTTCGGATGATATGGCTGGCCCACTGCCACTTCAGCATGCTAATTCGGTGGGCTATGTCGGTGACTTTAGTTCTCTGTCGGATCACCTCGTTTCGATTTCGATCTTTAAGAGAAACCCCGAGCATAGCCATTTCCATAGCACACTGAGCGACTTTAAATTTGTGGACCAGCCCCATCGTGAGTGTCCACGTTTCGACACCATATGTCATGACGGGTAGGACGCACTGATTGAAGACTTTCGTCTTGAGACTCTGTGGGATTGGCGATGTGAAGACTCGACGTAGTTTCCCATACGCTGCCCAGCCCAGCTGTATTCTTCTATTGGCCTCTTTCTCGAAGTTGTTTTTACCCAACTGCATGGTTTGCCCGAGGTAAACATACTCCTTAACAACTTCGAGAATACTGCCTTGAACTGCAATTGGCTCCGGACTGACGTGTTCATTGAACATAACCTTGGTTTTAACCAAGTTCATCCGGAGATCAATGCGTTGGGAAGAATCAGCCAGGCCACTCAGCATATGTTGTAGATCTTGCAGCGTTTCCGCCATGATGACGATGTCGTCTGCAAATCGCAAGTGTGAAAGGTACTCACCGTTTATGTTAATGCCGTACCCCTTCCAGTCCAGCGTCTTGAACATATCCTCCAAGGCATTTGAGAACAATTTGGGGGAAATAACATCCCCTTGTCTCACACCACGATGTATGGGGATAGGCTCAGACTGCCGGTTCTGGATTTGGACGGCCATAGTAGCGGCGTTGTACAGACCTTTCAACACTTGGATGTATCGCCAGTCGACTTGGCATCGCTGCAAAGATTCCAGAACAGACCAGGTCTCGACCGAGTTAAAGGCCTTTTCATAGTCCACAAACGCTAAGCACAGGGGCCGATTATACTCTTCGGTCTTCTGTATAATCTGCCGCACTGTATGAATGTGGTCTATGGTGCCGTAACCCGATCGAAAGCCGGCCTGCTCAGGTGGCTGAAACTCATCAAGTCTTCTTGCAAGACGGTTCGCGATGACTCTTGAAAACAGCTTGTAGACATGGCTCAAGAGTGAAATAGGTCGGTAGTTCTTCAGGAGGGTTTTATCGCCCTTTTTGAAGAACAACACGACAACACTCTTACTCCACGCCTCCGGAGTTCTGCCATCAAAGAGGACAGCATTAAATATGTTCCGGAGCTCCTTCATTACAGGTTTACCGCCCGACTTCAAGAGTTCAGTTGTAATACCGTCCTCTCCAGGAGCTTTTCCATTTTTAAGCTGTCTAAGAGCCATCGCGATTTCGTCCAGGCTGACTTCTGGCAAGTCTTCAGTATAGTGGCGTGTCAATGTAGCTCTGGAATCCTCATTTTCGGGATCAGGCCGAGATGCGTGCGCAGCGTATAACTGGCCGTAGAAGTTTTCAACTTCCGAAAGAACCTCTGGTATGGAAGAAACGACTACTCCATCCGTGGTGGTCAACTTCGTCAGATGGCTTCTCCCAAGAGATTGGACAAACACTTTAAGAAACGCCCACCTTCCTGAAAATGATCAGGAATATTTCCAAGACATACCACGACTGTATAATGAGCCACTGCCCATAACGGAAGCAAAAAAAAAAAGATTTGACAACAATGTGCAGGAAAGGAATTATCCCCAAAGAACTGCATCTCTGGATCGATACCCTCAAGATAGTTTCTTCGAAAATCGTGGAAGATTCCGATTAGAATGCCTATTTTTAACTTTTCTTTTTGCATTATTTTCTTAATAAAACCCATAAATATTAAAATAGCGTTTTTATTTCATAGGTAAAATCCAGTAAGTGGGTGGCCTTTGTTCTATTTTCAAGAAAATAAGTGCTTAGAAGACCTTAGTATCAACTATGTTATAATGTATTACAGTCTCAGATACATTGAGCGTCTATATGAAACTTCACTGATGTCGTAGGATTTCATGGTAAAATTTTACGACAGTCTGAAACTTTAACCTCGATTATCTCAGTTTCATGTTTTGGGCACTTACCGGGTTTGAGCACGCAGCCCTCGTTATATACTTATTCTGACATTACAAATATATTTTACGCCGGTCTACCACTTTGATTCCCTCACCTCTTGGCGCTGCATGCCACTCACCGGGTACCGGCAGAATATCAGCGCTGAAGTTTGTCTCAAACTTTCAGCACATGCTGAGTCGGAGCCCATTTACATTTGCCACACCTTGCCATATTAAGAAGGCGGCAGTAGGACCATGGATGAGATTAGCAGGGGACCGGCGAGGTTGGCCTGACGGTGAAGCGGCCTATGCCCAACAGTGGGCGTCGTTCATGGGCCGTTTAGATAGATAGATACAAGCACTGCATTGTGCGTGAGCTGACAATACACTGCTGCCGTCCGCCACTTAGCTCTAGCCACTCGCCAGATACACACATGACCTTAACTTACACTATGTAATTCTGGGAAGTGTAGTAAAAACGACCATGAAAAGATAAACTACATCTTCTTCCACCACCGCTCATCATACATCATCTTCTGTGCGACAGAGCGAGTAAAGAGTTAAATTTGGTATCGAACAAAAATAACCTTAGCGATGAGGTCCGCTGAAGTCCACTTATTAACAGAGACTTCACTAATAAACATGCTAAGTACTTTTACAGCTACAGCTCATTTATACAAATTAGCCAAGCGTTCTCAAGTGTCCAGTTCCACAACCAATCGCGAAATGCCAAAGTTATAGAATTCTTGGAATTTCCTTTGGAATTACAGCCTGATTCGCATAAAATTTCCGAGAAATGAAAATGAAAATAAATAAAATAATAGGGGTTAAAGTATGAAATTGCCGTATTGCAATAGGTTCTTTGAATTGACATAGAATCTTCATTTAATTTCGAATGAAACTTTTTTCAAATGGTTTCTATGATTTTCTTTTTTTAAAAAATGTGAAACATTTGAATATCGACTTTCAATTGTTTTTGTTATTCAATTTAGACAAGAAAGATGGATACTGCGAAAATTCGAGTGATTTTTGAATACGAGTTCCGACGCGGAACTAACGCGGCAGAAACAGCCCGCAATATCAATGCTGCGTTTGGAGAGGGGTCTACTAATGAACGCACCGTGCGATTTTGGTTAAAACGCTTTCGTGATGGAAATTTCGACTTAAAGAACGAGCCACGAGGAAGACCGCCCACACAGGTGAATAACGATGAATTAAGAGAGATAGTGGAAGCCGACCCTAGTCAAACTACCCAGGAATTAGCGGCATGGTTTAACGTTACCTTACCCACAATATTGACTCACTTGCGTCAAATCAATAAAATAAAAAAATATGAAAAATGGGTGCCTCATAATCACTCGAATTTTCGCAGTATCCATCTTTCTTGTCTAAATTGAATAACAAAAACAATTGAAAGTCGATATTCAAATGTTTCACATTTTTTAAAAAAAGAACATCATAGAAACCATTTGAAAAAAGTTTCATTCGAAAACCTCAAACCATGAAGATTCTATGTCAATTCAAAGAACCTATTGCAATAAAACGGCAATTTCATACTTTAACCCCTAATACTTATAAAAAGTATATGTAAGTCCACTTTTCCGCGGGTAGGTTTGTTGCGGCCAGTAACTTGGTCGAATTCCGAGGTGTTTGTAAGGAGACTGAACTTTAATTTGGCGTTTTACGAATTTATTATTTTGGAAACTGGACGTATCGCGAATTTGAAATTTCTCGAATACGACATTTTGCGAATTGGACATTTTGAGAACGCTCGGCATTTTTTCGCCTAGACGACCAATTTATTTAGGTCCCATACACCCTACCTTGGCCCACAGGTAGTCAAAGACATAGATTTGACCAACAAATCCTGTCTGATCACCGGCACGACAAGTGGCATAGGGCTCGAGATAGCTCGCTGCCTGCACGCCCGAAATTGTGACCTCGTCATGGCCTGCCGTAACGTTTACAAAGCAACAAATGTCGCCAAAAGCTTCGGCGAAGCCAAAGGCAACAAAGTCAAGATATATGAAGTCAATCTGGGATCGCTCAAGTCCGTCACTAAGTGTTCGCATGAAATTATCCAGAATGAACCGTACGTCGAGGGTTTTTTGGCATTCAAACACTGAGTGATTGCCCTTCCGCAAACGGATCCCAAAATCGAGAAATGGTTTTCCTACACTCACAATATTTTTAAACGGACAATCCAACGATACCTCTGGTGACTCTTAAGACGTAATTAAAGTCGGTTTATATAAGGAATTCCTCACATAAGCCGGCTTTATCTCCGTCTTAAGAGTGTTTTAGTGGAATTTAAACTGCATTTGAGGAGGGTTTTAGAGGAATTTTGTTATTATAAATAATACCGCCAGTTTTCTTTTCTACCACTCAGCTCTCATCCTTGAACGTTTGTCCAGAAAGCTGGGCACAGTAATCCTGAATGCCTTTGCCTGATTGGTCTAGCGGTATCACGTCTGATTACCATGCCGGAGGTCATCGGTTCGATTCCCACTGGGGGCCGCCGTGTATTTGTAAGGCGATTTTTGTCCTTGCCTAATTACCATAGCCCTGTGCTATCGTGGTTTGGGACCAGGACAAGTGATTGTGTTGTGTGGAAGTTATTATTTATTTATTATTTTATTTATTAATCTGTGCATCAGTTGGAGTTTAGACAAGGTACATTTTCATATCTTGTCTCAATTGAAGAGTCCGTGTGGCGCCGGATTAAGAAAAGCGTCACTCCATTTCCTTCCGTGGATGTCGTAGAAGGCAACTAAGGAAATAAATTTATCACCAGGAGACGGGCAGCAGCGTCTTCCTAAGATTCCAACCGTATACTGCGATCGCCAACCCGCCTGCCAAGCGTGGCGATTACGGCAAAACCCTTCATGGTTAAAAACTATGATGGAAGCCTATGTCCTGCAGTGGGCGTCAAATGGCTGATGATGATGATGATGATGAATTGAAGAGTCCCAGTTTTCTATTCAACGCCTCCCCTCTCACCCCTCGCCCGTGTGTCCAGGAAGCTGGACATAGTGATCCTGAACGCCGCGGTGTTTGGGCTGCCATGGACGTTGACTGAGGACGGGCTGGAGACCACCTTCCAAGTGAACTTCCTCAGCCAGTTCCACCTGCTGATGCGGCTGGAACCGCTGCTGGCGACCGACGCGCGGGTCATCTTCGTCTCCTCGGAGTCGCATAGGTTTGCGTGTGTATCTTGGTGGGGTGTTTTTGTTTCTATTTCTTTTTCTCCCTAATGTATTAACAGTGTTATTAACATATATTATATGGGGCTTGGAGGTGTCACCACACTACATCTCAAATCGTTTGTATATTTTTAGTGTTCCTTACCTAAAGGGTAACTAACTATTACTAAGACTCCACTGTCCGTCTGCTATTACTAAGACTCCACTGTCCGTCTGTCTGTCTGTCTGTCACCAGGCTATCTCATGAACCGTGATAGCTAGACAATTGAAATTTCCACAGATTATGTGTCTGTTGCCGTTATAACAACCAATACTAAACACAGAATAAAATAAATATATTATTAGGGGTTAAAGTATGAAATTGCCGTTTTATTGCAATAGGTTCTTTGAATTGACATAGAATCTTCATGGTTTGAGGTTTTCGAATGAAACTTTTTTCAAATGGTTTCTATGATGTTCTTTTTTTAAAAAATGTGAAAGATTTGAATATCGAATATTGAATATCCACAAGGCAACACAAGTTTCAACACGCGTTTCGTTCTGCAGATCAGTCAAATCATGAGGCACCCATTTTTCGTATTTTTTTATTTTATTGATTTGACGCAAGTGAGTCAATATTGTGGGTAAGGTAACGTTAAACCATGCCGCTAATTCCTGGGTAGTTTGACTAGGGTCGGCTTCCACTATCTCTCTTAATTCATCGTTATTCACCTGTGTGGGCGGTCTTCCTCGTGGCTCGTTCTTTAAGTCGAAATTTCCATCACGAAAGCGTTTAAACTAAAATCGCACTGTGCGTTCATTAGTAGACCCCTCTCCAAACGCAGCATTGATATTGCGGGCTGTTTCTACCGCGTTAGTTCCGCGTCGGAACTTGTATTCAAAAATTACTCGAATTTGCGCAGTATCCATCTTTCTTGTCTAAATTGAATAACAAAAACAATGGCATGTATTTAACGCGGCGACAAATTGATACCATTCCGGATCTTAAAAAAACTGAAAATGGATCGTAAATAAACTACTTTGGCGACTAATTTGAGGTAGCATCTTAACTAGAAAGCGGCGGCTTTTTAATGAGTTTTGAGGTTTTATTTAAATTTTATCTGGCAGTGATTTTCTTTTGTGGCAATTGAATTTCTTCTAAGGCGACAAATTATTGGCGGATAAAAAAGTTAAAATAGGCTTTCATAAATTCTAAAATGGGGTTGTCTATAAACTTGACCAAGGTCTTAAATAAATACAAACAAGATCTTAAAAAAATACTTTTGGCTACATTTTCATAATGTAGGCCCCATGACTTTTCCATGCACCAACCTGATTTAAGTTTGACTCAAAACTAAGTTTTTTAGTGAAATATTTTTTTTCGCTTTTATATAAAAAAAAGAACTAACACCCGAAGTTTCAGGATGGAGCGTCGCTGCGCTCCGCTCCATCCTGGAACTTCGAACTTATTTTTGCTTATGTGTACTGACCTAACAACCAACCCAAAATTTAGATTGCCAGTAGTTGCCAGTGAAGAATGTTTGATATCCCCTCGGGATAATTAGTCGCCACATTAGGTTTTATAATACCTTAATCAGTTTTACACTGATCCCGCTTGATATATTTGACACCTTACAGTAGCAGCCGTTTTTTTAGTTTTTTTGATCCTAGCCTTTTGTTGCTTGTATAGTTTAATAGTTGCTAAGATATTTAATCACTGAAAAGTTAGTTTTTTTGTGACTTAATAGAAAGTCGCCTAAAAAGGATTTCAGTTGCCGTGTTAAATATTTGCCAAAAACAATTGAAAGTCGATATTCAAATGTTTCACATTTTTTAAAAAAAGAACATCATAGAAACCATTTGAAAAAAGTTTCATTCGAAAACCTCAAACCATGAAGATTCTATGTCAATTCAAAGAACCTATTGCAATAAAACGGCAATTTCATACTTTAACCCCTATTATTTAAGTGGGGCTCCCATACAACAAACGTGATTTTTTTTTGCTCGATATTAATAACGCCAACAGGTAGAAGCTTGAAATATTCACAGAATATTTAGATGAATATTCACTTTAAAATAAATAATTAAATTAAAATAAAATAAATATTTAAGGGGGGCCCCCAAACAACCGTGATTTTTTTGCTGTTTTTTGCTCGATATTAATAACGGCAACAGATGACGTTTGAAATATTCAAATATTGTATAGATAATGGTACGGAACCCTGGGCGAGTCCAACTCGCGCATGGCCTGTTTTTACGTATGCTCAGCGATAATGAGGGATTTTCTTTTTACTTTTTTTTATTATTCCCTTGTCGCTGTATAGATGGCGCTGAACTTGGTACGTTACTGCAAGGAACGGAAAGATTTCATAATTTCACTTGGATGTAATTTTTAGATCATAAAACGAAACTTACATTTTATGTCATTGTCACATCACAAATAAACATGGTTCCGAATTGACCCATTCACCTTATCGCAATATAGTATATTGACGTCCATTTCGGAACGGCTATCGTAGATATATGCGTCACGCGACTCACGCGATAGGTAGTGAGTTACGATTTGCCCATGAACGCTCAAGGTCACAAATCGGAACGCACGGCTACTAACGTAATCAGTTCAGCACCATCTACAGAGTTCTTGGGAACTACTTTTTTTTCTAAACAGTCAAAAAGAAAGCCTCCCATTCTTTAACGACGTTCGATTTATTAATTATTTTTCTTTACAAAGTGGGTGCGCAGGGTGGTTCCTGTATAAATTTGGTCAAGATCTGTTTGTGGAATCCATGAGAATATTATCGAAGTCTTTTTTGATTAAATAGTTTAAGAAACAATACTCCACACACTTATGGTTATGAAGTTATAGTAGCAATACCACTCGCTAACGGTGAAGGAAAACATCGTGAAGAAACCTGAGTGTCTGAGCTATTGACATACCTCAGCGCTTGAAATCGCCAATCCGCGGTGGGCACGCGTGGTGGTTAAGCCCATACTCTCTCCCTGAGAGAAGGCCTGTGCCCTAAAGTGGGACGTATATACGCTGCTTATGAGTTTATGACGTACTTATGGGTAATAAACTGTTCACTTAAGTTTACTTCTAAAATGCACCAACAGTGGAATACCCAACACTATATTGTGTTGAATTCTTTAGGAATAGTACCGTGTTTTTAGAAATAACATCGAGATCGAGCCTACACGGTAACGTATCAAAGAAAATCATCGTGGTACTTATATTTAAATTCGGCTGTAAATAAAAAAAATTTTTTAAGTATGTAGGTACATTGATTATAGGGGTGGATATTCCTGAATTAATGAGATGAATTAATGACATACGAAGAGCAAACGTGATAGACATAATTATTGCTTTCCGTGCTTTAACAATTTATACCAACTGTTTGTCTACAGGTAGACTAAGGCCAACTGAACTATACTCTCACAATTCCAGAAACATAAAGTTCGACAGCCGTTTCTCGCCAGCCGAGGATCTGACCTTCGTGACCGAGGACCAATACACCTCCATAAAGGCATACAACGTGTCCAAGCTTTGCGCCCTGTATGCCATGCACTACCTGGCTTACCGCTGGCTTAACACCACCAAGCAGGTGTTCGCAGCGCACCCGGGCACCTTCGTCAAGACCAAGCTCTGCCAGAACTGGTGGGTCTACGAGGCGCTTTACACCGCGTGCAAGCCGTTCACTAAAACTGTCGTAAGTATGAAGTGCATTTAATTAAAATTAAGTAGGTATTGTTACTCAAAAAACCCTGTTTTTAAAAGATAAAGAGATTCTGTCCAAGTTTGAAATAACACAAGAGCACAGGGCTTCTCTTAGAGAAAAAGAGAGACATAGTATAGTCTTCATTCATACTATCCAAATATGAGTCCAAGTCACGTAAGTGGGATCTTATCACAGAACATTATTTTCTCAGTTCTGTGGATCTTACCATTTTCCATGTTCTATTCAGAAAATTAATTTAATTTAATATTTAAGAATTTTCGCTTCGTTTCACTTTTTTGCGCAAATTCATTCATTTTAAAGAAACATAATTAAAACAATATACTCAGGTTTACAGACCCGTGAAGCTGTGAAAAAAATCAAACTTCTAAGTCACGGCCAAAAAAGATACGGCCGTTAATGCCGCAAAAAACGTATATTTCGATACTCAAAGGAATCAACATTTATAGAGTACGAATGTACGTACAAACGGAATCGTTCACCTAGAATGATGAAATTTGTCAAGTAATATCGTCTTACTACAAGTACAAGTATATAATGTAAAATTAATCGTTTGGATGTATACCGTGTTTTTCTGCACGCCTATACTCTTACTTATAAATTAAGTTATATAAGTATGTAGTCTAATTAATTTAGATCACTTATAATCTTAGAGCAACCTCTGGAAGCAATATAATCTCATGTGGTAGATTCAGCTTCCAGAGATGGATTTATATGTAGTTCTTTTTTTGAAATAAACAGTTTAAATTTAAAAAAATAATTTTTTTTTTAAAAACAGTACGGGGCAAAATCTGAAAACTATACATTTGTAAAAAAAAATTGTCCTGAAGTTCAGGAAAAGCTCGGAAAAACTGCGAGACTCGATTCCAGAACTATTTATAATATGTAAGTACCTACAAATTTGTACGGAACCCTCGGTAGGCGAGGCCGACTCACTTGTCCGTTTTTTTGTATGGTGAAAGTGGGGACTTATCTTCTGGAGAACACGCCAAGAATTCGTAGAATTGACGCTTGCATCGCCACTGCTAGCTAGCCATTAGATTTTTTTAAACATTTTCATATACCTAATAGAAGGTTTTTTATTTTACATCGCGGTACCCTAAGGTTCATGAGTTTTTTCTAAGAAAGTTTGTCTTGCATCTATATTAATTGTCGTGCTTGCCACTTAGGTTCACAATATGGCCGCCAAGCGAGAGGCATACAAGATTGCTGCCATCATCATTAAATCCTTTTATTTGACCGTGCTAAAACCTACTGCCGCCAGGACAAATGTTTTCTCACGGTCAATTAAAAGGATGGTTAGACTAGGGTGTTTCTTATATTCAATCCGTTGCTAAAAGTTAAGCTGTATGGAAGAATTACTCAGTAATATATAAGAAAGGGACTGGATAACTGTTTAGTATGTGGACAGCTTTATTGTAAAAACGAGAATAAATAGTGGTCCTGTTCAGTCCCTTTCTTTTATTGATAGTGTTAAATTGTGCTTATCTATGGTCATCCACAAATGCCTCTCCCTCAGAGCCAAGCGGCCGCCACGCCGCTCTACTGCGCGACGTCGCCCGACCTAACTGGGCTGACAGCGCTGTATTACAAGGACTGCCGGCAGCGCACCGAGAGCGACCTCGCCCGAGACTTCCACCTGGCCTTCCGCGTCGTCGACCGCTGCAAGGACCTTATCCGTAGCGCCGTCAGCGAGCCGCGCTCCGACGCCAAGAAGCAAGCCGAGCGGGAAAAGGCCGAATCGACGCAGGAAAGACTCGTCTTTTAAACTCTCGAGTATTTAAGTTCGCTAATCCGTTTCGGTTATATGATTCTAATTATAGGTTTTCAACTTTAGGCCGACAATCGTCAGTGTAGTCTTTTTGTGGAAATTCTGGATTTATTGTGGAGATTTTTTTTTCTTGTCGACCGCTGCAAGGACCTCATCCGTAGCGCCGTCAGCGAGCCGCGCTCCGACGCCAAGAAGCAAGCCGAGCGGGAAAAGGCCGAATCGACGCAGGAAAGACTCGTCTTTTAAACTCTCGAGTATTTAAGTTCGCTAATCCGTTTCGGTTATATGATTCTAATCATAAGTTTTCAACTTTAGGCCGACAATCGTCAGTGTAGTCTTTTTGTGGAAATTCTGGATTTATTGTGGAGTTTTTTTTTCTTGTCGACCGCTGCAAGGACCTCACCTGGAGCGCCGTCAGCGAGCCGCGCTCCGACGCCAAGAAGCAAGCCGAGCGGGAAAAGGCCGAATCGACGCAGGAAAGACTCGTCTTTTAAACTCTCGAGTATTTAAGTTCGCTAATCCGTTTCGGTTATATGATTCTAATCATAGGTTTTCAACTTTAGGCCGACAATCGTCAGTGTAGTCTTTTTGTGGAAATTCTGGATTAATTGTGGAGATTTTTTTTTCTTGTCGACCGCTACACGGACCTCACCTGGAGCGCCGTCAGCAAGCCGCGCAACGCCAAGAAGCAAGCCGAGAGCGGGAGAAGGCCGAGTCGGCACAGGAAAGAATCTTCTTTTAAACTTAAGAGTCTTTCAGTAAGGATTCGGTTACACGATTCTAATCTTAGGTTTTCAACGATAGGCAGAGAAAATTGTCAGTGGCGCAGTAGCACGAGTAGACGTAAGCGAGCTGCGACGCCAAGAAAACAGCCGGAACGGGAGAAAGCAGAGTCCGGACAGGAAAGACTTGTCTTCTAAACTTCCATCTCTACTTGAGTCTAATTTGAACACGGTTTTCGGTTCGAATGTTTAACAAGTCTTCATCGATAGGTCGAGAAAATTTACAGTTAGGTATGTAGTTTCGTTGTTAGGTATAGCTAAAATGCTGGATTTATTGAGGGAGTATTTTTTTACTCATAATATGAGTTTTAGTTTAATTTTACTTAAAAAAGCTCTAACGACGATTACCTAACTGACTGTCCTACTAATTTGCAAATGTAAAATTAGTTAACCCAACATACAGCCGAATGTCGTATTGAAAGAAAGAAAGAAAGACATTTATATTTAGACATTTTAGAGAAAGTAAAATATATTTTAGATACCAAGATGGATGTCGAAGTGGAAGAGTCAGAGCTAGACCAAGAAATATTTATTTTCTACTCATTCTTTACATACCTAGTTGGTTTGTAATAAACGCTCATCTTTAGTTTGTTACCTTGGAATTGTCAGTAGGTGCGATAGTTTAGAATAAATAAAACAGTTACCTAGATTGTTTCATTGCTATGAATTTATATTTCAAATTCTTAATTACATTTAAATCAACAATCTAACAGTAAACGATAAAACTAATTTGCATAGAGTCAAAATAAAAAGTACATTCAAATGGATCATCCGCCTACCGCAAAATTCTTAAGCTACGAAAATATATAAGCTTACAGCAACAACATAGCAACAAATAAAATTAAGGAACGCCAAAAAGCAAAGGCACTGAAGGTGTTCTTAACAAAACAGTGAAAATCTAATATTTATGCCTAATGTCGGTATAAGTGAATATATAATTTGTTCGTATACTTAGTTTGGTATGTAGGTAATAAATGCGTTTTACGGTATACAAGTAAAGTTTTCTAAACATTTACAGTAAACAATCAATTTACCCACACTTTAGGAGCAAAATAATAATATCAGCGGATACTTTATGCAATTTTCAGGTTTACCCCGAAAAAACATCGTGCCACTTGCAAATGGCAATTTTGTTTCAGTTGGCAACAAGTCCGTCCATAAGTACAGATCAGTCAATAAACGAGTCTTAACTTAACGAGTACCTATATGCTTATAAATAGTTATACGGAATACTTCAATTGTTTCAGAAAAAGTATATTCAATCGTACATAAATTTAATTTGCTTTACAACTCCGGCATCGCCTAATCTGGATATTGCAGAGCTAACAATATTCTTGAGATTCTTATACATAAAACTTTGGATATAAGGAGAGCTTAACATAATTGAACAATTAACTATAAATAAAAAAGTATGCGAACACTAAATATTGCAAGAAAAATACGGGATCAGTGCGCAATACGCGACCCAGATTCCCGATTTTACTTCTCAACGTAGGAATATCGTCTGATAGGCTGTGATTAAGCTAGATAACTGGTACAATTGCTTAAATACTTGCTAGACAATCCTAGACATTTGGTTGTCCCGAGCACTATGACAAGCCTAGATATTTGGATGTCCCAGGCACTATTTCGTCAGTGTAGGTAAGATTCCTTAACAGACGCTGTACATAGAAATCAGTCGGTAAAGGCGTATCCAGAGCTTACCAGTATGCCGCCAACAAAAAGCATCCCCTGGTTTTCGCCTTCCGAGCACTTTTTAATTGACTCTTCAAAGACACTTGGCTGTAGTCACCGAGTCTGTTATATTAGCCTATTCTGTCGGCTCACTAACTTCCACTGCTGAGTACTCGCCAGACTGTACCGGCCTGTGTTGCTACAAAATTACACGGCGGACTATTAAGACAGCTGTTACTTCGGGCATGCCATCTCGCACGCATAACAAACATTTTTAGTGATTGTTATAAAATGAGTATACTTTTGATAAATGTGGTCTGAGGGTTTGATACATAATAAAATAACGGACATTCAAGACATAATTTTTATTATCCTGGACCTGGTTTTGTATTGAGAAAATTTGATACTAAAATTATTAATTTTGGAAACAAAAACTAATTAAGTATAGGAAAACGGTGGTAAAGAGCAAGTATAGAGCGGTGGCGCCGTGCGGCGCCGGATTAAGAATAGCGTCACTCCATTTCCTTCCGTGGATGTCGAAGAAGGCGACTAAGGAAATACATTATCAGGAGACGGGCAGCAGCGTCTTCCTGAGAGTCCAACCGCATACTGCGATCGCCAACCCGCCTGCTAAGCATGGCAAAACCCTTCATGGTTAGGAAAACCATGAGGGAGGCCTTTGTCCTGCAGTGGGCGTGAAATGGCTGATGATGATGATGATAGAGCGGAGGTAGCCTGGTGGGTAGAACATTGGACTCGGAAGCGAGAGACCCAGGTTCGATTCCTAGTGCGGGCATGTACCTATGACTTTGTTTTCCAAGTTATGTACATTTGTGAAGTTACAGTTACAGTACCACTCGCTAACGTCGAAGGAAAACATCGTCTAAAGCTATTCACATACCTTAGCGCTTGAAATCGCCAATCAGTGGTGGGCACGCGTGGTGATTAAGCCCATACTCTCTCCCTGAGAGGAGGCCTGTGCCCTACAGTGGGACGTATTTAGGCTGCTTATGTATGTATAGGAAAATAAAAATGTATTTAAAATGTTCGTAATTTTATTATCTATCAAACCCTCAGACTACATTTATCAAAAGTATACTCATTTCGCGTATACTTTTGATAAATGTGGTCTGTTCAATAAAAAAAAAAATGTCTGATTGTGAGAGCGAGACAGCATGCCCGACGTCCTAATCCCGTAACACTAGCCTTAACTTCGCATGCGTCCACTAATCGCCATGCTTTCTAAAATTGGAGGTCAGTTCACCTTCTTATTACCTACTTTACGACCATTTTCTGAATGCTGATGACGCTTCATTGTCTCTTTAGATATAGGTATGTAAGCTTACAGGGGCAAAACATCACGGATTTGGATTTCACAACCACCCTTTTTAAACTCAAGTTTAACAAATTTCTTTATCTTACCTAGATGCTAATGTCAAACGAGACATCAGCATTCTCATTCTCAGGGTGGAATTCTCTACACAGTACCGTCATGAAGTAGAGCGAAGAATGCAAGATCAGTAGAGCAGGATGCGCTTCTCGACCTGCTTCCGGCAGATGGGGCAAACGGTGATCTGGTCGCCGCACATCTGACACATGCCGTGGCCGCATAGGAAGATCATATTCTTCAATCGGTCCAGGCAGATCGGACACATAGTCTGGGGGCAGAGATGTAATGGGCTTAGTCGAGAACGGAACGGGTTTCCCAATGTTATAACCCTACGTTATAACCTGCGTTACCCTTTGTGATGCCCGGTAAATAACTTGACTAAATTACCCTGTGCTTGGACGTTCTTCGGTTCTCATTGACGGCGGATGCGGGATGGATTTTTAGGATTTTTGGGCATGAAAAGTGTCAGGAATCAAAACGATTCAAAAGTTATGGTGACATACATGAACCCAGAAAACAGGTGTGTATAGCAGAGGTTTTCTTTTTTATTTGGCCCTGGAACCACCACGAAAAAACACCGAGTTGATTATACTTTTTTTGGCGGAACCCCAGCTTCCCATTGAATTTTTTTTATACATTTTCTAAAGCGAACGCGAAGATCTGGAGCTGCATCCAGTCTGTTCCTGTACTTGTTTTTGGGGGTGTGCGTAAGCTGAGAAACCAGTCTCGCATCGGTAAGTCGTCAAAAAAGGAAGCAGAACCAAGATAACTTGCTCAACGATTGCAAAGTATTCATCTTTAGTCTAATCCAAAAGTTATTTAGATTGGAATCTTCTGACTGGAATTTTTGAACGTTTTCTTTAACTCTCGGACAGACCGCGGAACCCCTGAGACCCTTCCACGGAACCTTTTTAGGAATCTCTGCTGTAGAGGAGACTATGAACTGGCGAACGCAGCGTGAGACAAGTTCCCAGTGACGGTTGGATAAGGAACCAAAAATCACACCTTATTCAATCCCCGTACCTGTTCCTTGATGTCATGCAATTGCTGCTGCAGCTTTTGCACGTCAGCGGCCTGCGGGGGTGGGGCGGGCGCGGGCGGGGCGGGGACGGCGGCGGGCGCGGCGGGCGCAGGGCGCGAGCCGTTGTTCATGTGATGCGGCGCAGCCTGCGCAAGCGCCGGCTGCCCCTTGTTCACGGTCAGCTGCGCCAGGTTGCTGCTCGACTCTTTGTCTACTGCAATTTGAGATGAGGGTAGGATGAGAGTGTTTAAAGATAAATATCCACTGACCATAAGACAATCGTTAAGTTATAAAAACTGGCCAAGTGCGAGTCGGACTGGCGCACCAAGAGTTCCGCACTTTCGCTTGGCCTTTTGTTATTAATTGTCATTAGAATATATGAAAAGTCCCACAATCACGATAAGTTTGATGCCTGTAAGTATTACCGTTTTAACGATAGAGCATATACAGGGTGTCCCGAAACTCAAAGATAACCTGGCACCGGGCGAGAGGCCATGGTGTATACGATGTAGGCGATGCAGAGCTTGTATTCGTGCTGGAGGAAAACAATTTGAGTATCTACTTTAGTTTTAGAAGGATATTAAAGTGTTACGATAATTTATTGTTTTATTTTGATTAAGTTTTCCATGAGGTCCATTCGCAGAAAATACGAAATAGCACTTTTATTGGCAAGAAAAGTAGCAAGTGTTGTACCATTTTGAAATTTAGACTAAATGGGCCATCTTTTGAAATAACTTGCCAAGGGTAGTGTAATACATTTTTTTTCCAACATGGAGTGTCAAAGTTAACTGACAATAATTTTGTAAACCATAACTCGTCAAAACTTAATTTATTTTACTTAATTAACAATGTTTATTACTTTGATTTGTGGTTACGATTAGAAGCACAGTCATTTGAGATTACATTATTAAAAAAATCGCTGTAAAATTGTGAAAACTGTGATCACAGTACTTAAAAATGTGACCGAGGGTGTAAAATTTTCAACTTTTTCGAAATATGTCTATTATCGCTTGACTAAGACATGGATTTTTTTTCTTATTTTTTCCATAACTGGTGTACCATGGCCTCTCGCCCGGTGCCAGGTTATCGTTGAGTTTCGGGACACCCTGTAGGTACAAAAAATCGTTAGGTAATCCGCCATAATAACACACATTCTGTGAAAATATGAACTGGCTACCTATTACGGTTCCAATGATAGGGGGTCTTTTAAAGGTCAGACGGACGGACAGATAGACAGCGGAGGCAGAGTAATAGAGTCCCGTTTGGCACTCTACAGGTACGGTATCTTTAGGTACCCTAAAAAGAGGAAGTTGCCCTATAAAAAAAGTATGCTCTTCTTCCTGAGCCTCTCAACTATTGGAGGTTGGCCGCCAGCTCCCCATATTTTTCTTAATTTCAGTCAAGCGGAACAGCTCTGAGCCACAGTACAAATAAAGATAGTAAGTAATCTTCGGGCCCGCGCGAAGCATAATAGCCTACACTAGCTAAAATGGCGGGGCTGAGAGGTTCAGCGACGCCGGGCGCGCGCGCGAATGCGAGGGCACGAGGGGCTACACAAGGTGTAATGTTTATGCAGCGAGCGGCGCGGGCCACCCGTCTTATATTCAATAACCTATAACAATAATAATAAATCTCATACAACACAATCACTTGTCCTAGTCCCAAACTAGGATACCATGTGCTACGGTATCCAGGCAAGGATATCACAAATTAACAATAATATTCGCCATTTTTAAGCGGTATATTTAAATGTACTTTAAAATAGAGGTTTCCAACTATAACTTATGATGATCTTTATAAGAATGATTTGCTCCATAACTTTGCCGATATTAACCATAAATAACCCTTCTTTACTAGTTTAATTTTAATTTAAAAAACCTTCTTCTTTAAAATGAATAGTTGGGAACCGGACCTGGATCCTTCATATCAGGATCTTGGCACAACACCACTGAGATATCCATACAAGTAGTGTCGAAAAAGTTAAGCAAAACATTTTAGAGCCACTTTTATAATTATAGTGGAAAACATGCGTTGTGAGCTGTCAATAAATTTATATAGTAACGGAAAATACTTCGAAGTCAGACGACGTATTTTAGTTGTAAAGTTATTTTATTGCAGTATAACAATTTTTTACAGTGCGAAGTATAATTTATTTATTAACCTATTTATTTCTACCTTCATGTAGATTACGTTACAAAGTTATAAACAACTATCTACGGTGCTTACATTTCTTTTTCTCGGGGTACCTTGAATATTGTTTTGTTCTCGCTATTGTTGACGCAGCTATACACTTAACAATATGTTAGTCCTATCTTGCCAATAGTCTTGAACGACGTGCGTGCAGGTCACGCGCAAGTCGCAAGTTGAATGAAATCGAGCTGGGCGTGCCGGCTAGACAACCCGTCTCAATACCTCCTGTACCGGTCGACATTCGTCTGTGTGTGCGTTTGGCGGCGTGTACAAACGCGGAACGGAATGAGGCTGTGTGTGTGCGGCTGCGCCTTTCTATGGAGATTACCTAGCGTGTCTGAGCCACTAAATAACTTAAGCTGGAATTTGAGATAAGGGTAGGGTGAGAGAGTTTAAGGATCGAGACAGTGTTATATATATGAAGTATGAACTGAAAATAAGACAATCGTTAACCGCTCCGTAAGAGAGGGGTCGGGGTCTGCTCTGGGATGCCACCTGCGTATGCACTTTTGCACCTTCACACGTGGGTTCTACGGCTGCCATTCCTGAGTCAGCTGCTGAAGCTGCAACTAGACTCAAGTGTTCACAATTCAGCCAGGTGATGAGCAGCTATCTGTTTATGCCACTTGCCTTAGAAACTGATGGAGTTTGGGGTACCCAGGGGAAAGTTTTTATTAAGGAGATAGGGCGTCGTCTCAGGAACCGTGGCTTTGGCTACCGCTCAGGGGCATTTTTGATGCAAAGGATGTCCCTCGCTGTGCAGCGCGGTAACGCTGCCAGTGTCATGGGTACCTTTGAATCGGATATGTCTCGGGGCGGTTTAATTAATCGACTGTACTGTTTGGTGTGCGGTTTTTTTTTTGTTTCCTTAATACTTATTTAATTTTTTATATTTACTTTGACTTGTAAATTAGTCATAACTTAACTTGTATACCGATGTTTGTTTCTCAATAAAGATCGTTAACTAGAAAGGAAATTAGCCTATAAAAATATGTTCTAAGCCGTTAAATTACTTACACTGGAATTTGTGTCACCAATACTGATTATGATTAATCAGCCGCAAACGGCAAAACTCATACTGCCACACTGTCCTACGCATTATTAAGCTGTATAAAAATACGGTCTTATATAAAAACGGTGGTTCCACTAAAACACTCTTAAGAAGGATTTAAAGCCGGTTTATAACAGGAACTCCTCTCATAGACCGGCTTTCACTTTATCTTAAGAGTGTTTTTGTGGAATCGAATTTTTATCAATAAGACCGTTTGTCTTTATTTTTTAAAGTTACAATTATTTGAAATGGGCTTATGCTTTTTCCTTACCACTGTAAACTATTTTTTCAGTAATTAGGTTAGGTTCTGGGTTTAAAGGCTCCAATTACGTATGAGCATCGCGAGTCATAAAAAATACTACTCACAGTCGAGCTTAGTGTTAGTGTAGAGAGCAGCGGTGGCGGTGGCGGGTGCGGGCTACAGCGGCGTGCGGCACTCGACGCACTTGAAGAGTGAGAACGCGCACACGTGGCCACACAGTCGGTACGCCAGTGCACCGTGGCGTACGTAAATGTACGATTGCGTACCTACGCCACGAGCATCGCGAGTCATAAAAAATACTACTTACAGTCGAGCTTAATGTTGGTGTTGAGAGCAGCGGTGGCGGTGGCGGCGGCGGGCGCGGGCTGCAGCGGCGTGCGGCACTCGACGCACTTGCGCATGAGCGGCGCGCAGAGTGTGCACGCGCACACGTGGCCACACGGCCGGCACACCACCGTGGCGGCCGCCGACGAGCACACCACGCACTCGCGCACGCGCGCGCGCGATGTCACGCCCGCGCGGCACGTCAGGCACTTCTTCACCTGGGTGCGATAAGAGCAAGCTCGTGAAACAGTTTTGGCGACGATGAAAATACGGCCCGACACTTCTTCACCTGGGGGGTGAGGTCCGAGCGGTGTTAGCATATATATGATAAGAGCACGCTCGTAAAAAACTGTTTTGGTATGAAATAACGATAACCTCACCTTCCACTGGGTGCAGGCCGAGCGAGGTTTAGCAGATGCAACAAGACCACGCTAACGAAATCTTGAAAATCAGGACAAGTCCGAGTCGGAATCTCGTACCGAGGGTGTCGTACGTACCACATTAATATAATATTAAGCACACCACACGCTCGCGCCCGCGCGCGCGCAACGTCACACTCACGCGGCATGTCAGGCACTCCTTCATCTGGGTGCGGACCGGGCGATGGTAATAGATATAAAAAGAGCACGCTTCAATCAGTCCGTATCCGTCAACTGCTGGACATAAGCACGACATTTCTTTCCGTCTTCGGTCATCCTTATCTAGCCGTTGCCAGCAATCTGCCTTAGATCATCGGTCCAGCGAGCTAGTGAGTACCGTAAGAGCACGCTTGCACGTAGTTTTGGCATGGAATTGTGAATATTCGAGGTCGAAAACTTGGATTTTTTGGACCCAATTTGTACCTACCCAACAAACATTAAAAAAAACATTTATTTTCCATCTACTGCAAAGCAGAGAACTTCAAATGTCTCCACAGACTGGATAATTTTGCACATTTAGAGAAAACAAGAGAATATTTTCTCGTCCTCTCATGTTTCGAGTCTCGCTGAAGACTGTCATTATATTTTGTTCCTTGGGCTCGAACAAACTTTAGACAAAATTCTTACTTCATTGGAGCCATTCGAACTTTCAACGACTTTTGCATTCAAACGGAAATGCTAATGTCTTCGACATTGATTGCTCTCCGATAGCATTTCCGTTCAGTTTTGTGACTCCATGTAGGCTTTATTACCGACGCAACTTATTACCACGGTGTGCCCTCTCTCTTCTTTTACTTTTGGATGTAGTTATTGATTTTGTTTTTCTTTCACTGCTCAAAATAAAACTTTTTGACTTATCTGTGAAAACTTTTTGTTGGCTTACTGTATCTATGTGTGTCAAATAAATGTGTTAGTAATAAGCTGTCAGTTTTCGTAATAAAATAACACGAAATAAATAAATTTACCCGAGCAGCGCAAACGCTGCAGCAGCAAATGTGCCCGCACGGCCGGAACAGTGTGTCCCTCTTTGTATCAGAGCACACGAGGCACTCTTCCGCAGTGGGGTCAGTCGGTGTCTTCGGCGGGTCTACCGCTGGGGCCTCCACAGTGGGCGCGGGCGCGGGGACTGCCGGGGGGGCGGGGGCGGGGGTTGCGGCAGACGACGTGCTGGGGTTGAAAAACAGTCAAACTATCTATAACGTCCTTCGATATAACATCAAAGTTTCTATAACGTAGAAATTAATTCAATTTGGTTGGTTACCTTAAAACCTACACATTGATTAACTCTTTATAGCGCAATAGCCATTCTCAATGGGGAACTTGCGTCTAAATTAGATTGGAGTGACATTGCGCCACAAGATGGACAGATGGAAAGATGTACCTCATCCAAGTGGCAGGAAGGCGCTGGATGCAGGCCGCATCCAACCGGTCTTTTTGGAAATCCATGGAGGAGGCCTATGTCCAGCAGTGGACTTCTTGTGGCTGAATGATGATGATGATAACATTGCTTTTATACTATAGAAATCATATAAAAACCTTGGATATAAAACAATAAATAAATACATTATGGTGGCCACCATAATGTTAATACTAGAAATAAACATAAATTGTCATTTCCACTATTTAGACTTGCAAAAGTTAACAAATCCTTTATGGGGCACTGTATAAGGTTCTACAACAAAATTCCTCAAGATATATTAGAGTTACCTCCAACGCGATTTAAAAAATGTGTTAAGCACATTCTGTGCAAAAAGGCTTACTATAACATCAAGGATTATTTAGAAGACAAAGATGTTTGGCATTAAACATTAGATTAATATTATTTAAAGGACGATTGTGACTAGTGTTTAACACATTCATGACTAATATTTTAAGTTGAAAACTCTGTTAATTAAGTTAAAACGTGTTTTGAAAAGAATAAATGTGGAGTTTCTTTGTTAGCTTCTTCTCCACATAATCCATTAATTGTGAAACTAACAACTTTGACGTTCATTAAGTAAACATTCTGTTTTACAATGAATAAAAATATTTGAATTGAATTGAATTGAATAAAAATATTTTTTTCGGTGTTTTCGGGGTCACAAAATATGCGAAAAGTAAAGTTACTCTAATAACATAAAACTTATTAGGTTTCGTTTTGTCATTGAATTCTGCACGTTTTCTTATACGAGTGGACATGCATAAAAACATTATTTTACAACTCAAATATTGATAAACGCTTCATACATTATAGGCGTTACGTTAGGGAGTGACGTCATAGTCCAGGGTCGATTCGTATGGCGCGTTTTAGTACCGCGTGACTATATTGACTTCTCGACTGGTTATATTATCAAAAGTATTAGTTGCTGAGAAAAAAATACCACGTTTATCTTTTAACGTGTCCTCTTCTATTCTATTAAAACATTTTTGGTGCAAGTTATCCATTGCGATTATTGCGAATAAAATGTTTAAACTTACTTTAAACTAAATTTGTTCTGTCTACTCGCACATCGTTTGTTTATTATTTAGTTGCCACATAAAGGGGAACTTATTTTGAGCACATAGTGTTTATCCCCTGTGTGCTCAAAATAAGTTATTACTTTAGTGTTTATCCATGTTTAATGTATGCTGCAAGTTTCTATTAAATGTAATAAATAAATAACTGAATGAATGGATGATTGAATGAATGAATAAATAAATGTAGCCAACCCCGTGCTGGGACCCGCAATGTTGGTAGCACTGCCGCTGGCAACGCTCTCCGGTTCTTGAGGGGGCGGGTCAGTCGGAAGAGTGGCTCCTTCCTTGCGGCAGGTTGTGATGGTCTTGTACAGATTCGAGTCCGGGCACAGATCCAGTGGCGTCTGACCTGGAAAAGAAACGTGACTTTATGTCTTCGAGTTTTTATTTCGGAACACAGGTTTTGTTTTTATTGATGTGGCAGTTGTACCGAAAGAGTCAATCTGAATCATACTTGATCGGTTTTTACAATTTGGGTCCTATTAAAGTTTACGAGATAAAGCCCTTTAGTTCTGTCAGACAGACGCAATAGGGTCCAGCTGGCACTCTTCGGGTACGGGACCCTACGTAAAAAATTTAGTGTAATGCACAAACTGTGACTTAATCAACATTACAAATTATATACCTATGTATAATACAGTATAATATAGTATGTATAATATAATGAGCTAGTTCTTGAAATGGACAGCTGTCTTTGTAGAAATGGACAAACAAACTCCACAAGAAGATATAACAACGCGACATGAGGGTATATTTACATTGCACTTAGCAGGTACGTTAAGTTACTGAAAATCACCACAGTTTCTCGTCATACATTAATGTAACGTTTAACTAAGGATTAGCACTGCTTTACCCTTCTTTTAGGAAGCAAAGGCTCTAAATATTGACGTATACTTATCTAATATGATAAAAAACTAAATAGATGCTGAGTGTTATCATCTGCAATGACTCATCATCATCAGCCATTTGACGCCCACTGCAGGACATAGGCCTCCCTCATGGTTCTCTAACCATGAAGGGGTTTTCCATAATGACTACAATTACTAATTTAAATAGGAGTCTCTAATCTCATCTCTGCTGCCTATTTATGCAGCTGTTAGTCGATCAGATTGTAACAGATCATTCATTAGTGTGAACAATTAGGCCGCGTTACAATTCGAGGGCACGTATAACCGTAATTATGGTGATTTCGACAAACGAAATGCCTCCGTTGTATTGTAGGTGCAACGCAAAATCAACAGTAATGAAAGGCTACTTTGCCAATTTCGAAATAAATTTTAGCAAATGAACGAGCTCTGTTAGGTGAAATAAAATGTATTGAATAAAAACAAAAAAAAAACTGTATTATTCTGATTGATGTTACTGATTGACGAGACTATCTTACACTTTACTGTGCAGTGCGAGATCGGCTCAAGGATTCAGTAGTGGTGGCTCGTGTAACTCTTGACCCTTAGCTAAGGAGAGCTAAAGTACTAAGGTATACTTACCAGGAGCGTACTTTTTTGCTATGGGCCCCAGGACGCTCCTGCTCTTCAACTCTCCCTACCTCATTTCCCCACTTGCGAGAACGCAATGTGTACGATAGATGAAACAGTTCTAAATTCAAACAGCACACAGTTTCATACAACATTGCCGGCGCGCTCTTCGTTCCAAATTCAAAAAATGCGCCGGGAAGTGATTTTGGTTTTTCAGTCTACATAAATATGATACTTCGCGTGTTCTTTATTCAAAAGTAATGACAATATTTCCGCGCATGTTTAAGAAAAGAATATTCTATCTCGTAAGCTAAATGTGTGAAGCTAGGTCGTAAGCCAATTTTATAATCTACTAGTTCTATTATCCAGTGACGGTGAAAGATGAAGGAAAACTCGTGAGGAAATCTGAGTATCTCAGTTGTTCACATATCTACCTCATCTCTTGAAATTGCCAATCCGCGGTGATTAAGCCGATACTCCTCTCTCAGAGAAAAGGCCTGTGCCCTACAGTGGAACTTAGGCTGCATTATTATTCTCGAGTTGCGAGGAGCGTACCTTTCTTGTTGTGCAACGTGAGGTCGGCACCGTGCGCCGCCAGGAAGCAGGCGATGGAGGCGGAGGACTTCTTGTCGTGGTGGTGTGCCAGGCCAGCCAGCAGCGGCGCGTCGTGCGGCTCCTGCAGCCGCCGCAGCTGCTGCAACGTGTGGTGCCGCAGCGCTTCGTGGAGCGGCGTGTCGCCGTCCTACGCGAAAATGGCGAATAAACGGTGAGATGCGGTACGTAAAAATGTAAACTATTCGATAGATAGATAGGGAAAACGTTTATTTAACGTCTTTATAACGGATTTACAACAGACGAAGTACACAATTAAAATTCCTTCGTACATCCGACAGCACGGTGAATTTGCCACAAAAATATGAAGGTTGACCTGCTTGACAGAACTTGGTAAAAATTCCTATGGTAAAAAAATATTATTAATATATCAGCGTAGTTACCGCGTCACTGCGACGAATTGTGTTAAGTTAGCAATAAGTTGCATTTAAAATAAGTTGTTCTATGTACCCCGACGCATCGAAGCTCCCTCGCCGTAGCAGGCGCAAGAGAACTGTCGCAACGGAGGAGCAGCCTCAACCTCAACAAGCACGGCAGCCCGCGCCCGTAACCACCGGGGCCTCTCGAGCAGCGGTCGCCGCCCCGACCCAGGTGAAGAAGGCGAAGCGGGAAAGAGCCCCCGAAATGCAATAACTAGGGTGTCTTGCTTTAAGTACTTGGGCCACTGGGTCACCGAGGACATGACGGACGACATGGACATGGAGAGGGAGCGCAGGACATTGGCAGTAAGGTGTAACATGCTGGCCCGTAGGTTTGCACGGTAAAGCACCTGTAAAGACGATACCTATAAAGACTCTCCTTAGGGCCTTCTGCCAGTCGTTTTAAACGTGGAGCCTATAGGTCAGTTATAAAAAGAAGTCGTTCAATGCCCTGTGAATCCAGTACAATAATGCTTTCAGGATACTGATGACGTTGCCGCGATACTGCAGCACAGGATGGCCAAAACTCCGTCCCCATCATCCTTAGATGTCCTGGACGTGACACCGAAGAGTCGTTGGCTGAGCATCGCCTGCTGGGCTTCTCCCAACGGAGTTCCACCCAGTAGTGCTTGATCTTGCCGGCGACGGAAGAACTTCGAAGACCCTGGTCATGACCACAGGAGCTTCGCTCCGAACCGCACGATCCGTCCGTCTTAATGGAGCCGCCTCCCCGCTTAGCCCTTCGGGCGAGTCGAGAAGACGACCCGTGTAACTGTATACACTCTCTACGCGACTACACAAGGATAAACAGGTAAAACTCCCTTCAAGAACCCTCAAACCTCAACATACTTCATCGGATTCATTGGCTGACTATACGAGTAAATATACTGCATTATTTTTGAGTGGTTTGAAAGACATAGCAAAATGGACGTTCCTGACAATAGTTATAGAATACGCTAGTTTTTTTTTTATAACGCACTTTACAAAAATATCTCGACACAAACTCGAATCTATTAGAACCAGAGGCGCTTTTTACAAGAAAAACCTTTGTCCCCAGAGTAAATTTGGTGCTTTTTGGCCAAAACGATTGTCCCACAAGCAAGTGGTGGTTTTTGTAAAATTGCCTAAACTTTCCGAATAACTGTGGACATAGGAAGGTTTTGTAAAAACTGATTAGGTAGTAAGGCTAATTGAAATTGTTGAACAGTGTTGCCAAAAACCGACAACAGAAATTCGTTAAAATTGGACATTGGCTGTTCTTGTAAAAAGCGCCTCCATTGTTCTGTTACATAGAGATGCTGTACTAATTGTTCCCGCATTTTTAGGGTTCCGTAGTAGACAAGGAACCCTTACAGTTTTGTCATGTCCGTCCGTCTGTCTATCTGTCTGTCCGTCCGCGGCTTAGCACAGAGACGGTAAGTACTAGAGATCCTGAAAGTTATAGCAGAGAGGATGGACAGTCCAATAATTAGACACTTGGAGATTACTCACGTAAGATAGGATAACTGCACCATCTCTCTAGCTCATGCAAGTATTTAGGAAACTTAATCTTAAGTACCTTACTTTTAATTTCAGAAATGTTGATCTCACTATTTACTTATATTATTTAATGTAATTTTACTAAAAACCTATGGATTGTTTTATCCGAAATAAAGTGATACAAACATACTAGAGAGCTAAAATTTGGCTTAGATGTACATATTTATAACGCCGACAAAACGGTAGAATAAAACCTCAAAAAAAACGTTTTTCGCTTACACCATAGTGTGGGATATCGTTGGATTGGACGTTGAAAAATATTGTGGGTGTAGGAAGACCATTTTGCGATTTAGGGTTTCGTTTTCGAAATATTAATCTTTAAACCGAAATTTTTTGTCCAAATAGAGCGTCCTCCACGCTCTCCTTGCTAAACGGTTGATTGTAGAAACGTGAAAAAATTCAGGGTAGTAGCACATATATTGAACTTAAAAGGAAAAGTATCACGGCTAAGCCAACCAACCAATAGGCAACCAACTTATGAAAGTAAAATTTCGTACAAAATCCATTGAAAATGTCTTCGATGAAGTTGTTGAAGTTCTGTAAAGTAGATAAAAAAAACAATCTTTCTACGGAACCCTACATTGCGCGTGTCCCGACACGCACTTGGCCGGTTTTTTCCATAATAGTATTTTTTCCATAATAGTCACAGGTGGGACAGTTAACTTTTTATTTTGTACATTCCGAGTGTTTTTCCTGAATTCCAAATTACAGGATTTTTTTATAAATTATTATTGTAATATGCCATTAAAATTGCAAATTTTACTTTATAGTTAATTGGAGGAAGATTGCATATTTTGAACAATTCATCGCAGTTTACAATTATTTTTTGTTTTTACATCTAGTACCGTTTTCATTATTCTTATTTTAAAGATGTTCAAGTTGGCCCCGTGCGCCATCAACAAGCGCACGATCTGCGTGTGCTGTCTCTCCACCACCAGGTGAAGCCTGGTCTGCTGGTTGGCGTTCTGCAGATCAGTCCTAGTGCGACCGCGCATGCAGTAGTTACACAGTGGACATAGACCCGTTCCTACCTTATCACAGATGTTCAAGTTGGCCCCGTGCGCCACCAACAAGCGCACGATCTGCGTGTGCTGTCTCTCCACGGCCAGATGGAGGCTGGTCTGCTGGCTGGCGTTCTGCAGGTCAGGCCTGGCGCCGCCGCGCAGCAGCAGCTCAGCCGCCTCCACGTGGTTGTTAAGCGCGGCCAGGTGCAGCGCCGTATAGCCGTCGTCTTTGGCATCGTCCACGATCCATGGCCGCGGCAGCTTGCCCAGGATTATCTTCATTGCGCTGCAAAGAAAGGGCACCAGTAAAAATACCGTGGTACCTCAGGCCTTGCTAAGGCCGCCGGGGATTGGCAGAGGTTATTCGAGAGAGATAGATTTGCGTACCTATATGGTAAATGATTTTAACAGCATCTGGCTCTATTGGCAACTAATACCAACACGAGATAAATAACGTGACTACTCAGCACGTGGCTCTGAAATTGCTATTAGGCTGCAGTTGTATTTGTAGGTATCTTATTAATTTATCTCGGCTTTGTTTATCGAAATATTGGTTAAGATTCTAAAGTCTAGAATGTAGATACTCCTACATAGATACCAATCTAAGAGTAAGTCATGTGTAGTTAAGAATGAAAAAAACATTAGTAGTATATTTACCTCCTTTGTGCACACAAAATGACAAATAACAATCTACATATTTAAATATGTCTTGATGTTCGCTCGCGTCTACATTGTAGGTAAAAAACCGGACAAGTGCGAGTTGGACTCGCCTACCGAGGGTTCCGTACAAATTTGTAAGTATGTACTTACATATTAAAATAGTTCAGGAATGGAGTCTTTCAGTTTTTTCGAGTTTTTCCCGAAGATTTTTCCCTATACTTGTAGTATAAGACGATATTACTTGCCAAATTTCATAGTTCTAGGTCAACGGAAAGTACCCTATAAATTTTGATTCCCTTGAGTGTCGAAATATAAGAAAAGATAAGAATATTCTTTATTATATACCGGAAAAAATGTTACAGACACGAAACTCTTTTTTAAGTTAACTTAGAAGTTCATTTTTTTTTTACAGCTTCAAGGGACTATAGACCTGAGTATATGGTTTTAATTTCAAGGTCCTCTACGAGTTCCGGAGATAAAGGGTCTTGACAGACAGTCGGACGGATGGACGGACAACAAAGTAATCCTATAAGGGTTCCGTTTTGAGGTACGGAACCCTAAAAAGGGATAAGTAATGGGGGCGAGCGATCTTCGGTCATGCTGGAGGCATGTGGCGGCATGATTCACTCGGCTGACTAGCAACCGACAGCAGTGGCTCTCACAAACACATGTAGCTACCGCATTATTTCTCCACGGGCGATATCACCCACTAGGTCCGAAAAAACTTTACTTCGAACCCCCTACCATGTCTATTAATAGAGTTCGCTTTGACGAATATTTCTATCGTTTTTGGTACTTTAAGGGCACGTTATGATAATTGTATCATATGCTAATTTAGTCTCGATTATTACAAAAGTCCACCTAGATTACATAGAGCAAAATGTGCGTGCATTCATTCAACAGGGTGTACGCTGCGGGTGGATGAACTCTACTCAGAAATAGCACAATGAGTATACTTTTCCAGCGTGACATCTAAACAAGATGTGCATTTCTGTTGCTACGACGTGATTAACTAAAGCAGAGTAGGCTCCTGTTTTGTATGAAACATAACACAAAACAATTTGTTTTTTAAATATTTTGCTTCCCCTAGGAACAAAAATGTTTCGCGCATGGAAAACGGATTGTTCTATGTAATGTGTTTTTTTAGCAGGGGCGCGCATGATACCTAAAAGTGTTGAGCAAGCAGTAGAACATAAATATAAAGTAAAAAGGCTTGACCCGCTCGCTCCAATGAACGATCTGTGGTCGTAAATTGAACAGACAGTACGATAAATTAGGCGTAACACATTTTAATATGGAATGTTACGTTCAAAGAGTAAAAACTGAACGAACTAATTAAATAAGGTCAAGCGTCGTCGCCATCAAGTCCATCGTTTGTGCGTACAGTTCGCGTTGGCTCTCCCGCAGCCGCGCCCGCGTGTGCGCTTGCGCTGCACCGGTCCACGCTTCAAGTCCGCACGCACCATGTGGCCTACACTAATAATTAGGAGACACTAATATACATATTGAAATAACGTATTCTAAAAATTATGGTCTCTATTTTTCTGTCCAAAAGTGAGGTAGCTGTGATGATGAGAAGATAATCGTCTGAAAAGCAAAGTGACAAAAGTTTTGTTCCAATGCTGGTTTTTACTTTGGGATGGTGAGGTTCACATGTTGTGATAGTTAATGGATATTTGAAAGTGTTGTGTTCTTAACCTAGGAATGTCTTGTTGACGGTTGGATACTTTTTGGGGTCGCGTATCTGAAAAAGGAAAAAAAAACAGAACTCTATATAGGGATCACATAGTTGTCCGGCCGTCCGTGTGCCAAGGATTTTTTCCTCGGGACGGATAGAGCTACAAACTTTAAATTAATGCGAAATAGCTTCGTTCGAAAAAATATATTTATAGATAATATAGAAATATATGACAGTTAAAAGATAAGCGATAAGCGGTGGTAAAGCAGAGGTAGAATGCCGGCCTCCGGGAGGTCGTGGGTTCGAATCCCGGCATGTACCGATGGCTATGTTTGCTTGAGCCCACACTCTCTCTCTGCAAGAAAGCCTGTCTGTGTCCTGCTGTGGGACGTATATAGGCTACATAAAAATACAGTTGTGTTACATTTTCCAAAACCATGGAACACGTTATCACAACCTACGCCGGACATCTCTCGTTGACATAAATGAAATTTCCGTAATGCACTATTCCCAAAAAAGGAAATATTCTGAAAAACATTCATTTGTACCTAAATGATAAAAAAGAACACAAACTAACCTTTGCAGCTGGGTTGTGTGAACTTGTATGGGAGATTCTCCATTCCAGAGTTAATTTTATACCTCACCGTTTGTTCGGTACCCTCGGGGCACGAGTCCTACTCGCACTTCGCAGTTTTTTTAATGTAACATTTTGTAGGAGGCTCAAAACAGTGTAAGGGATTTTACTCATTCTCAGATTTTATGAAAACAATCAGGCCTTCAGTGTTTCAGTTTTTCACTGCTCTGCTATAATCTTCAACTTGAATTAATCCCAAACCAATTCAATCCTCAGAATTGACATAAGGAAGTCAGTAATGCATACACGTAAACTATGGAATTATGCTATAGTATGTCTGTCGTCAGCGTCGACTGAAAATTATACAAGTATGATATTGTCGCGGCGCGCCTGGTGGCGGCGGCGGCGGCGCCGGGCGACTCGCCGCTCAGCGCTCACTCAAGCGCATTATAATTGCAAACCACTCCATACATATACAACCATGTTCACGCGAGTCCACAATACCCACTGGGTATATAAATATTTAAAATATTTGTTTGCATTCGTTACCTATCTAGAGGCCAAATAATTCCATAGCGGCTACATCGTGTGACGTAAATCACCGAAAATGGGATACTATCAGCATTGTTATGTTCCGTGAAACATTCCTCTTGAGTAATGTATTCGTGCAATTTGGTTGCTGTGCTGGCGAATGTGGTCGGAGTGAAGTGCCTCCCTGTAGGATCGATCGTTTGCGATAGAGATGCTACAATGAGAGCGCTGCTGCGTTAATTAGGTAAAGGGATGCTTCGTTTAATCAACTACATCTATCGAATACAAAGTAGATTTTAACCTTTAGCATATCGGAATATTCTAAACGTTAAAATCTATACCTACAGATAGAACAACTCGGTCTCTATTTATCGTGATTGTGCCTATCTAAAGACTCATCAAAATTCTGTGATTCATTCCAGTTTGAACAATACCACTAGGAGTTTTCCAGAATCAGTCAATAGTCTGATGCTGATTACAGTGGGAGACGATGAATAAATAATGAATTCTTGCTTGAGACGACAAAGTTTATAAAGTGGGTAGGGGAATAAGCTGTCCAAGTGATCATATTCCTACAACGCGGGCTGATTCCCCGCGGATCCCGAATAGTAAGTTATGGAAATGTGCGATTGGGGCAACAGCGGCCACTAGTGGCCAATAACAATGTCGCATTAATATTCAACAGGCGCTCTTTGGACGCTCACGTTCCTCCGCGATCAGGCAGCCGAGCCACAATTCTTCACTCAATATCTAGAGCATCTTCATTGCCAATATTACTATATCTACCGCGGCAAGTAGTAGCTGGAGCTAATATTAGTTGGGTTGGAACTGATCGAGACGTCGATATAAAATTGTGGAGCGGTGACACTCACAGCAATCACTTCATCTGGAAAAACTTGTATAACATCGTACTTTCAGCTTAAGGAAATGGTGTTATTGAAACTCAGGACTCTACCTATAAATACTATTTGGTAGTACCATCGACTGTATCGACTTAATAAATTAAAAGAAATAAAAAAACCTAAAATAGAAAAATTACCAACAGCCCGATTGCTGAGCATTAACTACTAATCAGGTGGGACCAACCTAGATATCTCACAATGAGTTACATTGTTCAATTTGGGTTCCGCCTGCTTAACGGTTGGTTTGTTGGTTATTTTCTATTTCAGTTTGAAATATTTGCTTTTTAGTGATTTTTAACTTTTTTTGTTTCATTTATGCTCATTTCATACAGCCTACGACACGCGCACTAACACAAATCGATGCAAATCTGACCATGGGTTTAAACTCTTTAGAGTTTTGAAGGAACATAGAATCGGACATACATACGTACGAGCCAAATACAATACCCTCCTTTTGGGCTCCGCCGCAGTCGGGTAATAAGACGATTCATGGCTTTGAACTTTGTCATTTATGATTTCATATTGCTTTAAGTTCTTTTTTCAGTGTCAGAACTTCATAATATTGTTAGAGCTGAAATAAGAACAAAAGATTTTCAAAAACGCAACAGAATATAAAGGTTACCTACCTACACAGCGTGGAGTTTTTGAACCTCATCTCGAGGTAAAGTACTCTAACTAAATACGGTAGATAGCAAATTTTACTCAAACCAAACAAACCTTTATTAGAAGGAAGACAGCAATAAAATGTTTTTGAAAATAGGCTTGCTCTCAACCGGTAAAAATCCGAAAAAATAATAACGTGAAATTTTATGGAATCAATCAATTCGGTCAACAATAAGGATTAAACCTTTCTAACAAACATGGTAAATTAAATAAAAAAGAATTCAATAATTACAAGATAAAGCACTTTACTCAAGGGTCCATTGGATTACTCATGTTAGTAATTAACAATTATCTTTGACGTAATTAATGGCGGCCCATAACAGCGGAATCACCACTAACTACGTCAATAATACTTTCAATACCTGGATCGATGCTTACGGCACAATAACATGGCCTGCGATATTACTAGACTACACCCCTTTAGATGTTAAGTAAACGAGTCAAAAACTCAGGTACACAATACAATTTTGAGTATTCACCATAACTCGATATGAAAAGTTACTCGAAATGTATTCCTTAAAATAATACATTTGTGTATCCAATATTATGGAGCTCATTTTTAGCAAACCACTGTAATTAGTTAATTTACTCGTTTTTTTCGATTGTCTAAAATAAGTTCAGATTTAATGGTTTACTTTTCTTACCATGTTTGTTAGAAAGATTACGATTGACTCTATTGATTGATGCCTGCAGGGTGTTATTTTTTGGATTTTAGCCGGTTCGATTTCCGCGTGAGACAAACGTATTTTCAAGAAATATTTAATGTAGTTTTGCTTCTTTCAAAAATAAAGAAATGTTTTTTTTTGAGTGAAATTACCTATCTCCAGTATTTAGAGTACTTTCCCTCCAGGTGGCGCTAAACAATTCCACTATGTACTATTCTATTGTTTCTGAAAATCATCTGAAAATCGAAAAGACAGAAGAATATCTCGAACAAGCAACTACAATACATATATGTATATCGACTGTTCAGTATGTATACGTAATGTAGCGACGTGGAATCAAAAGGCTAGGAAAACCATGTTGGTTTCGGGCAGACAAAAGATGAGTTGGCTGCGGTCCCAGTTGTTTGTCTACAAAACTTTGCCAAAAATGATTTTATTGACTGAGTGAACGTAGCGGCAACGTTAACGGGTGACGGCTCTTTCGCTCGCTGAACAATACAAGCAGCTCTACAGCTCTTGTTATCTTACTGAATGTTATTTACATATTTATGTTTATTATAGTTAATTTCATTTTTAGAAATCGCCTTGAATATTCGGAAAGCGAATTGTTGCGACGAAATATGATAGAAAACGTGTAGTGTACTTATTTAACTTGAAAAGCATCAAAGTTAGCCTTATGTGGCGTGTAGGCTGAAATGTAACAGAATTGGTTTTCAAAGGTGTAATGTGTAATATGCTCCATTCAGCATAGTTCCAGGGAGGGTCAGCGAACGCCGGGTATTTCCAGATCTCGGGATAGGAACTATGTATAGCTTAACTACCCTGCGGGAGGTGACAGTGGTGGATGGTGTTGGACCTAATAATAGGCTCCCCTCCAGCGCGCGAGGCGGCGAGGCGGCGGCGCGGGCGCGGGACGGGCGCGCACATGTGGCGCGGGCGCCGGCCGCCCGTCTTCGCCGCGCGCGCTGCCTGCTTCGTGTTTATTTTCAAAGTGGTCGTCACGCAGGGCGGTTCACGCCGCTGCTTACATAAGCCAGCGCGGCAACTGCAGCCGCGCCGCTGCCGCCGCATGCACGGCGCGCATTCGGGTAACCGATCCGATGGTCGCGGACCGTCCGTTCTATTTCGGGAAAATACAAATTTGGAATTGATGGTACTCGCGATCCACGAGCGAACTCCGCCGGTCGAGTCCATTTTTAGAGCTGATCTGCGCGTGCGCACCGAGCGGGCAGGTGGCCAGTGCTGCGCGAGCGGCCAGCACGTTGCGTCGCTCGCCGCCCCCACGCCGCCTTCGGCCGGCGGGTCTACGCCGGTGCCTGCCTGCGCCTCACGACCGCCCTCAAGCCTCAAGTCACGTGGATGCCAGCCAACAGCAATGAAGACAGAGCCTAGCGCGAGTTCCGTGCTTCCTTACTTCCCATAGTGCTTACCGATCATATGGAATGTAAAGAAGTATGGAGCTGCGCGGGCGTTCCCACGAGCTTCGCCGAGGATTTTATCGTTTCACAAGTGCGATTTCAAGATATTGCGGCTACTTCTTGTGACAACAATGTTTGGAAAGTGTATTAATTTACTTTCATCTCATGTGTGATGCTGAATAAACCTATCGACGTTGTGAACGTTCCTCGGAGCTTCCGCTCAAAGACAAACACCCGCTAGAATATCGCGTGCATCGCAAACCCAATCAATTACGCAGAGTAATCGGCGGCAGTCAGATTTCTCAGTGGCAATGTAAAACCGCAATGTAAATGTAAAACTGTGTTTGTTAGAATAACAATTTTAGCCGGTTGCCGTGGAGTATGGTTATTTTTTTCGGTAGCGAGTTGTCGTAAAATAACATCTGGCGTAGGTAAGAGTCCTGACGAAGGCAACATAAATAAACTCCCGTGAAGCCGATACTCCCAGCGAGCAACGCCACGACCGAATTATATTTAGATGTAGAGCTAGGTGCGGCGCTCTCGGCTCACTCGAGGAATATAACATCCGATCCAGACTCCTTCAATTTACCTACTACTTGTGGAATAACTAAAAGCCACGTCGCCGGGCTGACGGAAGCGGCATAATCCGTCTAACGATATGTGAACAGTTTATGGGTAAGGATGAACTCGAATTTCATCCATCCATTTAATGGGGTTTGTTAGAAATATATTACATTACCTATTCTTAGCAATATAATGTAACTACATTTTACAGAAATGTAGAGCATTAAACATTTCGCTTTATAACACAAAACCTGTGTTAATTCTGAAAAGGGTTCCAATTCAGAAATGAGATTACAAATTCAATCAAAACATTGCGATTCAAAAAGTTTCAAACATTCAAGGCTTTATCGGTGCTTTTCTATTTTAAAAAGATTGATTTATATTTTGTAGGTAATCTAATTGAAAAAAAGTTCTCACCTAAAAATGTGTTAAGCAGCTTTATTATATTATAGTTTGTATATACACCATATTTAACAACCGCTACAACCAATTCATAATGTCCATTAATCCATTCATTCAATTAACTTTATATGTTTTATACACAAAATACCTATTGACTAAAATAAACTTTATTACAGCCGGGATTTAGATAATTACTTGGTTCGGAGCCAAACGGATCACAATAATTCGAATCGGTTATGCCGCCCATACTGAACTATTCCTTTGCTCGGGTAAATCATAGTAATTAATCTACTAGCGACTTATCTTCGCCTAATTCGGGATCATGAGAATGAACTATTGTAGGCACGTGAAACAAATTTCCATAGACTTGTTAATAAGTAATAATAATAAGTAGCAGCCCGACATTGTCGCAGCATTCGTGATTGGGACGGATGGCAAAAAATATATATGGAATGGAAACAAAAAGCGGAGCGGGACCTATGCCTGGGACCGGCGGGCGCGCCTGCTCGCCATCTGGTAAGACACTGCATCTCATTATGCGAAGCGGGGGGTCACTCCCGTTCCACCATAAAAGTTATATCTTGAACCCCGCAAACTAAATGAACGCAGAGGAATTGATACTGGTTTCTATTACACTGTTAATTAAAGAAAGGGACTGGTCAACTATTTACCTCTCAATACAATACTGCCGGCTATAATGTGTGAGCGAGAGGCTAAGTTATTCAATTCCTTTTTTAAATTAACCGTGCTATATGAATATTGGCGTCCCATGCACTTTGGAAGACAGACGTACCGTAAATGAATTTCCCGTAGCTAAGTAATAAATCCCGACCTGCCCATTGTTTAATTTTTCCAAGCCAGGATGCTGCTGGCGTGTGGTATGCAAAAAACAGCAGTGGCCCGAGGCTGTGTAAGCCGATCAGTCAGCCACCGTCGGACGTCACTGATATCGAACGATACTACAAAATAATATGTACTTGCTTTTTTGTGTAGCGGAATATCCGACCTATTTGGGATGACCGTATAACTTTCAGATAAATTGGATTGCTTTTATCGACGATCGAGGTACAATAATATTTTGTTCGTTTTTGTTATGTCAGCAGATGGGGACTACAACAACGCTGTTCCGCCTAGATCGGCTGTTGTCTCTACGTGCACAAAAGGGGATTTCCAGTTCTGATTTGTGGTATAGCTTGTGGATTTTTTGGGAACGTGACCAAGTTGCGGCTAGGTCACGGCTGAATGGAGTTGGCAGGACGCGGCGGGACGGGGGCACCATGACGTGACCGATCACAATGCCTTTAATTTATTCCGAGGAACCGATGCACGCCCTCACCAAAGTAGGACTTCGTATGCGGCATAATTACTGCGTTGCAAGCGACTTTCTAGAGCACTGATATTGATTGTATTCCCTTAACTAACTACTATTGATTAATAGGCCACTTATGTTGAACTTAATTATGCAGAATTTACCTACTTGCAGTTTTCTTAACATTTTCCTTTGTTCTAAACTTCCTAGTTCCTAAAAGAGAGCGGAGGTAGGTCATCGGTATAACGCTTGCCTCACATCTCGAATGTTGGGCAAGCGTGGGTTCGATTCCGGTATGTGATGATGATTTTGTTTATTGAGTTACGTACATTTGTAAATTTGTTTTTCACTCGCTAACTGAGACGGAAACATCCTAAGGGAACCTCAGCGCTTAAAGTCGCCAATCCGCGGTGGGCACGCGTGCTGCTGGAGCCCCCATTCTCTCCCTGAGAGTAGGCCTGTGCCCTGCATTGGGATAGGCGTAAATAGGCTGCTTGTACAATGTGTTATAACGCAAAACTTGAAAACTGTTTCTTCAGTATATATATATCAATAATATAATTAAAACATCATGCAATCAGCAAAAGTATAAAATTATATATTTTCACCTACAATTACAAACTTGATGCGGTCGATTTATTTGCAAAATAAAAAACTGGACAAGTGCGAGTCAGACTCGCTCACCGTGGGTTCCGTACAAATTTGTAGGTACTTATCACAAATAGTTAGGAATCGAGTCACGCAGTTTTTTCAGAGCTTTTTCCAAACTATTAGACTATTTTTTTAATGGTTTAATTACAAATGTATAGTTTTCAGATTTTCCCCTGTACTTGTAGTATAAGACGATATTACCTGACAAATTTTATAGTTCTACGTCAACGGAACTACCCTATAAATTTTGATTCCCTTGAGTGTCAAAACGTATAGTTTTGTGCGGCATAGACGGTCGTATTTTTTTTTACGTTAACTATTAGAAATTTGATTTTTTCACAGCTTCAAGGGACTGTAGACTTGAGATGATTTTAATTTCAACTCTATAAGACCATTGATATTTGATATCTACGAGCACCCATAACTTCACCTGGATATTTAATTAATCTCATTCTATTTTATGAGTATCTACCTGACTCTAACTGTATTTCAAAGTTATTGTGGTTTTCAATCAAATCAAGTTAATCATAATGTGAAATCAAATTATAACTTTTATCTGGTTACCACCGCACAGATTTACGTCTAGTGTGGTAACCAACGCAAATCATCCGTATTTTTTTTTTTAATAAACAATTTTGTATTTTTATTTTACGTCTAGGGAACATTTACCAGTAGAAAAGCTTGGGTTGTGCCAATAAGAACGACCAAGTGCGAATACCTACGAGATTCAAAACGAAGATTCGCAACCATGTGTCGTAAAATGGACACATGACTGCGAATCTTCGTTTACGTTTGTACAGAAAACCAGATACCTGACAACGTGAGATAAATTCAATTTCAGATAGAGCGTAAGGTTCTCTTTGACTACAAAATCATAAAAAGGCGAATTGCTTAAAACCATACAAGCATTATGGTTGTATAATAATGATAAAGGGTAAGAAACGGGCCGGGGCCGACCATTGTTTCAAGTTCCGAGGGGCCGCGGACAGAGCTGAGTGCGTATCGCGAATCAAACGATTATGTAAATTAGAAAACGAAAACTATCCGCAACAATTGTTTCATGCCTCAGTTATTAATATTATTTATAATTTTTCTAATGGGATTGGTTATATAAAGTTATTCGAAGCAAATATTTTTAATATAATTTTCTGTAGCTTGGAATATTTTAATATAGTATTTTATTTTTATATTGATGCAACTAATCAAATTTTTTTTATCTCTTATTTGACATCCATCTCGAAACGTGAGAAAAATTAGGTGGCACTTTTTTGGATGTTACATCCTTATTGATTTCGTTAATTTATAATGTAGCCTATGTCACTCGGACTGGGAGTAGTTTAAATATGGCGCTAAATGCAAACGTACCTACAGAGACTGCTAAAATTAACTGTTAACCCTTACGGTAGTCGGGTAAAAAAAGAGCGTGTGCTTATTCATAAGCACACGATAGAAGTGAAAACTGACCGACGACTGGAGCCAAGAATATCCGATTCGGCGTCACCGATCCGAGCGTGACGGTTCAGTCGCATTTACTGTTTAGAAAAAACGAAAAGTGTGCATAAAGAAGTTTTCACTTAAAACTACCTCTACCTTTAAGCGCATTGAGGTAGGTTGTGCTGTAAATCTAATCTATTGAAGTACTTAGTTAGGCATACCAGACTATTAAACTCATAGTCGCTGCGTTTGATTCGCGGTAGGGCCAGCAGCGCCGAGCGTGGGGCAATGACAGCGCGCACGCATTACGATCAGGGATCGCACGCACACAGAGCCGCGGCGCCGGCGCGCAATGAGGCGCGCCCGAGGAGTGCCGAGTGCGAACACGTCATCCACACTCACCGCGAGCTGAACAAACACCGCTGCACCGCCGACAATCCGACACTGCTGCACGACCGGCGACCCTCGCCTTCCACCCAGCGCCCTTCAATAGTACGCTTTTTACTATCACACAAAAGAACTCTATGAGAAAGGGACCTCGACCTACCAGTTTGTTCGGAAGGTTTAACTCTTAGAAACTGCTTTATGTTAAGACCGATCATAATTTATTCGTGCATTCGATGCATCCCTAACAAAAGAATTCAAACTACGACAGGGTTGTAATGAATACTAGACAATGGCTATCCTATAGTAGAGCTACTTGTCCTATGGGACTGGAGTCGGTAGTTTTGTGTGGAAACGATACATGAATCACATCTCGAGCGTGAGTAATAATAGTTGACCGGCTGGACTGGCGAGCTCGGATGTCTTCGTAGCTAGGCTAGGCAATAAGCAAGCAGACTCCGTCAATTGAAACTGGTTATTATGATAAAATATGACATAACTATAAGAGTTTGTTCATTTTTGCGGATGGTGCATGAAAATAGCAACGGGTGATATATTATATCTGGCAAGACTCCAAAGACGACGGAGGCAGGTCCGTTGAAATGTTGTTGGGTTAGAACGCGCTGATACAAATCTAGAAATTCTTGCTGTGTATGTTTATCCAATATTATTCTCTATACCTTAATTTTGCGGCGTTCAGATACCTACTTTGTTCAGTTTGTGGATCAATTCAGATTTTAATCTAGAGAACGCCTTAAAGACTTGATATTATTAGGGATCTGTTGAATAAAAATGTGACTTGGTCAAAGTTACTTCATAAGTGAATTAATCTTGAGCGTCAAGGTTTAATTAACCGCCCGCCCGCCATCTATAATAATTTGTTGGTTTAATATGCTTTCATACGCCATCTGTTATGTCTACGTTGAACTAAAGAACCATGAGTACATTTCTAAATACTTAGTATAATACGAATATTTGTTGAAGTTTTTTTAAAGGATTATATATTCATTTTGTTGCACTAACCCGTGGTGAGGATTGCCCATTAGCTCAGTTGGGAGAGCGCTGGCACGTTGAGCCAGAGGTCGCGGGTTTAAGTCCCGGCATGGGTGGAATTTTTAGCCTCTAAATAGGTTCTTTAAAGGACTCCTGAAACATCACCACTTATAAATATTGGCATAATTCTACAGATAGTTACAGAAGATTACAAGAGCAACTTCTGAAAGTACTTTTTAGACGGCCGTGTGATCGATGACGCTTAAAAACAAAACACGAATGGAATCCCAAGGAAACCTCAGTATGACAGAGTTCAGTTCAAGTTCCAACGCTAATTACCCAAAGTTAGTTGCACAGTTGCAGTCAAGTGATCAGGCAAGGAGTCTAAAAAACGAGGCAGGCAAATTTGTGAGTGTAGAGTAGTGTAATATTGTGAGCGGGCGAGTCTTAAATGAGTAATTAGGAGCATGTGTGGCCGCGGCGCGGCGGCCATCAGTAACGCGCCGCCTGCCCGAGACTGCGCCCCGCCATAAACCGAGACCGCTGACACCAGAAATTATCTTTTCAAAATAACAACACAAATAGTATGCACTTTGTAGAGGCGTAAAGAAAAAGGATGGAATTGAGAAAAGGAATGTGTTGCTTTGCACCTATTGGAAAGGATGAAGGAAGGAAGATCGACGAAACCAAAATATCGAGCGAATGTGGGGGAAAGGGCCGGCAAGGGACGTCCCAGGTGGATTCAACTTCGACTAAATAGGGTATTAGCGAAGGGCTAGACAAAAAGTACCCGAATCCGGCGAGCGTTTGTAACGACTAATGAATGTTGATGAAGCGAAAGAGGTATTTCAGGATTGCAAGTGGCAGATTGGTCTTTGCCTGTATACCCCTTCGGAATACAGGAGTGAGTGTATGTAATGTGTTCCCACGTTCCGGGTGCCAAAGGAAAACTTATATGGTCCCAACTGAAAGTCAGTTTTGCTGGTGTTACGCTAATTATAGCACACACCGGTAAAGTATGCTGAGTTGGAGCCCCTTTTTGTTGTCACGGAGGCACCTGAGGCGTTAGGGGTCCGAGGTGGCTGGGTACCATACATTACTGTGTACTTCACGATTGTTTTGTTTTTATTTATATTTTGTTGACGTTCGTGTCTTTTGTTTGTGTACCTTTGTGTTTCTGTGACAATTCAAATAAATACCCTCTTTCTTTTCTTTATTTCTTTCAGTGCAATGGTGGCATTTACTACTTTATAAATTTCACAATATGACATGTTTTTTTCAAACTTTGCGGTAGAGTTAAACTGCCTAACCTGTGTTAATCCAAATTAAAACGCCCACATTCAGTAAAAACAGAAAAGAAACTAACAACTTTACAATACAAGACTTCGTCCGCACATTCCAGAGCAAAGATAAGCTTAACTTCAAACAAGAACGCGGAGGGAGCCGGCAATAGTGGGACGTTGCAAGAACGAGGAAGAAGAAGTTATGCTAAGTAACATCAGTATTTTTAGCATAACGTGACCTCACTGCAAACGGAACTAAGTGCTATTGATGGAGTTCCTCCTCTGAGACATTTAAGACTTAAGTCAAGCGACTGCGGAACCCGGGCTGAGGTACTTACCTATGTTTTTCCACAAAACATGAGCCAGGATAATGACGTGGAGTGATATGAGGGAACCAATTTATTTTTGTAACAGAGGACAGTTAATAAATTGTAATATCATAATGTTCGCATGCTCTCATTAATTCCAATTCTTTTAACACTTATTCATTTCGTATTTAGGTCGACGAGTTATACAAGCGCTAGGCACGCTATTCTACAGAAGTGCGTATTTTTTTCGTTATTGCTTGCTGAACGTGGTTGGAAAGTAGAAAAGAAAATGATTATTAGAACTTGATAAAAAGTTTCAATATTTAGATGCTGCTCAGGCAATTTACAAAGACCTCGCCTGAGAGTATTGAGACAAAAGATATAAGTCTTATCAGAATTGGCGTTTTTCAACTAACCGGTGTGTCGGCGCCGTAATGTCAGCTAGTGGAAAACACCCAATACCAGGCGAACAAAGTCACGCGGACAACTAGGAGTATTTATTTCGTTGACGACTTTCGATTTACAATATAATTTATAGTCCAGTCAAAATAGATATTGATTTTGAATTAATTCCCGATAAGCTGGATTTTTGTATAGGTCTTAAATACGTCATCACAAATGCTATGTCAAAAGTCCCCATCGATCCCGCTTACATCCCGCCTGTGCGTTGTTTTTTATCCGAGGCAAAAGGAGACAATATTTTGTTTTTTTTACCTATATTTCTGAAACGATGAGAGTACCGGAAAAATGGATGAATGAAAGTTTGAAGATCATAAAATTCTCTAAAAAAAAGATATCAACACTTTTTTCCTTACGAAGCACCGTTCTCGAATTAAGTAGGGTAAATTATGGTTATAAGGGACTTATTTATTTTTCTCCCGCTTCCCCACTAAAAACTGAAAAATAAAAATTTTTAAATAAAAAATAAAAACCGACCTCGAAACACTACAGTACTAAAAAGTTAGAAATAATTTAAATAATTAGAAGTATTTATACATGTAGGTATTGTAGAAGTATAATTTGTAGTCGGTGCCCAGTTACACGACCAGCACATATATTTTGGGCACCAGCTCCAAATTATACTTCTACAATACCTACAATCTACATGTATAAATACTTCTAATTATTTAAATTATTTCTAACTTTTTAGTGCTGTAGTGTTTCGAAGTCGGTTTTTATTTTTTATTTATTTGTCTTAATACAGATACATTTATGAGTAGATACATTAATGCACTTGTGCACAAAATTCGATTTTGTGCAGCCTATATCCTACACAAATAAGTACTTTCAGAAGCATGAGAAGTGAAAATTTTTATAAGTTGCCGTTATTAATATGGAGCAAGAAACGGCAAAAAAATACGTCTGTTGTATGGGAGCCCCCCTTAAATATTTAATTTATACTGTTTTTTTTTGTTATAGCAGCAACAGAAATGCATCATGTGTGGAAAATTCAACTGCCTAGCTGTCACGGTTCGTGAGATACAGCCTGGTGATAGACAGACAGACGGACAGTGAAGTCTTAGTAATAGGGTCCCGTTTGGCACCCTTCGGGTATGGAACCCTAAAAACAACGCACAAGCGAGATTCCTCAGGACTTTTGACATAGTATTTGTAAATACTATGTCAAAAGACAAGAACTCAATCTGCAGGTTTGCTAAAGGTCATTCGAATGGTGGCGTGGTGGCCGGGTCACCTATCTCCCTCTAAAATGGTTGAGACTGGTGATGGCTGACCTCTGCGTTATGCTCGTGAACGGGTGCTGTTAGTGTGTCTGGCCGCAGCATTAATGTTTTTCCTACTTTTGAAAGAAGTGTTATTTTGGCTTTTAAAGTTATTGGTGGCTATCACGGAATCATATCATATAGGTTTTGATGTACAAGTTTAAGATGATTTGAGAAAAGATGGTCAGAGTGGAGTTCTTCTTTCCCGCTGCCTTTTTCTCCACTACAAATACAGCCCGAAGGCAGCGGCTAACATACTAACATAGTACATTGACATTCAGCAAACAGAATGTAAATTCTTTACGTTGAAATAAATTATTGATTTCTGAATAAAGTCCAGCTTGACGGGAATGATTGATTTCTGATTTCTGATACAGTGAGGCGGGATTGCACGCTAGTATTAACGCAGCTAATGGTAATGATGGTATAATAATAAAACTTGCCATTTTTACAGCGCTATAATAAAAATACCGTGTCAATAAAAACATGCAGTTTATACGTTTCGTAAATTGCGTTCTACTCCTACATTTATAAACTTTTTAAAGATTGTAACTTCTACAGAAGTGGGAGTTCTTGATAAAAAAATATATGCAATTGTTTTGCAGTGTTTTATAAATTTTTGTTACCCTACTATTTCAATTACTAAGTATAAAAATATTCTCCTAAATTGACATAAACGTTATGTATATTCGAATTTCTGTAATTTTCTTAATTAGCACAAATGTATGTTTTTATCAATTTTTAAATAAAAGCTCTACCAGCATGGCACGTTTTCTTCATTTGGCGTGGAGGTGCTATTTGAAAACCAGCGCTGTTTCAAATAGAAACAGCAAACGCTGAAATAGTATCATTGTAACACGCACACTTCTTTATTTACTATTATTGTATGTATGTAATCATGTTTGTTTGTGGCAATAAATCATTCATTCATTCATTCATTCAAATGTATTACAATTACACTAAAGTTAAAATAGCGTTTATTTTCTGAAAAAAATATACGAATAATAACTAAGTATACAGGGATACCTCAAATATGCGAAAATCCCGAAACATGTCAGAATTTACAGTTTTGCAGTCTTATTTATAAAACACGGAGTTAAAGCCGGTTTGTGGCAGGATTTCCTCTTATAAACCGGCATTAACTCTGTCTTAAGGGTGTTTTGGTGGAACCTAATTTTTATAAATAAGAGTCTAACAGAGTTTACAACAACACATTAAACTCTGTTATTTAGAAGAACTTGTGATCTACGACATAAAAAAAAAAGTTTTATCAAATTTTCCAATTTTTTGTTTTATTCGATTCCACTGTTTGACTTGATGCTGTTTGATAGATAATAATGCCTGAAATCATATCTGTTACATAGCATGGCTATTCCTCTACATAGAACTAGTATTTACCGATGGTTGCAACATTGCTAGATCACATAAAGCGCGAATTTCATAAAATTATTTAAACTTTCATTTAATTTAGTAAAATAACCTAGAAAAATCTCATAGAATATAGAAAATCTCCATTTCCTTCCGTGGATGTCGTAGAAGGCGACTAAGGAAATACATTACTAGGAGACAGGCAGCAGCGTCTTCCTGAGATTTCAACAGCATACTGCGATCGCCAACCCGCCTGAGAAGCGAGGCGATTATGGCAAAACCCTTCATGGTTAGGAAAACCATGAAGGAGGCCTGTGTCCTCCAGTTGGCGTCGAGTGGCTGATGATGATGATGAAAAGTAATTGAGGTGTTTCGGGAACTAGGATTTATATTTATATTTGGGTTTTTATCGTACAGACGGACAGAATAAGCCGGCAATGAAGCCACAATAAGTTTACATACAGGGATACGATAAGCAAGTGAAATGCAAACGACTCCTTGCTCTTGCTAAGACCATCCACGATGAATCGAAACAAAAATGTAGCTTAAGAAAACCGTAAGATAGGAATAATCCCGAAAGCGACCGACACAATTTTTCATTTCATTCACGTTTCCCCGCGATGAAACTTTTTCTCTGCAATTTTTCTGTGGAGGGGCGGGGAGTGATCAGGTGGGGCGCGTTGTCAGTCGGCGCACGTAGCGCCCGTGGGTCCCGCGCCCGCCCCGCGCGCCCTACGCGCCTCCCGCTGAATACAAACTTCATTAGCCGTTTGATAATTAGCCCGTTAAACGCCCCGCTCGCCAGCCGTCGGACGAGCCCCGCACTCGGGCTCCAAACTGGGCTGGGCTGCTGGATAATACGACAAACGCTGGTACTCAAACCATCCACGTCACACCTCGCACAAAGCGGTCGCAATGGCGGGGCGCGGCGTCTGCAAAGATAGGTACCAGACAATCACTGATGTAAATTTTGCATCGCCAGCTTCAGACGTAATTTTGTTAACTATCAAGCTGCTATACAATGGATGCCTTGTACATTCTAATACAGCCCGAATTAACAATATCTTTATGAAAGATACTCCTTGAAAGCAACGATTGCAAGTAACTTGACCCGAGTGGTTCTTGTGAGCCTTTCTTACTTAATTAGTTAAGAGACATGAAAGGCTTTACTTATTAATTTCATAGAAGACTGACATCTTGATTTTTACAATGCTAATAAGAAGCTATTAGTGTATTCATCATTTGAAATTAAAAAGTTAGGAAGCAGTTACAAGTTATGTACTAAAGTTCTGGGGAATTAATTTTCTCTTCTGGTAACCGGTCGTGCCCTATTCCTCCTTGGCTTTTCCCGTCTTTGACATTTTGACAAGTTAGTACAAAATAAACAAATTCGCAAGCAATTACACATTTATTGCAAAGAGTTAAAGTTCAAATTCGCGTAAATACAATGTACGTGGCGAAATAATGGCGGACCGGCACAGTAATGTGAAACCTTCAGTTGCACGTGAAAATTGCTACATATTTATTTTTCAGAAAGTCCGATGAAAATATATAAAAGTATCTTTCTCATTGCTTAGCAATTGGATTAAAATAGCGTTTGCGACCGTATTTAAACGGTAAAACACAAGGATGCATCGAAATAAGCGTGAGAAAAATGTAGATATGGGGAATTGTTTAATAGACAACACTTAGCGGGACTGAGAAAGAAAGTATATATTCGGTGGAGAAGGACCAAATGTGATGAGGAAAAGGGGGGCTCAAAATAAAAAATAAGCTTACCGAAGGAGCGGCGGAGGTTGACTCACCGTGTAGAATAAAACTGTTTAGTTGTTTTTAAATGTCCCTAATAACGGCCGTTCGATCATTATATATTAGTTATTTAAAGCGCTATAAAAATATGTTGCTTTGTGCACGGTCAGTTGACGAGAAAGAAAGAGAGAGAGAGAGAGAGAGAGAGAGAGAATGAATGACATGCGAAATAGATATAGACATGGATGTATTTTTTTATAATAAGGAAAAGTTAAAAGAAGATAGACATGCTACCTCTGGCGTTAACACTAAGAACCTTTTGATTGTCTATTAAAAAGTTAACCGAACAAAACAACTTAAAAAGGGCAATAAAGGAGGACAATGAAACCTCAACGTCTAGGAAACTCAAAGGCGAAACAAAAGAACGGGCACGGACAGGCAAAAACTTAGAAAAATTAGGAAACAATGGAGCAGGAAATGTGTTTCCTCGAGTCTTCCCGGCTAGTTACGCGGCGAGATCCGCGCACACGTCGTAGTTACGTTAAGACTGCCCGCGACTACACCCTTAAACTTATACAAAACCACTATTGTTTACAGCTTCTTGTTTCTTATATTTTCCGCGCTAATATGCTTTATACCCTTTGTGAAAATCGGGTTTTTTGTGTTTTCTCTTGTCTCATTCATCAAGTCTGGTTCAGTTAAAGATTTGCTACGAGGCCTGTCTGACGAGTGTTTCCTTTTCGGTTTTATTTTGGCGTTGGATAATTTCGAGAGATCCACGAACAAGACGGAGTTAAGTTACGATTACCCGCGACTACACCCTTAAACTCATACAAAATCTCTATTGTTTATGGCTTCTTGTTTCTTATGTTTTCAGCGCTACTACACTTTATATCCTTTGAGTAAATCGGGTTTTTTTGTTTCCTTTTGACTCATTCATCACGTCTGGTTCAGTTAAAGATTTGCTTCGAGGCTTGCTTAACAAGTGATAGACAAGCCTCGAAGCAAAACTTCGGGATTTCCTTTTAGATTTTATATTGACGTTGGATAATCACGAGGGGGTGGCGGTTAAGGGGATCCAATGGGCTAACAAGCGCCACCAACGAAAAAAAAACCCATATCTTCTATTACAGATCGTATTTGCAGAAAGTGGACCTATGTACAATCTCCTAATCATGATAACAGTGATTTTAGGACCCACGACATCGCACCTAGGAGCACGAATCTGGGACTAAGTTAGTTTCATGGATATGGGTCCTAAAATCACTATTAACATTATTGACAGATTGTATAGGCACTTTCTGCAAATTCGATCTGCAAATAAGATATGATTTTTTTTCCTCGGTGGCGCTAGTGTTACTCCCTGGAGCACCTTAAGGACGTTCACCTAACATTTGCCGGCAACGACGGTTATCGAGCTATTACCTGTTCCGCCGGCGCTCCTGACCTGATCGATAGCATTGCACGAGAAAATTTCAATTGATACGCCTCAATTGCTTCATCTGCGAAATACCATATTTTCCTTTAATCAATATTAAGCTTCCACATTAGATTTCTTTTTGACAGAATCTTTTAGAAAGCGTATTTGGGGTTTCGCAGTGTACAGCAAACCCAGTGAAAATTGATTATGGTTAAGGCTGCCCAGACTGGTATAAAAAGTTTTAATAATTATGTAGCTCGAAGGTAAGCGTGGAGGACTGTACCTGTTATGTACTTACTATTAAAATTGATCAACGCTTACGATTATTGCTTGCACACTGTAAGCGCGTTTTAATTTGGAATTTCGATTGCAGTTCGGTTTACTTTTTATCGTTAAAAGAGTTAGCAATTTGCAATGAAAGTGGATGGGACGGGACGTGGGCGGCGTAATTAAAACAAACAGGAGGCCCGCAACAAACCAGCAACCACTCCTCTCTAATTGTGTTCGCGTGGAAATAATCACGGGACTAGTGACAACGCGGCGGCGATATTTCGGAGCTCAACCAATCAGCCTCCCGATAGCTTTCAATATTTATCGAGTGACGATGCAGCCATGAGCTCCAAATGTACTCATTACAAAACCTTATACAGATTTCGTTTTAACTAACTAATTTTGAGTACCACATTATATAGTATCGCCACCACATTAATGTTTACATTTTAGTTTTTTAAATTTTAGACAGAGTCCAGGTTTTGGGTTATTTTGGCAGTGTCGGTAAGCAAATATTACGAAATTATTCGTAATATTTATTATTATATTATTATTTTTATATAGCACGATTCTACTATGTTCTGTATGTATGCTGTTGGTGTGCCCTATTAAATAAAATAAAATAAATGCGAGAGGTAAACCAATAACATATTTTCTGTATTACAAAGAAATAAGATTTTAGGTATCTCTCCCCTTCATTGTTAGCTCACGTAAATAAAATACGTCTAATACACACTCTTTAAAAAAAACTGTGTTACCATTTACTAACGTTTAGTTTCCTGGAACTAAGAAGCTGCAAAATTTTTTTAGAAAATTCGAAATCTCGAAGACACGTAAATATGACATAGTCAGAATACTGCCGTATTCACGTTGCTTTATAGCGATTTTTTGTCAAACTACCTATAGAGCTCAAACGTTTCAAAAATTCGAACTTAAAAGCCTGTTGACGAATTACCCTGATATTATATGGATCCTGAAAACGTCGCACTCTTCTGGCAGAGTGTAAAAATAAAAATTTTAAATAAAAAATAAAACCCATCTGCTGGTCATGCTGTTCATGAAACTGGGCACCAACTACAAATTAAACTTCTACAATACCTACATGTATACATACTTTTAATTATTTAAATTATTTCAAACTTCAAACTTTCTTCGTACTGTAGTGTTTCGAGGTCGGGTTTTATTTTTTGTTTTTCAATTTTTAGTGGGGGAGCGGGAGAAAAACAAGTCCCTTATAACCATAATTTACCCTACTTAATTCGTTGCTTTAAAATTTGATGTTCTCAGTTTTCATCTCCGAAAATCTTCGCCGGAACATCACCAAATTAACTTGGGTCTACTTTTACGCTATTTTATGAAACATACGGATATTACTGAAAGATGGCCTCATTAGGCCTTATTTACTGCTGTCCATTGAAGAGAAGTCTTCATCAGATCCTCACCAAATTAAATGGGACCAATGGGACGTTATATCAATTCGAACAAAAAAAGAATTGTCGAAATCGGTTAAGATTTGACGGAGTTATACGAGAACATAGCAATATACGAAGTCGGTTAATAAGGAATTATGGATCGATCTTGTTATTTGTCTAGCGAGGCACTGATTGTGTAGGTCAGAGAAAACGGACCAATATCCAGCAGTAAGCAATATGTGCACATATATGGTACCTAGTTAGTTAGTTCCATAATTCCTCAATACTACAATTGCAAACTCCACGCGAGCGACTCTGTGGGCATTAGCTATCATCAGCTAGTCTATACTTGCGGATAGACTAACAATATTCCGCAGATAGAATAATCATTCCACCCAATTCATTAACTGAATGTAAACAATCTACTTTTCTCGTAAGGCTAGCATTTTTACTATAGCTTTTGCTGCAACGTACATTCGCTATAACATAAGTCGCTGCAGAGAACATTTGCTGTAACGTAGTTCGCACCTATGAAATTTCTCAGTAAGGTACATCGCAGTTTTATACTTCGCAGCTACGTAGTGGAGTCAAGATTTACGTAACATTACGTTTAATTTTAGTCTGTTATGCTGTCAACTTATAAAGCTGCATGAAAAAAGCAAAATCGGTTGTTTCACGAAACGGTGGACCAATTTTATAAAATCATACAAATCTGTGCGCTTGGAGCACCCGGGCTTAAGCCAGCCGTTACGTAAGAGCAATTATTTTTCAGTAAGTGTAACATTTTGTGGGAAGATCCATCGATTTATAATTCCAAGTTTTGTTGCAATTATAGTGTTCTCTTTTTTGAAATCCGTAAATTTTATGTTTAAGTTTATGTTAAAATTTATGTTAAAATATAAATATAAATTTTATGTTAAGTTTATGAGCACAGGGACGGGTTGAAAATCAGCGCTGTGATGATGCATGTCCTCACAGCACCAAGCTGAGCCCTATCCTTTTTATCACTTAACTATTTCTATTTTTGCTATATTATGTACTAACAGTCCCGGCGAACTTCACAGAATCCGTTTATACTGTTTTATGCTGTTAAATCTATTAAATCTATTCTTCCACAACGCCATCTATTTTAAACTTAAAATAAATATTATCGCATTATCGGGATATCAAGTATGCTATGTCTCAATTCAGGTCTTTGCCTATATGTACGCCAAGTTTAATGTAAATCCGTTCAGCCGTTACTGCGTGATTGAGCGTGTTAACCGCTAGACCAACGAGACAGTCAACTTCACTTTATCTAACCTATAGCGTCCCATTTGGGCAAAGGCCTACTTCTGCACACCAACCTTCCCTGTCCAAGCCAACTCGCACCATCCCGACCAGAATCTATTCAGGGCTGCGTATCATAAATCTACAATTCACAGTTTACTATGACAATTCGATGTACATTGCGTAGCCGAATCGTCTTACTTGTTAATCTATGCATTAGCTGCAATGTACATAGAATTGTCATAATAAACTATGAATTGTAGTTCTATGAAATAGGGCCCAGATCGTCCCGCCGTCTTTGCCTTTTTCTGCCGCGTCACCGGTGTCCTTTCTGTGGGCCCAGTCGGTGGCAGTCGTGGCCCACCTTTCTAAGCTCATGCGGCAGACTTTGCCAGCTTAGATATATAGAGATAGATACTTTATTGTTCATAAAAATGGGAAGAAGTAGTTCAACTTAAGCCTGATGGTACATAAGTTTTTTTTTTATTTTGCTCATTGGGCGCAGCGTCGTATTCCTGACACGGTCTATTCTCCTGACACTTCCAATGGAGCGCTTCATTGTCCGCTGACAAACCTCGAGTTTGGACATTTACGCATATTGCGCGCACCAAATCCTGAACGATTCCAATCTTCTAACTGTCGAATTCCATACTAATTGCAATCACACGCCAAGAATCCGACTGGATTTGGTGCGCCTAATTAGGCCTCTGGTCTGCTCCTATATTACCCGTACCAAATCCTGAAATATTCGAATCGTCTATCTGTCAAATTCCATACTAATTACTATCGCAAACGTCAGGATTCCAACCGGACTTGGTGCGCATAATTAGGCCCCTGAGCTTCGTAGGTTATGATAAGTAGGATGCCCAATGGAAAATTTTGACGAGTTTACGAATCAGGCCAAGTGGCAACTGTCCTGAGTTACTGTACGACTTACCCGCGGTTTCTCTCAATCTTTTACTCTACTGTTAACCGAGCTGTCAGTTATTTTTTGAATAGACTTTTCTGACTGACAGCTTATTCAGCAGCGTCACATTAGATTAACGGATTGTTAGTATACGAGAAATCGGGGGTCCGTCTTTAATATTAAGTACACCTTGATAGCTCTATCCGTTCCTGAGGAAAAGGGTCTTGAATATTACGAAATTAGGTAAAATATTTCCTACTATTTAGTGGATTAATGAAAAAATAATGTTTCTTAGTTTTTGAACTAGTGGCTAGTTCTGTTCACCCGCTACGAGTCGGTTCGTTAAGGTGGTATGTAATTAGGGTGCGGGCCCACCGAGCGGCGGCGCGGCGTCGGCGGCGGCGGCGGCGCCGGGCCTGCAGAGGCTGCAGACAGTGCGGCACGGCGCGAGGCGCGCGCGGCGGGGCGCGGGGCGCGGCGGCGCGGCGGCGCGATGCTGTGCGCTCTCAGTCGAGACGCGAGGCCCGCCCGCCCTGGCCGCCCGCGAGCCGCCGCCCGACGCCCGCCCGCCCCGCGACACACGCCGCCGCACGATGCCGCACGCGTCCACGCTCTACTTGCATTATCTTTACTTTTACAACGGAGCAATGCCCTCACAAATATTCTATATTAGTCTCAGAACCGTCCCGGAGCCGCATAACTAAACTGAACGCCTACCGATAGACGTTAAGAATTTTCGAAGCTTTCAGATGGACTGGAAGGGGTCGGGGGGTCGGGAGGGCTGACGGATTCGGAGGGTCGCGGGGCGCAGGGCCCCTCGCGCCGCGGGGTTAGTAGGTTCGCTGTGTCGCTATCGGTGCCGGGCGGAATGCATTCGCGAACGCCATGCAGTGACCTGAGGTTCCGTCGTCTCCTCACCTGCTCACCTGCCCGCCTTATCATACTTAAAAAAAACAAGATAAGGTGTTTCATCTTTTCGTTTTATTCCGCGACGGTTCTCCGATAAACTAAATTGGCAAATGGAACTTTTTTTAAAGATATTAATATATTTATTTATAGGTCAAAATATAAAAGATTCAAGGTCACATCAGGTGTCAACGAACCTTCCACCGGGTGCTAATGTCAGGTCAATGACGTTGCGGTTCACTTGCAACTTTCATGATCTTCGCGGTTCGGTCTACGCAACGCTGCATCTCATTACAATTAGGCCGGCAATAGCAGTGAATGTGGACAGTACAATTTCGTTAACGTACGAGCGCGAGCGAATTGATATTGAGTGTCGTCACGAGGAAATGAAGAAGGAAGCGTTCGGCGCGAGGAGATGACGGGTGTGGAGGAGGCCGCGTTAACCCTGCCCGAATTAGTGCAGTGGACGGGCCGAAAATAGCGAGCCGGCGTGTACGGTTACACGCGGCGCGTCAATGACGGCGGCGCGCCCGGCGCCGTTCGGCCAGCTCTCGGCGGGTAAGCTAACACTACGTCTGATTGCAGAGAGCGCTGCTCGAGCCCTATATGTGGTGGCGGCAGCGCCGCCGCCGCCGCCGCGTCCGCCCTCGCACGAGCGCGGGCTATTCCTAGAGACATCTGTTCGCCTTCATAAATACTTACACAAAAAAAAATTACAACTACCAAAATGTTATTTTGGTAGTTGTGAAGTTTAGAACGCCAACGCGAAGCTAGATGTTACAACGATATCATACTCCGTTCAGGTATCAATATAAGTTTTATAAGGTCTCTTTATTTTTTCTACTATATCATCAGCGCATGGAAAACAATGAAGACATGGAAAGATTTCAAGAAGAAAGAAGCTAGATGTGTGTCTGAAAGTGGTAAGCGTTGTTCGCTTTAGCTGGTTGACTTCGGGTCAAATTGTCATTGAAATCATTTGGTCCCCTTCAACCAGCTGTAGTTGACATCTGCTTCGCTTTCATATAGCGGGATCGCCTGAAGATGGATGGCCCGTTCATACGTACGATCGAAGAGGATTTATCAAGCCGTCGCTGTTCTGTACTACGGTCGCAGTCGTTATGTGATCCTAATGTTCTTTTGACGCAAAAGTAGGATTCTAACAGTTACCTCTGAAAGCCATCTATTCCTCACCATTTATTTCTTATGCGCCGTAATACAAAGAGGATTTACTGAGATATAATGGGGGCGTGTTCGCAAAAACTCCATCTGCCTAGATTTATGGCTTAAGTAAAAGGGTAAAAGTAAAGTCTTGTTACCGATATAACTACTTCAACGAACCTTAAAAACCAACGATGTGGTTGCTTAGACTCGTAAATAACCTTGACCATGGCTACCAAAGTGGAAGAAGATATTAAATATGACAAAATGCTGTAGGGTCCATGCCGAATGCCGAGTATTGCAAGTATTTTGCACCAAACTATCAATTTCTATGTCTTAATCTCCGAAAGAATTCGCCCATTCTTGCCAGAATGGAAAGCTTTAACTATGGACAGGAAATGTCGAAGAATAGAAGTGGCGGCTTTGCCTAGTAGTGGGATACAATATAGGCTAACAAAAAAACAAAGATTTTGGTCTGTCCTTTACTTCGTCAATCAAACAAACACTATTCGTCCACTGCCGGACATAGGCATCCCAAAGGCACACCACCACTTCCTATCTCCGGCCATCCTCATACAGGGGCTATCAGAAATCTACCTCAGATAGTCGGTCCAGTGGGCTGGCGTCCTACGCTGCATTTGTCAGATCGTAGTCTCCAATCGAGAACCTTCGTAGCCCATCGGATATCAGTTGACCAGCCCATTGCCACTTCAACTTACTTGCTATGTCAATCGCCTTAGTTCTGATGTAATCCACCTAATAGAGACTCAGAGCATAGCCCGTTCAATATTGCGCTGAGTGATTTTGAATCGATGACCTATACCGTCAGTGTCCAAGTTTCGGCTCCGTAGGTCATAACTGGCAGAACGTACTGGCTGAAGGCTTTAGGCTCTAGCTAAAGAGACCAGTTCCAGTTACTTCCCGCGGCTTACTTCTCAAAGTTGCCGAGTTGAATAGTCTGCCTTAAGTAGACTTATTTCCCGTATTTTATTTTCTTCGCAGTTTATTGTACTTTTGAATCTATTCCTACAGCAATAAACTGTTATTTTCTTCTGATTTTAAACAATAAAAATACAAGCACTTCGAGTATCCGACGGCAACCGAAGCGTCATTACGGATATGGGTACTTTTAACTGGTTTATTTAGACTAGCTGAAATAGCTGTAAATGTGCCACTTGTCACGATCCTTCTTTCGCATCATCGACATACTTACGCCTCCAGGTGACAGGAGATTATTTCATCGTCATCCTTCAGCCACAAGAAGTCCACTGCTGGACATAGGCCTCCTCCATAGATTTCCAAAAAGACCGGTTGGAAGCGGCCTGCATCCAGCGCCTTCCTGCCACTTGGATGAGGTCATCTGTCCATCTTGTGGCTGGTCGTCCTTCGCTGCGCTTGCCGATATGTGGTCTACATTCGAGAACTTTTCGGCCCCATCGGAGATTATTTAATGTCAATTAACTGACGGCATATAGCATACACAGGGGAGTTGGCCAACATTTAGATTTTTGACTTTGAGTCGTCTTTATTGAAAATAAAGAAAAATAGATTTTTATTAAGATTATCAAAAGATAATCAGATCGAAGTACTGTCACATGTGCTGCTGGCTTTTAATTTGTTTAGACCGCCCAATATCTCAATTGATTGTAAAGACAAGGTAGGCATAACACATTTTATGTCGATTCGATGTTCTATGTATTTTTTATTTGTTCATATTTAAAAACGTTTACAATTTTTAGAAAATAGCGATACTTTGTACGTCTAGCGGTCTTATTTATAAAAACAGGATTCCTTATAACACTAATCAGAGTCGGTTTAAAAAATCATGCTCAGTGGCGTGCAATAGGAGAGGCCTATGCCCAGCAGTGGATAAGCGCAGGCCGATGATAATCATGATGAAAGGCAAAAAAAGGTAACCACAAATTATTTAAACCGCCTCTGAGGAGTGTTTTAGAGCAATCGTGTTTTTTTTTTAAATAAGACCACTAATCTTTAATTTCATGTTTAGTGTATACAATTTAAGGCCGGTCCAAAAACCGGATTTAAAGGGAATATAATAAAGTTACGCCTCGTTGCCTCTTTGCCATTCCGTGCGATAGTTTTCTTAGATATTTTTCTACCAACTCGCCGCGTCAGGGTAGGCCTTTGGGAAAAAGAACTTTCAGTAGCTGGTGGATAAAGTCGTTTATGTTGGCAGTTGGAAAGTATCGATTGAGTCAGTGGAGGTCTCTAAAGTCTGCACGCGAGGGAAGGATCGTAACGCACGGAGTACTTTGATACTGTAACGAGAATTAGGCGAGGAGCGTATCACACAAGCCGGGCCCGCGGCAGTGGCGGCTGCGACCTGAGCACTTCCTGCGTACCGCCTGCTACTTCATTGCTATAGTTTGTCATTTTTTCTATGTGTTTTTAAAACAGTTCATAATCATGTGATGTCTGTGATATCGTAATATAAAATTTTTATCTTATTTGAAATACATTTTTAGCAAGGATGAAGGAAGAAAGACTGACAAAAGATAAAAAGCACCCGAAACCGGCGTGCGTCCATGAAACGACTAATGAATGTTGAGGAAGCGAAAGTGATCTGTCAGGAATGTGGCAAGTGGCAGTCCCTGGTCTCTGCCTACCCCTCTGGGATGCAGGTATGAGTTTTTGTATGTATGTATGTATTTTTAGCAAGATTCGAAACTCATGATCGATTGTAGTTCTAGTTAGACCTGAGATTTCCGCACTTAGCCTTATAGTTGGGCTACTGTACGTAGTAAGCGCTAAGGTATACCTCAGACGCTAACCCTAATGTGGTATTTAGTCGAGGTATTTACATACCTTAGCGCTTCCTCACAATGTTTTTCCTTCACCCTTAGCGAGTGGTATTGCTACTACAACTTCACAAATGTACGTAACTTAGAAAGCAGTCATTGGTACATGCCAGAATTCAAACCCACGACCTCCCGAATGAGAAGCCGGCGTTCTAACGCTCCGCTACCAACGCTCCGCTGTCATATATAGATTATATATATTATTCCGGATACTTGTCGTGTGCATGTCTTCTCGTACTAAGATTACTTTATAACAAATTGAACGCCATTATATAGGTGCATGGTGACTAAGAACCTACCCTCTGTATCTGGGAGAGGAAGCCTGTACCCTGCAGTAGGACGTATATAAGCTGCTCATAGTCTGGGTGCTGTTAAAGGCTACTGGTCTATGGTATATCTACCTACTGCATTTCTATATTTATCACAGTAACAGAGTAGCTTATGCGAATGCGAATTACCAAATATTTTTCTATAAATGTGAAATAATTGAAATTAATTGTAACTCAATGAGAAAAAGAGTTATATTAGTCACATGATACCCACACAAATAGTAGCGATACCAGCGGAAAGTAAAAGAAATGACCAATGCCGCTCGAAAGTTTGCCCGGCAATATTCTAGAATGAAGATAAAGTTTTATAACCTTTCACAGTTGGGGGACTGCTACTGTGAAAGGTTAACTCGCTCTCGAGGACGGCGTCTGCAGGTGCAACGTTGCTGCATAAACATTTTCTTGAAAGCAGTGAGTGACGGGAAAATAACAAAGAGAATGCATGCGTGGTTTTTATTTTATGTTAAACGTGAAGTACATGAAGGTGTAACATACAAGGTGTAAAACAAGTTTTCGGAATCTTTACGTAGGACACATTCCCTCGCTTGACCATTTGTTTTTTTTATCGTTTTTAGTGAATACTCTAGATGATCAAAAACAAAATCTTTAAGGTGGAACGTTTCGTATACAAATGATTATTTCCAAATATGTTAAAAAATACATAGTTATACACTGGATTTATGTTTGTCTGCATTAATTAAGATTTTTATTTGCGCCAATATACAGTTTCTTAAAAAAAAACACTAGTTTAATAGCTTAAATGAGTTCGACAGTTTAGTCCATACAAACATTATCGATCTTATTTAACCTATTAAACTACAGTTTTGTTCAAGGAAATGTGTATTGGCGCAAATAAAAATTTTAATTAATGCAGACTGACATAATTCCAGTGCATAATTATGTAATTTTTTTAATAAATTTGGAAATAATCATTTGTATAGAAAACGTTCCACCTTAAAGTCATAATAGTCACCAATCTTTACTTGATATGTCTCGCTCATTAAAAATACTACCTACTTCGTGAAGTCAGCGAAAGAGCTTTGTCAGGATTAGGAAAAGTCGCAAACCTTGGTCTATACTCATTTAAGTGCTTTCACAAAAATGGTATTATTTTAAATAAACGTTTCCTACAAGTAAACGTTTTTTGTAAGTCATGGTCGTCGCTTGGAACAAGATTTACTTTTTCCTTGAAGCGATATTTACAACCAGGCAAAGAGACGGTAAATATGTGAAATTGAATCCGTTGTGAGTGTGGGAGATGGTTACGCGAAGGTACGTAGGTAGTGCGGTTGGGAGGATCAGCCGAGGGGGTTAACTTCTCACTAACAAGGCACGGTGGTCTCCAGCGAGAGAGCAGACTGGCCTTTTTGCTGAACAAACCACGCCGAGTCGCCTGTAGTTAGGAAGTGGCTCCGTGTACGGTGCACACACACTAGGCAGTGTTTTTGTTGTGTTTGACAGCGAGTGTAAGTGGCAAGCGGCCGGCGAGCCTGCAGGACGGCCGGCGGCGCGGGACTCTCGCATCATAAATCAAACCAGCTCTGAGGATCCCCGGATAAAAACCACACACAGACAAAACATAATTTCTGTCGAGATAAATATTTAAATATTGCCTGATGAATATTTAAATGCAAGGAGTCTACGTCCGAGTCCGTTTGATTGTAAATGCGATTTTAGTTCGCGTTAGAAAGCAGTTACTGCGATATTTATAAAAGTTAAAATTATCTGGGCAATTCAGGAATGCTGGAAACTTGAAATAGATGTAGTTGAACTTTCAAATTCAGTTGTCTCATTAATAATACATGTATTGGGGTGTACGAACGGACAGTAAAATCTGTAGTCAAGGGTCCGGGTTCCCCGTGTTCGATCCGATTCGGAACTCTTCAACAATGTTAGACAAATTGGGTAACTACTGTCACGACTGCGACTAGGGAATTTAGCAATTCGTCTGTAGGCAGTACAAAAAGAAAATAGCATACGAATTGAATATTATTTAGAATATCTTTTTATAGTATTTTGCTGCTGAGGAAACCTTAGAGAAGCGTTTAAAATGTTTGCTTTTAATAAACGAAATATTGATCACTGTTATCCTTTTGAATATCCACATTTTTTTAGCGAGACAAATTTAATCAAGTACCTACATTATATTGGAAATTTGGAATTTTTTAGGACGTAGCTCTTTGCGAATTTCGCTCGTAACGGAGCGAGAAATTGATTAAACTGATTTCGCCGGTCCGCAATTTCGTCTGTGTATTCCGGTGTGATATTGAGTAAGCTTTTTTTTGGTGTTTCAGCGGCACTGACGTGTGGAGGCGGCGTGGCGGCGCTCGGCATTCAGCTTGAAATACAGCTTAGAAGGAAATCACCTGGCAGACCATTAACCTAATTCACGAACGCAAAGACAGGGGCGGCGGCGGCGACGGTGGAAACAGCGGCGGCGGCGCGCTGCGCCAGTTTTAATATCGCTACGCCCCGTAATAAGATGGAAATAAGGGAGCGTCGAGGAACCGGGCCAATCATTGCCATTCGCAACTCGAAAATATCGCTATAAATACCTCTGTCTAGGTGCACCACAAACCACACTTAACCATTACCTAGTCTCTTTAAAATTGTGTTGCATATTTTCCTTTAAAGAAACGTGAGAAACGAAGTTCAAACGTAGATCGAGGAAACATATATGCGCATAGCAAGTCTGCAGTTGAATCTCTAAAGGCGCTCGGATAACGGCGAGCTTAGAAAGCTATCAATTTTAAAATCTTAAAATCACACGTGAAAGGCAAATTTAAAATGCAAATATATTTCACATAGTTTCAGACGCAGATAGACTCGCAGAATCGGTCGGGGTAATCCATTTGGAAAGTTTACAGTGCGACGTACTCGTGAATATTTAAGACTATATCTTATTGGAGCAGCCGCTGATAAAATATTCGCGCAAGCATCTCGCCGGTCAACTGCTGGAGCAGCACACACTCCGTGAATACCGATGCCGTCTCGGCCGACAGTTGCCGCCCGCCGCCACCCGACTCGGTCTCGTATTCAAATAGCGTGCACCTACAATTCCCCGGACAAATCTTCCTATACGAATATGTAGCATACGTACATAAATGTTTTCGCTATCTGCGATTTTCTCCAAATGCAAAAAATGGTCGAAGAACTGCGCTGAGGTAGCGAACATCGGGGCTACGAGATGCCACGGTTTCGTAGCTTATGACTTTTCAGAGTATTTGTCATTTTCATGAGCTCTTGACAAGCGACGTATAACTAATGACTTTTACTTACGGGTCTATTACGCGCGTGGGAACGTTGTTTTATTCAGCTTACCTGAGAATAAAGAAAATTTTAAGGTATTTAGAATAATAAGATCGCTGAGAAGAGATATGGTTTTGCCGAAAAACCTTTTACAGGAAAAAGGCAAGAGCATTTACGACATGCGTACTCTACAAGATTTACGATTATAAATGTTTAATGGCGAACGATCGGATTCAGCCTCGCGAGTGTGGAGCTGTGTACTCAATCTCCAGCCAAAACAATGCCCACCGATATCTGTGTTGACCGAAGTACTCTCGCTTAAACATGTCTCAAGAGGGTAGAGACAGCGTTCTATTCACAAAATAATTTATCACGGACTGGCTCGCCTGAGGTTTATCTATCTGCGCGCTGATCCGTTAAGAGCTGGTCTGACGTGATTTTAAATTATAACCCTGTACCTGCGCTGCGGAAAGTGTCATAAAATTTCATTAGCGCGGGATTAAAGCACAATGACGCGTTTGAATTAAATATTCCAGGTGGTGTGCCGCCTGCTCGCCGGCTGTGTTGATGAAACGACATACTCCGTACTCAGCCTGAGAGGGAATTTAATTACACTTCCAGCACTGGGGCGCAGTTGAACAGACTTTTAAATGCTATGTTAAATCACGCTCACGGTTCTCGTGTTAAATGAGTTTTAATGTAGAGTTATTATAAAGTGTTAGCGGCTAATGGTAGTAGTCTTTTTCATCTATGTGCCAAGGAAACTTTGTTCTATTTACGTAAACCCACCGTGTCTTTCCGGATCACGGTCCGGCGTTTTGCTAACATGAGGCTTATTTTTTTAAATAATTAACACAAACTTTTTTGCTGCATGTAATTTATCGATGTCTACTATTCGTAGTATCATGTCTACCTTACAAGAATATATTAATAATAACCAGCCAAGTGCGTGTCTACAATCAACCATTTAGCCGAGACAGGGATGGGGGTTGGGATAACAAAAAATTGCGTTTTAAAGCTTATTATTTCGCAAACGGACCCCTAAGTCTAAAAATGGTTTTCCATGGACCAATACGACGATACTATGGTATAGGCGAGAAAAAATTGCATCCTTAATTTAGGTACCCTATCCTACCATTTTGTCGGCGTGGTTAACATGTATATTTATGCAAGATTTTTTGCACTTGTCATCTTTGTGCTAAGCCGCGGATAGACACACAGATAGACGGACAGACATGGCCAAACTATAAGAGTTCCTTGTTGACTACGGAAAGGGTTACTTGTTGACTACGGAACCCTAAAAAGGAAGTGTCTAGATAGCCACAAGGGGCCGTTTAGTCAAAAAAAAATACGAACAGCAGTAATAGTTAAGTTACTAGAACGTATTATTTAACGTAAGGTGATAAATTACCAATTTCAATAACGAAACGGTAGCGCAGTTGCTGTGGTGTGACAGTGAAAGAAGTAAGTAAGTATACTACACAAAGCCAATAGCCGTTAAAACATATTCCTTATCGCGATGATGTTGATTGTTCATTCAATATAGTTACATAATGTAATTAATTCTACATGAATGTTCCGATACCTATACGTGATTACTCGACGCTCCGAATGTCCGCTCGACTGTGTGCGAAGGGGAAACCACGTCCACCTCGCCTCTTGATTAGAATACTTGCCGTTCAAAGAACGAGGCACCAATTATAATACTTTAGTCGGTAAAAACAGCAAAATTACGCATTATATCTAGAGATGGGTAATGGCCCAGGTTATAAACCACTGGTGAGTTATAATCCAGTTTTGACCCAGTTATGCACCCGTTATAACCCATTATGGCGGTTCATAATGATTTCGTTCAATAGTAATACGGAATACGTCGAATAATGTGCACGGCGTTGTGGTTGTAAGCTGCATGTATCGTTATGAAATTATGCACGCAAAAATATACAGGAAATTATCCATACAATACAATATTAGGTTGGGATTTCACTTCAATGTTTAGTTTTTATCTCTTGCGCTCGCACTGTACTAAATGGAGTTTAAGTCGAGATTTTGACAGTTCGTCCATGCATTATCTGTCAAATGCTTGACTTGAACTCTAGTTTGCGAGATCTGCAAGTGGCCCTAAGTACCTAAGTACATTTAAACCTAAGCATTGCAGGCAATGCATCTCATAAAGTATATCAAGCAAGCCACACTTTTATGATCCTTTGCGCCGGAAATCCCCGGGCGTGAGCGAGTGGGACTACGACATCGTCAATCTCGCTCGCACTTGCGCCGTGCACAATGCGTACGGCACAGCACTCACTCCAGTACTTTGTTGCTTAGAATGCGCACTAGCGTTTTTTGGTATAATTTCGTGTTTATTTTTATCGAACCGGCATTGTTTATTGTTACTGTGGTCACTGCTTACCTGAATGACCTTGGCCTGAATGCTGACTGAACTTCCAACGCGATATTTTATGCACTTTTTCATTTTGTCAAGGATTCAGTCACTCACTGCAGTTCCTGATGAAGTGATGATGCCTGCCTGTGTTGAATGCACTTGGCGTTTTACTTAAATATTTCTGGATTATTTAGAAAGTATAGATGCAGAATCATTATTAGGACTACATTATCTGAAAATATTTCACGGGGACTGCAGCGTGTCACTTAGTCCAAATCTTACAACGTGTCACTTAGGTTAAATCTTCCATTTTTAGGGTTCCGCAGTCCGACAAGGAACCCTTATAGTTTCGCCATGTCCGCCTGTCTATCTGTCTGTCTGTCTGTCTGCGCAAAGACCGGTGGTACTAGAAAGCTGTAATTTGGTACATATTATGTGTACCTACACATATTTATCACGCCGACAAAGTTAAATGATAAAATGTCAGAAAGTTTTTTTTTAATGTACCTCTCCTAACATGAAAAGCGGGGGGCTGATTTTTTTTTCTTCTCTACCCCATTGCTTGGGAATCGTTGCATAGCTATTTTAAAAACATTGGGAGTTTACTAAGATCATTTTACAATTGAGGCATCCATTTTCGAAATATTTAGTTTTTACCTGTGTTCCCCCCCCCCTCTAAAATCTAAACCTTTGAATTTAAAAATCTGGAAAAAATCACGATAGTAGCAAATATAATAAATTTAAAAGAAAAATTATCACAGCTGACAAGGCTTTACAGGTTAACGAGTAATACTCGATTACATTAATGGGAGTAGTAAAAAAGCCTCCTATTTTGTTTGATAGCTGAATTTTGTGATTATATTAGGTAATAGGTTGTAATAACTAGATGTCTGTGGAACCCTAAGCTACGCGTGGCCCGACACGCTTTTATTTGTACTTTTATTCATAGAAAACATAGTATTTTGAAAGTGTATGCAGTTCATTAAAACTTAAAAATACTTCAGTGGTGCAAAAATAAATCACTATGGCACTGTGATGTCAAGCAAAACTCCCAATTACCCAAAGCATATTTGTTTAGTTGTAATTTAGTCTTGTTAAATCGTATCGCTCCTGTCATTCATTTTGATCCACCAAAAAAGTAGTTAATGGGATAAAACTGGTCGATAACGTTATAACCCGGATTATAACTACTGGGTTATAATCCACTACCCATCTCTAATTATATCAAGTCATATTCGACGCGCGTCGCGTAATAATTTGTGTTTACTTACACGTACCTCTAGATGTCTAATCCACAGACTAGAACGTACTATCGCTAAAAATGTTTCTTCTAATAGTGTGTGTATTATAAAAATATAGGATATTCCACATGGACTTATACATACAGCTATCCACTGGTATGCAATGTTGATTCGTTTTTGCGAATGCATAGTTTCGGGTAGACCTTTTTCGGGTTCTAAACTTGATGTGATTACAGTAGTATAGTAAAACAAAAAAAATGATAACCGGCCAAATGTCTCGCTAAGAGTCTCGAACTGAATGAAAGAGAGCACATTTTTCTAAATTTACAATAATATTTTTATGGTGGTATAGAACTCTCGGTGCGCGAGTCCGACTCGAGCCACGCATTTTATGGTGCAAAAATGTCAGAATTTGATAATGAATGTACTGGAAACTCGCGACTTTTGACATTAAAAATTCGCGACTAGTGTCATCGTACTATCCTTGCTGTTAACTTCTTCATAAGGAACATATCTTTTCACACCTGCTATTCAGAAAAGATCCCTTGATTCCCTCAAATGAGGGATCAAAGTTGTACTTTTCTTCCCTGATATTCTAGTTTTTTTTTATTGCCCTCAGCATGATCCGTGTGCAGATTTTCACAAAATGTAATTCCAATTCGATTTTTATTTTGTTGCAATCGATCATAATTGTCTTCCACGCCACATTAATAATTTAATACCAATCCATTGGCAATTTACATTAAAACCTACAATTAAACTTACAGCCATAGAAATAATTGTCGTGTCGTCTGTTTTACTAAATACTTAAACAATATTAACTATTTTTATTGCAATTGTAGAGAATCGATAATATCGATTCGATTATTCTTGACTGAAACATCATTATCTTATCTGTGGCATTGGCATGTCAAAGGAAGCTTGTTCTCTTTTCTGTAATCAGCCAGTTGTTTTATTTCCGATTTATTTTTATTAGTAGGTATATAAATAATAAACTTCTTTCGATATCTTAATTGTGTTTGATTTAAATTTTCCTTATAGCAGGTGTGAAAAGCAGTATGTGTCACTCGGTAGCAAAATTATTTCCGTCTTGGGCGTAAACACTTGAATCCCTCGCTACGCTCAAGATTCTACATTAGAATCCCTCGCTACGCTCGGGATTCTATTGTAGAATCTTTCGCTTCATGAGTTCCTGAGGGATTCAATATACCGCCCTCGCCGTAAATATATCATTTTGCTCCCTTGAGACACAATCTACTAATGTATATAAAAGCTCGTCAATGACAGCTGCCAGGTATCCAGAAAAAAAAAAATCAATCCGAATCTAGCCTTAGAAAACAGAATGTACTAAGGCTAGATGGCGCTGACGTCGTATACCCACTGAACACTCCCATCACTGAATCTGTCAAATGATAACTCTACAGTTAGACATATTTTGTGACGAATTCATCATCATCATCATCAGCCTATGCTTGTCCACTGCTGGACATAGGCCTCTCCTATTGCACGCCACTGAGCCTGTGACGAATTAAAAGTTAAATAAAAAATATATTTTCTAATAATATTTTTCCTTTCTTGTGTACTTATTTAAATTCTAAATATTTAGTTCTTATTTCATTCTAAATGTCTTCGTTGTTCAATTTATTGAACACAATGCAAATCTATGATTCATGTAAACATCAGCTCTTCTTTAAACAATGTAAGATAATATAAGATAATTCTTTATGTTTCAGATTGGAACTGTTTACTTTGTTAATCTGCCTAATAAAGAAATAAAAAATGCCCTGGCGGAGGATGGCCGGATGCCATAGCTCCTTGCCTGGTTACGATAACCTGTGCTTATCCTAGTTTGGAACCAGGACAAGGGTAGTGTTGTGTGGAAGCTATTATTATAATTATAAAAAAGTACCGACTCTTACAAGCTTTCACATCGTAGCGTTAGCGAGACGGGATTACCGACCAACGAATATTGTCTGTACCGTGGATGGATTAGAAGCTCGCGGGGCTAGCCTCTCCCGGCCCGGAGAGCGGGTGTGACGTCGCATACAAGACGCTGATCAAAGTGAAAACACCCCTCAATCGGAACTCGGAACTAACGCAAATATCCTATACACACACGGATTCTTTCAGATAATACGATTATGTACAAAATGGCTGGGGCCTCCCATCTACTCGGAAATTCATTTCTTTTCCATCGTGTCTTCAATCTATTTTTATTTACATAACGACACGTACCTATGTACGAAATAAAAGGAGTTTAAATTCCATAAGGCGTAGAATAGATACAAACAATAAGTAAATTTAAAAACGTACCATATTACTGTTTTAATTCCATGGTTCCTAAAAGAAATGCCCCGCGTAAAGTGTTTTTTAAGTCGAGATTAAGAGGGTTTTGTGGATTCGGATTTCGATTTAGATATGTATATGCAATTGGAATCGCACTTGCTAATCAGTCGGAGCGGGCACGTCGAATCACTTTCGGCAGAGCGGAGCGAAGGCGGCGCCAACGACTGCGCTACACGGGAACTTAATGGGATTCGCATGTATGTAAACAAGACGCTGAATTGAACGCTCCCTGAGAGACCGAGCCTTCTCGCTGCAGCATCGATGGGAGCAATGTTGTTTGTGTGCATTTATTTATACTACATTGAAGCGGTGGTAGCGCTGTGGATAGACCAGTTGTCAGTTGTAAGAATCTAATCCGGCAATGTTCTTCTTAGCGTGTCGATCGGCAATGTAATGGGATTTTACTCGACTGCGACAGCAAAGGAGGGTTATTTTTTAGCGCGTATTTACGTTCAATCTTTTTTTTTATGACCACGCAATGGTAAAAGGGCTAGATCGATTTTGTAACGTGAGGTGCCAAATGAAAGGTATCTGTTGGAGGCGCGGGGAATTTAAAGTATTATGTTCTAATTATTGGGATATTCAGTAAAAAGATGTTGTCTGTTGAAGTGTTTATAATCAAGTAACTAGTAACTAAGGAGAAAAGAATATGTACATAAATCAAAAAATTAAACATACAGAACACGTCAGTATAAAAAGAGTTTAACTTAAAAATAGGTAGTCTACAATAACGAGATTAGTATTCACTATCTACAACAGTATCGACGAGGATGACGAGTATCACTGGCTATATTATGGCGTTACGGAAAAAATAAAATGGCAAACGCCAGCTGGCTTTGTTGACAAACGTGTGACGTGTGACTTTGCACTAGCTATACCGACACCGCAAGACTAACCTTTAGGGTGGACTGGTGCTGGGCAAACCTATTTCTATCTAAAAATATATTCTAAGTACATAGTATGTTATTTCCGGTGGGCAATAATGAGTTTTTTATCAATAAAAATTTTGGCCTTTGCATCTACGTAATGAGATGATTCATACAAGGTTCAGTGGCTCCTTCACTCACACTAGATGGGTGAAGGGACTACTCGGATGCTGCAGTGCCTAGTCCCTACATTGTTTTTTTTTTTATGGAGTAGGCTTGGCCAGCACCTATACCATCCTGCCAGCTTAGTCGGCCTAGCCCACGGTGTGTTTCCTCACAATGTTTTCCTTCACCATTAGCTTGTGGTATTGCGACTATAAATTCGCAGAAGTACTTTGAAAATAACCAGTCATAGGCACATGCCCGCTCTGGCAAACGAACCTGGGTCTCTCGCTTCCGAGTCCATTGTTTTACCCACTGGGCTACCACTATTTATCTATATACCTACAGAATTCAAGTGATCATTTCATTTATCCGGTGATGGTTAACTAGACGTTGTATAAACATCTAGCATAATAAAAGGCTTAAGTTATATTAGACTCTATCGCATGCCAACGAAACGTTAAACAGTTCTTGCTGCAGTTAAAACATAATTACATGGAAGTACAACTATTCGTAAGAGCGGAAGACTGTAAATAGGTATGAACAAAACTCACTGTTAATTAAAATTTGTGGATGACCGTGTCCTTGATTTATGAATTTGTTTAAATGTCAATGCGGATAATCATAAGGCATGTATTTCGCCAACAAAGCCTTGAACAGTATCTTTAACTAAGCTAAGAAAGATTTCAAAAAGCAATAAATAAAGTAGAACGGCATAAACATGAGTACGTAAGTACCTACACGTTACCCGAATGCGGAGACAAATGAAGATTACGAAGAGATTTCAAGGAGAGTCATTCTCGGTGTTGAACGAGATTGGAGCGCTTAGAATTCCTTACATAAGCGTACTGCTATTATATCGGGAAAGAGATCAGAAGTTAATCTATCGGCAACATTCTGAGCATTTCGCCGGAAGGCAGCGGCGCGCCCGGCCCGTGCTATGGCCGCCCTACACGCGACGCCTTCCCAACCTACTCTAATCGATTGCTTTCAAATTACACTTTTAAACCCTCTTTTTGGTCAAATCTCAGCGTTATTCAGTATGTAACCTATTTAATAGATTGACATTGATATAATTTCGGGTTATTATTACTTAGGGGTGAGTAAAGCGTCTAAATAAGTACTCACTAACAACAAATACCAAAAGACTTTAGACGATTCCTGTTTTATAAATCACAACATCTACAACTTCAAGTTTCTGATGGCATCCATTCTTATTTAGATTGTTTTATTTACATTTCTAAACAGTCGAACTTGTCCCTTTGCGTCACACAGCTGCGTTAAGTCGGGAAACAAAACTTTACCTCCTAAACCGCGGCCAAGTCATAACTTTCGACAAGCGTGAGTCTCCCTAAAAGCTGCCTGTGGATCTATTCAGACGGATAGCCATCGGTATTATTGTCAGACTGAGGCGTGTTGAATGTACAAACGAAGCCATGAAAAGTCTAGAAACGTTAGTGTTGGCCCAACCAATTTTAGAGGTTTGCCACAAATTAGAATTCTTGCCTGCTGGCGATGCGCCAACGACGGCATTGCAAGATTTTTTTTGTCAAGAAATTTACGGCAACAAATGCCTTATTTAATTACAAAAACAAACTGTTCCGCCATTTTTACCGCATTTAATTTAAAGAAAAGAAAGTAAAATCGTACACAAGCGCGTCCATAAGCTAAACGAATTTCGGCACTGTGTCTGCCGATTGAGAAATTATGTAAATATGTATGTAAGTATCTGTTTTTCTTGTTCTTCTTTGAGAAATCCGAAGAAAGAGAGCGATACTTAAGTAGTTTCTTAGTAAAATTCTTAATTTGGAAACCGGCGCAGTCACTGATAAAACAAAGCTTAGATGCACAATGAAAGTATAAAAAACCAGCCAAGTGCGAGTCGGACTTGCGCACGAATAGTTCCGTACCATTATCTATAAAAACATTTGAATATTTCAAGCGTCTACCTGTTGCCGTTATTAGTATTGAGCAAAAAAATGTCAAAAAGTCACGTTTGTTGTACGGGAGCCCCCCTTAAATATTTATTTCATTTTGTTTTTAGTATTTTTGTTATAGCGGTAATTGAAATACAACATCTGTGAAAATGTCAACTGGCTAACTATCACGGTTCATGAGATACAGCCTGGTCATAGACGGACGGACGGACAGCGGAGTGGTCCTTACCCTTTGGGCACGGAACCCTAAAATAATAGTGATTCTTCAGTGCAGCACACCGGGATTTATTACAGATTTTTTTTAGAAACCTTATAGTTGGCTCTGTTTATGGGCTGATTAGATAGATAGCTTTTTTTTTGTTTTGAACTTTCGCCATTAAAATTAAAAACGGTCGCTTGGGGCTGACATATCGTCAGTAAGCTGCTGTTACTGGTCAAACTCAAATAGTTGGCGGGCTACTTTGTGGCACGCGGGCCTTGGGTTGGGTACTCTTGGGCTAGTGGTTTGAATAGACCCCTTGATACCAACAATGTTCTCGTGAAAAATCACGAAGGGCGTTTGGCCCCGACTCTATGTGATAACAAACAACCCGACAGCGGCGGCCTTCTCCTAACTTGACAGTTGTTGCTGTCGTAAAAATATAATGGCATAACTTTTATTTATGACAGTGGAGAAACGACCAACTTGTCCATAGTGTCACGCTGCTGCCGGATCTGTAGTAAGGTTAAAGCGATCTACCAACTACCTACATTAGTTTTCACTCATTGGGATTACATTTTACAAAGGTAGCTCAAAGACAATTAATGTTAATTATAGTTTGTCGTGCTCGTGAGGTCTTATAACAGAAAAAAAAGAAGGCAAACTTAGTTTACTACATACACACTCAGGCGGAGTGTTTGTATTGTGTGTAGCTATTCATGAGCGGGGGTCGGGTGGCGGGGCGTTTCGCTGCTTGCCACAGGGAATAGATTCCTTTAGGCACATTTATGGCTAATATATTCATGAAAGTTTCTCAAAAATATTTCCGCGCACACTCGCGTCCGCTTTGTTTATGAGACACGTCGACAAAAAATACACTCACATACATTTGCAAGTAACTCGTTGAATGAGACTCAACTACACAGAAAATGATGAGATTTAGTACAACGATATCTTAGGAGTATTATTATCTCTCGTATAGAGATCGGAAAGTTTTTACCCGACTGCGAAAGCAAAAGCGCGTTATTGAAGAATGGGGTTAATTTCATTATCACTTTAGCTCAGTAAATCACAGAATCATTTTTGTGGTTGTAGCGGTTCGTGCTTATCTATCGATCAACGGATTTCATAAGCTCGTGACGCTGGAAAGTATATAAAGGAAAAATAAGTAAACACGTACGCGCCGGGTGTGCAAGTCGCCGCTAATAAGAAATACGGAAAGCGAAGTGAATATGTGTGAGAGGAGTGTAGCGGGCACCCGGAGCGCGCCATGAAAGATTTCGGAGGCGCGGCGCGTACCGGGAAATAAAATAGCGGGCGAGTGCACGTCAGCCGCACGCGGCCGCTCGGCGCACGCGACGCAGCGCAATTTCCGCCCGCTATCAGATGCGCCGAGCGCGCACACCGGTGAACCCAGCCGAGAGTGCCGCGATACAATGTTGCATTACCTTTTTTAATGGAAAAGTCTTCCACTAAACGGCCCGTTGCTGTTAGCACGACAAACAACAAAACTATTCTTTAAAGACACAAACTGCAATGAACATTTTCGTGGGATAAGTATACAGATCGCAGAATTTTCTACTCCGCGTACTCTCACTACGCCTATGGACCGTTTTGCAGCACATATTTACCCATGCACTTTAAAAGTTGTTCCACCGTTGCTTATACTGTCTTACGTCACTATTTGTATAGGTGGAGTTATTCTTTGGTCTAGTTTAGATGTAGCGGGGTTTTCAGTACGTTACATCCACTACACTTTGTCTGTGTCTAAAGCTTTCTTAGCTGGGAATGGATTCAATAATTATGGGGCAAAGTGGCGAGGCGTGTGAGGTCACGGCGGAAGAAGGGAAGGGGGCAAGGCGCGATTAAATCGCGGCCGTTTCGGCATGTAGCAGGAAGTGGGTCAAGCGCCGCCGCGCGAGCTATTTATTGCGTTCCTTCCGGAAGTGCAACCGTTCTGTGCAATTTTTCACTAACTACTGCTACACGAAACTTTGCAAACATCTTTGCAAGTAAACACATAATTGACTGGTAATTGCCTTGAAAGTAGAAACGCTTTAGCCACCCTGCTTGTTAACGAGCTAGCTGGTTATTTCCGTACCCATGTGATCAGATGGATGATTATTTATTAATAAAGATGATAGAGTGATAAACGCTTCGCGCGATATTTTGACGACAAGGAGACGATGGTCGGGCTGAGGTTGGCCTCCATCCAGGGCGGTTGTCGCAACGTGCTGCGTTAATTACTCAACACGGCACAGCAACCCTTTACCTTACACTGATACCTAAATTTGGGGCTTCATTAGCAATTTGAAACATCAGAATTATCAACAATCGGTGCTTTCAGACGGACCGATAAATAACGCATCAAGATGCTCCAAGCACCAACAATGAAAAAAAAAAAAAAACTTCTTTTACAGATCGATCTCGCAAAAAGCGGGTTGCAAATCTCTTACTCATGTGAATAAATTGTGATTTTAAGGCCGACCGAGTATCAAGGATTAAGGATCTAGGACTAGATAGAATTTATAGCTAAAACGGCCGTTTTTATCCTCGGTCGTCGGTCATAGAAATCACAATTTACATGATTGGGAGATTTGTAAAAAAAAAAGATATGTTGTTTCATTGGTGGCGTTACTAAACCTCGTGAAGCCCCTAAGTTTCGTTGACAGAGTTAAATCACATCAAATATTGTTTATTAACAAAAAAAAAATAAACAGAGCCAACTATAAGGTTTCTAAAAAAAATCTGTAATAAATCCCGGTGTGCTGCACTGTAGAATCACTATTTTTTTTAGGGTTCCGTACCTAAAGGGTAAGGACCCTCTTAACTAAGACTCCGCTGTCCGTCCGTCCGTCTGTGTCCAGGATGTATCTCATGAACCGTGATAGTCAGCCAGTTGAAATTTTAACAGATGTTGTATTTCAATTACCGCTATAACAAAAATACTAAAAACAAAATGAAATAAATATTTAAGGGTGCTCCCGTACAATAAACGTGACTTTTTGCCATTTTTTGCTTGATACTAATAACGGCAACAGGTAGACGCTTCAAATATTCAAATGATGTATAGATAATGGTACGGAACCCTTCGTGCGCGAGTCCGACTCGTATTTGGCCGGCTTTTTAAATGTCTTAAGACTATGACTACGCCTTTGCCGTTATAAATCAGCTACACTGAAGCCTATACAATACGTAATTTCGCAAGGTGACATATCGAACTTACGCCAATTTTTCATTATAAGAATTAGGTGGCCGGCGCTATGAAAAAGGTGTAAAGCGGTGATCGTCAAAGGCATGCCATTAAAGTACTTTTTGTTCGATAAGAGGGTGGCTCAGCTAGCCGGTTCCGGCTAAGTCTTAGGGCGCTTATACACGGGCGGCATTTTGCCGCAGTGCATAGTGCCGATTGCAGCTGTCAAAACACGTCGACGCCTCGACGACTGCAGTCGCCAACATGTCAGCGTCAAATATCCCGCCCGTCGACGGCTGGCATCGACTTGACATCTGCAGTTGGCACTGTGGTTCGCAACGTCCAGCCCGTGTAGAAGCGCCCTTAGAGGAAGCGCCCGGGCGCTGCAATTACAGACAAGTGCCTTTAAATGAATCGAGCTCTCGAGCACGCCGGCACGTCACGTCGTCCGCCCGCCGCCACCCGCCGCTCCGTAGCACGTAACTGGCATAATTTGATGCTAAGCGACCATTGCTTTAGAACATCTGACATCAGCATCTTTTGAGAAAAACAAAACAACACATCGGGAATGCACTAAACAACTGCATGGCATCAGCATCGCTTGAAAAAAATACTAAACATGTTTTTCGGGAATGCACAGTACAAAATAAATTAAAACCGGCCAAGTGCGAGTCGGAGTCGCGCACGAAGGGTACCATTATCTATACAACATTAGACACAAAGATGGAGAAAAAACGGCAATAAATCACGTTTGTTGTATATGAGCCTCCCTTAAATATATATTTTATTTTAATTTAATTATTTAGTTTTGGAGCGAATATAAAACTAAATATTATGTGAATATTTGAAGCGCCTACTTGTTGCCGTTATTAAAATCAGGCAAAAACGACAAAAAAAAATTACGTTCGTTGTATGGGAGCCCCCCTTAATATTTATTTTATTTTATTTTTAGCATTTGTTGGTAAGCTATAACGGTTCATGAGACGCAGCCTGGTGACAGACAGGCAGACCGACGGACAGACAGACAGCCAGAAAGACAGACGGACAGTTAGGTCTTAGTAATAGTTGTTTACCTTTCGGTCCCGTTTGGCACCCTTCGGGTACAGAACCCTAAAAACTTAAACAAAAAAGTACTATCAACCCGACTGCCGAGCTGTATGGAAAACATGCAACAACAACCAAAAGCTGTTTTTCTCACAAGGTAAGAGCAGTAATATCCTACTATGGCTATAACTACTACTGCTACTATATGTAGTTAAATCGCTTAAGATATTCTACGAGTATATATTCAATTCATTCACTTTTGAGCTATTCGCAGATATTCACCATCATTCGAAAGATCTTCTATTACTGGATGGTATTTATTGATTTAAAAGGGTACAGCAATCTTAAAATCATCCATTTTATTTGACACAGTTGATAATGTTCTGCTAAGCCTGCAGCTTAATAAATGAACGAACGTTTTGTAAATCCCAAGCAAAGTCCTCCGCATTGCGCCGTTCGGGCTTGGTATGACGAGTAGTAAGCATGACGGTCGTCTTCCTCGCCTTGACGGCCACGTCCCACGTCGAGCCACTCTGGCAGCTTGTCCAGCCGCTTCTGCATTTTCCCGACGACTTCTTCACCTTGAGCAGGTGAAAAAGGCGATATCTTTTGAGAATAGACCATCCGTTCAACTCAAAGTCCGCTTCGTCAGCACATGTACCCTCCAACATTGAAATATCGTCTGTGTAGGCCGTGTACAGAAACAGCAAAAAGCAGATGCTCTGAGAGACTTCGGCATAAATCAGATGGTCCAAACAGAGCGGTCCTCGATATTCGAGGAATCACTAGGGCAAAAGTAAATAATATCTTTTCGTGAAAAACCTTTTTGTTTATCTTTGACATTATTTTGAAAATATTGCGCTTTACATGTTCACAGACAATGCATCTACATCATTCATTCATTCATACTCAGGAAAGTTTTTGGAAGCGTCTAGATAGCCACATATACAGTCGAATAGGACAAAAAAATTAGACGGCAACTAGGAGTGATTTACTTGGTGGAATATATTATTTTACGATAGCTGATAGAGTACAATTTTCATTAACGAATTGGTATGCAGTATTCAGCAGAAAAGGTTATTTTGCCCAAAGCTAATAGCCGTTGAAACCTATCACTTATCTCAATGATACAACGTGAATTGTTCAGATGATTAAAGTATGTAGGTAATCAATTCTTCATGAAGGTTCAGAAATCCAAACGTGATTATTCAAAGCTTCACGTGTCGACGCTTCACAGACTAGAACGGTATATATATTTAGAACATCAACCTGAAAATAAATCTCTATTGTGAGCGAAGAGATAACCAAAGAAAAGCAAAACTATGTCCACTTTGGCTCTTCATTAGCGTAAATACTCTTTCTTTGCCATTTGAAGAAAGAGCATTGTAATCCTTTAGAAGTTAAAACACATTGTGATTTTTGGTGGAGGGCGTCTCAATATTGGAACATTTATTGCTGGGCAAGTAACCTTTTTCTGTCTGTCTGACAAAAGTGTTGGAGGTGATATTCCATAATAAGTGAGGTTGCGGCGATTTAGCTAGTTTTGTTTGCGGCTATATAGAAACTTCCGAAAAGATTTTTTCCTTAATCTGTGTATAATGATCATTATTGTCAACTACTGCCATATTTCGGTCGGAAGTTCCAATCTAACACTTTATTTTTGGAAAACTGATGCACCAAAAGCAAAAAATATGGAAAGCTATTAAAAATTATATTTTCATTTTACAATTCCGATATTATCATATTTTCTGAGACACCACATCTAATTTCAGAGTACTGTAAATGGGCAAAGTTCTATTTTACTCATTTTATGTTCCACTTGGACTAAGAATTTAACTTTTGGTGATATATAAGTGAAATTGCGCATTTTACGTAAACCTGAATATTGTGAATATGCACTGTGCGAATCGGCTGATAATTTGGCCTGACGCACACTATTAGCCTAGATATACCCCTACATTAATCGAACACTCAACTCATGTACGCCATTTTGGCAGCAAGTCAGTGTTATAAGCCATCGTTAGGGCCAAAAGTTGATTAACATCGCGCACCATTCCACGCCATGGTACACCATGATGATACGTAATTTCGCGATACAAAACATGGTGCAAAAGTTCAGTGCATGAAAATGCAAAAAGAGAAGGTATGACATAATCCTGAACGGTGGCGCGGCGGCGCGCGCTAATCTGCCCGTAGTGCCCATAGCTGGTGTTTGGCAGTGGAGCACTCGCTGCGAGATAGGCATCAGCAGGCGGACGCGCGATTAGTGCACAAAGCGCGACGGTTACTATATACCAAGATATTGATTTTGGAATGGGGCCAAAAAAAGTGGCCGGGCAGAGCACGCGTCAAGCGCCACGCGCTGTCCGGCCTCGGAGTCAACCCTTTTACGAATATTAAATTCTGTTTTGCCACTTTGCGATTTCATATTTTTCTCTGACAAAATATGATTCGTTTCGTAAGGCTCTTGCATTATTCACTGTTTTTCGCGTACACGTTGCCGTTGCCGCACATTGCCGGCGGCAATATGAACGATGTTACCGCGTTCTTTGCTCACTTGCCACATATTCGAATAATAAATTGTGACTTTACCAAGCCTGGTGAAGATCTATCCCACGAAAGATGCCTGACATGTCAACCAGATAATTGGATTTACAATTCGACAGACGAAATACTTACGTTGATACTCATTAGCTGATAAATAGATTATGAAATTTCATTTCAGTTTAAATTGTCTGAACCTTTAATTACTTTACGGAACTTGTACAAACGCGCTCTCTGTGAAAGGGTTAATCCGAGCTTTGCTACGAAAATAGAACATTTGCTTGATTAAAGACAGGAGACGCGGGCTCCTCGGGGCTTGTACTTTATAATCAATCCTTGAAACAGTTCTCATCGTCGGACATCAAACGCTTCGCCCTGACTTTTAAATTACTTAAAAAAAATTGCAAAAAAAACTGCAAAGAAATAAAATGTGAATTTGAAATTATTCGGATTGAAGTAAAATGCAAAAAGTGCAGCTGGAAAAAGTATGGGTGGGAAGAGGGTAGTGGGCATGGGGCAGTTAACTAGGGCTACCTCAAGACTTGCACACCAAGTTTCCTGCACAGCGAGGGACTCTCTTTTCTCTGTGAGCGGGCCCGTTTCCGTTTATCTTTGCTCGTTTTTTTGGTGGAGTCAGCGCGGTTCGTTTCTTTTCTCATATTCTGTCGTTGCATTTGGCGCATCGGAAGGGGACGCTCTGCAAACTCGCCAGCTACGTACCTACTAGATATCGGACATCTGAAAACTTTGTGTGCTCTATTGTACATGCTCACAAAGGACATACTTCTTCTTGCTTTTGTACAATGTCTAAATGATTAGAAGAAAACCATTGTTGACGTTTGCAATGTAGTGGCTAAAACGTAGAGACGAATATATGACTCAAATAAACAGGAATTTATTTGTTTAGACTAAAGTTTGGATATGTTTTACTACTAACCTTCAGATCCTTAACCACTCACCACTGCACGGTGATCGGAAGCCAATGAGAAAATAATGAAATATTATGAGTTTCCTTTCGGTTTGTAAATTATTGTAGCATCTAATGATTTAGAGATCGCATAATATGCTTTGATTCGCCAATTACATTGAAGTTGCGGCGCATGCAAAACAACGAGTGGAGGAGCGCCGTGATTAGGAGCACAGTGGGTTTATTTAATTGACGTTTTGCTGAGTTCGGTCTTAAATTGGTGTTCATCTTGCTAGGAGGCGCAGATCAGGCACCGAGCGGCGGCTCTCGACGCGCCTCCTCCAATTACTTTAATTAAAACAATACCACGGCGCCAGTAGTACTTTCTCGGCTCACCGCGTCTGTTTCCCATTTCCCTATTTAAATACCGAGAGCGAGCTCGTCGCTCGCGCCGCCGCGCCGCGCATACTCTATGTGCAACATTTCACTAACTTGGCAATCTATTCTCGACAATTCACAAGGTAAAGTACGGCTTTGAAGCCTGGAATTCTTTATATTCCAACATTTCAGAACGGACTTCAGATTCGAGTTAATTAAATGAGTTTACGGAGCACGAACTCTTAAATTTTCCGACAGTAATTTATACTCATCTGTTTCTTGCTCGACTTTTAGGAAGGCACCTCTTCGTCGAAAATCGATTAGGGAATGAGGCTGATTCAGCGACTTCGAAGCTAGTAATTTACTCTCAAGTTGGCTGAAGGAGACACCTGTCGAGCGGAGTGACGGCTGATAATGCGACGCGGGCGCCATTCATGCGCAGTCGAGTGCGAGCACGTCACGCGCCCCGCCGCGCCGCAGCCTCCGAGCTCATTACTGCACCATCATGTCTGCCGTCCAGGACATTCGACCAATAACGCGAACTCTACCATGTGACTGTTGCTAATGGTGTAAGCAACATTCGGAATGTTCCGAAGCTTACAGCATATCACTGTACATGTCCTTAACTTTATTTGCTAGTTGTCTGCAGGAACAACTTTTGGTGGGCGGAATAAACTTTGTAAAGCCGAGCATCATCTGTAAGGATTACGGCACACACGAGACGCAGAGGGCGCGGGGCGCGGATTGAGCTAAGTTCGCCAACTTTCTTAAGGGTGGTTAGCGAACTTCGACTTGCACGCGCGCGCACCGTAAGCCGCGGGTCTTGGACTTGGGAACATGACCGAATACAGAAAACAAAGCACGAAACTGGCGGGTCGCGCGAAATTGGCTGTCCATCATAAATTACATCAAGGTGCCGCAGGTACTAGTGCCGCTCAGAGTTTAAAATAAGTACAAGGTTATGTAGAAAAAACAACCGGACAAGTGCGAGTAGGTCTCGCGTCTTAGGGTACCAATTACAAAATTAACTTTGCTGTTGCAAAGTATGTTCTCCTGTTGACATCAACTGCAAAAACCTATGGGGTCCTGTTGACCTAGAATCATTCATTAAATTTGGCAAGAAGGACCGCCTTATTATTTGTATTGATCACATTTTGGGTAAGCTTGCAGCTTACATTAAAAACGGATTCATAGTTTAGTAAAACTATGAGCTAAAAATATGTTTCCGCATATCGTAACTAAGTAAAACCATTAATCATCATCATCAGGCACTTGACGCCCACTGCAGGACACGGGCCTCCCTTATGGTTTCCTAACCATGAGGGGTTTTGCCATAATCGCCACGCTTGGCAGGCGGGGTGGCGATCGCAGTATGTGGTGGGAATCTCAGAAAGACGCTGCTGCCCGTCTCCTGGTAATTGATTTCCTTAGTCGCCTTCTACGAAATCCACGGAAGGAAATGGAGTGACGCTATTCTTAATCCGGCGCCACACGGAAGTAAAACCATTAATGGAACAAGTAAATGTAATAATTAACGGTAAAATCCGATAGTTGTTAATTTGCTATCAAATTTGATATCAAATCAAAATAAAAATTGATATGCGAGTATCCAAATTGTACACATAGGTAAATAGCCATAAATTTTGATTACGTAGAAGCTTGATATTGCAGAGGAAACATTGACTTTACTATTTGATATTTTGACTTGATAGCTAGCTCTACCTGCTCCTGAGAAAAATTGTTTTGGTCCTTACGCGCACCAAATGCTGTCGGAATCCTGAAGTTTGTGATAGAAAAAAAATTGTATGGAACTTGACAGTTGGACGATTGGAATCGCGCGTAATATTCTGGACACCAAATCCTGAGCGATTCCAATCCCCGCATGGACAATAAAATAATACAATCACAACTTCCACACAATACAATCACTTAACCTGGTTTCAAACTAGTGATCCTATAAGGGTTCCATTTTTTAGAATTTTTCGACGTTTCAGTACTTTTGCAAGTCCTGTGATGTCAGTAGACTTGCAAAAGTACCGAAACGTCGAAAAATTGTATAATGCAAAAAAAATCATAAAATAAACGAGTAAATATCCGTGCAAATTCAGTTTTTATTATGTCTAGTGCTCTTGCAACTAGATTAGTCCAGACTATAAAGGATTCACCTGGAGTGCTCTTATCGCATGATTTTTCATAGAAGAAAATGTCTGTTTTTCTTTCTTTCTATACTGTAATAACACTATGGTACACAAGAAAAAAAATGTGTTTTGATGATATTGCGGAGCTAGAACTGCTATGTACGGATTTCACATAAAATCCAAACTTTACTGTGTGTAGACTTCTCTAACTCTCAAAGCAAGCTGATAGGCAGCAGTCGTGCCTTTTATATGGAAACACCTTTCAAAGTTAGGTAAGGTAGAGTTTGTTACGGTCAATATTAATAAAAGCAATTTAAACTTTCTTTCGCTATTTGCAGTAAAGTTGTCTTAATCGTATAAGTGCGCGGAGGCAGTCGAGTGTGTTATTGGAGGGTAATGGAAGCCGCTGTGGGCGGGCGGGCAGAAGGCCGGGGGCAGGGGAAGGAAAGCTAAACTTGCACTTTTTCAGTACCGGTGATCGAGTGAAACCTAAGCCTTGATCCGTGCTGAAGCTTGCACAGAATCATTCGAATTGGAATAGTTTAAACTTTAAACAAACCATTTCAGCGTTGTCACGAGCCGTTTTTTGATTGGACGTGAGGGACGTATGCTGATGCGCTTTATTACTACGCCCCTATGAAGAAAAAGCAAAACCAGATTCTAGCAAATTATATTCCCTTACTGCTCGCGAGTTTCGAAGATCGGATAGCGCACGCGATGTTATAAATTACCTCGCACGCGTTTATTAGGTGAACATACACACACAACATACTTTTGCCTCTAGACCCCTCGTAAAGATTTAATTAGTGAGCGGTATAATACTTTGCAAGCCTCGGCGTGGTATCCACTTTATAATATGTGCTTGTGTTTTATTATCATCGCAACATAACTTTCAGGTTTATAATATACGAGTGTGTCTGTGACTTCGTTGGTGTGGGATTAGGATAAAAAGTTTTCTATGCTTTATTTCAGAACACGGTCTATCTGTGTGTTGTAAAATGATGATTACGTATGACTGCAAACATCCGAACACCTTTGGGGAAGGCAAATTTTCAGCAGTGGACGGTTGTGGGCTGACTGACAGAAACAAGTAACCAGTCATACAAACTTTCAAATTTAGAATATTAGTGGGATATGATGGTATACGATGGCATAGAATCTGATCACGTGATCCTTTTTGGGTGGAAACTGATATCGCACTGATACACTGCATCTTATTTTCCGTAAACTTCAGTATACGTATTATTTTTATAGACCTTTACCTTCTAGGTATTTGCTACAATTCATAGTATTATGCGTATATAGATAAATAAGCAGAATAAATACATCCTACTGCAGGGCACAGGCCTTTTCTATAAATGAGCCACGGATTGACATTCATAAGCGCTAAAGTATGCCCACGTAACTCAGACACTCAGGTTTCCATACGATGTTTTCGTTCACAGTAAGCGAATAGTATCTAACATGCTTATATTAAAAGAAAAATAACAATTGTGATAACAATATGCTTGTAATAACGCTGTAACTTTCTGCTTATCTCGGAGGAGCGGCTATACGAGGCTACAGTATTTCATTTCTAAGTAGCAAAAGTTATTCAAAATATTGCATAAGTTACGTCCTAAGCTGGTCGTAAAATGATATTATAGGCGTAACGGGCCCGGGCGAGCCGGATCTCATCACTTAGGCGCGTGCGGCCTCCAACTACCTTTCAATAATCCTATAAAATTTCCCGTTTAAGCCTAGCCTTTCGGCGAGCCTGCTAACAATGCGCAAGTCAATATTAAATTTTCGGCAAGCAACAATATATCGTCGTTCAACTTTGAGGAGTAAGTAATATCCATCCTCGGCGCCTTGATGTTCGCCTCGAGATGAAAAATGTTCTTCGGATATTCATGCATTCCTCGATAGCTTGCTCGTAAATTATTCACATTGACTTAACAGGTTTTACGCCTGATACGCGCGTGAAAAAAGTATCCGATGGATAATTTATATTCATAGTATATGTTGGAGGTGGCGATGGCGTTTGTGAAAATGCAGGAGTGTCGAGATATTACATCGCACGATATAATGCCGAGCTGACAGGAGAGGTGTCACGTAATGAAATGCGGGTCGCAGCCGGCGTCGCCCGCGCATGCATGTTAGATGAGCCTGCCTCACTTCGCGCAGTCTGCCGCCCGCTGAACAGGTGTCGTCCATCTTATTTTTAATGCACTGCTTCTAGTGCAATTTCCACGTGAATCTAGGAGACCGGGCAATAAACTATTTATGTCTCAGCACAACCGGAGAGTATCTGATTTCATCTTTAGTCTTCATAACATAATCTTTATAAACCAATTTCTCCGCGAATCCAAACGTTATCTAAATTTATTTATGCATATGGGTTGTTGCCTAGAGATCCGGTGAAATTTAAGTAGGTTGTTCTACTCATCAATACATATAACATTTCTTTAAAGAGCAACTCCAACTTATAGAAAAAGTATTAGCTGTTTCATGCATTCGCTAGAGTAATTATTGCATGTAACAGAAGAGAATAACAGAATTTTAGAATGGAACAGGTGATATTTTTTTCAATATGTCTGAGTGGTCTTATGATAAAAGTTATTTGTATTGATAGTAGTATGACCCTCTTAAGTTTCCCTGGTCCTTTTGAAATACCCAGTATCATAAAACAGGGGGCGTCTAGAATAAGTAACAGACTTAAGAAATAATACTTGTCCTTTTTTTGGTTGTGCAATAAAGTGTTCTCTATATATGTATACGTAAATAGTTTTATTTTTGTTTGCTGTTCGTTTGTGAGCTTAGACACAGTTTGTATCTCTTACAGAATAAGCTCGCCTTTATGCAAAAAATAAATCAGCTGTTTCATACAATTGGCGCAGTACTACTTCTAAATTAGATATGTATGGAACAGTTAATTTATTTTTTGCTCTGATTCGTTTGGCCCCATAGTAAAAGTTGTCTATATTTATGAGTAAAAAGCCCCTTTAAAGTTTGGCAGTTGATGAAAATGCCACCCAGTATGTACATGTTATGTTTCATGTTTCATGTGCAATAAAGTATAATAATAATCACCATAATCATCATCATCAGCCTATGCTTGTCTACTGCTGAACATAGGCCTCTCCTATTGCAGGCCACTAAGCACGGTCCTCGGCTACTCTCATCCAGCTCTTGCCAGCCGCCGTGCGAAGATCATCGCTCCACCGAGTCTAAGGACGTCCTACACTACGTTTACCGATCCGCGGTCTCCACTCAAGAACTCGTCTACCCCATCGGTCATCAGTTCTTCAGATGATATGGCCGGCCAACTGCCACTTAAGCATACTTCAGTATAATAATAATACGAATAAAACTAATGCGCTCATTTTGATGAAACTTGAAACATGTTTAACCTGTAGGTAAACGGAATCAACATACGAGTACACCTAGGTTATGTTTCATCAAATTGGTGGACTAATACACGAGTTATAACATAATAAAAAAAATTAATTTCACTTTTATTAAGCAACAAATTTTATATCCATTTTCAACATGTCTTGATAGCTCAATTTTATTGTATAAGAATTCGGAAACATCATTTTCATTTTTTTCTGATTTATTTTTTTAGGGTTCACGTGTTGTATTTGTATTTTACTTGTTTCTCAAGTGGGAGGACTGTTACTAGCTGAAGCAGTCTCCATGATAGTTGCAAAGTCACCCCTGAAGCAACTGAGTAGAGTGCACGAATGTTGATGTGCAGTTCACTGTACGACACAAAGACGTATAGGAAAGTAACATAAGCAGCATAGGAAGTAATTTACTAGCATACTTAAGCGCTTTGTTTTTAGCAGTTTATAACCCATGCTTCAGATTTACAAAGTACTATCGATACTGTTTGTTGTGTAGATTGTGTAAATTATATAAGGATTGTTACCAAGAGCTTGCCAATAAACTGCATTAGCAGTTTCGCAAACTAATGAAATTGTATTTTTTCACGTTCTATTAAGAATAAATATAAATAAAAAAAGTAATTGCGGGCATAAGAAGACAAAATTGTTTTTTTTTTATTTAATTTCATCACTCTGGTTTTTAGGGTTCCGTACCCAAAGAGTAAGGGACCCTATTAAAAAGACTCCACTTTCCATCTGTCTGTCTGTCACCAGGCTGTATCTCATGACCGTGATAGATAGATAGTTAAATTTTTTATAGATGATGTCTTTCTATTGCCGCTATAACAACAAATACTAAAAATAGAATAAAATAAATATTTAAGTGAGTCTCAAATACAACAAACGTGATTTTTTGCCCGATATTAATAGTAGCAACAGTTAGAAGTATTAAAATGTTGTATACATAATGTGGTATAGTATTAAAATGTTGTATAGAAGCTTGAAATTTTCAATTGTTGTATAGATAATGGTACGGAACTCTTCGTGCGCCAGTCCGACTCGAACTTGGCCGGTTACTTTTTTGTTTTCTATTTGGAAAATGTTACCACACAACAGATTAAAACTAAAGATGTTACCTACCTAATTTTACAGAGTAGCGTCTCTATATTTTTTAAAAGGAGGATTTATTTAAAATTTCGTACACTGACCTATTTGGTACTATAGAGGTCAGTGCTGCACTTAGTTTCATTAATCTGCATTAAATCTAACACAGCTCATGGTGCCGAAGTCATCTACCATAATTTGGTAGTATTCAAGTTCACTTATATTTGAGGAGCACTGCAATTTAAGGTTTTTTTTTATGGTGCAGATCGAGGAAAAGAAAGTTATTCGGATTTATATAAAAAATTATGTTCAAGGGAACAAAAAAGTACAAGTAAAAAAAAATTTATTACTTTTATACTAAAATATAATAATGCGAATTCAAAACATATTTCTTGATTTTTTACTAAATATTCCTCAGTATTACCAGGAGACGGGCAGCAGCGTCTTCCTGAGATTCCAACCGCATACTGCGATCGCCAATCCGCCTGCCAAGCGGGGCGATTATGGCAAAACCCCTCATGGTTATGAACACCAAGAGGGAGGCCTGTGCCCTGCAGTGGGCGTCAAGTGGCTGATGATGATGATGATGACTTAGTATGAGTGTAATCAAATTTTTGACATGTTTACATTCTCTCGCTCGGGCCCATGAATATGGTATAGTAAGTAAATAAATAGACCTAAGCAAAATACTTTTAGATAGGGTAAGCAATGCTCTACTAGCAGCGTAAGTAATTTATGTGATTAACTCATTGATTCACTTAGGCTAGATATAATGGCAACAAACAAAAAATAATTCCATGTCTTTTTATTTAAATTCTAGAGAATGTGGGACGTGAAGGTTAGCACTAGGTATATATGCTTTATAGATACCTAATTATGTTTAATATAATTGTATTGAAAAAATTAATATCACGTTTTCCATATTGTCTTCTTTTTTGTTTGACGTAAAACACAGTTGCGTGCAAGGAGGTCTGGAAGGAGGTTTCAACTTTGTTGAGTAAAAAGAAACTTACGCCTCCAATTACATAATGTCATTCCGGGTTCGAATCCCGGCTGGGGACCTCCCAGGTCTTGGATGTTTACATGTTTGTGATGTCGTTGTTTCTGGTTCCCACAACACAGGGTATCCTAGTATGGGGCCAGAAGCATTGTATGTGCCTGTATGTAAATGTTTATGTTTATTCACCAAACAGAATGTGAATTATTTGCGTTAAGAAACATTTCGCTACGGAAAATGTTCTGTCCTTAGCTTATGTAGTATTTCGTAAGTACACGGAAACTGTGATTTTTGTCTGAAAGTTTTTATTTTCACAAACCATAGAAAAACTTAAATTTATATTAACGGAAAGAATTTACGTTCTGTTAATGTCAATGTTGGTACAATTTTAACAGATACGCGAAGGCGAAAACTTTTTTAACACTAATAAACTATAACTAGTATTTTTTTATTATTAACAAAATTATAGTGCAAGCCACTTATTTAAAAAAATCCTTAGTTATAGATGGAAACTTAAATTTCAAAGTACATTTAAACATACCCCATAGAAAAGTTTGACGATGTATCCGTCACTTTTTTGCTGTTTGTTTGGGCCTGTTTCATAGAACTACAATTCATGGTTTACTATGACAATTCAATGTACATTGCAAAGTAGATGTTAAGTAACTGAAAAAATTAAACTAAATTAACCCACAAACAAGTAGGAAGACTCAGATACGCAATGTACATCGAATTGTCATAATAGACTATAAATTGTAGTTTCCTGAAACGCGGCCCTGGTAGAGCTATAAAAAATAAACAAATGAAACCGCCCTGCACTTCTGAAAATGCTAGGAACGTAGCGGGTGATGCACAACCCGGAGCCGTGCTACGCAGAGCGTAGGCGTGCTACGCATCGCGTAGGTATGCTACGCGTCAAATAGTCTAGGTGCATAGGCGATCAGAGGCCTATTATCATGCCCACCAAAGCTTGTGGAAATCCTGACGTTTACGATAGCAATAAGTATGAATTTTGATAGTTAGACGATTGGAATCTTTCAGGATTTGGTGCGCGTAATATAGGAACAGTAGTTCCGTGGAATTAATAAATTCTAAAGTTGTTTTACTTTGATTGCTGAAATATAAGTTTATTTGTTTCTTTAGAGAACCTGAAAAAACACATACAAGATCACAAAATTGCCTGCCTTATTCATTGACTCTGATGCAGGACAACGTAAAGAATAGTGTTTTACCAGCGTGAACTTAAAATACTAAGCCAGGGTGGCCTTATCTAGACAAAAAGTAAAAAAAAAAATCTTAGTGAGTTACTACTGTATCTCTTAAAGTTATCGGACGTATACTCGCATAGTCATATCTAGTTTTGAATGAGTGATCGCTTCTTTCTCTCCGTATTCAAATGTTACCGATTTAAATGCGATTTTGATGCTTCTGATTTTACGATAGCGCTTCCGAATTGCGCCAAAAAACGAAGAAGTATTTTTCGTCCAACTCAAAGAAATTAAAACGAAGTACGCAAACGATCTGGAGCGAATTCGTTTGAGGGTCGACAAGGACACGGAACAAATTAAAAGAGCACAGGAACGCTAATTCCATTACGATTCGATGGACGGTAAAAGTTGGTGTCCGTCCGACTCAAAGCCGGTATAGCGTAATTGCGACTTCACTAAGCCAGGCTCCGCCCGGCCGATACGGGCCAAAAGGGACGTCTCTTTACCGGCTGATATAAAAGCGGCTATAAATTTTACAGGATGAACGCACTACTTACATGGGCCGAGCGCCGCCCCCCGTCTCCGAACGCTTCTATACGACTTTTTAACATTTTTATCCGCGATTTACTATTTAATGTCACCACAAATGTGCTAATAAAGCCCTCGAGTATTGCTCTACACAAGTGGATATATTCTATCTAGCCAATACCACACATAGTAATATGGTCAGACAATTAATCAATCAGACTGTACTCGTCCACTGCTGGACAAAGGCCTATTTCAAAGCGGGCGACTTCTTTTTGTAATCGGCCATCTTCATCCAGTTGCTGCCAGCAATCGCCAGTCTCAGATCGTCGGCAGATTTCAAACAAATCGTGTATAAATTTAAAATGTAATTAACTCGTATTTTCACTTCATAATGTCACGTTGTGTGTTTTCTCCAATGTCTTGAACGGCTCAGGTTTCGATTTACTCTGGTATCACCATAGAATTTTGTAGGCTGACATTTCTTCTTTTAGGTTTGTTTGATGAGTTGGTCGCCGGTGATTGGTCGTTTCTTGTGGGTTGCCATAGGAAATCTAGTTACCTCATTTCAGGGGAAAGGAATAGTAACTTTAGGTGTTGATGAATATCATTTATTTGATTAAAAGAGAAAAAAAAAAAAATAACATAATGAACAAAGAATTAATACAGCTAATAAAGATAAATACAGGTAAATGTTATTCATACAATATCGAAATTTTGGAATATCGTTTTAGGAGATAATCAATTCTTTTATATGGCCACCCAAGCAGAGGATTGACAATGGTGACGCGACGACGTTCTGGTGGGATGTGAGAGAGCTCATAAAAAGGTCGAGATTGTTTAGCTGGAAAGATCTAATGAGAGATGGACAGTTGATCCTCCATGGTGAGCAGTCTTGGCTCAGTTGGCGAAGAAGCAGCCCAATCAAGATATATTTTGTAGCGGCAGGAATTCTGTGAGTAAATACTTATTTGGAAAGCTGTGTGTAGAATCTTGTACAATTCCGGCTAGGTCATCTCTCATCCTCGTGGTTATTTTTTAGGATGCACCAGATTCCTGGAAAGGGGTGAAGGAGGGATTGCCAGCGTTGAGACAATCCTAGCTGCTGAATGTCTCCGGTAAGATTTATTCAGACTTTTATAATTGCCTGCCACATGCTTATGCCATTTGCAATCTTCTAATAGAAGCAATCTTTCTTCCTTTCAGCTGGATAGGGATTTTGAAATATTTTGGAATATTTTGGGAATTTTTGTGAATTTAGGGAATTTTGTGAATTCAGCGAATTTATAGGAATTTAGGGATTTAGTGATTGGCTTTAACTTTTAGTGCTTGCACTGCCTTCTCTTTTTGCTGTCGAGAAACAGTTGCTCTTTTGGGGTCTAGAAACTTATGCTGGGCTGTGCTACAAGCGCTTGGCTTCTCTCATGCCGGGTGCATCATCTCATCTCGGTCCTGCTCCGGTGACGGCGCAAAGGGACGAGGCTGCCTACTCGGCGTTCTGGTTAGCACCGTGCATCACACCTGAGGCCAGATTGACTTCACAGGGAGGTTCTTCCTAGCAAGGTCTGTGAAACAATTTCACTTACATATTAGGGAATTAGGATTTAAAGCATAAAATTAGAATTAAATTGTTGATAATTATTGAAATTGATGGCAAATCTGATTTTCAGTAGGAACTAACCACTTATAAAATGTAATTTGTGAACTTATCAGAACCACTTACTGAAGCGACCCCGCTCTGCTCTGAGCTTTTTCTGAAATTAAGTAATTGTCTGGGTTTAAACGCTAAAGTTTCACAATTACATTATTGCTACCTGTGTAGCCCCAAAATTAAAGTCTGTGCACAACATTAACAGCGTTTCATTCAACTCCCCATATTTAGGCCCTTGATGGCTCAAGGCACTGAGCCAGACAATTTACGATTTTTGTTTTGGTGGCTCTGGCCACAGTTTTCAGTCTGTTGACGTGGCGGGTGTCTTACATACCGGGCAGGAACCCAGCAAACGTTACAGTGGCGCCCAAGGATTTTAGTATTTCAGTGCTTTGAGTAATCAATTGGCTTATTTTTTTTAGGTAGAAAATCGAATGCCATCAATTTTCAAATTGTGAACTAATTCTGTCAGGTTGAACACTGTTTTTTTTTATTTTTTTTAATAATTTCGAGCATTTTTCCTTTTAGATTCATGTAAATTTAGTCAACATAACCTACAAACTCCTAGCAGATTTTCAATTTTTTTTCAGTACCTATTTTTTGACAGTTACAGGGTGACTCACGCTCTGTAATCTATTGTAAAATACAGCCATAGATTTCACTACTGTGAAAAGGAGTACTAACAAAAAAAATTAAATGTAAAAGTTTGAGTATGATAAAATTTTAACCTAAATACATATTTGATCTAAGAATTTAGAGGTAATTAAAGTAATAAATTTACTTTCTTTTGGTGTTAAACATTATACATATAAATTGAGTGTATTTGCATTTGGTAAGGACACTAAAGTGCCAATTTTTTTTTTAATTATGAAAACGGTCAGTGCTTAAATTAAAGCCACGAAATTGTGATTGAATAACTTTTATATTAATTTAAATTATTAAGGTTTTGAGATTTGAATAAGGAAACAGTTCTTTTTTTGTAAAGTGGTTCTGTAATCTTCGATAGTAAATTAATTAGCAACTTACACAATTTTGTAAACCATCAATTTCAATACTGAACATAGTTAAATAATTTAGTAAAAGATGGATAGAAACATACAATTTCATTCACTTTTAAAAGAGGAGTTAGTTTATGAAGTTTCAATTAGATCAGAAACACCGTCAAGTACTGTCGAAGGTTTGAGAAAACAACTTAGACGATTGAGTATTGAGTGCCCATCTGAGGCAATAATGGACACAAATTTTACAAGTGATTCGGAACTAAAGTTAATTTCAGACAAGTTGATTGAACTAAAGACTATTGTGGACAGGTACTCAAAAACACAGGATAAGTACTCATTGAATAGATCAAAAGCTTTAGGCTACCACTTATTTCATCGCTTGTCAAGAGTACAACCAAAGGAGAACTCGGCCGATGTCAAGACTAAGTCTTACCTTTTGTCAAAGTTAGAGGCACTTTTGACTATTGTTGAGGCTTCACCAGCATCCGTGGTAGTGAGTGATGACTATCAGTCGCTTCCTTCAGGTTTACAGCCCGCATTCAGTGTTCAACAAGTTGAATGTTCAGGGGATAGGAGTGTGTCGAAGTGGGGTGTGAAATTCAATGGTGCGACGGATGTCAGATCATTCTTGGAGCGTATTGATGAACTCAAATTGGCTTTTGGTGTATCAGACAGTAGGTTGTTCAACTCTGCGGCACAATTGTTTGTCGACAAGGCTTTATTTTGGTTTCGAGGTATAAAACAGGAGGTTTCGACCTGGAATGAATTAAAAACAATATTATTGAAAGAATTTGACCCTGTAGATTATGATTACAGGTTATTAAGTGAAATTCAGGCAAGAACACAGGGGATAGACGAACCTGTTCACATATATTTTGCAGTCATGTCTTGTATGTTTGCGCGTCTCAAGGTAGCACTGTCTGAGGAAGCGAAGCTGGATATTTTGCAGCATAACATCCGGCCCAACTTTACGCAACAATTAGCTTTGGTTAATATCACCACTGTTGCGGACTTGAAGGAAAATTGTCGTAAGATTGAGGCAGCGCGACAGCGAACAGAAATGTTTTCAGAACCATCTTCTAAGTCGCCTTCAGCGAACATACTTGGGAGTGAGTTCATGTACAGAGGTAAGGCTAAGCCTGTAAACACGATTTCAGTCACTCCTGCCAAGGGTTCTGAGGGCAATTCAACGTCATGTTTTGCTTGTGCGCAGCGCGCAAATTCTTTGCCTATTCCAAAACAGGGGCATGATCATGGTTCAAAACAAACACAAGTTCCACAGCGAGACGATGTTCCACATACATTCACACAGTTGCGGGAGCCCGTTTGCTATAAATGCGGTAAAACACGACATAATTTCAGATTCTGTAAAGCAAAACCTGACATTCACAGACAAATAAGATGTTTTGGTTGCGGCATGACAGATGTCATGATTGCCAACTGTCCGAATTGTAGTGAAAAAAGAAAAGAGACAGTTCAACACTCTCGTTCAAAAAACTAATTTCGAACCGCAGTGATTTTAATAGTGAGTCAGTATTAAAATTTAAAAATTATAATTCGATCGCTGCGGTTCTTTTTGCACCAAACAAAGATGATATTCGGCCATATTTAAAATTTAAGGTTAGTAATTTTGAAATATACGGATTATTGGATTCAGGAGCATCAGTTTCGATTTTAGGTAACAATGCTCATCAAGACTTTGTGAAATTCGGTTTTAGTTTACAAAAAACACAACCAACGACTTGTCATGTTGCAACTGGCGTCGAAGTCCAAACGATAGGGTACATTTTTGTTCCAATAACACTTAATAACGTAACGCACGTCATTAAATTTTGTGTTATACCCGAGATCGTTTCGGATGTCATTCTGGGTGTAGATTTTTGGAAATCTTTTCGACTGGCGCCAGAAATATTTGACAACATTGACTACATAGTCACGCCAAATAAATATTTTACGAATTGTAACGGTATAAATAAAGAACAAGTAAACACTGTACAGTCGTACGCCCAGCTGACTACGAACCAGAAAGAACTTGCGGATTCTATAGTAGGTAAATTTAAAGAAATATCGTCTGAGGAGGTAGGATTAGGCAGGACTAGTCTGATCGAGCACGTTATCGAGACTGGGGATGCATTGCCGATAAAAGTGAAGCAGTATCCGCTTTCACCTGAAAAGCGTGCCGTATTAAGTACCGAGCTCGATAAAATGCTTCGATTAGATGTGGTCAAGCCCTGTGAAAGTCCATGGAATAATCCAGCGTTATTAGTGCGTAAGTCAGATGGGGACTGGCGCTTTTGTTTAGACTGTAGAAAATTAAATGCGGTCACGAAAGGGGATTCGTATTCCATTCCGTACATTCCGCAAATACTAGATAGTTTAAAGGAAGCGAAATACCTCTCCTCGATAGACTTGAGCTCTTCCTTCTGGCAGATACCATTAGCAAAAAGTTCACAAGAAAAGACTAGTTTTTCCGTACCGGGTCGCGGGTTATTTAAATTCAAGGTCATGCCATTCGGGTTGTGCGGGGCACCTGCGAGACAGCAGCGCCTCATGGATAGGCTGATCGATCACAACATTACGAGTGACATCGAAACTGGTTTAGCCTTTTGTTACATTGACGATATTGTGATTTGTTCTTCAGATTTTCAGACCCATTTAGTGCTTTTGAATAGAGTTTTGGAAAAATTAAAAATGGCGAATTTAACAATAAATTTCGGGAAGTCCAAGTTCTTTAGGCAGTCGCTTAAGTACCTAGGTTACGTCGTAGACGAGTTCGGGTTGCGTACTGACCCTGAAAAGGTCGCCGCCATTTTGAATTTTCCCATTCCGACCACTTCTCGGGAGGTGAAGATATTTTTAGGGACGTGCTCGTGGTATCGTCGATTTATTCGAAACTTTTCGACAATAGCCGCTCCTTTAAATAAACTCACAGCTAAAGGGAAGAATGTTCCTGCCTTTCGGTGGTCTGAAGAAGCGGAAGTGGCCTTCAATTCATTGAAGAACGCGTTAGTGTCGGCTCCAATTTTGGCAGTGCCTAATTTCGACCAGCCTTTCGTAGTACACTGCGACGCGTCTTCATATGGATTGGGAGGGATGCTTAGTCAGACTATCGATGGACACGAGCACCCTATCGCGTATGTTAGTCGTTCTTTAAGCAAGCATGAACAAAATTACAGCGCGACCGAGAGGGAGGCTTTAGCCGTTTTGTTCTCCGTTGAGAAGTTTCAGGCGTACTTAGGCTGGCGTCATTTTAAGGTGATTACGGATCACGCGTCATTAAAGTGGTTCATGAATTTGGAGAATCCATCGGGTAGGTTAGCGCGTTGGGGGTGTAGACTGTCTCAATTTGATTTTGAAATTGAGCACAGAAAAGGCACCGACAATGTGGTACCTGATGCATTGTCTAGGTTAATGAAGATTGATGCCGTGAACAGTTCGATACCTGTTAACGTTGAGAAAGACTTATGGTACGAGAAAATTATGAACGGTTGCAAATCTTTCCCTGCAAATTTTCCGAATTTTTGTATTAAGGAGGGAAAGTTACTAAGATTTTGTAAAAGTAAGTACAACTTACTTAGTGAATTTGACTGGAAAGTGGTAGTTCCGAAGAGTGACCGAATTAACGTCTTAAAACAAAATCATTGTGAGTCTACAGCCGCACATCTCGGTGTTTTTAAAACTCATCGCCGGCTATCTTTGACATATTTTTGGCCTGGCATGCATAAGGATGTAGTTGATTTCGTGAAAGCGTGTGACGTATGTTCCGCTTATAAGCACTCACAACAACAAACTCCAGGTTTAATGGGTCAGCCAAAAGTATGTCATAGACCATTTCAGGTAGTATCCATTGATCTGGTAGGTCCTTTGCCACGTTCTCGGTCAGGTTACACGTTTTTGTTTGTGGTGACATGCTGCTTCTCAAAATTTACGTTATTGTTTCCGCTCCGCCGCGCAACAAGCGCATTAGTTGCAAAACATTTTGAAAACGAGGTTATTCTGGCGCATGGCGTACCTGAAACCGTGATTGCAGACAATGGAGTGCAATTTACGGGATCAGAATTTAAGCAACTTTTGAAACGGTACAATATTCCTAGGGTACACTACGGACCAAGGTATACCCCACAAGTTAATTTAGTAGAACGCTACAATAAAACTGTCATGACTGCCGTAGCGTCGTACGTAGAAGAAAACCACAGAGCTTGGGACGAGCAACTGCACCGGATTCAGTTTGCAATAAATAGTGCAGTAAACGAGTCCACAGGGTTTTCTCCTTTCTTCTTAGTGCACGCTAGGGAACCAGTGATTAACGGTTCGTTCTATCGCGATACAGATCAGGAGTATACAGTAGGTATTCCTAGAGAGGAATATGCGGGTGAATTTGGCACCCTTAGAACTATTTTTGAAGGAGTAAGATCTCACCTTTTGAGAGCGCATGGCACTAATGCTAGACATTACAATTTAAGACGACGTTCAGCTAGATTTTCAGAAGGAGATATAGTATGGAAACGATCTTTCGTACAAAGCGACGCTTTGAACTTTAAGATGGCAAAGCTCGCGCCAAAATATGAAAAATGTAAGATTAAGAAAGTCTTATCTCCGTTAGTTTATGAATTGGAAAGGATGGACGGCCATCCTATAGGCTCGTGGCATATAAAAGACCTAAAGGCAAAATAGACAAATTTGCTTATTTAGTGATCTGTGGACGCGCGGCCCGCTTTACTCGCTATCGCTCGCCGCGCCGCCACTGTTGACTACAAAGGCATGAAACTGACACAGGAATTGTGGAGGGTGAGTGCGGTCGGTGGACGCACGGCTACTTGCTTCCGCTTGTCGTCGTGCTGCCATGGATCGCCGCCACCATCCGTAACTTTGGTCAAGACATTCTTAAGATTGTAGTTTAGCATTCGAGTGTTAAATATTATGATATATTTAATCACAAATTGTTAGGTGTGGTGTACAAAACAAATAAATGTTGCACTACTAGTTTGGGAGCGTGAAGTATGAAAGGATAGCAAATGTAGATGAATAATAGAGCGGCTCAATCTTAACTCTATAACATCAAGAGCAGTCTTTAGCTTTAGGGTATGCGCGAGAGTAGACTAACTCCTACCAAGTCAGCAAGATTTAGCCTAAATTAGTTAGGCACATCTGTGTTTCGCATTCATCATAATCGGGTTACGGTACATGTGTGGATGCGATGTTGTGTTGCACAGTATTCAGTTTCGTTAAGTTTAAGTTATCTCGAGCCCGGCCGAGATAGATTTCAGTTTCCTCAGACAGCTGTTTGGGATGTTTTGGTTTCGATGTTCGTCGGGAACATTGCGATTCGTTCTGGGAGGTGCATCTTGGTAGAGGGTTTCGTTTAAAATTTTATATGGTTTAGTTTAGATATTATCATTATCACTTATAGATGGTATCATTGATAATGGTTATGACTATTATGTTAAGTTTCGCCCGGACAAGAAGGGGTATATCGACGAATGCTAAACATCGGTCCTGGCTGTTGGCAGTTAGCCTCTTCAGCACAACATTGCAGTTGTGCTGAGAAGGTTAATGGGTTGCGACACATGATAGAAAGTTAGAATTTTGGTGTAGGTTTTAGGATAGTTTTGGTATAGGTTTTGGCATAGTATGGTTAATGTTTTGTTATAGGGTTTTTGTATGAAATCATAATAGTCCAAGGTTTTGGACGTTTCATACAATTTTGCCTTATTTTGTTACGCACATTCTTTAGTTAGTTTCGTTTAGTGTTCTTTAGGTCAGAACTTTAATTTAGCGGTTAGGGCACCTGGGTTAGTCGAACCTTGGGTCAGTTCTTGCGTTGGAGATCAGAACGCTGAGGGCAGCGGACGGTTCACCTACGTTGAACCTTAAATGGGGAGGAGAGGTACTGTCACGTTGTGTGTTTTCTCCAATGTCTTGAACGGCTCAGGTTTCGATTTACTCTGGTATCACCATAGAATTTTGTAGGCTGACATTTCTTCTTTTAGGTTTGTTTGATGAGTTGGTCGCCGGTGATTGGTCGTTTCTTGTGGGTTGCCATAGGAAATCTAGTTACCTCATTTCAGGGGAAAGGAATAGTAACTTTAGGTGTTGATGAATATCATTTATTTGATTAAAAGAGAAAAAAAAAAAAATAACATAATGAACAAAGAATTAATACAGCTAATAAAGAAAAATACAGGTAAATGTTATTCATACAATATCGAAATTTTGGAATATCGTTTTAGGAGATAATCAATTCTTTTATATGGCCACCCAAGCAGAGGATTGACAATGGTGACGCGACGACGTTCTGGTGGGATGTGAGAGAGCTCATAAAAAGGTCGAGATTGTTTAGCTGGAAAGATCTAATGAGAGATGGACAGTTGATCCTCCATGGTGAGCAGTCTTGGCTCAGTTGGCGAAGAAGCAGCCCAATCAAGATATATTTTGTAGCGGCAGGAATTCTGTAAGTAAATACTTATTTGGAAAGCTGTGTGTAGAATCTTGTACAATTCCGGCTAGGTCATCTCTCATCCTCGTGGTTATTTTTTAGGATGCACCAGATTCCTGGAAAGGGGTGAAGGAGGGATTGCCAGCGTTGAGACAATCCTAGCTGCTGAATGTCTCCGGTAAGATTTATTCAGACTTTTATAATTGCCTGCCACATGCTTATGCCATTTGCAATCTTCTAATAGAAGCAATCTTTCTTCCTTTCAGCTGGATAGGGATTTTGAAATATTTTGGAATATTTTGGGAATTTTTGTGAATTTAGGGAATTTTGTGAATTCAGCGAATTTATAGGAATTTAGGGATTTAGTGATTGGCTTTAACTTTTAGTGCTTGCACTGCCTTCTCTTTTTGCTGTCGAGAAACAGTTGCTCTTTTGGGGTCTAGAAACTTATGCTGGGCTGTGCTACAAGCGCTTGGCTTCTCTCATGCCGGGTGCATCATCTCATCTCGGTCCTGCTCCGGTGACGGCGCAAAGGGACGAGGCTGCCTACTCGGCGTTCTGGTTAGCACCGTGCATCACACCTGAGGCCAGATTGACTTCACAGGGAGGTTCTTCCTAGCAAGGTCTGTGAAACAATTTCACTTACATATTAGGGAATTAGGATTTAAAGCATAAAATTAGAATTAAATTGTTGATAATTATTGAAATTGATGGCAAATCTGATTTTCAGTAGGAACTAACCACTTATAAAATGTAATTTGTGAACTTATCAGAACCACTTACTGAAGCGACCCCGCTCTGCTCTGAGCTTTTTCTGAAATTAAGTAATTGTCTGGGTTTAAACGCTAAAGTTTCACAATTACATTATTGCTACCTGTGTAGCCCCAAAATTAAAGTCTGTGCACAACATTAACAGCGTTTCATTCAACTCCCCATATTTAGGCCCTTGATGGCTCAAGGCACTGAGCCAGACAATTTACGATTTTTGTTTTGGTGGCTCTGGCCACAGTTTTCAGTCTGTTGACGTGGCGGGTGTCTTACATACCGGGCAGGAACCCAGCAAACGTTACAATAACACACTTTGTTAACATTTCGACGAAAGGTTATTATGCCGTACTCGACGATCTGCGTAACAAAACAGATTCACCAACATTGTTCCCTTTTTTGATTCGGTTATTTTTGTATCTTTTAGAATGCCGACAACACAACATCGCAAACAAAGCTACTCGTAAATGGAGACGATAGTTGCTCGAAACAAAAGGAGACTAGAGGAAAAATAGTTAATGTCGTTACTTTGGATACACATGTTTATTGCTATGAAACATGGCAGTGCCTTATAACAATCCCTTTCACTCTCCACAAATTGGAAGGAGCGCGTAAAGGAAAACATGGCCATAAATAAAACTGGCAGATCAACGAGATAGACGGCCATTACGCGATATAACCCACGACTTATATACGCGATATATCCTCTGCTTCAGCAGATTAACGGATCGAGACAGGGTTTGTTTGCAGATATCGACGTGGAAGCGTTTTGGCGAGTCACCGCAACGAAATTTATTGTAGGGTTCAGGGAGATATCTTCTTACGGACTCATTAAAAAGGAGACACGTCGTACATAAATCAGGGGCAGATGGTGCGGTGGTTGCGCGGCGAGGCTGGATCGCGCTTATCGCCGCGGCTCCCGGCAATAGGTGCTATCCGGTTCCGTCGCCATCGTCATTGTGCCCGCGACACGGCCCCGGCTGCACTTCATTACATTATTCTACTTTCCGATACCTCCTCAGCTTGCCCGCTTACATCCTCCCATTCAACCATTTCTTTTTATTTTTCGTTTTATTTATTCAGGTTCCACAACAGTTTCGCACTGATATATCATCTCAACGTTATGGTAATTGATTAAGGTGCCTTTACTAATTATAGTGAAACACGGCAAGCATTGTTAATTACCTAGTTATCTAAATAGGTAATTTTACGTGCTTAAATAAAACAAAAATAGTTGCATCTGAATAAAAAATATATACGAACTGATGTTTATGCAGGGGATCTTGAATTTGGAATTAAGGCAAAAAAATCTTAATTTTATGTAACGGATCTTGTTTTTTTAAAGAACCGCTTGCAATTAAAAAACAATTTAATTGCGTATGTTTACCATATAAATTGTCATGCATACAGATAATGCAATTTTGCAATAAATTCATAGTCGTGCGCGCTTTGTTCAATTAAAATTAATCATGATGTGAATCACGCATTCGGAGTTGATTCGTGGGAGCATACAATTGTTTTCATACTGCGGATATTTAAATAAGGTCTATCTATCATACAATTGTCACATCTGTTAGATATGCAGTTAAAATTACTTTTACGTTTTACCCATATTTCTTACCCATTCGAAACAGGCGTAATATTTGTTGTTATAAATTTGACGCCCGACTTCATTAATTAAAATGAGACAGCTCAGAGTTAACATTGAAACGTTCATATGTTCATACAACTAATTACGAGTGATTTGCTGCTGTCTGTTGAAGAATTCTCTTCATCGCCTTCAAAAATATAAATCATATTTTTAACAAATTAAAATGGGAGCAACCCGGAAGTACACTCATCGAGATCTATTCTATTACAGTATATTTATGTAGTTTTATGTAGGTCATATTAATTCAAGCAAGCTTATACCTATGTTTATGTAATAGTTTATTTTATTTTATTCTATTGTAAAACTTGTAAAAACTATCGTATCTATATAATATAATATTATATGTAGGTTTATTTTATTATTTAAAATAAAAGACTTGAGCCATATTATAGTTTGCTGTATGCATGTTTATCTTTTATTTAATACTGTACGAACAATATGTTGCGATATATTTAAGTTCGCCGTGCCGTACGTATCCGTGTGGCGCCGGATTAAGAATAGCGTCACTCCATTTCTTTCCGAGGATGTCGTAGAAGGCGACTAAGGAAATAGATTACCAGGAGACGGGCAGCAGCGTCTTCCTGAGATTCCAACCGCATACTGCGATCGCCAACCCGCCTGCCAAGCGTGGCGATTATGGCAAAACCCCTCATGGTTATGAAAACCACGAAGGAGGCCTTGTTCTGCAGTGGGCGTGAAATATCTGATGATGATGATGATATTTAAGTTCGCCCTGAATGAATCAGTGTGCCCCAAGATACAATTTAATCTAGTTTGGGGTTCAGAGTTATTTTAAATATTGGTAAGTTTTGTTCAGCTCAATAAACATTTTTCATTTCATTTTCATTTCATCAAGATTTGACGGAGAGGTAACATAACAAAAAAATGCTATTGTCGCATTGATAACTCTTCTTTTTATTGAAGTCGGATAAAAAGAGAATCGTTAAGAACGAAGGTGGAATATTTTTCAATTTTAAAACTTTGCATTTGCAGTACATTTACGACACTTTACACGCAGTTTAACTTGATTAAGTGACTTTGAAAAGAAAACGGAATCCTCATGTCTAGAAAAGATAAAGTCTTTTAGAAAAAGGTGTTTTCTTTGAGGTGAAAGACGATTAAAGCGGGTGAAAGAATTTTGTTTTGAAACATATTTCCCAGATGTTAAGAAACGCGATTAAAAAACGAAATCTGGCGATCGATTTCTAAGTACATTGTAAAATTTCAGTGTCTATATACACTGAAATTTTACAATGTACTTAGAAATCGAAGAATCGAAGTGCTTGTCGGGCCAAACGCAGTGTAGGGTTCCGTAGAAGAAGGGGGTTTTACCAGCTTTACATAACTTACAACTTCATCGAAGTAATTTTCAGTGGAATTTGTACGAAGTTTTCCTTTTATAAGTTGGTCGCCTACATAAGCAGTCTATATACGTCCCACTGTAGGGCACAGCCCTTCTCTCAGGGAGAGAGTATGGGCTTAATCACCACGCGTGCCCACCGCGGATTGGCGATTTCAAGCGCTGAGGTATGTGAATAGCTCAGACACTCAGGTTTCCTCACGATGTTTTCCTTCACAGTTAGCACTGTTGGTCGCCTATTATTCGTTAACCTACTTAGCCGTGATAGTTTTCCTTTTAAGTTCATTATATGTGCCCTAATTTTTTTACGTTTCTACAATGAACTGCTTCAATGAATGAATCGAAGCAAGGTTTTCCTACACTTACAATATTTTTAAACGACCAATCCAATTATTCCCCATACTAGGTTCCTTGTCGACTAAGGAACCTTAAAAAGGAACATGACAGGCATTACATATCTGAAAGTAACACAGGAAAATTTACAGAGAAAATAAGCAGAAGCCTCCGTAGTACGAAAAGGAAGAACATGAAGATTGAACATTGTACAAGGGGCAAAGTTTCCACTCATATTCACGCGCGTCGTTACGAGTTTTCCTTTTGCGGATAAACGAAAAACAGGCGCGGCGTCAACAACGAATAAAACAACTCTATCTCTAGGAACCTAACAGGAGAGAAGTTGTTATTTTTCTGTCGCTTCTCATAACCGCGAGTCTCATGTCACTGAAGTTGAACCGGTAAAAATACATTAAAACAGATTCTGCGAGTTATTATTTCTAGCATTCACTGCAGCATAGGGCTCTCGGTGAATGGTAGGTATGTGATTGTGACTCTAAGCGCAGGTTTCTGAATTGAGAATTCAGTGAGAGACTGAATTGAGTAAATAGTTATCTCTATCGTTTTTTTTTTGAGATTTCTGAAGAGACTGCATTATACTTCAGTATCTACTTAGAGAAATTTTCAAATCATAAAGAGGTAATTTGTGTGAATATGGCAAGTAATATTAAAGTAACTGTTGATAGATAACCTGGCGAATACGCCAAGCTATATCGCCGCTTAAGTAGTTTGCGGGTTTAATATGGAAATAAAATTGGAAATTAGGTGCAAGTTAGGAGCGTCACGCGTCCACTCGACCGGCAACTCCCGCAAGCCTCCGCAAGTTCGCGAGGCGTTTGGAAATTTCCCACATTACGACCTCCCCCGCCCCTTGAATTATTGGACTTACGCACCCACTTACGAGCCGGCGCGACGTGAGTGTAAAGTTTAGTTTCTTGTTTGCATGGGATTACTCCGGTGCTATTAGTCACGACTGTGTCTATATGCGTTAAGTACCAGGTGATATATCAGCGCTTGTTAGGCACTCCCTGTAGCGATATACGAAGCGAGACAAGAGTGCATATAGCAAACATTTAACTGAACGAAATGTCACGTGTGTAGTGTGTGCATCAGCAAGTGATCGAGCGACTGATGATAATTGGCTCGCAAACAGAGAAGTCACTGGCAGCGTGGCGCCTCCGTCACATCTCTCTTTTAATTGACCGGCGATTTCAATTAATGCACATCGCTGAGCTCACGGAACTATAACAACATCAGTGCTACGATATCAGGGCATCGCGCATTCACTCAAAATGTCGTTGGCAGGTCGCAGCGAGAGAATTTATGACACTGTGGACGGCCAATAAATGCAAATTTTATTGTTTATAGCAGATTCAACGGCAGTGAACTCTTTTCACCGATGCCGTAAAATGGTTTAGCGATGCAAGTCTGACAAATTGTCTTCCCATTAAGGTTTGTTAAACAATAAACTTTGTAACACTACAGCGGTAGTGTGTGTTAACGGCAAACATTTAGGGCCTTATTTATAAAAACACTTTTGCTTTAAAGCACTCCTAAGGGGCAGCTTATTTAATCTGTGGTTACGACTTTTCCTTGTAAAATCTCCACCTCAGACTATTTTAATCGGCGTATTAAGGCGCGAGACACAGATGGGACGTGGGGCGAGGGCGCGGTAAGATGTATAAAGTCACACGGTCGCTCTTGGTTCCATCTGTGTGTCTCGCGCCTAAAGATCGTGTTTTTTATAAATAAGACCGTTACATTTTAGACACTTCTTGCAGGGTTTTGCGCTTGATGTTCAAGCAAGAATTTACCCTTAAACGCAGAAGTTTAGTTTCCCCATGATGTTTGTACGCGTAAGTGTGCTAGAAAGTTATATTAAGGATCAATTGTGTCTAACGAATAATATTGTGGATCGAGAGAAACTTGGGCCTTCTTTCTATCTTTGGCTGTGTTAATAAAGGCTGAGGGTGGTGTGGTGTAGGAGGGAGATCAGCGCTCGGTCTGCCCGCGTACTGATAAGACTATTAAAAGTTACGCTCGCAGGTCAACGGCTGAACTGTACTGATACGAAATAATAGTATTAAAGAAATTCGGTCACTTTCTCTGTGAAAACAAGTCGTATGGCGGCCAAAATAGATGACATTGCATTCATATCACTGTTATCTGAGCCGTTGCTTATACAATTAAATCTCACTGCAGAGCTTAAAAGAAACTTCATGCTGTCCTTCGGACTATTTCTCACTAAAAAAAAACCAGAACCACTTTCAAGATTCTTAGAAATTTATTTATTGTTGTGCCATTTAGAATAGATTTAGGCTCTTATTGTCTAATTGTTATTGTTGCAAAGCAAGAAGCTTAGAAATTTGAAATGTTGGATAGATATAATAGAGAATACAGTAAAGAAAACAGGTTGGCGCAGTTTCCTATTGAGAACCGGGACTTCTAGGTTGCATGCATATGTAGTTAAAGTAGTTAGTTGTTTAGATCTCTAAATAGAATGGGGAAGATTACGCAAAACGTTTTAGTAGAGGGCGCTGTATGTTTATTACCTGTCAAAGCACTGTGACAATAAACAGTTATTTGCTTTCGTGGATTATTGCTATTCAAGAAGTACCTGGACCCCTTTTTTGTTGCAGTTTTACGAGGATGTATTCTTTGTGGCGTTCCTATCTAAGGTTGAAGGAAGAGCTGAGAAAACGTGGAGCTTCTCTAAAAGGAAAAAAAGCCGAATTAGTGGAGAGGTGATTTTTACATATTTTATTAATTTTTACACGTTTTCAAAGCAAGTTCATGTCTTAATTTGATCAAATATAGTCTCAACTAAAGGAAACTTGTAAAATTTTAAAAGTTTTACTCATATCGAGCGATAACAACATGACTATATGTAAAATAAACCTCTAAAATTGTGTTATGATTTTAGTTCTTGATAGATTGGAGGCATACGACAGGAACTTCAACTTTGAGAAACCTGTGGAGGGCAGCCCAGAGCCCCAAATGTTTTCCACATTACCAGGAAAAATCACTCGACTCAAAGTTTTTCCTTCTCAACGCCCTTTCCCACGTTTTCCTTTGCGTTGGGTTACTTAGGAATTTATATGAACCAAAGTCTTCACACCCTATTGCTGCACAGCATCCCATTTTTTAAAAAAACTTAATCATTTACCAACAAAACAGCGCACTTGTATGGAAAATGACAGTTTATTTGTAACAAACACTCAGCGCCATCTGCTTGGAACTAAAGTGACAGTTTGCTAATATTTTCAGAATAATAATAAAACTAAACAACTTGCTTTTCTCGGTAATGCGCAAAAAGTACAAAATAAGTAATAATTAGTATTTAAGCCAAAAAGCTCAGTTTGACTTGGTGATAGATTAATCCCAGGAATGAACACACGTTCGCCGGACTGACTACCAGTAAGGATTCGGCATAAAGAACGTACTCAGCCATATTTCAGATAGTAAAAAAACTATCGAATGTTCCATAATATATTTCGACATTTGCTTTAGCGAATGACAATTCTGTGAAACAGTTTTAAAATAATGACTCTCAACATGAAATGCTACTTCGAAATGTATGAAAAAATTGTCCCACTGCAAAAAATAAACCCCTTATAATAAAAATATATCCGACTACAAAATAAATTCCACCGCCATACATAAATAAATAGCTGTGAAATAGAGGGTATTGACGCGAATGTCACTAGCTACGAGTAAATGACATCACGAATAAAAATAGCAGACGTCGCTATCATATTGTTATTAAATAGCCATATAATTATACAAAAAAAACTCCGATTAGATTTTACGCTGAATTGAATGTTTTAATTTTAGTAATTATAATTGTAGTAAAAATTTGTCGTTGTCTGATGACGATGTCATGAATTTCAAGGCAGCCCAGCCGTAGATCGCCGGGAAGCTACAAACAAAAGTTGAAAGCGAGGAATTTGTGTTCAAAGCAATTATTGTGAATAGTGCTCACTTCAGCAATGGTAGAAATTCGCGTATAAATCGCGTCACAGACCACAAACAAAAACGTGCATGTGGACCGGGCGGTGCCCATTATTTTCGACTGCATAATCGCTTCGTCCGACGCCCGCATCGTTCCCTAGCTATTTTATTTCCTCCCTGCACGGTGGTATTTTGAATAGCGAAACCTTTTTCGGTATGCTCTCAGCAGGGAAATTAAACCGTGTTAAATTCTGCTTAAAGTCTAATTCGGGATAGTAGATTTGCCGAAGCGATGAGACCGGCGACAGACCAAAGCCCACCGCGATACAATTCCGGCACAATGTGTGTCTGATATAACCGGATTAAACTCATTGTTACATATGAGTTGAGAGGACTGAGGGGGTACAATGAAACGGTTTCTAACCAAAAACCAAGAGGATCCCTACAATCGTTCCAGTTCAATCAGGGACCACTTTAATTTCAAGTTATTACTTTGTTTAAGCTCACCAAATCGGTTAGGAAAATCCGGAACCTATTTGAGGATTGCCAAGAGCAAGGCAGGTGCCTACAGTGGATGGGCTGATGTATATAACTGGGTAGGTAACCAGCACATGTTGATTGACAATATACATAATTGATTATGTATATTTTCTTTTTGAACTAAAACTTTCTTAACATTTATAAACTTAATTCCGAAATCACTTGAATTTTTGTCGCAAGATTCCGACCAGGTTTCGATCCTATTTGAAGAGCTAAGAGCTTATATTTTCTTGTCTAAGTACGTATAGCTAGTTGAACAGACGAGTCGGGTTAAAACGAAACAAGCAAACATGGAACATATTGAAGTAGGTAGGATTATTGGATGGTTCAGTTACGCCAATAGTGGCAATATATCGGTGGAGATTGATTCAATCCCTCTATATCGGGAAGAGAAATTGTTAGCTGCAAGCATGTCGACGTTTATTTACTGTCGCTCTTTATCTGCGCTGATGGCGGCGGTTATGTCAAATGTATTAATGTAATATATAAAAATATCGTTATTTGTCGAACGATTGATCGAACTCCTCCGAAACGACTTCACCGATTTTTATGAAAATTTTCTGTGTATTTGGTAGGTCTGAGAATAGGTGGTAGGCCAATTAATATGGCAAAACAACGTTTGCCAGGTCAGCTAGTCTAATATATAAAAATCTCGTGTCGTAGTGTTTGTTATCGAATTCCTCCGAAACGGCTTCACCGATTTTTATGATATTTTTTGTGTATATTTGGTAGGTCTGTCTGAGAATAGGTCGTAGCTAATTAATATGGCAAAACGTCGTTCGCCGAGTCAGCTAGTTTGCTATAATGGCGGTTTCTATCGATAGCCTAACATTTAGAATTCGAAATTTCTTTCATACAACTTGTTTCAAATAACTAATCTATGGAAAAAAATGATTATAACAAACAAGATAAAATGAGTAGGGCCTGAAGCTGGCCACACTCTGTGAAAGCTTATGCGGCGTTAGTTCGAGCCACTTTAGAATCGGATTAATTGCTCACTTAACGCGACTTGTAATAAAGTAAATCCGGCATCACGAGTCGTCTACTTAGTTAGGCAGTCGTTTTAGCAGAGAAACTTGTAACGAGAGTGGCAGGAATCGGATTAGCCAGTTTGGGTACTCCGACTTGGAAAGATGTTGTCTTAGCGCGCGGGCGTAGTGGCGCGCGTGCCAGGCAGCCGTCTCGTGCGCGAGGCGATACAGCCCACCCGCCTGCCCCCCGCAACTCCAGCTCGACGAACCACGATATTTACATTACACAGGCGCTATTTGCACATTCTTAATCAGCACATAGTGAGCGCATTTGAGCATCTCTCATCACATTCTATAGGCATCGACGAATTGGGAAAACGCCAAAGATTTTACTATCAATCATCACTCTAGGTACCGGCGCAGACTCGTAAACATTTTGTGCATTTGAATTATTATTCCTTTTAGAAAGGTCACAAGAAATGAAGGAGTGGATGAGTTATAGCAGGACGCTTGGTGCCAGCAGTAAAGTTTCCTGATTCACTGCTGAAGCAACTTGGCGTAGGCGAGGCGGCGGGCTGCGGCGGCGGCGGGGGCTTGTGTCGGCGCTCCGTCGAGTCGAGAGTACCTATTTAATTAATCCATATTCTCGAACATAACCAAGCCGCACATTAAATATAATTCCCGCCTACTACTTACTTAGTAACTATTATTCTAATGACACAGTTTTCCATTATATAGACTATTGTAAAGCCGCTATTAGCGTTAATAAAGAACAGGGGCTTTGGGCTTGCAAAGGGGCGGCTTTGAAACAATAACCAATTTTGTATCGACTTACAGCTTCCAAGAAAGTAGCGTGATTTTCAGCAATAAGCAAACATAAAGAAAATGAAGTGAAGCTAGGCGGCAGAGAGCAGAATAGAGCAATCAAGCGGAGAACATTCTGACACAGCAATTTGGACGGCGCGCCACACCGATGTGTTTTGATAGCGCCGCTTTTGTACGGCCATTTCTTGTGCGCTTATAAAACATGTTTACGACTCCGATGAGATTCGAATATTACCCGCTGCCGCCTTAATAACTTCCTCTGCGACTTGCGCAAAACTACCAGTGCCTAAAAGGGTTTCACAGTGTATTAGGGTATACCATGGCCGTTTGCTTTAGGGAAAGTGCAGGAAAAATAATTTTCATATGCAAATAGAGACCAATTTTGTTTGTAAGTTGCAATATTACATTATGAAATGAAATTGCGTGCGTATCCCTTAGCCGGAAATTAAACTGGGCCTACAAGACACTTGTGCTCTGCGAAGCATGGCGATGATCATTACGCTCTTATGTAGAAGATATGTGGACTACATCGCGCCGACAAGGGATAGAGAGTGGCGATGAGCCTCATCTCCGATTCTGTTTGTAGATCCCAAGCGATACTTTCATTATTTGCAGTATTGATTGGACGAAATCAATCGGGCTATGCAAATATTTGCATCGATCCCTGACCGGCAGCCCAAATGATTTACGCGTGTCGCGACGCTCCGTTATGCAATTACGATGGCTTATTAAAAATTAACTGCAGCCTGGTGCCAGCGTTGGAACTGACAGCGTGAAATTACTAAGGTAGCGTGTGAGTATTGTTCGTTAGGCAGGTCTGTGTGTGGGTTTATATTGAGCTGATTAAGTTATGAGTGATGTGTACGTGCGTAGACCCAGCGAGCGGCGGCAGCGTGAGGGGCCGCGTCGCCGCGGGCGGTGGCGCGTGAATCATGCAGGAGCGAGCTGCTGCCCTGCGCCTGATGCCGCCACCCACCCGGTTGTCATTCTACACGTCACGTCTCTACAGATAACTAACGATTCCCCGCTCACAACTCTCGTGCGCTTTTGTCAAGCAAACCAGATAGTAGACGTGGTGGGTGCTATCAGAGAATTTTTCATCCTTGTTTCAGCGATCTAACAAAAAAAAAAAACCAAAATCAAACTAATATTTTCGTGCCTACCACCGGCACATGCATATGCATTATTTCAAATGATGTTATGCTAATATATGCCGCCAAACTAAATGCAAATAACGCTGCGAGCATTACAATATACGAAGTGGTTTCAGAGCACATAGATACAATTTATGTTTCGTTTTGTGCATGTACACTAACTAGTTGGGCACATTGGTGTATAATCAAAAACCGTGCAAAAGCCGCAAGCGGCGCAGGCGTAATGGCGAATATAATGTATGCTAATGAGAGAGGGCAGCGGGCGTGACGTCACGCGCTGGACCGCAGCGCAGCCGCCGCCGCGCGCGCCTAACGAGCCCCCGAGCCGGTTCCATACTTTCCTAGCAGAGTGGCCAACCCAAACATTAAGCCATGAAAATCTTCAAAAAATATGTCAACTACATTATCTCAAAATAACGCTAGCGGCGTAATTACATTTTAGGAAATTGTGGACTAAGCCAGCCATACGAGTATAACGGCGGCGTAGAGTTAAAACCTTGTATGTGTATGCAGAAGAAAAATCTTTTCAGGAGAAAGAAAAACCTTAAAGAGCTCCATGCAGTTAAGCGGCTCCATGCATACATGATTAAGAGATTAGTTTGCAAAAACGATCTGTAAAAAGATATGATTTTTTTTCCATTGCTGACGGTGGTGTTACTGCATGGAGCCCCTTAAGGTTGTTCTTACGTGGAGTATGCTGTCTTGCTCGCAAAATTTAACATTGTTTTAAAATGAGTATAGTTTTGATAAAAGTGATCCGAGGGTTTTATCTTATCTAAATATAAAAAAGAAGAAACTGACTGACTGATTGGTGACTGACTGATACATCAACGCACAGCCCAAACCCCTGGGTCTGGGACTTAAAATTTAGCACAAAGGTTGCTTATGAGGTCTAGGGGTGCACTAAGAAAGGATTTGTCAAAACTCACCCCCTAAAGGGGTGAAACGCGGGTATAAGTTTTTATAAGTTTGCAAGATTAGTTAGACCAGTTTATTCGAAACTTTGCAAGAGTACTCCTGGCGGTAAATAAGTAAGTACATGTTTCAGGCTTTATCAAAATTCAACCCCTAAGAGAGTGAAAAGGGGTGCCAAAGTTTGTACGGGGCGTAAAATATTTGTGGTTAGATTGTATTGAAACTTGAAACGATAAGGGTGAAAAGGGGTGCCAAGGTTTGTGCGGGGCGTAAAATATTTGTGGTCAGATTTTATGAAACTTAGTACAAATTTTCTTCAATAAAATTTATGAAACACATATTTCACAGTTTTTTTTTATTGAACCCATAAAATTGGTGCCAAAGTTTGTACGGGGTGTAGAATATATATTTCTCAGTTTTCCAAAATTCAACCCCAAAATGTTTGAAAAGGGGTGCCAAAGTTTGTACTTTAATTCCACACAATTCAACCCCTAAGAGAGTAAAAATTGGTGCCAAAGTTTTGTACGGGGAGTAAAATATTTACAGAAACTTCATCTTTGTCAACATAATTGATGACACACATTTCACGGTTTTCCACAATTTGCTTTCTAAGGGGATGAAACAGGGGTTTGAAGTGTGTATGGAGAAAAAAGATTAGATTGACATTTTTATTCAAAACTTCAGACTAGTAATTGTGTAAACTCTGTAGATTTTAACCCCTTAAAGCATGAAAGTCTTACTAATAAAGGCGAGGTTCCGACTAACTCACTCATCAACGCCCAGGTAAAACCTATATTACCTGAAATTTTGCACAGATGCGGACGAGAAAAAAGGACGGATTTTATAAAATTCAACCCCTAAAGGAGTGAGAACGGGTGTCCAAATTTGTATGTGGTCCGATATAACCGTAAAATTTATGAGACATCATGACATCAGGTGCCAAAGTTTGTAAGGAGAGTATCATATTTGTGGTCGACTTTTATTAAAACTTAATAAAAATAAAATTCAAAACAATTGATTAAACACATACTTCATCGTTTTTCAAAATTCAAATCCTAAGAGGGTGAAAGGGGTGCCAAAACTTGTATGGAGAGGAAGTATTTGTAATCAGATTTTCTTGAAAACTTGGTACAAACGTACGTGAACATAATTAATGACACTTATTTCACGGTTTTTCAAAATTCGGGTTGAATTAAGTAAAGTATTTGTGGTCGGATTTTCTTGACAAACGTACAAACGTACGTCAACATAATTGACGAGGCACTTTCTACCCCTAAGACTGTGAAAAGGGGTGCCTAACTTTGTACGGGGAGTAACTATTTTTTTTAGCCGGATTTTTTTAAACACAAATGTACAAATTATTCACGGTGTTTTTACAATTCAACCCCTAAAGGGGTTAAAAGGGGAGCCAAATTTGGTGCGGGGAGTAAAATATTTATGGTTGAATTTTCTTGAAACTTGTTATGAACCACGTATTTCACATCATTTTAAGCTTCAACACCTATGAGGGTGTAATATAGATGTTAGGAGGTAACATTTTCTGGTCTCTTTTACCTACCCTACTCTATGTCAAGCGAGTTGGTCTCCTAATACTTCCAATGACCATTAATAAATCACAGGAACAGAAATTGATTATACGCTGCTCTAGAGTGAGCTCTTCAAGCAGCCTGGTCGTGTTTATTTTATTAATTTTACAAAGTTCACAGAACAAAATTATAAAAAACTGTTTCACGTAGTATAAAAGGATGTTGTGAAAGACTTCAAATCCAGTGAATACAAAACACGTAGTATACATTTCACATATGCTAAAGCATCTTAAGCTTATTTGGAACCGCTCTTATTAACTAAATTCCACGCGGACGAAGTCGCAGGAAAAAGCTAGTAAAATATAAAATTAGTTTTTAATATGCTTTTATTACGAAACTGACAAACCAAGTTTAACAAAACCTAGGAATTCAGCTTTAATATAGTTCTAACTGTAGTATTATTTGAAACTTTGCAAGTGTATTCAATTTGCATTACAATACAATAATTTGGTATCACAGAGCTGATCTGATTATGATAGCTGAATTCTTTGACTCTCCACCGCGCCATCTGCTTTTAGTCTGTCAATGTAGTTAAGGTGTTGTTCATTAATCATTAGGGGCGGTTAGGAGCAGAACCATTTAAATTAACACTAAAATTACAGATTTCTTTTATGGTTTCTGAGCACTGTTAATTTTTTTACAGGCCTATATTAAGGCCTCCCCCAATTTAGTCCAGAGTTTTCGGTCACCTCAGACCACTCTGGCAGATGTTGGTCGAGATCGTCTCTCCACCGTCTCCTAGGCCGGCCTCGACTTCGCACTTTTTCATGATAGTTAAATGACAAGAATAATTTCCTAGTTTCATAATATTGTGCCACAAATAAACATTACGATACTAGGAAATTATCTTACTTAAGCATGTGATGTCCATTAGGTTAAAAAAACCGGATAAGTGCGAGTTCCGTACAAATTTGTAGGTACATATTAAATAGTTCAGGAATCGACTCTCGCAGTTTTTTCCGAACTTCAAAGACTATCTTTTTATGATATGATACAAATGTATAGTTTACAGATTTTTCCCTGTAGTTGTAGGTCAACGGAAAGTACGCTATAAATTAGATTCCCTTGAGTGTCGAAATATATGTTTTTTGTAAAAGGCCGTATGTTTTTTTTACGTTAATTTAGAAGTTTGCTTTTTTCATAGCTTCAAGGAACTGTAGACTTGAGTATACTGTTTTAATTTCAACTCTATACCTCCACGCGTTCCCGAGATAAATGGTCTTGACAGACAGATGGACGGACCGACAACAAATTATAAGGGTTCCTATAAGGGTTCCGTTTTTTTCCTTTTGAGGTACGTTAGCCTACAAAATATGATTAAAAAGTAAAATATAAAATGCAGTTTGTACTTTTAAAGTATTATTTATAGCTGGCTCGGAAAACTGTTCAGAATCAATATGAATTTTTCATGAAATTTCCTAATAATTATTCTGCTATTCGGGGTGGAGAAAACAAAACAAAGATAGGTTATTTAAAACGTTCCAGCCGTTTTTAAGTTATGAATGCTGTACCCCCAACTTTGATTTATGATTTTATGATTTATGTAAATAAAAGAAATAATAAGAAAAGTGTGACCATTTCGTAGCGTTCCCTAGAAAATATAAGAAAACGAAAATGGATATAAATATTAACAGTTTAGTTACGAGGTTTTCGCACTACCGTCACGAAAACCTCACGTAAATGGGTATTAGCGATGGAAACTAATTCGGTCGTTTTGTAGTAAAAGTGGAGAAGGCATAATTTGCCACAATGCATAGGGATCTAAGTGGATGGAGCGGGCGAGGGCGTTCACGATAATAAAAACAGTGCGTCGCTACAAAAATAAGAAAAGTTAGGAGCGTGCGCCCGCGAGGCGCCAGGAGGTGCGGGGTCGCCGCTCCGGGCCTACTTTACCATCCACCCCCGTGATGTTTATTGAGCCTTTCTTTTAAACCATCCACTCTTCCTCGTATCCACCACGCCATCGCAAATCTAAATTACTTTGCATTACGTGCCTTTAAAAGTACATTTTTGGTCCACTCATTCAGTACTGAGGTCAACACGTGGCAGCTAGTGAAACTAGTGAATACACGGATCCCCGGTCCTAAGAAGGGATAATGCGAAATAAAGTCGGCGGGCGACAGTGTTTTTTTTTGTCGGGAGCGCATCATCCATCACTCGGTGTCGACTGATTTATGGTGGCGGCGGAGGCGCAGGGCGGCGCGGCGTAGCCTACTCGCGATTAAGAGACGCTCGCGCGACATGCGTGCGACAGCGCCTCGCGTCTTTGATATGTTCCTATGAGTCTAGCAGACGGGCAGAAGCCGGCTTTAGATGACGATCTCTAAACCTCCTAGAGCCCAATTATATTACTACGGGTATTTATGCCCAACCCAACTTCAACAACATACAACAGAGTAATTACCTGAGTACGATAAGATTCGTCCGAGTAGTTGAATTTGCCCAAAATAAGAATTAATCGAAAATTAATTGGGTTTTAGCAGCTTTTATTTTTCTCTGGGTCAATCAAAGAAAAGTTGACTAAAATGGGTTCCGAGCTGTAGCTCGCGAGCTACGAATAGCGCATTGTACAGAATGTTGCCTTTTGTAGAGGAACGCCTATATTGTGTCTTTACGTCAAGCGGAGTCGCGTCATATCCCTGACTAATCGTGGGGGCGGGCGGAGGCACTCGCTCTCCACGTCTTCATAACCTCTACACGGTATACAAAGACGACAAAGCAATTCATTACATGAACTGGAAACTCCTGAACTCTCGCTTGTATAGCAGAGGGGTAGGCAGAGACCAGGATTGCCACTTGCCACGGTCCTGACAAACCCATTTCGCTGCATCAACATTCATTAGTCACTGCATGCTGGGATACTTTTTATCTTGCCCTTCGCAAATACATTCTCTATTTGGTCGAAAATACAGTTCAATTTAATTTAAACAATATTGCTTCATAGAATTTCCTTTAATCTTCCACTCAATCATCTTCCACCACCTTAAGTAGTAAAGACCAGACGTGCCACGCGACATAAAGGCTTCGCTAAATAATATCGTAAGTTACGGTAAATATAAAATCTCCACGGTGATATCGAGCCGTGTTCCCGCGAGAAAATTGCGAGTATTCATCATGAATGCGTGACGTTTAAAATTACCAAGCGCCCGCGCCCGCCGCCACCTGCATAAATCATACCGAACACTAGTTTCGGCTACCACCTTCTCTATTAACTGTTTATCTCGTAAATTACAATCGATTGTTATTGTGTCATTATGTACACTATATTCAGCTATACACTTTGTACGTTAATCCTTATAAAATTTACCGTAAAAAACACCGTGGCTTCCTACTCGGTTTTTCCTAAAAAACTTTTTGTGTAACATAACTATTAAGCGCTGTGGTTTGCCAAAATTTCTTACTTGGATATACATATCATATTTTATGTTGTAAACAAAGATTTTATAAAACTGTATTTCTTTCATAATGCAACTATGCTGGGTGTTTTAGAAAGGTCAGGCGAAACGTACAGGAGGTTCTGTACTCATCAACACAAATAACGTTTTTATGGGACCAACTCCAAAATATCGAAAAAAAAAACATATTACATACTGCGTAATAAAGTTAATTATAGAATAGAGAAGTAATATCAGTAGAACGATTCAAATTTGGCACCTTTCTGAAACATTACATTACACAAAGTCACGCCTGTAACCCGAAGAGGAAGCAGAGACCAGGGTTTGCAACTCGCCACGATACTGAAAACCTCTTTGGGGCCATTCAAGTATTACGTAAGCACTAAAGGGGGCCGGGTGGTCTTTGCTTTGCTTATTATTGACGACATGGGGGTGGGGGGTCTGAATGGTGATTAAGTCAGCAGTAGGTTTTTACTTTTTCGGATTTTCTACAAAATTTTGTCGATTATGCTTTTCTTATTTCTAGACTTAATTGCTGCTCGTGAATCAATACAAAAACCAGACTACATTAAAAGAAAAATGCAAGCAATGCTTACATAAGCATGGGAGGGGGAAACAAGAGCTTTGCTTACTTTTGCTGACGAGAGGGACTGGGACGGGGGGTAAATAAGTGTATTAAATCTGTACACAAATTCCGAAATAAACATTGGGGATAACATATCTACTCAACGTTTGTTCGTTCACAGAATTACACAACGTTTCATATGAACCCTATATTCGTTTACGAGTCGGTCGTTTCATTTTATGAATAAAAAGAAAAAAAATAAACGACGGCGGCGGGGCTCCCAGTAGCGCTCGCACGTTCGATGCAAGGTGAATTCACGAGTTGCGAGTCTTGAGACGAGTCGGGCCGCGGTTCCGGTCAGCGGCATGGCGGCACAAGAGCTCTAACGAGTGCAGCCGGAGCGCCCGCCCGCGCCGCAGCCGCTCGCGGACCAGCCTCTTGCATTTATTCATGTCGTTACCGCTAACGATAATTTTATCGTGTGCTCATTTGCCGGCGCCAGTTTCGCGACCATTCGTCAGCGCGTCCAAATCGACAATTTGCGCAACACTAAAAACTTTATTGCAGCATAATTGACTCCTACATAATCCATGGTCTGTTTATAGCGTTGAAACTAGCTGCGTCAGGGAACGTGCAAACTGCGGAAATGTGGCCTGATAAGATGGTTTATTTCATCAGTTAGAATGCACGTTTGCTGAACGTTGCTAATCCACAAGGAACTCATTTTTAACTCTGCGAATTTGTATTGGCATTCATTTCATCTTTTGGTACATGGCATGCATAAACTTAGGTACGTGGAAACAGGAAATAGGTAATACTAATTGAGATTGAAATGTTCCATCTACATATTTCAAAGGTTGCGCTGTTTTAAGTAAAGTCAATATTATGGAATGATAACAAATTTATGTGAAATGTCACAATAATAATTAATTTACGAGAATAATCTTTTAAATTACACGCCGAAATCAATTATATTACTTTCGATAAGTGTTTTTATATAATGAGGGAAAACAAACAAATAACTTGTTTGGCACGAGTCAGTAAAATCTATGTTCGTAAAAATTTAGGGAACCTGCGTCTCACTTTGACATTGCTTTTATACCATATAAATCATATAAAAAACTAGTAAAAGTTTTAAAATAAAACAATAAAAATATTTTTTTCGGGGTTTTTGGAGTCACAAAATATGCGAAAAATAAAGTTACTCTAATAGCATAAAACTTATTAGATTTTGCTTCTGAACGTTTTCTTATGAGGGTGTACATGCATAAAAACATTATTTTACGAGATAACTCAAATATTGATAAACGATTCATACATAATATAAGGCGTTACGTTAGGGAGTGACGTCATAGTCTAAGGTCGATTTGTATGGCGTGTTTTATTACCACGTGACGATATTGTCCTTTCGACGTATCTTTTAACGTAGGACACGTTAAAATTCTAGTAAAACATTTTAGGGCACGTTCTCCATTATACAAACAGTGGCGTTTTTATAGATCAATACAACAAAGGCACAAATGATTTAAAAGAAAATGTCACAGTTAAATTTAACATGAATAGTAAAAACAAATTAAATAGAAAATAAAAACCGACTTCAAAACACTAGAGCACTAGAAAGTTAGAAATAATTTAAAAGAATACCTTTAAATTAGAAGTATGTACACATGTAGGTATTGTAGAAGTATAATTTGTAGTCGGTGCCCAAAATATATGTCCTGGTCATAAAACTGGGCACCGACTAAAAAATATACTTCTTCTTTTTAGTGCTCTAGTGTTTTGAAGTCAGTTTTTATTAAATCCTTTTAATTTTTCAATTTTTTGTGGGGGGCCGGGAGAAAAATAAACAAGTCCCTTGTAACCATAATTTACCATACTTAATTCGTTACTTTAAAATTTGAAGTTCTCAATTTCCATCTCACCACATTACCAACACATTACATTACCACATCACATTACTACTTTTAGGCTATTTTATGAAACATACGGATATTCCCCATTAGGGCTTATTTACTGCTGTCCATTGAAGAGTTCCGTTCTCCATCTCTGAAAGCCTTCATCAGTTCTTCAACAAATTAAAATGGGACCAAAGGGACGTTATATCCGTTCGAACAAAAAAAGAATTGTCGAAATCGGTTAAGATTTGACCGAGTAATGCGGGAATATAGCAAAAAAAAAATATACGTCTCGAATTGATAACCTCCGCCTTTTTTTAAGTCGATTAAAAACAAATTAGACAAAATTGAAATATGCAGATCCAAGAGCATATCAACCTTTACACGCGTGCACTCTACTCTGTTACCTTACAGGCGACTTTGCAATATTAACAAAATGCAAAGGTAGATCAGCCAATCGATTCTATTAAAAGTGCTATATGTTTTAATTTGACTGTTATGTTTAAAGAAAACCATTAACTGTCGTAGTCTGCAAAACTGTGAGCAATTTGGTCTTCAAGATGTCTGTCAATCCGCCCATATTCGTCCACTGCTGGCCTTGTAGGCCTCGCCTAAGCCACGCCACGTTTTTCTTTTTTCTCTCATTCAAGATGTAAACTATATTAAAAAAAAACTACGGTAGGTTACCTTTCATCCATCAGCCCACATTCTTTCATAGATAAGGTGATTTCTAATTGCGCTACGAAATTCCCTACAGTTAAGCTGGCTCACATGATCAGGTAGATTGTTATATAATATCATATAATATCATCATATCACATCATATAATATATGATTTAGATACTTAAGCAAGTTCATGTGTTGGAAATATCAGCCTATTCTTATGTTTTGTATCAATACTTGGAAAACCTCGAGGGAGGCCTATGCCCTGCAGTGGGCGTTAAATGGCTGATGATGATGATGATGTATCAATACTATGAGTATCTCCAACTTTAACAAACATACATTCGAAAGCAACGGGTAGGGGTGGGTGACTGATAATAATAAAGGCCTTAATTATACTTTTAAATGTTTCAAGTAAACATTCTAGGGTATTAAAGATGTCGTCAGTGTCCTTCATTGCTCTCTTACATAACTTTGGGAAATACTACATATATTTTCCAAATACTATCATTATAGTATTTGTAATTACTCGCAATCTTCATACATAAGTACACATTAAAAGAGGATTACTTTTTTATTTGATTCCCTACTAGTTTTTTTTTATTCAACTTTTTTTTAACTTCTCTTCGCTGTGGCTTTTCTCTCATGTCAAGGATTATTGGATGCTCTTTAATAAATAATAACCTCGTGCTTATATTTCGCGTATGTTATCCGTTTCTGAAGTCCTGTTTGTAAAATCGTTACGATATCTAGATAAAACAAATGCTAAATAGGGATGCTGTTCCGAATTATTTGTTCAAACACAACCATCCTTAATGGGATAAGCTACGGCCTAAATTAACATAGGATATACTGTCAGTGTGTTACCAGTGATGACTTATGGCACTGAAACGTGGTCTCTCACTATGGGATTCATAAGAAAGCTCTAGGTCACGCAACGAGTTATGGAAAGGGCTATGCTCGGAATTTCTCTACGAGATCGAATCAGAAATTATGAGATCCGTAGACGAACGAATGTCGTCGACGTAGCCCAGCGGATTAGTAAGTTGAAGTGGCAGTGGGCGGGGCACATAGCACGCAGAACTGATGGCCGATGGGGCCGAAAAGTTCTCGAATGGAAACCAAATATCGGCAAGCGCAGCGTAGGACGTCCAGCCACAAGATGGACAGATGACCTCATCCAAGTGGCAGGAAGACGCTGGATGCAAGCCGCTTCCAACCGGTCTTTTTGCAAATCCATGGAGGAGGCCTATGTTCATCAGTGGACTTCTTGTGGCTGAATGATGATACTGTCACTATAGTATTTGTAATGACTCGCAATCTTCATGCATAGTTACACATTTAACAGCTCATTACTTTTTAATTTTCTCCCTCCATGTTTCTCTATATTTAAGTTCTTGTGAAAGAAAGAAGAAAATATATTTATTACAAGAACTTATAATATCAAACAGATAAGTGACATAAAATAAAAAACCGAAAGAAAACGAATTACACAACAGACAAAAAAAAACATTTAGGCTGTGTCTAAGTTGCCACAAAAGGCAGCTGACTCAGCGTTGTACTGAGGGAGTGAGCCCATAGCGCTTCTGAGCCCTCAGTTCCCATGTTAACCAGCAACCTGCTTCGGCCAGATGTCGCTGCCTGTACGTAATACAGAGAAGTTTGTAAAAAGGATCGAAATTTCGCCGATGCTTGCCCATTAGCTCAGTTGGGAGAGCGCTGGCACGGTTAGCTAGAGGTTGCGGGTTCAAGTCCCGGCATGGGGTGGAATTTTTAGAATCTAAATCGATTTTTAAAAATTGTCAAGAATGTCAGTTTATCTTTCAAAATAATAATAAATCAAACATTTTCGAAATGCATAATTAAACATATTATAAACGAAGCATTTTTAAAATGAATGCCTTTCAAATGAATATTTGTATTTCGATGTTACTGAAACGTTGACAAAAGTTGCATGTTGAATGATACTTTGCAAAAAAATTGGTTGTAAGACATCATAGACCCGTAAAATTAAGAATGAATTCCGCTACAACCAACAACAACAATAAAAATACCATCTCTTGCTATCTTAAAAGTGGAATTGTTTTTAATGCAAAAGCATACTGAGAGTGCCTTGAAATTTTCCCGTATAACGATGTAATTGAATAGCTCTGAGACGCTTCTGTGCGGCAGTTAGGAGCCGGCTGGCCGCAGCACGACGGCGATGGCATAATTGCACAAACTTTCATGTGCTTCGCATACATTTTCATAATTAAAGGGGCAGTTCCCACCAACTGGCGGAACTAGCGGACGTTATTTACAGTCACTCAGCTAAATACAAGTACCTAGTTTGTTTTCATAATTGTTGCCTCAGCACCAACTCCAACACTATACTAAAGGAACTTCAACCTGAGTCATTAAAATTATACCCATTTCAGATTATTTCAGCAGATAACATTATCGATCGACACTATAAATAAAACCGAACAATGAAACCGTTTTGTTTTAGTCGGGCGGCCAGAATCAAAATAAACCCCTTCATAAAATAAGGCACCTTCTGAATTAAGGCAACCAAAACCAACCTCTTCTTGTTAAGAGGAGTTACAATCCGACATGTTTTGCCAAAGTAAACGAAACATAACGTTGCGAAACTTTAAAGAGAAGGTCTAAAAAGGTCGCAAATTTACAACAAACGTCGAGGAGTCGGAACGACTAATGAACCTGTGAAACTGTAATGTTGTTGGGTTGGGTACGATAACGTATGGGTCTTCCAATTAAAATTGTTGTAGTGAGGTTAAGTCGGGTTATATGAGATTTATATGGAACACGTGAAGACGGCGCGGGAGGAGAATGTCGAGCGAGCGTTAATGAAATAACGAGGTGTAGACCGCGCGCCGCCACCGCTGCCGCGCCCGCCCCCGCCCTGCCCCGGCCGTGTAATCCTCTTAGTGCGTCCCAGACCGACTGCCACCATCCGCTCCGCAAAAATCAACTTTGCATTCATTATCCGAACACTGCAATAGCATCGCACTTAAGATATGCGATACGAAAACATAAGCAATAATGAAGATATTAAGTGCCTCTTCCGAGCGATAGAAATGTTTTATTCACTGCGGCGATAAGCTCTAAGCCCGAAGTGATTTAACTTTTGTTTTTCACTTCTTTCCGCTGTGGCTTTTCTCTCATGTCAAGGATTATTGGATGCTCTTTAATAAATAATAACCTTGCGCTCATATTTCGAATAGGATATTCGATTGTGAAGTCTTGTTTGTAAAATCCTTACGATATTTTGATAAAACAATTGCTAAACAGGGCAGCTGTTCGGAATTATTTGTTCAAACACAGCCATCCTCAACGGCATAAGCCACGGCCTAAATTAACATAGGTTATAACGAGGAAAATTCAAAAGGCGGGCTTTCACAAACCCGAAATAAATATCTTACTTTTCCATTAAGGACATAAAAGCAATTCGGCGAGAGCTGAATAATAACGAGGGGCAGCATTGTCCGGCCGTGGCCTCCTCTGAATTTTATTTGCATCGTGGGGCTAGTCTTAGTCGCGGCCCGAGGCGCTTTCGATTGCCCCAATAACCGCCATTGTGTAGTGGCGGCGGCGACGGCGGCGGCGGCAGCGCGGCCAATGCCGGCGCCTCGCACAACTTCCAAATTGCATGCGCCCAGAGAAAACTTCCACCTTTGTGAAAATTCCGAACGCTCCGCCACAGCGCTCTCAACGTAAACTCGCAATAACCAGATACGTAACCGCCGGAATTGCCAATCGATTTCTATATTATTGTTGCTGAGTATGGAACGGTACCGTGCGCTCTCCCGAGATGAGGTTACGTTTATTATCTATCCATTTAAACTGCCGGAATTTTGCTGGGTTTCCTTTTTCGATTCACGGTCAAAGCCTGCAAAGCTTTCATATCTATTGACTGTAAGGATATAATTAAGTAATATTTCCCCAGGGAAAACAATACATTTTCGTCGTTTTATTGGTGGATCCACATTACAACATTCATTTTATTAAATCCATGACTCGTTTGCTGAAATTCAGTAAAATATAGATCGCACGATTATAGCACATTGACAATCTATATATTGACTATAAAACATGTGATACAGAGATAGAAGAAAATAACCCGTTGCCGAAGGCAGCTGCACTTTTTCGCTATTAAATTTTTTATTATAACTATTTACAATGAATCAAAAACCCAAAGCCATTTGTTTACGGTTGTCTAATTCTGACATTACAGTAAAGTGAACACTCCAAAACATAGTCTGTAAAAGTAAGTCTGGCTGGTTTTCGATTGTGGTATTAATTAAAAAATATGTGTTTTTACAGCATTTTCGGAACTATTGAAAGGTTATTATGAAATTGAAAATTTGTGTGTGTCAGGAAACCGTAAAAATATGCTAATTTTGAATTTATTTTACGGTGAGATTCATACCTAATTCTGAAGTACAAGTATAAGCTGTAACAAAATTGTGTAAGGTGTAGCCTATAGGTCGCACTGTAGGGCACATGCCTTCTCCCAGAGAGAGATCATCATCATCATCATTCAGCCACAAGAAGTCCACTGCTGGACATAGGCCTCCTCCATGGATTTCCAAAAAGACCGGTTGGAAGCGGCCTGCATCCAGCGCCTTCCTGCCACTTGGATGAGGTCATCTGTCCATCTTGCGGCTGGTCGTCCTACGCTACGCTTGCCGATATAGAGAGAGATAATACGGGCTAAATCACTACGCTTGCCTACCGCGGATTGGCGATTTCAAGCGCACCTCAAACGCTTGGGTTTCCTCACGATGTTTACCGAAATTAGAGAATGAAAAAAGGCGATGTAACTAAAAAAATTCAATAATTGGTATATGCCGGGATTCGAACCCATGACCTCTGGTATGTGCGGCCTTAAGTGTACAATCCTATAGTATAAATGTCAAAGTTTGTATTATGTTTAACTGTTTGATATTTGATAATTGCAATCATGCAGCTAAACTTGAATAGACCATGACCTATTACAATGTGTTCCCACTTTTTATCCGAATTTCTTGCGGATGGAGTAGCAGGCACAGTTAGTTAAAAAATAATTATATTTAAAAACGGTTAAGTTCTGCCATTCTTCTTAGCGTTTGTGGACTATGTGAAAGCCTTCGATTCGATCGAGACTTGGGCAGTGCTCGAGTCTCTCCAGCGTTGCCGTATTGACTATCGGTATATCGAGGTGCTGAAGTGCTTGTACAACAGCGCCACCATGTCGGTCCGAGTACAGGAGCAGAATTCGGAGACAATTCCATTGAGAAGAGGCGTGAGACAGGGAGACGTTATCTCTCCGAAACTGTTCACGAACGCACTGGAAGATGCCTTCAAGCTTCTGGAATGGCAGGGTCGCGGCATCAATCTCAATGGCGAGTACATCACGCACTCGCGTGTACAATAAAGAATATTCTATCTATCTTCGATTTGCCGACGATATAGTATTCATGGCAGAAACGATGGAAGACCTCGGCATAATGCTCGAAGACCTCAGTCGAGTTTCCCAACGTGTGGGCCTTAAAATGAACATGGACAAAACGAAGGTCATGTCGAACGCCCGTGTTGTGCCCAACCCAATAACATTGGGGAACTCGACTCTCGAAGTTGTAGACGAATACGTCTACTTAGGACAAACAGTCCAACTAGGCCGGTCCAACTTCGTGAAAGAGGTCAATCGTCGAATCCAACTCGGCTGGGCAGCATTCGGGAAACTTAGAAAAGTCTTTTCGTCTAATATACCTCAATTGCTCAAGACAAAATTATACAACCAGTGTGTGTTACCAGTGATGACTTATGGCACTGAAACGTGGTCTCTCACTATGGGCCTCATAAGGCTCAAGGTCACGCAACGAGCTATGGAAAGGGCTATGCTCGGAATTTCTGTACGAGATCGAATCAGAAATGATGAAGTCGTCGACATAGCCCAGCGGATTAGTAAGTTGAAGTGGCAGTAGGCGGGGCACATAGCACGCAGAACTGATGGCCGATGGGGCCGAAAAGTTCTCGAATGGAGACCACATATCGGCAAGCGCAGCGCAGGACGACCGGCCACAAGATGGACACATGACCTCATCCAAGTTGGAAGCGGCCTGCATCCAAGCTGGATGCAGGCCGCTTCCAACCGGTCTTTTTGGAAATCCATGGAGGAGGCCTATGTCCAGCAGTGGACTTCTTGTGGCTGAATGATGATGAAAAATGGTTAAGTGTGAGTCGACCTCGCGTGGAAAGGGTTCCGTACTATTTTATTTACCATCATCCTAGGAACCGAATTTATAGAGGATTATTAAGTCACGTATAATTGTGAATTTTCAGTAGTATTACTACTCGCTTACGGTGAAGGAAAACGTCGTGAAGACACCTGAGTGTTTGAGGTGTTTGCATACGTACATTAGTTTTTTATTTTTTCGTAACTGGGTTACCTCACCTAACTCTGCATGCATTATGTACAAAATTAAAACTTTTTAATCCGGTAGATTCGGAGACAATATGTGACATTCAGACAGACAGACACAGGAGTGATCATTCCAATAAGAGTTCCGTTTTTTATCAGATGTGCGGAACCCTAAAAAACGGTATATGGTATTATGCTACGGCTGTGGAGCATAATTCAGCCTCTATGGGGTAGAACGCATAGTACCTATAAATTGCAGTTCTTTGATTCAGCAACGAGTTTTATCGTGAATGGGAAAAATAGTAAGTAGCGACTGAAACGACTTAATTGCAGTTTCGATACTGAAGTGAGGACCATTCTAATACCGTTAAAACGTGAGAGATTTTTCATTACTGTACCAACATTTTAAATGAAATACAAAGTTACAAAGACAAGTTGTCGTATCTAGGTTTACGTGTCACCAGGCAAAGCAATCAGCCGCGTAACATGCATTTAAATAGAAGGAAAGCTCATGAAAACACTGTGGTGAATCCTCCGGTGGTTCGTTCACACTTAATTTTCTTGGAACACGGTAGCGGCGAGAAATAAAGTTAAAATTAAGACGCGAGTTTATAGGGCGTTACGTGGGAGGCAGAAGCGGTGGCGGCGCGGGCGCGGGCGCGGGGCGCGAGCCTATTCGCATTCAACGCGCGAGCCACGCCGCAGATAGCGGGAGGCGCTAGGCGGGACACGTACTACACTTCCACTAACTCCAACTATTGACAATATTAATGCACGCTTAGCGGGGACAAGTGTCGCCTATAGAATATTCCCTGTCCAAATCTGCATGAAGATATCTATATATTTCGTATATAACTGAATATTTTGATGATCGTCGTCTACCCGTCTACATATCGCTGGGAACCGTAGTAAAACGGGCCGCGTCTATTGCCACTGATTTATTCCATTCGTCAGAGAAGTGGTCGGAAGTAACGCAAATATTAGACGGCCCACGACGACGGCTGCCATTAATTCCAGAATTGAAATCTGAAATTGCGGCGTGGCGGTGGCGAATTTACATTCATCGCGGTAAGAACTTAAATCAGGTTCTCAGTTACGATTCAGTTGCAATATTATTTTAATAAAATATGCAAACGACGCCGTTGCGCGGCGCCCTCAGGTAGATGAGGACCTTGATTGCGAGGGCGGATATCTGTAATGACATAATATTTTCATTAACGAGACTATTACTAGCATAAAGGTATATCGTCTAAGCACTTAACGAAGCGAAAGGGATTAAGTTGCTTTGTTTACCTAAACCGGTACAAAGCGTTCGAGAAACCAATATTAAAAACTCAAGGTTCCACATGGCGCGGAATATGTACAGGAAGCAATAATCAGAGTTTTAATAGTAGCTCCGCAGCTTCAGTGGGAGTGTCGATCAGATTGTTTTGTCTTTAGCTGTCACCGTACCAATACACAGCCAAGGCGTTAGGTCTAATCACGTCGCACGTCTATGAAGTTAGAAAAAATGCTACCCGCAGCTTCCACTGATTCCGAGCACAAAGCAGTTTTCAATTTATCGGGAATAAATGCTTCGGTTGGCAGCTCAGACACCCAATTACCGCGCACAAAAGCTGATTACAGCGCGGCAGCGGCGCCTGTGCGCGCGCCCGCCGCGGCGGCGGCACGTCTTACACCGCCACTATCACTTTGTGGAGAACTCTTTATTCACTTCTCTCATCTGCTACTCCCGCATACTGCATGCAAGGCTGTGTTAGGAATAAATTAGCAGCTTAAATTATTCTGAAATAAATTTACTAAAAATGGAACTTTATGTAACATAATTAAAACAGTGCAGTTAGCCGGATTGATGAATACACTTACTTTTTCAGTAATGTGAAGTTTATAGAGTTTATTTCATGTACGAAGGGTTTTATGATGTTGCCATTGTGCTATAGATTGTGTAGATAATATGAAAATATAACCAAGTGTGTAGTAGTTATGATGTTATCAAGCCCATACAGCGGGGTATAGGTAATTTAATGTAATTTACGCTGTCGCTTATTTATACAGCAAAATAACCATGATGAATGCGGCAAAAATAGAATTGCTTTTAGTCGGCTTACGCGCCCACCCACGTAGGCATTTACATCAGAATGACATTCGGTAAAGACATGAATGGACTGGGTGTAGCGACAAAGCAGGCGACGCTTTTGTGGAGCATTGGCTGTGTTGCGAGGGTGTGGTGTCGGATACATAAAGTAACGAAGCATCTGTGACGGCGGTAGCATCCATCAACGCGGGGCGTGGCGCGACGTGATTGCAATAAGGCACCGTCTTTGCGCCGCGTCTTCTGGCGACAAGTGCAGCTGCAGATGAACTCCCTACAGCGCCCGTCCTGGGAAATCATGGCCGCCGCCTTTCCAACTAACTGCAGTGAATGTAACCTGACATCTCTTCACCTAGCTTCTTTAATTTTTGTGTTTTCTCTATAAAGTACAAATGGCAATGCCACCACTACCTTTTATTGTAAATTGGAAACAGTAACTAGGAGTTTGTGTTTTACCAATATTTCACGAGACGTTTTTTTGAGAAAAGTGCTTTTTTTTGCGTTAAAACAACATCTTGTATGAAAAACCTATTTAGAGGCTAAAAATTCCACCCATGCCGGGACTTGAACCCGCGACCACTGGCTAAATAGGTTTAGGTAAACCTCTTTAGCCTCTAAATAGGTTTTTAAAATTGTCCTCACCGCGGGTTAGTGCAACAAAAATAATATAATCTTGCATGAATTCTCTGAAACCGAGAGGCGTGTTACAGAAGTTCGGATAATCAAATCCCTAGCTAATGCAACCCACACGCGTCCGCATTGTAGTCGTCGTTCATTAGCAGTGTAAACGTACGCCGCCAGTGAATTATGGCGGCGTGTCATATGCTTAAGACGTATGCAAACAAGATTTATGTAATTAATTTAGGAGATAAGAGCGGGCGAGAGAATACACATACGTCATGAGGCACAAAGAGCGTCGAGCGCCCGGCGCACAACTCCGTCCAACTTCATACAATCACAACAAAAGCACGGCTAGCTAAAGCAACTTTTGTACATAAAAAGGTCTCGGTTAACTGTTCTCTTAAATACACGTTTAAGTATCTTCATTAACGCCGCAATAGCCGAAATATATTTGGACATAAATCAAAATTAATTGATAGGCCACAAAATGCAGATGCTATCAACAACATTAATAAGGGAAGGCACAACGAAGTCTGTTGAGTGAAAGGAAAACATCGGACGAGGCGTCCGGGCGCGTCGGGCGGACGGGCCGACAGCTAGGGCCGGAAATATTTACGTTTATCTCCGGGTAAACGGCTTCATCGCAAGCTTTATTACGACATCCACTCACGTAATCCTCTGCCAGCGTCATAACTCCTCGTTTGCTGCCTAGATACACTGTGCTACAGCTCGCCGCTGCGCTGCGGTCGCCCACTTCGGTCAGATGTGTCGGATTGCTATTAACTACTACACTATCGCACGTACAAAGTAAATGATACGGTACGTATACAAGAACATTTTATTCTCAATTGAGTACCTCTTGCCTAATCACTAGGCTTACAACCACCGCGAAGCATTTCGTATCTGGTGCTACGAAATATCTCGTAGCTAGAGCTACGAAATAATTCGTAACTCGTGCTGCAAAATAGAGCTAAGCTTTATTCAACAATGCTGATTGTGAGATGACAAAGTGTCTTAACGTAAGACGCGATAATTCAACTTCAAAGAAATATCTAATAACAAATAGCCTGTAAGACTAAGAGATCTGGCTCAGCTATGGTTAAATGAGTATCGGGGATAAAATCCATAAATACTCAATCTAAATTCGAGAATTCTCCACGGATCGTAAAAAATGAAGGGGTTAAATAGGTAACCCTCAATCGGCTTACGGTTGAGGCATTTTAAAAGTATAAAGCGAAAGCTTCGCCTATAAAGCGAAATCTCAAACAGTTGAAACAGCCCAATTTTATTTTATTTTTGTTTGGATAAATACGCGATAACTGGAGTAACAAAAAACGATTAGTTGAAACGGATAGAAAATCGAGTGGAAAACTAAGCTGGCTCTCAAGGAATACAATTTAACTTTCACGTGTGCTTCGGGCGCTGACCATAATTCGAGCTAGCTCAGAACGAGAAAATAAAGAGTTCTCGGAAGAGAAGGTGAGGATAGTAAAACCACTTTATGGCGGAAACGTAGTTACACTAAGCGTGCGAAGGTTGAATAGCGCAGCAGAAAGAGCGAAATTGAGCGGGTGAATTGGTAGCGCGGCAGCTTAGTGCAGCCGCCGGAAGTAGGCCTCTAACCGCCACCGTATAATAGCTTCCAAATTGACCCTCCACTCCAGCCTCCGCTCGCGTCAGCATTATCGTAATACAGTAAGCGCGCTGCGTTACCCTGACTTCTGACTAAACATCGGCCTAAACCAAGCCAAGACACGAGCGGCCGCCGTCTTGTTTTTGTCGTTTATTCGCCCTAATTTCCTTAAACCAAATTAATTTTCATACAAAGCCGTTGGCGCGACGTTACATCGGAAGTTCCGGAAGTGTTATTTCCTTCAATAGCAAAGGCAAACGTCAACCGACGGGAGTGAATATCAGAGAACTCAATAAATACATAAAAGGGACGGGGCGTTGTGCGAAATACCGACGTTGTAGAGTCTAAGCCCTGTTTAGATTAGATCAGGCCTTCGAAATAACAGTGAATGAGGACGTGGATTAACTACGGTCCGGGGCACTCGGGCCCGTGCGCCTAATGGGCCAGCGGCGGGTAATGAGAGGCATGGGGACCGGCCGCCGCCGCCGCCACCCCGCTCGCGCCGTCGCCCGCCTCCGACGAAACCTTCCCCTACTACTTTATTTTACTAAGATTATACGCCAAGATTGCTATAAATATTTTTTACAGTGCTTATTCATTAAAGTTTTAATCAAACGGTGGTGTGTCGAAATGGGGTGCGGTATTTCTACCGATGATCGAATTTATGATTGGCTCGTAGGATAAATATGCAAATTGGGTACTCGAGTGTTAGCGCCGCGTCAACCGAGCTTCGATTCCATTATACACGTGAGGTCCTACCGGTGGACGAGAAGTAAGGGTCGAAATTCATTTTTCAATGTCAGAGAAGAAAATTCATTAAAACTTTGAGATTACTAATGGCTAAACGGACGGAGTAAAATTCGCTCTTAATTTGTACCGAAACTTTTTCGTAAATTTTAAGAAATGTTTCGGAACGACATTTGAAATGAGAAAGATGGGAGAAGTGCTAATGATTACGGCTTCGTTTGTTGCTAAAATGTTCACGGCGCCTTTGCAGAGCATCTGTTATTTTTAAACTAGCGTTTTCTCTACAGCTCCCGCATTTTAATGCAGGAGCTTTTGTTATCGCTGCAAACGTTATGAAAACTTTAGCGTATTCAAAATAAATTTCCGGGAGCGCCGATAAATCACAACAGTAACACCGATATTCATAGGTGGCAAGTGCAGTGCACATATTAAACGTAATAAATCTGAAGCTCGGTTGAAGTCGTATCAGAGTCGCCGCGCGGCCAACGGCGCCCACAAGCACCCGATATTAGTTTACTTTTCCTCTCCAACTTACTTTATTAGTCATCCACCCGCGAGAGCTGCCTCTGATAGTTTTTCAAGTTATTGAGAAGCCACGAAGACGTAGAGAGTATGGATGGCAGATAAACACGCTTATTGCGACTCGCGTCGATACGCGAAATCGTCAGGGTAACCTCTTTAAAGGCCGTTAACCTATCGAGTGGCAATTCGTCCCATGTTGACGACTGGCGGAGATACGCTTTGCCGTAATAGGTTCGTATATAATTTTGGGGAAGGAAGGTGTAAAATAAGGGAACTAATGAGCGAGTTATTAATATATATGTAAATGCAGTTGCGGTGCAATTGCACGCGCTGTTCTTAGTTGCCGGAGGGCGTCAAGGCGCTCGCAACTCCTTCCACAACTCTACATACAAGCATTGCTAATTTAGCACTCATATCACATTCAAGTTGTAGACCACACAGTTCTCTCCGTATAAGAGTACGTTCTTGTCTTACCTACTATCATATTTCCCTTTTATACTTCAATATTATTATTCAGTGGGAGGTCTTAACCAATCTAGATCACATTAAAAGATTCGGAGTCAAACTACACAAAGATTACAAGAGTTTTGGTTAGATATTCTTTTAGATCGGGGTCAGAGACGAGTAGACGCCAAACAATTTTTATTGAGCTTAGGATTGGCAGAAGAAAATCAGCAGTAGAGTGAAAAACAGGTCAGTATTCCGTTGACAACAACAGCTTTGTTAGGGAGGGTTTTATTGGCACAAATATTGTCCAAGTGAAGCGGCGCGCCGCATTCCTCGTGATTTAGTGTGCTGTTTACGCAAACCTCCCCTTGCCGCCGCCGAACGGCCGAAGAAGCCGCCTGCGCCGCCCCGACCGACCTGCCAACGTTTCAAAAGCACTACTTACCGAAAATGAGCCGTTTCAAAGTTCTGACACCATTTCCTCGGCCGTTTTGAGGTAACTAATCTATATATATTTATAAGCACTATTTTTATCAATGAGAACTCATTTGGAACCTTTTATACAATGTTTTCAAAGAGTTTGGCAAAGCACTGCCCAAAGGTACCGTTACTTTTACTGAAAGAAGAATTAAAATCCAAAAACAACAATAAAACCATCGGAGCGTTAGAAGAGTTTACACGTTAACTTTTATCTTTAAGTAGAAAAGTTGGGAAGGCGTTACATTTTCCATCGTGGGGCGAGGGGCGACTGGACCCGGGAACCGAGCCTGACATTACCACAAATCTCGAAGTAACTTTATACGGTCACCGTGTTCCTAACAAGTTCCTCGCAAAAATCTCCATTACAGCTCGGGCAGGTGAAGAGATCGAGGGAAAAGAAAGCAATCTCCAAATTAATGAGGTCGTCTATTTCAAAGCAACAGATTAAAGATAAATAGTCAATGCGAACCGATCTCAACAGTAAATAAATAAAACTCGATATTTGAAATTTTATAGAAATGAGGTTACAGCGATAAATAATATTGACTTGTACGCAGTGGCGAGTCAATATTAAAGCTAGAGTGTTTTATCAAAGCAGTAAATAATTTGTTAATCAGCTTTGCTAACTTCACTTTTATGGGTCCCGTAGACAATAAGGAACCCTTATAGTAGTTCCGCCATGTCCGTCTGTCTGTCTGTGTCTATCTGTCCGTGACTTAGCTTTGGAATATACTCGTATATTGCTAAAACAGTTTGGGGAATAAGATTTCAAAGTGGCCTAAAAGTTTTTGCTTAGGATTTTAATTATAACTGCCCACCAAATATTAAAGAGACATTGTTTATGAAAAATTGTCAAATAAAAAATGAAAACCGACAACACTACAGCACTAAAATACAGAATTTAAACGAATATGACCTTTTTTGAAGTTAATAATAATAATATACTTTATTGCACACCAAACAGTAAACAGGACATTACATAAGAAATACTTCATTTTTATTTAAAAATGTTATTTCAAGATTTTATGTGAATATCACTATGACTCGAACAGATTGTGTTTTCCGGCTGCAAATGCACGAATCAGTGTAAAAAACTCCAAAATCACTTCAAGTGCACCTTTAAAATTTAATGAGTTCCCTCGATTTCTCCAGGGTCCCATTATCACATCCTGACTTGTTGACCATGGGACCACCGGTGAATTCTACCTTTTCAAACAAAAAAATAATTTTCCAAATCGGTCCACGCGTCTTCGACTAATCGGGAAAATTATAAAAAAATAATAAAAAAAAGATTCCGCCGAATTGAGAAAGGAAACGCCTTTTTTGACGTCGGTTTAAAATAAAAAAACAAAATAAAATCAGCGTTTATGTTAACAGTTCCTTGTATGGTGGCCAAGAGTCTACGTAGACCTAAAAACAAAGTGACACCATTGAATTAAATTGAATAGGTACTTGGTGGTCACTTTAATATATGGTGTAGAAACGTGAAAAAATTTAGTGCAGTAGCACATTATAATGAAGTTAAAAGGAAACCTATTCACAGCTAAGTAGGCTTTACATGTTATCGAGTAACAGTCGACCAACTTATAAAAGCAGAACTTCATACAAATTCCATTGAAAATTACTTTGATGAAGTTGTTACTTGTGTAAAGTTGATTTTATTTTACTTATATTAACTACCTGTTAAATAAACACATCAAAAGCGTTTAGGGATCAAGTACATTTTTAATTATAAAAAAATATCCAATTAATATTTACCAAGTCTAGCCTTCCAGACTAGTTTCTTACGATTAAAAAGCTTTGGCCTTTGCATCTACGTAATGAGATGATTTATACAGCGTGGCACCTACACTTACATTAGATGGGTGAAGGGACCACTTGGACGCTGCAGTGCCTGAGACATTTTTTTTTTAGATGGAGTAGGCTTGCCCAGCACCTATACCATTCTGACAGCCTTGTCGGCCTAGCCCACAGGAAAAACAAGTCAGTACGTGCGGAGCCAACCAAGCCGCGGGTTTCCTCACGATGTTTCCTCGGTGAACCGTTAGCGTGTGGTATGGCACTGGGAATCCAACCTGGGTCTCTCACTTCCGAGTCCCTTATTCTACCCACTGGAGTACCGACGCAAGTTATCCCTAAATATTGTAAAGATCAATTTTTGCAAATTTTGGAAACTTAACCTAAGTTAACGTCGTCAATTTAATTGCTAAAAAGGCAAAAATTAGGCTATTTAATTTTTACTGTAAAGATTTAAAAAAAAATTTCACCATTGACTCGAATCACACAATCACAGCGATTTGGCATGTTTATAATCGGTTCATCAAAATCACTTTGGGGAATGGCCGCCCACGTTCTTTCTAACAAGTCAAAAAGTTGTTGTGGGGTAGTGCTCAATTGGGTTGAGGTATGGCGATCGAGCAGGCCACGGGAGAAGTTGATGCGAGCATTAGCAAGAGTGCGTGTTAGGACTCTAGCCGTGTGTGGACGTGCATTAGTCGAAACGAATCACCAAACCGGCTTCGCAAAGGGATGATCACGTCTGCAACAATCCTCTCCTCATAAATCTGAGCATTAAGGTTGCCCCTGATCCCAATGAGATTGACTATTCCATCGATCTAAATCCCGGCCCGAACCATTTTTGTTTCCCCTCCATATGAATGAACTTCCTGACTAATTTTCAAACGTCCAAAGATCTTCCAAACTCGAGTACGTCTTATATCCGGCCTCAAACCGAAACGGCCTTCGGGAACGCAGACCCACTTCACGTAAACGATTTTGGGTGGTTTGGTCGCATATCAGCAAGCCTGAAGAGTTGTGAAGACTCGTAGCCAACATGACGGCGGTCATGGTACGATTCCGTCGACCAGTATTTTTGATGTACCGATCCTGTCCGCGTGTGGTGATACGAGATCGTCCTTCATGTCGCTTGGCCACGCTGCCCGTAATTACGATAGCGTGTCCAGATGCCACTTATGTCGCTCTGTGTAGTGTCATAAGTGACAGCCATAGTACGTTGCTTGGAACCGTCGTCGAATAATGTCGTCCATATCGATGCAATGTTTTTCAGTTCCTATGAAAGTGTGTAAAGATTTGCAAAAACGCTATTACAAACATTTATAGGAACTCGATTCACAGTTGATTTTAATTTTTTTATCAGAATTTATATAAAAATCTTTATTCACATAGTGAAACTCACTTAAAGGAATCAATAAATATCCAAAAAAGTTAAAATAATTATCTTCAATTGCGGCGATACTCTGAAACGTACTTGATCCCTAGACATTTTTTATGTGTATAAGGGAAAAAACCTAGTATCAAGTTCTATCCTGCTAAGTTCCTATATTTTGACGACCAACAACGGAACCCTACAATACGCGTGGCTCGATACTTGGCCAGTGTTTTTTTTTTTCAAAGAGATGCGGTAAATATTAGTAACAAAATACTGATTTATTAAATCCTAATGCCCTCCTAACCAACTAACCTTTTGTCCTTACTCCATAGCGTTAACTAGCGCCAACTATAAAAAATATATACCTTCTTTAATAAAATCCGATTTAAAGTGAGCAACAGGAATTTCAATAACATTAACAGAAATTTATAAAACCTATAGAATATATACATATACAGGCTTAGACTTGGGGCCACGAAAGTAAACTTTAATCGATTTCCGCTAAAACGGCCTTAGGATAGTACGGGATTCCTATCTTGATATCCGGATAGAAGATGGTGAAACCGTAATAACTGTCAACTAGCCCTTAAAACGGGTTAAGTAGACCTTAATTGTAGGTGAAATCGAAAGTTACTAACTTAATGTCAACGATTCCTGAAATGCTATTAAGATGGAACAAAGATAGGTTAATAAACAAATCGACTTTAAATATCCGTTAAATAAACGGGTCTAATAAATAATCGCGACACCACAAAAACGTGTAATACATACCTGAAACACACCAATCAGAACTTTTGTTACTTAAACTTTCATAAGCACTGCATATTTTATATATTGGTTTAACGGTTTCACTTACTTTTATTAACGTCGGGACTAGTTTCGACCGCGTCCGGAAAGTAAGTGAAAACGTTAAACCAATATATAAAAAGAACTGATTTTGCGACTTTTTTCTTATATTTAGAATTTTAGCTATATCAGGGTTTACACAGTTTTAATAAATTCGCGCATTTCGCGCTCTAAATATCGTGTCATAGCCTCCGATTAATTATTTTCCCACAGAAAACTGTTTAGTATATGTAACACATATGGTCAATATTTATTAAACAGGAATAGCCGTAAGACCACGCAATTATATTTTTACTTTTCAAAATTCTTTATTACTATTCGTAACATAATTAACAATACAAATCACTGTACAACGTAACTGAGTTGATTAATCTGAATACTTTGTCAGCCCTTAAGGCCTATAAAACACACCTATAATGCTGTGCTTAATCTACAAGAATCTATGAATAATAGATTATATTTTTATTGACTAAATTTTATTTGTACAATTTACAAATATTATGTATACATAAGCAGCCTATATACGTCCCACTGTAGGGCACAGGCCTTCTCTCAGGCAGAGAGTATGGGCTTAAACACCACGCGTGCCCATCGCGGATTGGCGATTTCAAGCGCTGAGGTATGTGAATAGCTCAGACACTCAGGTTTCCTCTTGATGTTTTCCTTCACCGTTAGCGAGTGGTATTGCTACTATAACTTCACAAATGTACATAACATAGAAAACCAAGTCATAAGTACATGCCCGCACCGTGGATCGAACCTGGGTCTCTCACTTCCGAGTCCGAGGTTCTACCCTGCCGTTATATATAAATATTATGTGCCTGATAGTTATAGTTATTTTTACAAATATAAAAAAAGCCAAAAGTAGCTACCTACTTTTTTTCAACAAAAGTTTTTGTAAAAGACAAACTCTAATTGACGTGTTTTGAGATGAGCCTGTATATTTTATTAAAAACCGGCCAAATGCGAGTCGGACTCGCGCACCGAGAGTTCCGCACAAATTTGTAGGTACTTATTATAAATAGTTCAAGAACCGAGTCTCGCAGTTTTTTTCGAGTTTTTCCCGAACTTGATTATTTATGATTTAATTACAAATGTATAGTTTACAGATTTTTTCCTGTATTTGCTAAATTTTATAGTTCTAGGTCAACAGAAAGTACCCTATAAATTTTGATTATATTTTCGAGTGTCGAAATATATGTTTTATTTGCTGCATAAACGGCCGTAACTTTTTTTACAACAACTTACAAGGTACGGAGCCCTAAAAAAGTGATTAGTGTAGAAGGGAAATATTTTAGACTTTACATACAAAAACTCACGCCTTTATTCCGGAGGGTAAGACAGATACCAGGGTTTGCCCCTTGCCACGACCCTGACAATGTTCTTTCGCTTTATCAATATTGATTAGTCATTGTATGTACGCACGCCGGTTACGGGTACTTTTTAGACTTCATTTTCAGGGTTCCGCAATCGAAAAGGAACCCTTATAGTTTCGCCATGTCCGTCTGTCTGTCTGCGGCCTAGCTCAGAGACGATTAGTATGAGAAAGCTGAAATTTGGCATACACATACATATTGATCACGCCGACAAAACGGTAGAATAAAATGTTAAAAAAAAATTATGGTACCCCCTACTCCTAAATTAGGGATGCAATTTTTCTCTGGTATCGTTGGATTCTGGAAGATAATTTTTTTATTTAGGGTTCCGTTTGCGAAATATTAAGCTTTAAAGAGCAAATTTTTGTCTGAGCAGGACGTCCCCCCCTCTCCTGGACAAACCGTTGATTGTAGAAACGTGCAAAAATTCAGGGCAGTAGCACATATGTTAAACTTAAAAGTAAAACTATCAGGGCTAAGTAAGTTTTACAAGTTAACGAGTAATAAGCGACCAACTTATAAAAAGATCACTTCGTACAAAATCCATTGAAAATTACGTTGGTGAAAGGTTTTAGTTCTGTAAGGCAGATACAGCAGAAGGGGGGCCTCCTTCTACGGAACCATACACTGCACGTAGCCTGACACACACTTGGCCGTTTTTTAATATGGCAGCTGGGCCTAATAAGTACAAACCAGTACACGTTAGTTCAAATTCGCTATGTTGTTAACATACTGTCGAATTTATACATACGTACGTCGTATGTAAGTACGTAGTCCTACAGGACTACTGTACGATTAAGTTTTGAAGCAAGCACATAATGTTCGAGTCGAGTTTAGCGTGCGACAACGACCCGTTGTAAATTCGAGTTGAGAATAATCCCCTAAGTTATATTGGGCCATCGGTGTTCCGTCCCCACTTGAGCTAGTATGAATTCCACCCTAAGTGCTTCGCTATAAAGGAAGGAAGGAAGAAGTCTTTGTGCTAATCCTTTTATCTAAGCGCAGCACGCGGCGGGTCGGATGGAGGTGGGCGAGCCGATTTACCCAGCTAACTCACGGCTACCTGCCGCTGCACCGCTCGACCGAAAGCTCACGCTAAACTGATTTTTTATCGCCCACGCAGCTCTTCGCGAGTTAAGACAATATAGTTTTCCCCTGAACTAATTTAAGAAAGGATTGCGGATTGACTTTATTCCAGAAACAACTCTCGTGTACGTCTTTCATGGACATCGGGAGCCTTCAGTTTAACAGATATTTGTGAAATTATCTGAAATCAAGTTCAAGTTCAATAGTTTATTGCCATAAATTACAGTCATAAAGATGGTATGATATTAAAAATATTGCACTGTGTAATTTTACTGTATAACAGCATAGCAAAAATAATAATTATTAATAATTAATTAAATAATTCTCTGATATAAATGTTATGACGTAAGCTTTTATGTCATCCACAAAAATGTTGGACGAAGCGAATGCCGGAATAAAACACTGGATGCACGCTACGGTGCTACAGGGCTGCGGCAAGCTAGAAGAATCTTAGCAATTCGCCAATGTTCTTAGTAATGAAATTAGTGTTACTTAGTATTAGTTAACTTAGTATTTTACGTCTCTTTTATACACGGTGTAACGAAATGTCCATATAAATCTGAAAATGGGGGTTTCTACTCGTCAAATTGTATTATGGAGAAAAATATGATATAGCGAAAAAGCCAACAGATGTTCCACATACATTTTAATACCGCTAGTGGTAACTTTAATATGGAACATTATTTAGATACATATTTTTCACGATTTCGAAGTTTCCACAAAGTAAGTTGTTCGCATTGACGAGTAGAATGTTTTCGGATGTATATGGGGATGCTGTTACATCCTGTATAGATAGTGTTTACCTCGCCTGTTTCCTAAATCTTACATACAATATATTTTATTGTAGATTTAGCATTCAACTAGCTAGGCTAAACACTATCTATTTAATAGAGTGACGTAATTCTCCAGGCGTACTCGTACTTAAGACTTCTTCAGAATAAGTTTAGTGTCTGAAGTGTTCACATACCTCAGCGCTTGAAATTGACAAGCAGCGGTAAGCAAGCGTGGTAATTAAGTCCATACCTTCACAAGTACACAGCCCATACCGAAGAAGGCCTGTGCCCTGGACGTATATAAACTACACTAAAAAATACCCGATAAAACTAGATAGCAGTATCAATTTTCAAAGCGATCAAAAAGTTTGGCAGCACGCATGGGAGCAGTTTTTAGTTGAATAACTTCAGATTTAGTCGACTTCCAAGTTTTCTGAATATAATTTTAGCAATCCTCAAATATTGTTCTGTAAATTCTCCATTCTTAAGCAACAGGGTGCGGAAGTGAGCATGCGATGTCCTGCATGTGAAAGTCGAAACAGCGATAGTTTGCGCGGAATACGCTCCGAGGGTATTTTGATGGTTTTGTTTAATTACAAAAATATCGTGTGACCTAAAACGAAATGAACAATGTTTTTGTTTAATAAAAAAAAGTGTGACATAAAACGAAATAAACAATCTTCCGTAAATATTAATTGCTTATTCAGAGAAAAGAATATTAAGTCCTAAAGACTTTTTAAGAATTTACAGAATGATTTAAAAAACGCTGGAAATTGTACCATTTACTTTACTTTTACAAATATTGTATGTAAAACGGCTCACTCTTTATACCTGTCAACGCAAACTCAAATAAAATTGAAACCTATATTTTGGGTCTAGCCGTCGGCTTGACCCTTCGGAGATAACGTCTAGTTCTCTCTACGTGTCTACTCGTATGTGTGCATTGGACCCCATCTGACAACCCTCCCCGCACCCCGAGTGCTCGCGGGGGTGCGGGGAGGGGCACGCTGTGGCCGGCGGCGCGGAGCGATCCTCAGTACGCTGACTTCGCAATCGGTTCTCCTATTCACCTTTTGACCCGTCAGAGCTTCAAAGCAGCTAGCCTCAATTACAGAATTTCGGCAACAATGCACCACACACATCCAGAAAATTCTCTTCCTCCTCACGTTCTCTTCATCTCTTAAACGCTTATCTGCACCTTCCGATGGCAGATGGCCATCAGCGATTTACGATGGCTTACAACGGCATCTTCCTACAATTTACAGCCCTGCCTTACGGTCTTTCAGTAGCGCCCCACATTTCTCCCGACTCACCAATTGGATGGTAAGCAAACTAAGGTCAAGAGGTATTCGAATAATTGTACATCTCGACGACTTTCTTTTTGCTCATCACGGTCCAAAAATTCTTCTTTCTCACATCCAAGAAGCAGTCCAGTTCCTAACAATATCAGGGTTGGCAAATAACCTGGAAGAAATCTATCTTGACCCCACAGCAAACAGCACTTAGAATATCTAGGTTTAGTCTGGAATCAAAGTCAAAATCAAAAGAGTTGTAGCATAGCTGCTTCTTGACTGGCAGAAACTAAACATATCTCCGAAGGGTCGAGCCGACGGATAGACCCAAAATTGAACCGTTTTTCACCTGAAGAGAAGAAAACGTATATTTTAGGGCTAGCCAAGGCTTGCCCCCCGTGAATCGCTCGTAGCCCCGGCTGCCTGACTGATCTTAAACGATCACGAAGGTTAAGCAACACAGGGCGCGTTCAGTGCATGGATGGGACGCCGTCTATGCCTAACGCTAGTGGCATTTTTCCGAGCGGTTCCGTGCTTCGCAAGGCACGTTAAGCTGTTGGTGCCGGCTGCCGTCGATAGATGGCAGTCGTTAAGCCAAGTCAGAGGCCTTAGGGCGGCTTGACAACTTCTGAAAGTAGACGAGCCACTAGTCTACAAGCCTCCACCAATCCGGACTTGGCCCCCGTGGTGGAGTATGGCCTATACCTTCCTCAGGGAAGAGACCCGTGCCCCTCGGTGGGGACATAATGGGTTGATGATGATGAAGGCTTGCCCCGAGCAAGCTCTTGCCGTTCGCCTTCGGAGTAGGTACTGAGGATGGCTCCGCGCCGGCCGCACCGTGCCTTTCCCCGCACCCCCGCGAGCACTCGGGCCGCGGGGAGGGTTGTGCGATGGGGCTCCAATGCATACATAGACAGGTAGGGAGAACTACACGTTATCTCTGAAAGGTCAAGCCTTGACTAGCCCAAAATATACATTTTCTTCCCTTCACGGGGAAAACGGTTCAATTTTTTATTTTTATGGTTCATGAGAGCTTCTGTCTTTTTTTAATTCTATAATTCTTTAATCGTTTCAACCGACTTATAAGTGCGAGGTGTTGTTAGAATCCCTATTATTCAGTGTCACATCTAATGCTGTTACAATCACGGAGCCTGGATTTCAGTCATCAAAGCGTCATTTCGTAACAAACACAAAAAACAATGTTTCATATTTATGACATTAGTAATACGGGTTAGCGCTGTGGTTTCATCCACGCTGTGTACTATATGCAAAACAAAGATTTTCTCATACATCCTCTTAATCACAGTACGATAACAAAGGTACATTAAAAAGGTCTGGCGTGACAACAAATCTAAAGGAAAAATCTCCGCCTCCGAGAGCCCAACGGTGATAAACGAGAAAAACTTTGAAACTAAATGGAGCATTCGAGACGTTGTGCGGCGCTGCTCCCGTAGAATAATACTTCTCACGAAGAAATAACACTTATAGTCGGCTACGCTTAAAATCAAAGGCTCCAGCTTCTTTCTGAGTTTCTAACAACGACGGCGGCGTGCGCTACATGCTACTGACAAATATCTACCGGGCGCTAAGAAGTGCTATTTCATTCCATCTTCAGACCTGTGTGTTTTTGTACATATATGCGGTATGTAACGTAACAGAGATATAGTTTCCTTGGAAAGCTCCTGATTGACGCCAACTGAGCCATTAAATTGAGTGGCCTGCACACGCTACAACCAATCTCCTTCTGACTGCTCACTGCAAGGCTGATTGGTAGTGCGTCTAGTTAGTTAGCTTTGTGCACCACAGCATTGCTCCTTAGGCAGTTTTATACCAGAAATGATCGAATATCATACCTTTGTTTTAAAGTTGTTGACTCTTACCTGTAATGAAAAAAGATAAAATTATTTATCATTCGAGAATGTTTACTACAAAGAATTATAATAAAAAAGGCTTTTAGCATTTTGACATAAAAAAGGCAAAGCTGCGGAGGCAGTGCGTCGTTGGTACTGTTAGCGAGAGCAAGGGGCAGATTACTCCAATTTACATTATTACGAGTTTTCCGGGAGCGGGGTCTGATGAGGTTAACGCTGCCCGCCGCCAACCGGACAAAATCACGCGTCCCGGGAGAACGCACCTCGCAACGCATCACCGGATTATGTTATATGAAAATAATTGTCGCCGCGGTGAGGCTGCGGGACTCTCGCAGAATTTACACAAAATGACAGCAAAACAAGAAATTGTTTCACGGACAACAGTCGCAAATTGATTAATTTCAAAAATATAAAAGCGAACTGCAGAGGCATCATGTATTCCGTTCAACGAAACCCGGCCGAATCAGAAATTTTCATCACACCTCTGTGACAATACCGAGTCGTGAGCGGACCACAGAGCTGATTCACTTAAATTGTATCGATCACCATGGCAATCGTTAGTAGTATTTACCTCTACATTACGTAATTCTGGATTGTCATGGTGATCGATAGCAATAATATTTTACCCAGAAATTATATTTAGTATGTCGTAATTAAGCTCTCTCTGATAGGGATTGTGCATGAGTGAATGAGTATGGATAGTGGGTAAAGAGAGTAGATAAGGTAAATAAAATTAAACAAACACTCCTGTATAAATTCAGTTACAGAGCCCACGCATGTATTTCATTAACGCTCCACCTTCACATAACAATCATATTAACTTTTCCATGTAGCACAGGCGGAGATATTAAATTAAACTCTTAGCTAGAACGATGGGATAGAGCATGTATACCAGTATTCTAAACAAAACAGAGGGAGCCATTGAGAGTGCACGTGGTGCTTTCATTACAGTTCACGCTCCGTAAAGCGCGCTGGGAAAAACCTCCTACTTTTATCTAGATATGAAAACGAATTTCACTCAGAGGGCAATATCATAATGGAGCGGCGTGGCTTCGGTTGTGAGTGGCTGCATTACATTCGCCCAACAGCGGTGTTAACCGCCGCTAGTTACAGGATATTGCTGGCCTCTCGCAGGGAAATTGCAAAGGTTCATTTCAGTCCAATTAATTTCGCCAACACTAGTTTCCCTTTAAGAGGGAAAGAACATTGTGTCTTTATTAACTAATTTTAAAAAACATTTTAATGTAGTTACGGCTGTTCCACGGTAGCGGGTGACATAGGCTACATTTCATGTAAAGTAAATCAAATTGATAGATTTTATATAAAAAAGCGGGGCTTTCCGACTTTTATTGGCCATCGTTTCCAGAGGGATATCAAAAGAAAGAGGAAAACTACTGAGTTCATAAATACACTACAATATTTCAAACGACAGAAAAAAATTTTTACTGTATGCGTGTCGTAAACTTATCTAATTTCAGAACGAAACAAAGGGCTTAGGCATAAAAGACATTTTATACTAGGCGGACAGGCATAATGGAACTACAAGGATTTTTTTTGGACTGGAATCCTTAAGTTCGCGCCCCGTCATGACGGCACAGAAAGTGAAATAGGGTAATGCTGTGAAGCCCGTAGAAGTGATCTCATTTGAACAAACTTTCTCAATCACCCAAATTCGGAGTGTAATTTGCGAGCAGGGGAAAGTTTCACCTTATCACAGACTTCCACGTCGAGTGTTTTGTTGGAATTCCTAATTTTATTCACTGGTTACGGAAGTTTTTGGTCGTCATTTTAATTTATGTATATCGGCGGTGTGGCACAAAAGTACTTGCCTACTTCTGTAATCCTTTATTATACGTTGTGTTTTCATGCGAATACATTATCTTTTGTTTACTATTAAAACAACAGCTACTGTTTTGTTTCCTTGCCCGACATTTCTTAGTGATCATTAGTAGCGCAGAAGAGGAAGTTCTCCAAAGAGTTGTAATAATTATTTTCCTGATAAATAAACGGTAGAAATGAATGATTCAGTGTGGGCCGGCAGCCGCGTCCTCGGTCCGCAGCCCGTAATTGGAAAGGCGCTGCGACTGCTGAGCGTGCGATCATTAGCGTCACTCACAATTTGATATGAGCTCTCCTTCGCAGATATTAAATTTTTTTTCACCTTCCCTTTCATTTTTTACTACGTACATTTTCAAAGGAAACAATTATCCAAAGCCACAATTTTTAAACAACTTAATAGTAGCTCGTTGTTGGAACAAGACAAAAGGTAATTTTGATGTCCAGGTAAATGAAATTAAAATTGTGCACGTCTGTGTAACATTATCTCGAAACTACGAAGAGTATTGCGGTGAGCCTTCTTCTCGTTAGCAGTAACTGCTTGCTACGCTTCTACAGCTAATCAGCTACGGGCTACGGTGCTACGAGCTACGGGGCTACGGCGGTGCTACGAGCTCCTGAGTCTGACCTTATTAGCGTCAAACAAATTGCTAATAACTAAAATACTCTATATTTTCATTTGTTGTGATTGAATTGTCGGTTTCGCGTGTAAAATAATTCCAATTTCATACACCCACTTGTCTATAAACTTACATAATAGTAGTTTATGTGACTGTCACATAATGAGGGTTATTAAAACACGAGCGAGATTTTGAAAAACAAGCCATGGCGAGTTTTTTAATAGCATTGGCGAGTGTTTTAATACCAAGTTATGTGCAGTCTCATACACTACTTTATCTACACTCATGTCTTAATCTTCAAAGTAAGGAATCAAAGGAAAACACATATTGACAGGGTTTAAACAATACATAACTTTAAACAATACATACATTTTTCTTGACTTTTCCGGCAAAAGACTATTCGTTACTTTTGATGCTTTTTCCAAAATATTAGGTGGAGTTAAGTTCTCAAAATTATTGCTGTCACTTTCAGATTCAGACATTTTTAATCCAATAAATGAAATTTTTGAAACAAAATGGCGCAATTTCGACAAAAGTATCTTGACATTCAATCGTCTGCACTGTTTTGCGCGCGCAATTTTAGGTATTTTTAGTTGCACTTTTGGTACCACGAAAATGAAATTAGGTTTTTATAGAGTCAACTTTTGACATTAAAAAAAAAAAACTTAAGTTTTGTTCCGTGATCACAGCAACACTTAAAAAAAATAACTGTAACATAAAGTGAAAAATCTGACCTTTAATGTAACTTTATATTACACTTTTTTTTTTTTATTTTCTTTAAAGTTATGTATTGTTTAAAGCCTGTCAATATGTGTTTACCTTTGAATTCTTAATTTGAAGATTATGATATGAGTGTAGATAAAATTGGTTAAAGTGACGGCCGTTAAATTAAATGAGCTCTGGAGATGTGCAAGGAAGAGTGCGATAGCGCGTTTCGCGTAACTAAGCATTCAAATGTCGGTAGTTTATGCGGCGATTAGTGAGCGTGGCGCAGAAGGCTCGGCCGTTCAATTTGCCGGTTCACTTGACACAATTCGACGCCTGACTCGGGGACAATCGCACTCGAGCCGGCGACCTCCTTATCTCCCGCCAAGGTAATCTTTCCTTCCCTCAGCGGCAATAACTCCAAGTGGGCAGGATTACATGCTCCCGCCCCTCCGTAGGTAAACCACCGCTACAAAGGTTATCGATTTAAACACTGTGTGCACGCGTCATTGTGTTACAACTCTCCGTCGTTTATAGACGTTGTTCAGCTCACATGACCTATGCGGGCCTTTGCAATAACAACTTTACGCAGTTAAAGGAATGTTTGTGGAAAGAAATATAAATTCAAAGGATGGCATCTCCTGCGCTCGACATGAACCATAAAATATAGATGAATCGCCCAAGAGCCATTTTCAAATAATTTCGTTGGCGTGTAAATCCGTGCACGTAAATTCCGCTGCTGTCTGCGCACGGAAATTGAATCGTTTGAGACCCTCGCCTATATATAATTTTTACCAACAAACCACCGACGACCTTTCGTGAACGATACTGGCCTACTTTAAATAATAAACGCATTTATAACGAGATTTCGCGAGACCAGACTTTATTATTGCATTTGAACGCAAGTTTGTATCTTTATAACCGCCTACGAATAAAAAAAACCATAGAAGTATTTCTTCCTACAAAATTCACTCACAATCAAAAACGACCCCTGACCTCTCGATTAGTCTGTACCAATGAAATGAGTGCAAGATGTGCTGTAGAATAAATCACTCTGTGGTTGATTCATTCTGTGCGCCATGCGTGACGACGTGAACGTCGATCGGGCGATAGTAAATGACAGCGTAACTGATGATTGGATTTATACAAAAACGTCAAACTATTGACTTCATGATGTATAACGCGTCGAAATATCTAGGTACCTCGTAAGATGGCTGTCTGACGATGGCAGGTGCATAGATATTTTGCCGGGTAATACTGAACTCGCTCCGATTGGTAACACAATTGACAAGCCCCGCCCCCCATCCCACAATTGAACATGGAGTAATTTTTTTGCGCACACTTCTCAGACTTTTATGTTTTTAACTATCACTGATAACTGATAGTTTTCTTTCTGTTGTTGTGCATATTATGTTACTTATCTGCTTATTTTGTTTCTGTGATGTATCTTGTTGGTATAATAAATGTCTTTCTTCTTCTTCTTCTCATAACCGAAAATTAAATAACTCAAGGAGAATTAACAATGCGCTGGTATCGATTAAATTAAATGTTAACTGTAGATCAGTGGAAACTATGACTCCTCGACATTTCTTTCCGTGCAAAGATCGGAATGGCCAGCCGAGTGCTTACAAGTAAGTGTATCTTCCTTGGTCGTATGTAGCCACGGAGTGCGCCGAGCAGCGAGCGCGGGCACGGCCGAGCGCCGGACTCCGGGGATATTTCAATTTAGCCGGAGACGCGACCCGAGCGCCGCGCGCCGTGCGCCGCACGGCTCGCTGAACCGGAAGGCCGCTGCGGGCCCCGCCAAAGAGCAAACACCGCCTCCGCAATCTTGTGCCACGTGGACCATGCCGTACAGTCGACCAGGACAATCTACTGCCGCGATTACCTCACACCACTACAAGCACTCGAGCGCGCCGCCAGCAGCCGGACCGATACCCGAAATGAGAACCGACAATCGAATGAAGCGGAGCGCCTATACGAATCTAGAATTCTACGTATATTTTTTAAAACAGTTCAAAGCTTAGCGTTGAGTACTTACTACGAGTGGTTTTTCTCAAAATGATAGATAGATTTTCCAAAATGACAGAAAAACTATTTTAACTATTTTTTTTTCAAAACTAAGACAAGTAAACGCAGTGTCATACCTATCGCAAAAGACATTAGATTAATAAAAGATATTAACTCCTGGACATAGTGTTGAAAACAAGAGCGCGCTCGCAAATCAGTCGCAGGTGCGAGACTATTGAATAGACCGCAGCAATGCGACACAGCATTAATCATCACCCAGATCCTTATGAATCATAACGCGTCAAAACCTTTGCATTCACGCTCGATGAAATATCCCCTAGATTGTTTCAGAAACCAGAAATTATTAAGTGGCTTTGAAGTGGCTACAGAGGTTAAAAAAACGTTTTAAAAGCGTTGAATATGTTGTTGCGGTAGTGTTATTGAGCAGTTGAAAATTTATATTTGGGGTAGTGGGCGGCAGGGCATACACACCCTGCCTGCGGTCACCCATCGCTGGTATTTTCCTCTCATTTTCTTTCTTTCGGAAAGTAACGAACTGTGTAATTACATTACGGAGTCTGGAAGTAGGGCCCGGCCGCGCGCGGCGCGACGAGCGAGGCCCACGGCCGCCCATTACGACGACCCCCTGTTCCAATTTCTTACTTTGAAAACTCTCAAACACATTTTACGTGACCCCCATGTACCGACTGCGAACTTATACTGAGCCAGCTCTTGAAACTGACTTAGTAAACGAAGGTCGTGTTTATCCTGCGTATGTATGTAGAAAAGCAAAGCAAAACTTAACTACGCCTAACGAACGAATTAGCACATAAATAAATCAAAGGCTCGAGCGAGACCCTAGAAACTAATATACTTCTGCATGACGAAGATTCTATTAGGATGGAATATTTTCTAAGTATAGAATGTAGACAAATGTACGTCCGTAAAACTACAATAAATCCCAAAGTAATATAAACGCGTTGTCGACATCGGCGTGCGAGCGCGACGCGGAGTGTGGCGGGCGCGGGGGCGGCAATTTTTCTCTCCGCTGACAACATGATGTAACGCCAATATCGCACGCTGAACGATTAAGCCGCGCACGCCGATATTTCAGACTTGCCCCTACTAACTGTCAAAGTGTCGACGAGCGCTCTGTGCCGCGCGCTCGTACATAACCCGCACACACAATGCACACAGACACGGCCTGCCCGCGACTCCGCGCTATTCCGTCAAATACAAAAGTAATAAAAACGACCCACGCACTTAAGGGCGACGACAAATGACGCGACCTCGAAACAATATTATTGGTTGTAGAATTCATAGTATAAATAATAAAGTAAAAGCACTAGAGGTTAGTCAGATTTGCGTCCCGAGCTATTTTTAGAAATAGTCTTTTGATCACATTTTACGGCGGACTTGTTTTAGAAAAGTAAACTATTATAGTAGCAATTTATTTACTTCCTTCTTTTACCCTAACTTTCTTTTATGATATAGAGCAATAGTCAGTAAAGATTTCAAGAGACAGATCACTTGTACCACGAGTGCAATTTCTGGTTTTATTATTAAAAAAAAAGTATTAAAAAATATCTGTACCTACCTACATAGAATAGGATCCGTACAATTCTTCATGTAAAGACACTGTAGGTATTATCTACTCCGTTGATATTGCTGATTTTGTGGACGCAGTAAGGCGCACGAACTTAGGAGTAGTTCAGCCGACAATGAAAATAAAAGAAGTAATCTCGAAACAGGAGCGTTCACGGATAGCGGCATCGCTTCAAAGAGATAGTTGGCTAGTCGAATCACGCAGGCAAGCAATCACTCGATAATAAACGTGAAGCGACTGGCTCGGGCCGAAGCTGTACAGCCTCACGTAATGCTGACGCCGCGCGCCGCCGCTGCACCCTACCGGCGACCGCCTACAATGTACGACAACAATCCAATAACGAAGCGGCAAAAAACGCAGCACACAATGTTTTCCCAACCAACACAATCGCATGTTTTAACAATGTGACGACCGGCTTTAGATTGTTTAGAAAAACACAACTTCTTACATCCTTTCAAAATAACTAATTTTCCTTCTCCCGAGCATTCATACGATAAGTTAGGCTCCAGCCACACCAATGGTATCAAAGTCGATGATAAACGAGGCCGAGCCGGCGCCAGGGCGTCGCTCGTACGCTGCCCACGAAAAATACAACTGTCATCTTGACTGATGGTAAAATAAAGCTCGCGTCATGCCGCTCTGCATGCCAAGAGCTATTGTAACACTCTTTGTAGCCTGACCCTTACCAGATAGATTACATAAAGGCGTTTCGGGGCAAGGTAAGTAAGGTAAGGAGAATCTATGAGCTTGAGTGACATTATAGTTCCACGAACAATGAAGGTCGACGCTTTTTGTGAACATATTAACCAGGGATTTAGCCGCGCCTAAGTAATTAATAGCCAGAATGACGTGGGCTTTCTTTTTTCTTACGGTATCTAAATTCATCACACACATCACCTATTATTACTGTTACGTTAACATCTGTAATGTTTCCTGTGATCGCTGGCTATTATGTATTAGAGATTAGAAATACACAATTACACTGAATGAGACTTATTTAGATAGCTTTAAATCACTACGGTTCGTTGAAGCTCAAGGTTATTTAAACGTGCATTTAACTTTCCACCTGAAAGTGCCCATTCGTATGTGTCGACGCGATCGAGCGGGAATCGACGTGCTTGAAATTATTTCGCTCAACGCCTCTACCTTCTTCCATGGACATTCATTTCGAAACATTAATTCGAAACTTGAAGCTTGCGAGAGTTAAATATCACCCGCTCAAGATAACCCTTAATCGGGTAATACCCGACGGGTATTCGTCTCCGTCTCCTCGAGAGACGACAGACAAAGGAACTGTACGCAGACAAAATCTATTATTGAAGAAATCAGTGTTCCACGAGGAAGCTGGCACGGCGAGTAATAAAACAAGAAGAAATTGATTGTTGCTATTGCGGTCACGTCGCACAGTTACTGTTTTCACGTCTGACGTAATAACGTTAGTAACAAAGTTATGTTACTTACGTGACCCGTTTACTGACACCATACCTCACCATTACGGATCCCATCAAAACGCTGGAATCAATCACGTTATCAATTACTAACGCCTATATAACATTGAAACCAAGATGCCCCTAGTACAACACTATACAAAGTTATATCTTAACTTTCCTGTCCTTTATGATATCGACAGGGATAGCTAAATTTTATCGAGTTGCGTACGTCCTAATACGAGTCACTTGTGAGAGAGTTTTGATTGAGTCTCAGAAGTTTCAGACTTTCTGTCGATATTCGGATATTGGTAGGATGGCGCGCAAAAGTCAATACCTTGGTGGGTGCAGTTGAGTAGATTTAACTTTAATTAAATCCTAATGACAGAGTGAGCGTACCAGTGGTCACCAGTCGTCGCCAAAGTATCACCTGTGATTGATGGTGGTGTCGGGCTCACTCCCGCTAGGAATATTTCATTAGCCGCAGCGGGCAAAGCCCGGCCATGCATCATAGGCTGTGTCCGTGAGAGCCGCGCCGACGACCGCCCTCATCCACTCGGCTTAGTACAGAAATTAATACCAAACCTGCCATGACGTGTTGATGCACGGTAAACCTGTGACTCGCAGATATTTGCATGCATCCTATACATGCAGCCCCATTGTAGCAATATCGACGTCGCAGCACGTTTGTCGCGAAGGTTTTCCGAAACGAATTTATATTTTTTCCAAATATTTGCTTTTGTTTTCTTGAGTGCGTTCGGTAGGGAAATAAGCCGCTTACGATTTTCAGAGGTAGGTAATTCTTTACTTTGAGAAAGTTGTAACGACGCACGCCGGCTTCTCATTCATTCTAAGCTTACGAGAGTTAAGTTTTTGTTTTAGAATGAGGATAAAATACGGGGGTAGTTCCGACGAGCTTCGTTAGCAGGCCAGAGTTTAGCGGCGGTAGAGTCTGGGTAGATATTCCTCGTCGTATGTATAGTGTATTAAGAAACGCCTCCTTGGGGTAACTAACACTATATGGCAGCTGAAAGTTAGCGGCGGCGGGTGGCGCGTGTGTGCGCGCGAGGCGGCGGCGCTGGGGGGCTGCACGTACAGAAACTCCAACAGGCAAATCCGAGCACGCCGCTCGGCCCGACTTTATTACCCTACTCATATTTGCACAATTCGAGTGGGTGTTAGCGACGGTCTGCGCGGGAAATTCTCAAACTTAGAATTCTTCAAACGAATCTTCGGAAGACGAGTTCGGTTAAAACTTTTCCTGCAAGATTTGTATTTTCTGCTATAGTTTATTTCTCGTTTTTGTTTCCTCGGAGCGACTAATGAATCGTTATAAGAGAACAAACGGTTTTTAGAAGCGCTAGCTAGGCCAACTCGGGTGATTAAGTGTCTCATTTAAATGCAGTAGTCCCGGCCGTTTCAAACGCAAAGGGAGCGTACCACTCGCGGAAAACGGAAGACAAGTCTTCTCACAAAAGGAAGAATAGGTATTTAAATTAGCGTAGTCGCTGAAAAAGTGCACTAACAACATTAGCGAGAGGAACAATGGCGGGCACACAAAGTGTGCCCCCGCCCCGCGCTGTCGCCCGCGCGAGTTGTGTCCTCGTTTTGTACTGCCTCCGCGTATGGGATTTGCTCGCGCCGCTGTAAAAACTTCACTAATGATATACCCCATTACATACCCTCGAAAAGTCTTCAAATACATAATTTCTTTAGCGTAAAAGTTACTGAGGAAATCACAAAAAAATATATACATATTTGCGACGAGAGGCGAAATCGATTTCCACAGATAGTGAAAACTTTCCTAACGACAGCTGCGGCCTATTTGTTTTTTCAGGCCAACTTTGCCGCTTATGAGTTCGTTTTCAGCGGCCAGGGAAGAACGCGTAGTGCTCTTCAGTGTTTTGCATAGAGTAAAGGGTGAAAAGTTTAAATTCCCTAACGCTGTAAAACTTATCATAAAATAAACTTACATAGTGAGGTACTTAAAGAGACATTTATTTATTACCGGTGTTGGCAACTTTTACATTCTAACACACTGACCATAATGCTAATTACGACAAACAAATGGATAAATTTAAAGTTGAGGAGGCAACAATATACAGCATAAATCCGCCGAAACAAATTAGGAACAACATTAATATATCCTCTGTATCCTGCAAGTTTGCCACAATAAGCTGAATGTATTAGTGTTATTTATCTTAGCTCGAGTGCCAACAAAGTTTTAATTGCAAGCGCCGATACAATTTGCGTGCAAATGAATTTATTTGCTCCGTAGTGCAATCGTGCGGGATGCGGGGTGCGGATTACCCGCATATGTGGAGGCGCTAATTGAGGGAAGCGGCGGGAACGCAGCGCAGCCGCCCCGTGGCAACTGCTGTCCACAAATCGCTCATCATCGATTGTCGCAGGCCACCACCGCAGCATCAGACCTCGTGTCTATTAGTGGGGACCAAACTAACCCTAATGTCTTACTCAACCCTTATCATAACTAGCTAGAACTTAGGGCAAGAAAGTAACTCGTCGATTTCCGCTAAAAGTGCCATTTTTGGCAACAATGCTCTGTAATTCACGGAGAAACGTTGCGGTGGTGAAACCGAAATCACTGTCAAGTAGCCCTTAAAACAGGTAAAGTGGGCCTTAAAGTCAGCATAAATCAGATAATGACAAGTCGTTTTTTATTTTGGTTCAATCTTCTTATTTTCTAATTTTTTTATTTCCTTAACTGCTTACGAAGCATCGTAAAAAGGCGAGTGCCTCACATCATCACAAATACTACGCTTTGCAGAGTCACAAGGCAAAATCTGTCACTGAAGAAATAAGCAAAAGTTATCAATTTATTTTTCATGAATAGTCATGGAACAGACGTTCAGGCTCAAGGTTTCATCATCATCATCATCAGCCTATGCTTGTCCACTGCTGGACATAGGCCTCTCCTATAGCACGCCACTGAGCACGGTCCTCGGCTCCTCTCATCCAGCTCTTGCCAGCCGCCCTGAGAAGATCATCGCTCCACCAAGTCTGAGGACGTCCCACACTACGTTTACCGATCCGCGGTCTCCACTCGAGAACTCGTCTACCCCATCGGTTATCAGTTCTTCGGATAATATGGCCGGCTCACTGCCACTTCAGCATGCTAATTCGGTGGGCTTTGTCGGTGACTTTGGTTCTCTGTCGGATCACCTCGTTTCGAATTCGATCTTTCAGAGAAACCCAAGGTTCAAGGTTTACCAGTGAGCAATGTAGCGTAGCATGTCAGGTGGCCGGAGGACTGACCGCGACCAACGATGTCTACTGACACATAAGACCAGAGAGGTCTGAGGTGACCCAGGGCTACCCAGGCTACGTAAAAATAAAGCACATTCTGAACGCATAGATTTTCAAGATTGTAAGAATAATAAAAACCGGCCAATAAAAACCAACAAAGATCGAATTTAAGAAAGCGCCATCTATAGAAACCAACAAGAAGCGCTTAACATTGACATTTAACGACATGACATCGGCGCTGTGAAGGTTACATAGATGGCCGCTAGATGGCGAGCGCTGTCTTTAGACAACGTTTGTTGTATGGGAGCCCCACTTAAATATTTACTTTATTCGGTTTTTAGGATTTGCCGCTATGGCAACAGAAATACATCATCTGTGAAAATTTCAAATGCCTAGCTATCACGGTTCATTAGATACAGCCTGGTGACAGACCGACAAACAGACGGACAGTGAAGTCTTAGTAATAGGGCCCCGTTTAGCATCCTTCGGAACGGAACCCTAACAATTAAAAATTGATATTTTTAAATTTTGCTCATTGAAACAATGTGTATTTCAGGAGATATTCTAAACTACTTATGTGTCGCAAAATCATGAGTTGCGCAAAACTTGGCGATGTAAACAGACTCCACTTTTTTTGGATGGTGTCTTTTTATTCGAATTAAGACGTAAAACAAGCATCAGAACTTAATTAATGTTCCTGAAATAATTAGCGTTCTTCTTCTTCTTAAATTACTTTTTCCAGAGATGTCTCCTAGGTACCTCATTGATTGGAAGTGGTTTATTTATCGATACTGAATATATGGAGATCTCTCAGGCAGATCGTGGCAAGTGGCAGTTCCTGGTCTCTGCCTACCCCTCCGGGATACAGGCATGAGTTTATGTTATATCAGGAATACATGGTTTTCAGGTTTTGCGTTATTTCAATAACACGTCATGTAAAATTAAACGCCAAAATTTTTACTTGACAATTGTCAACGTAATCGCGACCTAGTTTTTTAAATTTTATTTAGTGATTTCCCTGTCTCCGTTACCTAATATCTTACCTATGTATCCTAACGCAAAAATGCTGACTGGTACAGAATTTTGTATTTTGTAACTTTAAACGACAAATGCTTATAAAAATATTGTATGGAATCAGGCGTTACTTTGCGGAAATCCATAATAGCATTAAAATGTGAATATTACTTTGCTAAATTCGTTTGCTAAAAGCGTTGCGACGCGCCTCTAACACGAGGCAACGCATTTTTTCACACAAGTATTGGAGTCGGTGGTGGTGTGTTTGTTTCTTGCTTCTGCTTGAAAAAGTGGGAAACGTGGGTGGCATTAACTAACCGCATGGTGCTTGTGGGATTTTGGGGGAATTTAGCAAAGTAATTTTCACATTTTAATGCTTATAAAAATATCTATATTTGTCATCATCAACCCATTATGTCCCCACCGAGGGGCACGGGTCTCTTCCCTGAGGAAGGTATAGGCCATACTCCACCACGGTGGCCAAGTCCGGATTGGTGGAGGCTTGTAGACTAGTGGCTCGTCTACTGTCAGAAGTTGTCAAGCCGCCCTAAGGCCTCTGACTTGGCTTAACGACTGCCATCTATCGACGGCAGCCGGCACCAACAGATTAACGTGCCTTACGAACCACGGAACCGCTCGGAAAAATGCCACTAGCGTTAGGCATAGACGGCGACCCATCCATGCACTGAACGCGCCCTGTGTTGCTTAACCTTCGTGATCGTTTAAGATCACTCAGGCAGCCGGGGCTACGAGCGATTCATCTATATTTAAATTTTTGTAATCCCCAAGTTCTCCAACAGATGGCATTACAGAACATAATTTAACGTGAGAGCAAGTGACGCTTCTTAGAAGCGGCATGCTCTGAGGAAGCGGCTTTTGCATCCTTCTGTACAAATACGTTTATCTAAATACGTAAGTGTCGTTTACACGTAGATGTTTTACCAAATAAGTAAATAAACCAAGCTTGGTCGCTGGTACTTTTCATTTAAGTGTCGTTTCATATCCATTGCTATCTACTGATATTTTGTTGTTTAGAGCGCAAATAATCGCAATTTCGAGATGAAGAAAAACTTTCCTTTATTTGCCACATCTGCTAATGTCAGTTTTTGCAGCAGATGTCTATAAGAAACGTGCGCACAGTAATTACACTTCCTGGCGCCTAAGATAATTATATACCTTGAGGTATTTGGTAGGCGTGGGTCGTTACGTGATTTTCGCAAAATATAAAGAAACAGGTTTCTCGTAACCCGTCACAGTTTTTAAAACATGGGATTTTAGTAACAGTATTTTTTTTCGAACTCTCTTACGGGCTCGCGGTTACAAAACAACTGCTATCCTAATGGTTACTTCGTTACGACGTTACGTATCACAAGTGACGTTTTTCTAGCTACAGAGTTACATCAATAACGTAATTAACAAATTACTAATATATAAAAATCTCGTGGCACAGTGTTTGTTATCGAACTCCTCTGAAACAGCTTCACCGATTTTTTTGAAATGTTTGAGTATATTTGGTATGTCTGAGAATAGGTCGTAGGCTACTTACATTATTTGGCCTAGCCATGCACGCCAAAACGAAGTGAAGTGAGACGGTTGTGAAATAGTGCGAGTGATGAGCGATGGCAATGAGCGACGATATGAGGCTGCGAGGCTGCAGACCGGGGAGAGCGGAATGGGCACAGCAGTCGGCATCCGGCCCAACAAAAGGGTGATAGCGGTGCGTGCGTAAATCAAACGTCGCACAATAACAGGAGCCACCCCGGGCGGGCGGGCCGCGCCGCCAACGGGCCCCCCGCCCCAATAACCAACCGTTGCTTCTCATAAATCTGCCACAGTGAAATGTGCTAGCCACGGGCGCCGCGCCGCGGACTCGCCGCCGGCCGGCGCACGCCGCTGATATCTATGCCAATAGGTTTTCAGTGTCGGCTCTCCTCTTGCCAGGTAAAACAAGGTGGACGCGACCTTTTGCGTCAAAGCTACACGCATTCGTTTTTTATTTCAGGTCATTAATTTTATGTTAACGGGACCCCGTCCTATTATTGGGCTTATTTACGAGTGAGCCTGCGTTATAAAAGTCTGAAATACTGAAATAAACCGTTTATTTCGTTGTATCTCCATAATGGGTTTATACAGACAGACAAAGCTCTCTCGGTTTCTGCACGAGGGCGGTCGGCTAGCGCACAGCATTTCTCGCTCGGACGTTACACGATAGCATCGCGCGTTCGCTCTATCGCTGCAATTAACGCTGCACAATGACCATATAAATCTTCTGCGAATACAGTGTTCCTCCTATAACCTTGCCTACCTAGATGTTCTTCCACTAAGCCCGGGGTAGTTTGCTGGCAGTTACAGATGAGCTCAAATAACACATTTTTTTCTATGTAAAAATTATAGCGATTAATAATTACAAGGCTCGATGGCGGCAGGCAGAAGATGAATGCTGCGCGTAAGGCGCGGTTCGAAGGCATTTCGCTTAATCTTACCTATACGTCTCGAGCCGAAGAACAAACAAGCCGCGAGCTAAGATATCGCTACGAATAAATCAATGTTACGACGCGTTAAAATATTTAAGCTGACGATTAATGCCGGCAGTCGGCGGCACGTTCCGAATCCAGTCGCAGCGACCGCTCCCGCGCACCTGCTCGCCCGATAATCGTCCGTTCACCAGAATTAATGGCGACAAACAGACAGCCAACTTCTCGAGACTATCTGGAAATGCTTTATCCGCTGTATCAACACTGCCAGCCGTGCCGTTAACTTCGGAGTGACCAAACTAACCTTATAGTTCTTAGACATACGAAGACTTAGGACTGAGTTACATAGTTACTATTCAGGCATCTATGTACATAAATTTAAATCGGACCGCTTTAAACCGTTTGCATCACAAGATAAATAAAAGCCAGAGTTGAATGTAGCTTAGTGCATTGCATTACCAAACATGCTAGATTCAGCCGCCCGAGTCGAAAGGCATTTACATACTCAAACACCGATCACTAACGCACACGGCTCGAACATAACTCATTGAATTATGGCGTCTAAATTTGTGGGATTTGCTTGAAATCAAATCGAATAGAATTGAAAGCAAATAAAGACACATCAATAGATCGGCGGTTTCGCGAAAAGTGATAAAACTTCGCAAGCGAATTACGATCGCGAGTCGAGCGAGTAATTTACGAGAATGATTAGCCGGAAGCTTATCGCGTCTCGGTAATGTATCGTGAAAGTGCCATAGAAGTTTTACAAGGGCTCGTTAGGGGAGCTGTAACGATAACCGCGCAAGATAACTGTTTCTAATCAGACGTAATGACACGGCGCCTCCCCGCGGCTGCTCCGCATACTGTGCTGAACCCAAGCGGGACGAGCTACTCTAATTCCATTTTACTAGATAACACACCTCCTTGCTCTTCACTCGCAAATACTATTACTCCGTACATAAATGTATCGTACCGAGCCCGAAATGCGCCGTCGAGCAGACGCAATCCCACACTAACGTCGACTTGAAAGTAACGGAGAAAAATGGGCTTATGCCAAAAAACTTTTCTGTCGTAAAGTTCTCGCGGAGGAAGATGCAAAACTCGTCGAATTAAATTTCGTTTCGATTTTATAAAGAAGTTTCTGAAACCGGAGAGGATGGGTGCTTCTGATAGCTTGATGCGATGCTCGACCTACGCACTGTCGGCGGAAGTAATAAAATAAAACGATTTTACATCTACAGGGGGAAAAGGACGTTTTTGGCGAATGGGAAAAGTCACAAGCGACTTCTCATTCTGCGATAAAATCGAGAACGTTTTACGACAATCTTCTATTCGATTACCATTAAACAACAATCTTTAAATTTAAAGGAGTTCTTTTCACAAGTTTGCTTATTTGCCTTTGCTGCCACCGGCCTGAGTAGGGGCGCGTTTATGAGTGGGGCATACTCAGTCTCGACACAATCTTTAACGGTACATGGTTGTGAGGTTTGTTTGTTTGTTTGATCTACCCTTCTATTTAGTTATGTTAGAAGAGATTTGGCATTCCCAAAATTTTATATAGTTTCTGAAAAAAATACTTATGAGATTCTATTTATAAGATAAAGGAAAAATATAAATTAAGAAGAGCTAGAGGTTTCATGGAAATAGGGTGAGGTGTGTGTAACCGATGTGTGTGCATGCAGCAACTAATTAATGATGAGGAAGCGAACGAGATTTGTCGGGGTCGTGGCAAGTTGCAAACCCTGATCTCTGTATATATGGAAATAAAGTAAAGCCTCCCCGATCCCAAAAAAGTACCAACTTCCGATCGTAACAAATCCTGGTGCGTGGAGAGAAAATGATCCCGCACGGACACCCAAAACTGTTAGTGATTTAAGAGGAATTCATCGAAGGTCCAGTGCCGCGTCACGTGCTGCTGTTCGTAATATGCGGCTCCGGCGGACACATGAAAAACTAGCCGCGTCGGTCGAAAGTGACCGCGAGGGCCCTTCTTTGCGTCGCCGCATAATGAACCGGTCACGTAGCCACATTTCGTATTATTTCCGTGGGACGCGCCGCGTGACTGGAATAAATGCGGGCGGCAAGTGCCGGCGCGCGGCGCCCGCGCCTCCGCCTACGGTCCGCGGACCCTCCGCAAATAAACCGCTTCACGCATGACTCAACAGCGGAGATTCATTATTCTAACGCTCGCCTACCAATCCTTAAAATAAAACAGACCGTTCGCTCTTCTTTGATCGATAAATTTTATTTCCAACCTATTGAAAATATTGAAATTTTATGAGGTCTCTCTTTGTATTTTGGGCCTTTGAGGTTAGAAAGGAAGTTATTATATTTTTGTAATTTGCAAGTTATCTTAATGTAACCAGTGGTGGAATAAAAGCGAGAAGAAATATGGTCCATGAGGTTGTTCACAAACGTTGAACGTAACCAAATGAGCAACCTATTAGCTACGACACTACGTGCTACATCGCTAAGACGCTACGGCGCTACAGCGAGCTACAAAAAGCGTAGCACTACGTTGAAGGTACTGTTTGGAAATTAGAGGTTAAAACACACCAACGCGGTGGCGGTGGCGGTCATCTACTGTAGTAGTATTTTTTATTTATTTCAAATGGTTTCACGGCTTATTTAAGCCGTGTCTATGACTAACTTAACCTCTGTCATTTTCAAATAAAATACTTATTAAGAAGTCTTTATGCAGCAGTGTGACTCAATTGGGGTACAAAAAAAATTAAATATAAATGAAAACAAATTAGAATTATATATTCAGAATCATAAATACAATTCACGTATTTTGAGGTGAAACCTCTTAGTCAATCTAGATAAGCGAAGTGAACTTCTAATGCCTGCGACACAATTTAGTTGGAGTAGGTTTGCCCAGCACCACGCTCTGTTTAGTCAGCCTATACACAGAAAATAAAAGTTAAGACGTGGTAAAAGTTCTGTCATTAAAAAACATAAAAAAAAAATTAAAAAAATCTTTTTCTACCATCTTTGGCGTCTGACTCACTTATACGGGTTACTAGGCTTAGAGGCTTCCAATTTTTCGTTCAAGGTTGTTTAGAATTTCCATTTCTAAGAAGTTTATCCTTAACTTATTCTTCTTTAGATAGCAACTCCTATCAGAGGTTGGCCATCATTACGACTTCTTTATGCCGTGATGTTGCGACTACGTTAACTTCTGTATTTCTCGTGTTAAACTTGCGAGAATTTGGTGTTGTTGTTTAATCTTTTCTGCAGTTTTCTTCGTCAGTGAATGTATCCTGCAGAGCTAATGGCAATACAATCCTTTAACACTACCGACAGTACCGATGGCTATCCATTTGTATAGTTTTACCGGAGAGTCAAATTGTCTGTCCCGGTAAGGAAATCTACAGATGGCTATACCAAGTTAACGTGGAATCCCTTCGGCAGCTGGACCTTTGTCATCATATATTATGTACTGTTTTGTGGATTCGTGTAAAATAGTGGTGGTGTCCGCCGCAGCGCAGCCTCCCCGCAGCCCTATTAGACGCATTAACCAGTTTATTGTGTCGCAGACTGCAACGCTTACCCGGCCCGCCCGACCCACCAGCTTAATGAAGACTTTAGAACCCAGTCCCTAGTTCGCCTCTCCACGTTAATGCCGCTATTGAAAGTGCAACGAGACGTGACCTCCTCTTTGACCGCTTCATTTAGCCGCGCAACTTTTATGTGTGCCGGCCCGATGCCAGTATTTTGTCAGTGTCGTGTAGCTTTTATGAGCGCGGCAATAAAGTGATCAGTGGCACCCGAAACTCCCGGGTCCCGGCATTAGACGCATTAACCAGTTTATTGTGTCGCAGCCGCGGACGTAACTGCCCATTCCTCTTCGGCAGGGCCTGCCCACGTTATATTTATTTCAGGCAAAATTTACCGCAGAAATATTTTCCTCAGATAACAATACACGAACAATAAATGTGTCCGCAGCAAGAGCGGTGGAGTTGTGTAATTATTAGACAGAATAATAAGTAGAGTCGGCTTCCGTGATTACTTAGTGGTCCGACTTTCCCGTGCTCTGCTACTAGACAAGATTTACTTTGGTTCTCTAAGTAAACTGCAATTTGCCTTGCCGTGAAACGTTTCCCTCGTTTCAGGGAAGAAAATGGTAGCGACATCAAAAGCACCTAGTTGTGTCGGAACGCTAATACGCGACGTCTAATGATTAGTATACTGTCTTGGAAGTACGAGCAAGATAAGATAAGATAATGTATTATTTACACACCAAAACATACATTTTTACATTATGTTATATTGGTATTGCGTAAATTCACGGCAAAGTGAAAAACAAATCCTAAATGTTATTTTTTAATCACTCGCAATGCTCAAACATAGTAATACATAGTAATTAAATTACGTTTTACTACTCTTCTCTCGGGGAGAGAATATGGGCTTAATCACTACGCGTGCCCCCCGCGGATTGGCGATTTCAAGCGCTGAGGTACGTGAAGGTACGCTCAGACACGAGGTTTCCTCACGATGTTTTCCTTCACAGTTAGCGAGTGGTATTGCTACTATAACAAATGTACATAACTTAGAAAACAAAGTCATAGGTACGCACTGTGAATCGAACCTGGGTCTCGCGCTTCCGAGTCCAATGTTCTACCCACTATGCTACTACCGCTACGTTTACACCACAAATTAATTTTACACTTTTGCACTGTGACGTCACTAGCGACGCCATGACATTGGCGGCGTTTCGGTGGGAATTTCAAATCGAAAAACTAAAATGTCTTTTTATACCATTAAACCTTAACTGTGACCAAAAATATGAAATAGATTGTAAATAATGTACGTTTTGGGTTATTATATAACAGTTTAACTGCCTATTATTTTAATAACATGCGATACAAAAAATTATGGTTAATTTAATATCTTATATATTGGTTTAACGGTTTCACTTACTTTTATGAACGTCGGGATAGCCGACTACTTCCGACCTCTAATATCGACCTCGACCTTTAATATCGATCATAAATTTTATATGACTTATTGAAAAGTAATAAAAAGAGCCGAATTATCGGCAACATAATTATTATTCGTAAGGAAACCCGCGGTCTAGTTGGCTCCGCACGTATTGACTCGTCTTTCCTGACTATTAATTATTACATTTACTTACGATTTAAATGAAAGTATGGCTAGGATGTACGGCTCAATAATTCACCACATTCACAGATTAATGCACAGATAAAACAAAGTCAACCTTTTGAAAGATATCACCGTAGTTTCTACTTTAAACTATTAAATTATTGTTTACAATCAACTTCTGTTTTTTTAAACGTCGTTGTTCTGGTAAAGGTTGTGTATTGAAAATATGGAAACTTTTTTTTAAAGCGACAGAAGTCAAATCTAAATAGACCACAAAATAATATCCACGCTTTTAATCTGTGATCCAAAAAAACAACTGATAGGTTAAAAATCTTGGTACCTACCTACATAAATAATCGAACATATTGAAACATTTTTCATCTTTTAAGCACAGAACATCAAAGAAATATTACGCAAAACTATGTATGATTGCGCGAACAAATTATATTTTTATCACACCTGCTCTGAAAATACATACTAATTATACCAATTAGAGGGAAGAAACGCCTTTATCCCGCCCTTCAAATCCTTTCATCCCAAGGTATGGAAGTTTGTATGATAATCCTTCCGACCCAAGGGTGGGAAGTATGTATGAAATTCCATTACATACCCGGTTTTTTTTTTTTTTAATTTGTCAGCAGTCATACTGCAAAGAGACTTTAACTGTCTACTAATTAAATTTCAAGTAAATTGTTACTGGCCACATACAGTTTTTTTTTTACCAGTTACCAACCTCCTTGGTGCATACAGAAAATTAAAAACGAAATAATTTTTGTATATAAAACGCGCGGAATCACGGAAGAAGTGGCTGCATGACCTTATGATCTTAGCCTACTCCAGAAACGGGCGAATAAAAAAAGGAAAAGCCCGCGCATTTTCGCAAAAACTTCGATTGATTTAGCATTTATCTTTGTGTTTTTTGTAAACATTTTTATGCATTTATGTCTATAATTTTCCTCGTAGATGTAATAAAAAGCACTATACATACCTCAGGATAAAGTACAGTTCCATACCTCAAATGGTTTGCCCCCCTCGCAAGCTCGTGGCGCAAATGCCATAATCTCGGTATGGAACTGTCACTTTCTTCCCTCTGAAGTAATGTACTATTGTTGCTAGAGTACATAAGTGCTGCGCTGTATAAGAAAAAAGTGATGTTTTTAATTAATGTGTTTGCTTGGCTCAGTCCAATCTTATCTATTATTCCAGCACGAGTATTTATATAGGGCATAAGCTTGCTCAAAGCACACCACCTTGTATTCGACCATCTTCATCCAGCCGCTACCAGCAATCCGCCTTATATCATCGGTCCAGTAAGCTGGTGCGCGTCCTACGCTACGTTTGGCAATATTTCGCAACCAGATCCAAATGACAAATCACTGTATTATATTGAGCATTCTATTTCACCACAATGGGTAGTAACATCGCATGGGTGAAACCACTGCTGTTATAGAGTCTTCCCTCAGACTATGGAGCACCTTTCTGTGTGTCATTGAGCCAGTCCGAATGCACTCGAGAAGATTTGCTGGAGGCCACAGTAGACGCTGGGGTGCGCGTGGCCGAGTTCTGGGTCAATGAAATCTAACTGGTTTGGTCACCGACACGATAAGAATATGGGTAGTACGACGACGCGGGTCGCGCGTCTCAAATGTTAAAAGCAAGTAATTCCTTCCACCAAACACCTTGACATACAGAGCCCCAAGGACTTCTTAGTGCTTATATTTATATATAACTTATATTTTGTGTTTACAGTAATGTTTCGCTCGTGTTATGTTATGTGTAGTTTCCAGTAACATTAGGCTTGTGTCATTTTAAGTGTAATAAGCAGCCTATATACGTCCTACTGTAGGGCACAGGCCTTCTCTCAGAGAGAGAGAGTATGGGCTTAATCACCACGCGTGCCCACCGCGGATTGGTGATTTCAAGCGCTGAGTTATGTGAATAGCTCAGACACCCAGGTTTCCTCACGATGTTTTCCTTCACCGTTAGCGAGTGGTGTTGCTACTATAACTACTATAACATAACACAAAAGAAGTAATTCTGACGTGTTAGCGCCACAAAACGCGTGATCCACACTTTCGTACTACCTATACCGTAACAAATTTGAGCGGGCGACGAGCTGCGCCGACGGGAGAGGGCGTGGTGAGCTAGGACAATATAATAGTAATTTAATATAACCGCGAAAAGGTCTAAAGGTACGAAATTTAGAACGAAGATAGACCATGACCTTGATTAAGGGGCAAGGGCACTTCATATTCTAATCCAACGCGAACGTAGTCGCAGGCACATAGCTATCCCGGCGAACGTCGTACCGCCTCAGAATCAATAAATGTTCCGTTCATGAGATATATCATCAAAAAAGCCTTTTTATTCTATTCTTTCTACACAAAACGTATAAGAAAATTAATTTTCATACTTATATTTTTTCCAGCGTATTTCTTATGTTTTATTAGTCATTCTTCTATTTGAGGTGGAAACAAATCCAACCAAAGTTCATCAAACCGGCCAAGCGTGTGTCGGGCCCCGCGCAGTGTAGGGTTCCATAGAAAGAGGGGATTTTATCTGCTTTACAGAACTAACAACTTCATCGACGTAATTTTCAACGGATTTTGTACGAAGTTCTCCTTTTGTAAGTTGGTCGCATACTACTCGTTAATTTGTAGAGCCTACTTAGCCGTGATAGTTTTTCTTTTAAGTTCATTATAAGTGCTACTACCCTAAAATTTTTCATGTTTCTACAATCAACCGTTTAGCCAGGAGAGGGTGGACGCCCTACTCGGACAAAAATTTGCGCTTTAAAGCTTAATATTTCGCAAACGGAGCCCTAAATCGAAAATGGTCTTCCTATACTCACAACATTCGCTCCGTGTGGCGCCGGATTAAGACTAGCGTCATTCCAATTCCTTCCGTGGATGTCGTAGAATGCGACTAAGGAAATCAATTACCAGGAGACGGGCAGCAGCGTCTACCTGAGATTCCAACCGCATACTGCGATCGCCAACCCGATTGCCAAGCGTGGCGATTATGGCAAAATCTCTCATGGTTATGAAAACCACGAAGGAGGCCTATGTCCTGCAGTGGGCGTCAAATGGTTGATGATGATGATGATGATATTAGTTTCTATTATTATGTTACTTCCCCTTCCCTTTATTCTTTCTAGCAAGGCAATTTAAAAACAAATTTGTTTATTGTCTATCAAATCCGTTTTTCCTGAAAAGGCGATCATGACGCCATCTACCGGGTCCAAATGTATTTTTATGCTATCCAGGCGGGAAGCAATAAAATAAAATTCAATGTTGTCAATTGGTTCTCTAATCCGTTTTTTTCCTAAAAATGCGATCACGACATACCACCTACCTTGTCCAAATATATTTTCAACCCCTTTGAATTTACAAGAGGTAGCACCAAAATGGAGAAAGACGTAACGATGAAAGGAAAAAGATTAAATTCGGTATCTTGCCAACCGGCAATGGGTCCGTCGGCATTTGGCACAAGTAAATAGAACAAGCGTGTACAGGGATAAGTGCCTTAACCTCTATGTTGCTAAGGCATGGGAAAGAGTGGGCGGTGAAGAAGATAATATTGTTACAGAAAGACACGATGTAAAGGTGGCAACCCTTGAGGTTGCTGGGCCAGAGCAGTACGTTATAGGCGGAAGTTTGAAAATGGGTTATATTTTTAACATAGCTCGATATTCGTATTTTTTTTTAAATAAAAAATAAAAACCGACTTCAAAACACTAAACACTACAGCACTAGAAAGGTAGAAATAATTAAAAAGAATACCTTTAAATTAGATGTACGTATACATGTAGGTATTGTAGAAGTATAATTTGTAGTCGGTGCCCAAAATATATGTCCTGGTCATGAAACGGCACCGACTACAAATTATACTTCTACAATATCTACATGTATACATACTTCTATTTGAAAGGTATTCTTTCAAATTATTTACTTATACTACAAAATGTACGAAATGTTACAACAGTGTAAGTTTTGCGAAAGTTTAAGGAATGCTAATAAATCCTTTTTAGTGCTGTTGTGTTTTCAAGTCGGTTTTAATTTTTATTTAAAAACGTTTATTTTTCAGTTTTTGTGGGGGAGCGGAAGAAAAATAAACAAGTCCCCTAAAACCATAATTTACCCTACTTAATTCGATGCTTTAAAATTTTAAGTTCTCCATTTCCATCTCTTCATCAGAACATCACCAAATTACCTTGGGACTACTTTTACGCTATTTTATGAAACATATGGATATTACTAAAGGATGGCCCCCATTAGGCCTGATTTACTGCTGTCCATGAAGAGTTTCGTTCTCCATCTCTGAAAGACTTCATCAAAATGGGACCAATGGGACGTTATATTTACTCGAACAAAAAAAGAATTGTCGAAATCGGTTAAAGTTTGACGGACTTATATGCGAATATAGCCAAAAAAATAATAATAATAAAAAACAACGCCTGCATTTCAGTTCATATTTACCACAGGGTATCCGAAGCCGGCGATTAGGACCCAATTCTTATTTTTTGATGTGTGTAATTTTCCAAATGATTATCAGGACGTACTCTTCTTTACGAAAATTCTTAATTTTAAAAATTCTTAATTTTCCGAATTTTTCATATTAAGGTTAGGACGATTTTTTTTTAATAAAAAGTACAGTGAGCGATTTTGTGAATTGCTAAGTTTACCTTTCTCGACTTCTTTCTTTACCTAACCGCTCCTATGCGGAACTCTTTGCGATAGTTTCTATAATCAGTAAAAGTCTAAATTCATTATCAAAGACGCTAAAATTTGCAGTTCCATAGATGATCTTTTAAAGGGAAATATTACCCCTGAGGGGTGTTTAAAAAAATGTTGCCGTTTCAAGAAGATATTTTACATATGTATTTAGTTGCTGCGATATACCTATAATACATATACCTACTAGTGGACCCAACAGACGTTGTCCTGACTACAGCGCCATCCAGGGCCACCTAAATGCATATAAAAAAAAAATCATTCAAATAGCCGTTTAGGAGGAATTCAGTGACATACACACGTACAGCAGAATTATACATAATAAAGATATCGCTAAAGATTCGTGTTTCCATGTTACATGTTTAAATTTTGTTTCCTTTAATTTTTAATAATATCTAAAAGTGCATTTTGCTTGACTGTACTTATTTCGAGAAATGCGAATTCGTCCTAAAATATCATTCGTCCTAAATATGAAAAATTCGGAAAATTAAGAATTAGTAAAATTAGAATTTTCGTAAAGAAGAGTTCGTCCTGATAATCATTTGGAAAATTATACACATCGAAAAATAAGAATTAGGTCCTAATCGCCAGCTTCGGGTATCCTGCCCGCGGCCATCGTGCCAGCAACGATACCTAACTATCGGGAACGGTAGTTCAAACTCCTCCGAAACGGCTTCATCGATTTTTATGATTTTTTTTGTATTTCGTAGGCATTATATTCCTATGGCAAAACAACTTTTGCCGGGTCAGCTAGTATTTACATATAAAGGGTAAGGGGTTATATATTGGGTTTAAGGGTACCTTGCATTGCCGCGGAGCGCCGCCTGGTGCAGCGCGTTGAACCCATCGCTGTTGGTAAGCGTCATGTCGGCGCCGTGCTCAAGCAGCAGCGACACCATGTCGTCGCGCTTCTTAGAGATCGCGTCATGCAGCGGCGTGTCGCCCTCGCAGTCCTGGAACAAATCACAACATTTACTCCCTTGCCAGACTATTATAATAATAATAATAATACAAGGAGCCTATTTTGCGTAATGGAAGATATCTGTAGTATCTGAACGCAGCCGTTCCGGGCTTTGCCCTGGGGTTTGACTCTGTGGCCCGCTCTCTTCCCTCTGCGCGTTAGACTCTGTGGTGTCAAGTGTATTTGGTGTATTCAATAATAAACCCATATTAATTAATTATGAGTTTCCCTTAAAAATACTACATTGGCGACGAGATTGAAACCCCGCGGAGCACAGTAAAAAAATAAGTTACAGTGGAATTCGAAACTTAAAGTGATTAGAAGACAATACAGAAATAGCGTCTTGAGCAAAGGGCGACGCCATTTTTAAGCTAAAACGTGCTAGTATTTCCTATGTCATCACGTCAACTTAGGCGACGTCTAAAAGACGAGGACGAAGAAATCGAAACATCTTCCCTCTGCGCGTTAGACTCTGTGGTGTCAAGTGTATTTGGTGTATTCAATAATAAACCCATATTAATTAATTATGAGTTTCCCTTAAAAATACTACAATATCATTCGAAGATATTAATCCTGCCAACCCAGCTCCTCCAGGTAAGCCAGCAGCTTGTAAATATCGCTCCAGGCCTCCCGTAGTTTGAGTAGATTTCCGAGGAGAGCCGTCCGTTGTGCTGCCAACCCCGCGCATTGTAACAGCACAGCGGCTGTCTCTTCTGCATCAGTGCATGATCTGCACAAGGGACTGTCTGTGACACCTACTGTGAAAAGATATTTCTTGTAGTTACCATGTCATGTGAGAGCCCCCGTTATGAGACGGAGCTGCCCCTTGTTGAGGCGAAGGAGGCATTGGGACAGACGAGGGTTTCTGCCAGGCATTGCTGCCCTGGCTTGTCTACAATCCGTGCGTGCGATCCAGTCATGGTTGTGCAACCTGCTGGTACGTTTGCCTAACCATGTTTTAGTTGACAGAAGGGCAGGGGGGAGATCGGCTCGGGGCCCTCCACTGTAGTTTCAGACCCCCCTTGCGCGAGTTCATCCGCCGCATCGTTGCCCCTCGAACCATGAGTGGTTCCTCCTCAATGAATTGGTCTAGGATCCTTGTGTGCGGGATTCCACTGTCACTCCATAGCCTTAGCGTGCGCAGGCGTATCGCTGAGATAGCAGCCTCCTGCTGGATGTGTAAGTGGAGCGGCGGCAGGTCTAGCATGATTTCTAGAGCCGCACTGGGGGTAGTCCTCATGCAGTCCGTTATTGAAAGAAGAAAGAGGATATTTATTTAAATTGTCACAGAAACACAAAGTAAACAAAAGGTACACAAACAAAAAACACGAACGTCAACAAAACAGAGATAAAACAAAACAATCGTGAAGAGATCATGTGAGGCATATAGAGTCAAAGGCAGCCGGACAGGCCATTCGTTGGAGCCGTTGTAGTTCATTTACCGCCGTGACTTGTGTTGTTTTCGGCCACCACACCAGGTTAGCGTAGCTAATGATAGGTCTTACCTCTGCTGCATACAGCCTTAGGGTGATCTGAGGATCTAGCCTAAGATCATCTTCATAAGCAGCCTATATACGTCCCACTGTAGGGCACAGGCCTTCTCTCAGAGAGAGAGAGAGAGTATGGGCTTAATCACCACGCGTGCCCACCGCGGATTGGCGATTTCAAGCGCTGAGGTATGTGAATAGCTCAGACACCCAGGTTTCCTCACGATGTTTTCGTTAGCGAGTGGTATTGCTACTATAACTTCACAAACGTACATAACTATACATAAACGTACCCGCACTGGGAATCGAACCTGGGTCTCCCGCTTTCGAGTCCAATGTTCTACCCACTAGGCTACCACCGCATCACCTTGCCAGACTAATATTAGAGTCTTACCACGAGTTGGATATACTGTCAACAAACAACCGAGTCACCGTCACAATGCATAATGGGTCATAGCGGCTCCTTGAGCTATAATGCTGCGGATGAACTCCGTGGAAGAGGCTTGGAAACTACAGTGGAAGGATGGTTGTCAGTGGGGTTCGGCCCTACCATACAACCAGTGTAGAAAGTGGTTAAGGTCGTGAACAGCGCGCTCTGCGGGGGAGGCCTCAAAGAAGAGGAAACACCCGCCCACATGGCAATCATTGGGAAGCTGGGATCCCTTCAGGATTCCTACAGTGACATCAGAACAATGCTGGCTTTCTGAAAAGAGACACTTAACTCACTCACAGGTTTGCTACGTACAATGGCCGAACCATGAGGCTAATTGCTAAAATCTCAGGTCTAACTACATAACTAACCTCTTTCAAAAGCTCAATCACTCGCCCCGCACTCGTCAGAGGCCTCCCACAAGATACGCCACTTATTTTTGTAATTGGCCATCCATATCCAGCCGCTGCCAGGAATCAGCCTCAGGACGTCGGTCCAGCGGCCTTCCTAGGCTGCGTTTGCCAGTTCTTAGTCTCCACTAAAGAACCTTTGCTCGGTTTTATGGCATATGTGACCAGCCCACTACCACTTCAGCTTGCTAATCTTCTAGGCTATGTGAGTCACCTTAGTTCTTCGGCAAATTGTCATATTTCTGGTGTGATCCATCAAAGACACTCCAAGCACAGCCCGTTCGAGCATAGCACGCTGTGCGACTTTAATTCGGTGGACTAGTCCTATCGTCAGTGCCCACATTTCAGCTCTGTAGGTCTGGCGGGATGCTCTGGTTAAAGACCTTTAGGCTCTGAGGAATAGCCATGTAGAAAACCTGTCACCGTTATCAAAACGCAACCCAACACCGCAGGATTCTTCTTGCCAAGGCTCGTAAAATCCGAATCTGGTGGCAGCTGCGACGGCAACGTCAGTCTCTTGAATTATAAAGCGCCGCCCATCTCGCGTATTGCGACAATTTTCTAAAACATCAAACCGCCCCAATGAATAATTGAGGCGTCGGAGAAGGCGTTTAGGGCGTGGATTATGGCGACTTGCATATTTTATGAGGAGCGCTGAGTAGTTAAAGCGAGCAGCGAGCGGCAGCGGCGGCGGCGAAATCAGGAACGGTGTCGAGATCCGTAATGTAGGGCGAGCGGGAGCGGCACAAAAAGCGCGGCCACCGCGTCATTATCATAATCACCACCACCGACGCGCTGCCGCCGCCGCGTGCCGCTTCCCCGCCGCCCAAGCATTCGCGCTTTGTGAGCGTGCATTAACAGAGCCGAGCATTGTGCTCTGTCATTCCGCAATTAATTTGTAAAAGACCGTCTCGAGGAGTGATTTTCGCTCCCGAATGATAACAAGCTGTACCGCTGCTGTTAGAAGATTGAGTACGTGTACTCTACGGTAACAATACTGTTTTGTACTGCATTTTTATTCAGAAACGTCGACGTAAAGAAACTGTAAAGAAAGAAAAGTAAATTTGACTTGCACTAAACTATAAGCATTTCATATATCCCATGTCAGTTCAATCACACTGCAACATTAACAAGAATATGCATGTACGTAAACACATATGCGTCAGTGAAACGTCATCGCCGACACCCATTCAGAGAGCAGTAATTTAGCGCAAACTCAACCGCAAGCGCGTAGTAATTCCGCGCAGAATAGGGGCATTAAATATTAATCGCATCGGCATATAGGTAGTGATTACAGGCAGTAATTCACGAGCTCCGACGCGCCTACCGTTCATGCCGATTGTAAACAATACAATACCGCCGCTAATTCAGACTTGATTCAAAATCTGTTTAACTTAGCCTATGTTAAGCGCATTATATTTAAGCTATGTGCGCAGTATCAGGAAGTAATTAACGTGATGAATAATCGCTCTAATAAAGCTAATGATATGTTCAAACGACGGATTCGTAAATATGTCAAATGAAACAGATGCGAGCAACGTAACCAGCTCAGGCTGTAAAAAGCACGGGAATATTTTGACGATATAATATATTTCATTTCCCAAATGAAACGTATACGAGCAGACGAAGATAATCTGGGATATCCTACCTGTGATCGATGAAATACGGGGTGAAATAATAAATGTGATTTACACGATAATATCCGGCGGTGCATGTGAGCTGCACGGGCAGACGCGGGGATGAGGGCGGCGCGGTGCGGGGAAGGGTCTTCCTTCCGAATATTATACAGCGAGCGAGCCGAGCCGCTGCCGTCGTAACACGTTCACGCTGAAATTCTAATTTAAATCCACAACACGTGAAAACCTCAATCAAGTTTTTACGACCCACTAAAATATCCATATGGAATGAAGCCGCAAAACTATTTCCGCATGCCGCCGGGTGCTGGAATGACCAGTAACCAGACGGTAATATTTCTATACCTACTACTTATACTCTACGGACTGGTAAATATACTGGAATATGACATTTAACTAACTTTGAGGTAAGAAGCGCACCCAATATCGGACACGACAAAGTAATAAAACAAAGCGTGCTCGCAGGGCTGACAATGAACAAAGCAAAACAACAAGGTAATTACTCAAGATAAGAACAACGCGCGGGGCATGAACAAAAGTAACCCTCTTCGGGACGCGGACGCTACGGGCATTGATGCCGGGGCGATACTGCGCGCCAACGTACAAGGTAAAGCGGAGCGTTAAAAATTCGTTAACCTTGATTAAAATGCCAACGCGTAGCATTATTATGGATGAACAAAGGACGACAGGTTTATCACAAGAATTTATGCAAGCACTTAAAGTAAGTACTTCTCTTGAGAAAAACGAGAGCAAACTCCGCCGCTGCCCGCCCTGTAATTATGTGACCCTAATGTAAAGTTGAATTTTGCCAGTTAATTAATTGCAAATAAATTAGGCAATCAAGAACTGTTGTGTGTTGGAAATAACAATTTAAACTAAAGAATTGAAAAAAAAAGTTCCTAAAAGTAAATTACGCGACAAAAAATTATATACATGGTGTAACAAAACCGCTAAATTTGTACCTGATATGTTTTTCGCCATTTCAGTTTTCCCCACAGCAAAAGTTTGTCTTATTGACGAGTAGAACCCCTCATTTTCATATGGGTATTTTGTTATACACTGCAGAATAAATTGTATCTAACCAAATTTACATTTCGGACTAACATTCCAGCAACCGGTGTCGAAAATGTACCTATAATTTGTACTTAGCCAACATAATATGTATCGTTTGTTTATTGAAAACCGCCTAGCTCTGCGTGGTCGACTAATCAACCAGTCACTGTAATGCAAATCATGTGTATCCATAATATAGGGTGTCAACATGTGCTAGAGTGACCAGTTAGTCTTGTAACTGATGTGCATAGTATTAAGCTACCCAGTGTGCTAACTCAAAAGACCTTCCTGACAAGTGTCCTTTGTCAGACGCACAAACGTGGTTCGAAGCTATTAAAGCGCTCACCGTGACCAGCCATCAAGACAACAGTGTCTTGCCGCTCTCCACCTACCCCTGGGAACTGAATAAATTAAACTGAGGAGGAGGGCAGATGGGCTTGATCCCAAATAGTTTAGCGTACAATCCACGCAGCTACAAAATGTAATAAGGTAAGCGGGATATAATTACCGGTCTAAGTAGAGTGTGTAGAGTCAGAAAACGGCTTGTTTTCGACGCACAATATTTATTTTTAATCTTTTCTGAACACAATCTAAAAATATTTTTAGGGGTAGCAAAGAAAATGTTTTGCGGAAGGAAACCTGATTGTCATGTGTTAGTATTTTCAGCAGGTGGCGCGTCTATAAACACAGTCGACAGCAGATCTACTTTAAAATGTCAGTTGCAAAGTCTCCCAAAGTGTGACCGAAAGCAATCGATGTGCCGTCGACTATTCCATTAAAAAGTGAAACCTACGTCGGAGCTCAACCGCACAGGCCTCCATCATTGACGAGGCGGAAAGAAAACAACTAATTGTTAAAATCCAACCCATTAAGTCGAGTATTACGAATGGATTATTCACGGGCCATATAACGCGGCATCAGAGCGCTCCGCGCTGCGCCGCTGTCGCCCTCACACTTTGCGGTTTTTGCCTCGCGTAGCCACGCGCACGGTCGCGCGGTCTCAGACTCCCGCTTTCAATAAAAATCAGGCGTACCTATGCACTGAGAATTTTCTGGGAAGTCCGAAGCCAAGTTCTTTACCCATGCTGTATCTGAAAAAGGCAAAACTTAGTCCATCCAAATCAAGAGCGAAACTCGGTCCTGCCTAATATTTATGAGACTACTCTACGTTCAGTTCCGCGTTCCAATGTGGCCGTGTAGAGGTTTCTAATGCTGACTTACTGCCCACCATTTACATCTAACTCTCGTTACAATACGATACATTACGTTCAACCAAGAGGAATACCCCGCTGAATGTCGCCTCTATTTTATGGGCTTCGACATTTATTTGGAGGTTTCGTTACGTAAACATGACACAATGTTCTATAAAATATTTTTTTCTTCACGACTACATACATTAGTGTGAGTATATGTGATGTCGTTTGTGCAAATCCGTTGTTTTGCTATACGCATCAGTGAAAAGTCGAACGCTGAGCTGTTCACACTTATTTATAAAATGCTTTGCTAACGCCATAATTTTGGCGATGGAAATTGAAAACAAGAGGTAAATCGAATTGTACGTCCGTCGGCAGTTGCCACCACGCCGTGGAAATTTGCCAACGCAGGACGTCCGGCGCGCTTTTAAATTTATGGAAATTCGACACAAGATAAAAGTGTTTGTTGAATGTAAAATTTAATGCGTAATATTTAACAAAATCAAATTTGCCGAGTCGTTCCGGCATTCATTATGAATTGGCTGGTGTAGAGGCTTGTGCGGAATCTGCAGCGGCGGCGCGCCACCCTCATCAGGGGCCTTGATTGATTGTGCGGAAGTAATCCCTTCACTATATGTGTGCGTACATTTGTCGGCGACGTTCGATCGTTTCTACCGGTCTTAATCAAAGATGTCGTCGACTATTTGTCTAAGGTAATCAATAAAGAGGTTTGCAAGCAGTGGGCACTGAATCGCAGAGTCCATTAGAAGATTTAATAACGCGAACACGCATTTCTTTGTTATTCAGAGGCGGGCGGGGAGCGGCGGGCGTGGCGCGGCGCGTGCTTCGATATCGGAAAACGTTTAATGTACTCTGTGAGATTTAGCGCTGAACAGTGCACCCCGCAGCGGACTCGGCACGCCCTGCACTCACTGAGCACTCTTCGCATTCCAAAGTAAGCTCACAGTTTATTCCGCTCGGTACAGCATAAGCACCACAGCTTTGGAGACAAATATTTGGCTTCTCAAGTTACAAACGCAGTCACTGCTACCTACATATTTGGATTATCGCTGTAGTTGGGTTCGCCCGATATTACCATTCTTACCTTAACGTAAACATTATAATTTTTACTTTCTATAATGATTTTTTTATTGTGTATTTATTAAAATTTCAATGTTGATATTTTTAATTGCCTTTTTTACTGAATATGGTGAATTTGAGTTATTTTTACTGATGCAGGCAAACATACTTATAGGAGCGACTGAAAGTGGAACACATAAACAACTAACTTGCTTTTCACACAGTGGACCCCGCAAATAGCGGTCCAACTTGCAAATGTTTGTTACTTGACAACTGTCTGTGTTCTCCACCTTGGCCTGAAATTTATAGCGCAACTTTGCCGTGCACCATGCAGAATCCCTAATGTGTATAACCAAGGGTACACCGATTGCGGAATAGCCGCTGTAATAGAGTTCTAATAAAGATCTAGTACATATGACTGTATTACCATATCGTACAAAATCACCTAAAGCCTAGGTTTACACACATTATCGTAACCATTTTCTTGAAAATATCGTCAATGTAGTGACTTTTATAATAGTTTTATAAAAGTAAAGATTATACGTTTAATGGTGTTGCACAAAATAAACACATGAACCATAATATAAACGGTTAATTAACCAGTTTACCTTAATGCCGAAGTAATTGAATTAATCACACTGGTGGTTTAGACGTTGCAGCGTGAAAAGGAAGCGTGTTTCACGTTAACTACAAACACAATTTTTGTACAAAAAAAAAAAACGGCCAAGTGCGAGTCGGACACGCGCACGAAGGGTTCCATACCACTATCTATACAATTGAATATTTCAAACCTGTTGCCGTTATTTATATCGAGCAAAAAACGGCAAAAAAATCACGTGTGTTGTGTGGGAGCCCCACTTATATATTTATTTTATTCTGCTTTTAGTATTTGTTATAGCGGCAACAGAAATACATCATTAGTGAAAATTTCAACTGTCTACCTATCACGTTTCATGAGATACAGCCTGGTGATAGACAGACAGACAGACGGACAGTGGATTTTTAGTAATAGTCTTACCCTTTGGGTACGGAACCCTAAAAAAGTACGAAAAATATTTTAAAATAGTCATAGTTATTTGCCTCAAGAGATACTAATTAAGGAAAAAAGATACAAAACTTTTCTAAAAATGTTGACAACCAAGTGTCAACACTGAATTTTTTTAATAAACTTTTTACCTCCGATGCCGAATTTATTAAAATCATATCACTGGTAGTTTCAACGTTTCAGCGTGAAATGAAAGCGTGTTAGAGGTTAACTACACAGGCAATTAATTTTCCTAGACAACGGTACAGAACATCTTTTAAAAGTTGCAGGTTATGCTTATTTTTCTCGAGTGATATTTATAAAAGAAAAAAGTTACTCAACTTTCACAAAAACGTTGACCACCAAAGTGTAATCACAAGAAAAAAATTGTAGCAACTCTACTAATCTTGCCGTCCTACACCTGTCATAAAAATGTGCCGCAGTTGTAGAGGTGTAAAATATTCGGGTCCGCAATTTCAATAACAGTTTGCGAACTTTCAGCTCTCACATAGAGAATGTTCGCGAAGGAAAGTATTTATTACCTGAATATTGTTCGGATGGGAATGTGCCGAGATTTCGACGCGGTGGGGACTTTGCGTCCTATCTCAAGCTTATTCCATACCAATACATTTAATTTGTTCTGAACTAAGTAAGGCTTTTTTTCTTGCCAGTTTATTTTTTGGTCTGTATGGCAGTCCTAGACTGTTATACAATTCTTCCTGCCCTGGTAGCATTACCCCCTATTCTGCGTGCGGTACATAGACAAAAACCGGCCAAGTGCGTGTCGGGCCACGCGCAGTGTAGGGTTCCATAGAAAGAGGGGTTTTTTATCTACTTTACAGAACTAACAACTTCATCAAAGTCATTTTCAATGGTTTTTGTACGAAGTTTTCCTTTCATAAGTTGGTCGCCTATTACTCGTTAACTTGTAAAGCCTACTTAGTCGTGATAGTTTTTCTTTTAAGTTCATTGTACGTGGTCCCGACTTAACGGTGTTCAACCGTTTAGCCGGAAGAGGAGGGAGGGGGGACGCCCTACTCTGGCAAAAAATTGCGCTTAATGTTTCACAAACCCTAAATCGAAAAATAGTCTTCCTACACCCACAATATTTTAAAATTTTAAACGACCAATCCAACGATACCGACACTATGGTGCAGGCGAAAAAAAAAATTGCATCCCTAATTTAGGTGTAGAAAACCCGTTTCGTTTGCGTAATAAATATGTATATCTTTGCCAAATTTCAGCTCTCTAGTACTTATCGTCTCTATGCTAAGCCGCAGACAGACAGACGGACAGACAGACAGAACGACAGACAGACAGACGGACGGAAATGGCGAAACTATAAGGCTTCCTTGTTGGCTACGGAACTCTAAAAATTGCCCCATCCTGCGCTTACGTAGCGGATAACAGAGGGATTTCGCGAATCTATCCTCGGGTTAAGATCTCATGCTACAGGGGATAATAACATTTTTGTTGTGCAAAAAAGGGGGTTTTGCGCTTGATGGGAACGGCCTATGTTTTGGTAGCACTATCGACAGCTGCTCATAATGTGGCACAAACCGAACCCGGGGTCAAAAAGTCTCTATGTCGCAACTAAGGCAGAATATTTTCGCTTACCTTTTATTGTGAGCACTTTTGCGTCGAAGCATTACCTCCGGTAAGTATTAGATACTGGAGACGGGAACTGATATTTATTGCATCGATCCCAGGGAGAATCTGACATGAGAAGCTTTGATGCTACACATTTCAAATGGACAATTTTTTATTGAAGAATAGGTATTGAATTCCACCCAAATATTAATGTAAAAAAACCGGACAAGTGCGAGTCGGACTCGCCCACCGAGGGTTTCCTAAGAATTTGCAGGTACTTACATATTATAAATAGATCAGGAATCGAGTCTCGCAGTTTTTTCCGAGCTTTTCCCGAACTTCAGACTATTTTTTATGATTTAATTACAAATGTATCGTACGAATCGCTCGTAGCCCCGGCTGCCTGAGTGATCTTAAACGATCACGAAGGTTAAGCAACACAGGGCGCGTTCAGTGCATGGATGGGTCGCCGTCTATGCCTAACGCTAGTGGCATTTTTCCGAGCGGTTCCGTGCTTCGCAAGGCACGTTAAGCTGTTGGTGCCGGCTGCCGTCGATAGATGGCAGTCGTTAAGCCAAGTCAGAGGCCTTAGGGCGGCTTGACAACTTCTGACAGTAGACGAGCCACTAGTCTACAAGCCTCCACCAATCCGGACTTGGCCCCCGTGGTGGAGTATGGCCTATACCTTCCTCAGGGAAGAGACCCGTGCCCCTCGGTGGGGACATAATGGGTTGATGATGAATTACAAATGTATAGTTTCAGATTTTTCCCTTTACTAGTGGATTTTTCCCTGACTTATGCCGACCTATTAGCGCCCTTGCGTCAACGTTAAACCCTTCTTCTTGTGTTAAAATTCGATCTTTGTCTAACGTTGTATAGATAATGGTACGGAACCATTCGTGCGCGAGTCCGATTCGCACTTGGCCGGTTTTTTTTTAGACAAGTACTTGTCTCTTTTTTATTAGGGTTTCGTAATCAAAGGGTAAGGGGATCCTATTACTAAGACTCCGCTGTCCGTCTGTCTGTCCGTCCGTCTATCCGTCTGTCACCAGGCTGTATCTCATGAACCGTGATAATTAGACAATTGAAATTTTTACAGATGATGTATTTCTGTTGCCGCTATAACAACAAACACTAAAAACAGAATAAAATAAATATTTAAGAATATTTAAGGGGGGTCCCATACAGCAAACGTGATTTTTTGCCGCTTTTTGCTCCATATTAATAACGGCAGCAGGTAGACGCTTGAAATATTCAAATGATGTATAGATAATGGTATGAAATTTAAATTTAAATTGAAAAATGTTTATTCAGATACCACAACACACATAAAATCTTACAAATAATAAAATGCGAAACCAGTAAAAAAGATTAAAGTAGAAAGTAACAAGTAGTAAAAAGTTAAAGTAGTAAGTATGAAGCTTTCGTGCGCGAATCCAAATCGCACTTAGCCGGTTTCTTAAATTTACGGTTTGGTGAGTTTTCACAGCTTTTTTTAAGATTGTTGGTTTAACAAAGAACATAATAGCATAAAAAAGAGAAATATAACAAACGTTTCTTTCAAAATAATAATTAATGGACGATATGTACTGAAAATGAACATGGACAAAACGAAGGTCATGTCGAACGCTCGTGTTGTGCCCACCCCAATAACATTGGGGAACACGACTCTCGAAGTTGTAGACGAATACGTCTACTTAGGACAAACAGTCCAACTAGGCCGGTCCAACTTCGTGAAAGAGGTCAATCGCCGAATCCAACTCGGCTGGGCAGCTTTCGGGAAACTTAGAAAAGTCTTTTCGTCTAATATACCTCAATCGCTCAAGACAAAATTATACAACCAGTGTGTGTTACCAGTGATGACTTATGGCACTGAAACGTGGTCTCTCACTATGGGCCTCATAAGAAGGCTCAAGGTCACGCAACGAGCTATGGAAAGGGCTATGCTCGGAATTTCTCTACGAGATCGAATCAGAAATGATGAGATCCGTAGACGAACGAAAGTCGTCGACATAGCCCAGCGGATTAGTAAGTTGAAGTGGCAGTGGGCGGGGCACATAGCACGCAGAATTGATGGCCGATGGGGCCGAAAAGTTCTCGAATGGAGACCACATATCGGCAAGCGCAGCGTGGGACGACCAGCCACAAGATGGACAGATGACGTCATTCAAGTGGCAGGAAGACGCTGGATGCAGGCCGCTTCCAACCGGTCTTTTTGGAAATCCATGGAGGAGGCCTATGTCCAGCAGTGGACTTCTTGTGGCTGAATGATGATGATGATGTACTGAAAAGACAGGGTAAAATAAAATTAAATACGAGACGCCACCTCTCCACATTAATAAAATATAACCTCGCGATTAAACTATCCGTACGCTTAATCGATAATAACATAAATATGCCACTTAGCTTCGGTCAATAATCATGAGCGCCCCAGAGAGATAGGCTGAAAGCATCGAGACTCCGTCAGCCTCAATGCCCGCGACTAGCGAGAGAGTGAGCACTGCAATCTTTCTGTACACTTCATTGTGCATATCGATGCATTATACGTTGCTTCTCTAGGGATACTTTTGACATACGTGCCTAGTTTCACTCGCGAATAACGCATCAAAATTATATCGCGTAGAATAAAATTATTTGTATATATAATACGAATAAAATATTATTATTGAAAATGTTTATGAAAACCATGAGGGAGGCCTATGTCCTGCAGTGGGCGTCAAAGGGCTGATGATGATGATTGAAAATATTAGAAAGCAAGGGACAACGTAGCACGCAGTCAGCAACTCTCCTTCCTGTGAATAAATGAAATTGGAAGCATACTAGACCTTCAGCAGAAGATCTAGAAGCACGTCTACGATATTATGATAGGCTCCCTTCCAACGCTTCACCTATCCCCAAGAACTCACAAAAAGGCCGGTCCAACCGAATCCATCGGGACACAACCTTTCCCCATTCACAAATAATGTCATGCGTCTTCCATCAGGAGTTCTAAAACGCAAAATTGCGCTACCCAGTTTTCGCAAGTATGTTTCCCACTGACCTCCGGGCTATGGAACAGGCTCTCTTCCTACACACGTCATTTTAGACGGGGATTCCAGCTAGCTGTAGAGGACCAATACACCCATCCAGCCGAGCCGTACAGCGGTGAAGATCATAAAGCTAACTATAACTCAAAAGATGCCAACACACTAAATGTTCATACAACTTCGAAAACACGCTAACTAAATATAAAAACAGAAACAACTTAACTGCCTTGTTGGTCTAGCCGTAAAGGCGCTTAGCTACAAAAACAGAGGTCGTGGGTTCGATTCCCACTGGGGGCTACTGTACATTTGTACAAATGGCCTCAGTCTGGGTGTATTTTCATGTTTGTGACGTCCTTTCCTGATTGCCACAGCACAGGTTATCCTAGTTTGGGACCAAGTCAAGTGATTGCATTGTGTGGAAGTTATTATTATTAAGCTGTGAAGAAATTGTTCCCGAGGAAATAGATTTAGATGATGATGATAAGCCTGTGATGTTGAAAATAATCCTGGGGTGATGTTGATGATCCCGTGATGTCGAAGATAATCCTGGGGTGATGATGATGATTCTGTGATGCCGTAGATATGTGCTCCTTCCGTCCGCAGCGGTGAAAAAAGGAAAACATAAAAAGTCGACGCCGTCACACCTTCAAAGAGAAGCCTCGTTCTGATGAGATATGTTAGTTAAATACTCCTTTTGATGATGAAAATCTGTCCTAATCCTACTTTAAGTGTTGGAAACCTATGATGATACCTAGGTGAGGTGGAGACATTGGTACAACGCAGAACCCACGATGGGAAACATCGGCGCTCCTTCTGCTCTCGCTAGTTAGCGGGAAATGTATAAATAGAGTGCGGGAATAAGATTAATATTAATGGATTAAAATATACACGTACACAAAATAGAATACATATATAACAATAATTAAATATCACACGCGACGCGGAAATTTGGAAAAATCGTTAGTTTAGTTTAGGAGATGCCCCTCGTGGGAAATCTCGGGTTTTCCGCCTATGGTTCAAGTGCCGTTTACCAAAGTCGCGATTTGTCAAAACGTTTTCGCCAAAGATGCTTCTGGACAAAGGCGAGCTTCGCTAAAGACGCGATTCGCCAAAAACAAGACTCGCCAATATACGCTTTTTGCCAAATGCTCGTTTGGTCTAAAGTGTGAATTAGCCAAAGTTGCGATACGTTAAATAATGCTTTCGCTGCTGAATGGTATCCTATTTTAGTGATTTTTAACGACCACCTCGAGTGTCTTCGCCTTGGGAGTCGGCAGAATGAAGCTCCCTGGAGGCCTTTCAAAGGGGTAGGTAGAAATTAAGCTCAATTATGGCTCATCGTGTAGGTCTTAACATGAAATAGTTTTTTTTATTAAAATAGCATTCCAATGAGACAACGAATTTATTTTTATCAATTTTATTAAATGAAAATCTTTTTATTACTACATTACTTACGTGGTTTATAATAATATGTCCGCAAGTGCCTTTAAAACAGGAGCTAAAAGAAAAAGTGTGTTATGGGTACTAGACAATGATATATTTAATACATATATACATACAAATACTTAAACTCATAGAAAACATCTAAGACCCGAGAACAATTATCATCTCACAAATATTTTTGGCCTGGCCGGTGATCGGACCCAACACCTCAAGCTTCACAGGTAGGGTCACTACCCACTCGGCTACCCGGCCGTCCAACATACAAAATACAAATAAATAAATGAAACGTGTTAACCTTAGGTCATACCATAACATACGTGGCGTGTTGGAGGAGTAATGTTTTTATTAACAGTCTATCTATGTATGTATTTTGTTCCTTTGTGGCACTCTAAAGGCCAAACAGGTACTTAGACTGATTATGATGAGTATTACATCAATCGATTCGTTTTCGTTGTCCGAATATCAGTAAAGATATGACAATATTAAGAAAATAAGTATGCTATTGTAAATAACAAAAAAAATTAAGTCAAGGGCTCCTATCCCCGACTACTTGGCTTTTGCCGGAATCACCGTGCAAAGGCACCTTTGACAAAAAGGATATTTAGACGAATCGCACTTTTACAAACGTAATTTGACCAAAGGCACCTTTGACAAAAAGGATACTTGACGAATCGCACCCGTGGTCATAGGCGGAAAACCCGCCTCGAGCCATCTCCTGGATTTACCAGCTCTCCTCAGTCCAAAGCTAGGCTCCACCCCCAAAAATAGTTTAAAGAAATATTTAAATTTATAACCTGAAGTGAATGAAACCAAAAATTGGCCCAAAAAGGCCAAAACCTTGAAAACCCATTTAGATAACTAAATTTTTTTGACATTTACCGGAGTGTTCCCTCCAGTACTACAGATAGTAAACCGATGTATACAAAACCTGAAAACTCTAGATTCATAGTTATGATAAATAATCGTGACAGTAGATAATGTTAATTATATAATTAAACGTCTTATCGTTATTGAAATATTGCATTCATAATCACTACATTATTGTGTCTTGTTAACTAAACCAAATCTTCACCTTAACTATCTAATACACAGCAACAATAGCTATTCTGGTAAGTACGCAAAACAAGGTATATGTATTATATGCACACGAAACATTTAACAAGACATTACATAAGAAATAGGTATGTACAAAGGCGAGCTTATCTCTGTAGTTTCCATATTAAATTATTCATTAATCGCATGGGTAAAATAGGATAAAACCTATTCCATTCGAATGATCCGTCAACATGGGGCGATACGACTCAAATTTCGTTGAGTTTTTTGCTAGAGACTCTTGCAGAGCCCATAATCAATATTATTTGTTATTTTCTAGAAGCTTGAATAAACGTACGCAGGGTTATATGGAAGAAGTTTGAAGAAGACATATAAAAGACGTAAAACAGAAAGAAAAAATAAAATAAAAAATAAAAAACACGGCAGAACAACAATTAGGGAACACGAGCTACGTCTATGCGGCAGTAAAACGGCCTCAGGCTCAGTAATTGCTGCAGGTCTGCTACCCACAGCACTGATTTTCAGCAACGGCCTGGTCTAGTGACTCACGGAACATCGCATCGACGCAGATGTGTATGAATAAATAAAATACAATACAATACAATACAGTACAGTACAGTACAGTACAGTACAATACAATACAACACATGTAAAGCAATACAACACAGTACAATACAATATATAGAGCTAGCTCAAGTAATACAAGAAAACATATAAACATAGAAGGAGTAGCATCTTATGGTGGAAAAGAAAGAAAGGTTTAGGTTTCTTGGATACATAACAAATAACCTTTTCACCTCACTAGCTCGTAAAAGCTCTGTTTATCATTCGAAATCTGCGTGGAAAATCGCACTTTATCCGCTAGCGTGGAAAGTGTTTTTAAAATTCGAATATTTTTATTCAATAAAGGTTTCGTACAATAAATTACATATATACAGAACCTCATTGGTTTCGTAATAGTTTATATTCTCTGCAGCCAGTCCATTGATGATTGAAATGCAAATACTTATTTCATGTCATGCGCCAGCCTCATTAAAAGAATCGCACTGGCCGGCAAGAAAAATTGATTTAAAAAAAAAACTTTAAAATTTTCTTCTCTTTATTGAATTCACTTTACTTCCATTATTTTGGTTTGTTTTTTGATAAAATCGAAAGAAATCATAAAATATGAGCGAAGCTAGCAGCGACGAAGATATAAATTAACAGTAATTTAATATTTATTAAAACTGTTTTTCTTGCACCTAACATTTTCCTCGCTTTAGTGAGGTGAAAAGTTGTGTGTTGCGCTCGGCAGCAAAGTTATTTAGCGTCTCGTACCTTTGAAACCCTCGCTACGCTCAGGATTCTATATTTGAACCACTCGCTTCGCTCGTGGCTCAATCCTAGAATCCTTCGCTTGCTCAGGTTTCAATACAAGGTACTCGCGCCAAAAATTAACTTTGCAGACTTGCATAACAAATAACTATTAAGTTTTACCTTGAAGGCATATCTGCTTATAAGAGCTCTGAAAGGGGGGGGGGAATGTTGTTCCAGCATTTAGACGCCGCGAATCTGAAGCTTCCTCGGAAGGCTGCAGTTCGATGCGTCGGAATTATTGTTCTCGACTTGCACAAGTACTTGTTACGAGACCACTCAATCTTGTCGAACAAGTATTCAGGTGTATTCAGGTGTCTCGGATTTGACGACCCCGAACAACAAGGCGGCAAGGTGAAGCCTCCGTCGTGCTGCCATCTTCAACAGATTCGCGTCGTTCAAATAAGGCGTGAAATGGGATCGAGGGGGGAATCTTGAAACAGAATCGAGCACACGCATTCTGCACACGCTGTATCAACCTTTCAGACCTGCTTAGCAAACAAGAAACAAAGATAGACAACGTCGCAGTAGTTTAGTTTGGACAGCACAAGCGACTCACACAATTTGAATCGCATGTCTACACTGAGGTAGTCCCGTATCCTGTACAGTACTTTAAGCCGATAAGAGCAATTTCCCACAACCTCCACCACGTGACCCTCGAATAGGAGCTGACCATCCATCAATAAGCACAAGTTCCTGGCCTCAGACACCAGCTCAATCGGTTCACCACGGACACGGATAGGCCCAGTATGGGTTAGCCGGTCCCTGGTTTTGTCGATTTGACCAAGTATCAGGTACTTGGAGTTATGGGGATTAAGAGGCAGGCAATTTTTCTCGGACCAGCTTGCCACTCTCTCTAAATACTCATTGAAATTGCTTACTGCTGTCGCCACTTATTCAGGAGAACATGATATATATAACTGAAGGTCATCAGCGTACAAATGGTATTGGCAGTTTTTGATTGATGAGACTATATCAGCACTGTACAGGATGTAAATCAAAGGCCCCAGGATCGAGCTCTGTGGAACTCCTCTAGCAAGAAGACAGGGAGCCGAAGAGAGGGTGCATCCATTAGCCTTACGCAGAATAACGACCTGCGCACGATCAGACAGGTAGATGTCAAACCACTCGACCGCGGCCCTAAATTAGGCTCGACTAATCTCGCCCCTACTACCTTGGCTTAAGGTGTTGGTTCGGCTGAAGTGTCATTTTTTCGAATCTTGAGTTGACATTTGTGATACGGTTGGCTCGACATATGAGATTCTAGAGTTTATCAGTGAAGTTTAAAGATTCACTCTTCTATATTCTTCGAATTTTCAGCCCCACTCAATATAGGCGGTGCGTCACTTCCTAGGACTGAAATCAACCCCATTCTAAAGTTGAATAGTTCTTTAAGATTGTAACAGGTGGCGTTACTTATATCGATTTTAGAATTATCTTCTTGAAAACTGTACGAATAAAAAGGTTGACCATTTTAGCCATTACAGGTACGGTGCTGACGCTTTTTGTGTAAAATAGATTCTCGGAATCAACACTCATTACACTTTAAAAAAAACCTTTTTTGGTACAGTAAAATTATGAACGATTTTTAAATCCTACAGAATTTACACAAAGAGCTTGAATGAGTGGGCAATAAATATAGCAGCGAGAGATGAAGAAAGAAACCATAAAATTTCAGGTGACGCCGGGGCTCCCTTCATAAATTTATCGACAGGCCGTGGTAACAGGCTATAACGAAAATATTTATGAAGTAGAGAGGCGACGGCGATTTCCATTAGCTAATTATTGGCCGAGCAAGGGCCCGCAGTCAGCGACCCTCACTTCGGGGCCACCTTAACTTATCTAAATTAATCTCGTTTACTCTCGTGCGAATTGAAAGCCAAGACCCGAGCCCGCTGAAACCCTATAATAGTAACGATAGGTGTTTCGTTTCATATTATAAAATTCTGATAATATTAGATTTCTTTGAAAGAAACGCGCTATAATAGGTGGCCTTTCGCTATATACATCTACGGCAGATCTGAAATAACTGATCCATTCAAACTGAGTTTATAGTATGCAGTTATACGTGTTAGCACTCGAAGGCAGCGCACGTAAGGGAGTGGCGGAGATTAGGGTTAAGGTTCCAGCGATAATGGCTTTGTCAGCCTGAAAGCAATGCTATATCTGACCTGACGCAAATGCTTTCCCCAGTTGATTTATCGTTATTAGCGACGATAAAGTATATAAAATTCATCCGCACGCCGTATTTAACATTTAATCCACGGACGATAAATTCTTTAAATACAATAGGGTTTTAAGCCAACGGAACATAACCCTTTAAAGCTGGACGTGGGCTCCGCTAACTGATGCAATGAACAAGGCGGCGCGACAACCGACCAGCATGCGAGTAGCGTTTAACAGAGCCATCTCTAACCGAATTGGCACGTTTAATTGAACGCCTGTTTCAGCCATTAACGTAGCGTGGCTGGACAACAGTTATTGGCATTGCCAGCAGGACGTTGCTGCTGGAAGCCTTAGTGTACTGAACCGATCGACTATAAGGGATTATATAAGGCTTTTGAAGGCACATGTTTCGATAGAAATTAATTTTACTTTCCAGCAACTTATTTGGTAACATAGTAGAGCTACAGCGCAATCCGAAAATTCGCAAAACTTCATGTGCACTCAAAAGTTTAAAACGCATCTAATATAACCAGTTTGCGCGACAAAAAATGTTGCAGTCTTCTCCTCTAGGCGGATCTGAGCGTGAAATGTAGGCAACGACATTTTTTGAGGTTATTAGTATAAGGTATTTTACAATTCATAAGATTTTTACATTAGAACATGAACACAGGCAAAAATACCGTTGTCTTATGAGCGACAGCTATCGTTGACCGCTACGGCTGACTGACACGCCTACGCCGCGTAGCATATCACGCGTCTACGAGCTACGCCGTAGCACATGCTACTTGTTATTCCATCGTAGTATTATTTCGTTAGAATTTAGATGAATACTTTGTATGTATTTTGCTTAGGCACACAAATTATTTATTTTATTACAGCTTTCATATGCTCGTAAAAAATGGTGTAAGGAGGCATGAACAAACCAATTACGTTTTATTAAATATTTTGCTTTCCCGGTTCTTTTCCCGTGAAATGAAACGATATGTGAGAAAATGATATCTCGGAAGAAACATTTTAGGAAATATCACTCTGTATGTGATAAGGCCAATAAATCCCTTAATGGTGTCGTAAAATTTCGGAGGTATTATCTTGGGAAAACCCGGCTATTTTACATTCACCTGCGAGGTTTCCCTCCACGTCCAATTTATGTTAGTGGGCACAAAACGAACGCTGACAAATGTGAAAATAAAACGAACATACGTTTTATCTCCACGCTCACGGAGTCGGCTTTCGTGCTCGCGGCGCGGGGCCAAGGGGGAGGGCGTAGGACACGCGCGGTGGTGGGCGCGGGAGCGGCCCCGGTACGCGCGTACACCCTGTCAGTGGGCATGTTTTATAAGAATTCACGACTTTGATGAAGATTCACAAAGGCTACGTTATACCCGCTCTACAAAAATTAAGCAGTGTCCCACAGTGAAAATTCTTTCCGTTTCAAAACAGTTTGATGAAAAACAAAATCGCCTCTAATTCGGCTCGCGATTCTGTTTGATTAAAAATATAGTTATATCAAATAATTCTCATTTGTGACATAAAATTTGAAGTTAATTAATTTTCGAGATGTTTTTTTTTGTTCGTGAACGTGAAAAAATAAATAATAAAAATAAACAAATAAACATTTTCTATTTCTATTTTGCCGAATGAATGGATTTGATTTCGTAATAAGAAGTTTCGGGTTAGTTTCGAAAGTATGACCCCCAGTTTCTCGTAAACTAACAAGCTGTTAATCTACTGTTAACAGCTGTCAAATGACCAAAATGCATACAAAAAAAAATCACTGACAGCTGTTAACAGTAGATTAACAGCTTGTTAGTGTACGAAAAACCGGGGGTAATTCTTCTTATGGCAGTCATTAGGACAAAGTTTTCTTTCAGTCCTTCAACAAACACGTTTTAAAGCGAACAAAAAAAACTTTTAATGCAACACTAGCTCCGCAAGGAGGAATGGGTTGAACAATTAAGTACTAATATCCAAGTTATCACCTAGTAAAGTGTGAAAATGTGAAGCAGACAAAGGGATCGTTAAGTCGACTCACAATGAAAAGTGATGACGGGGGCGCCTGGCGCGGTCATTACTTAAACACGTACGCTTACATACTCTGCCCCATTCATTTTCTTTTACAAGCGGTGCGACGCATATCAGACAGCCACTACTATGTCACTTAAAGGATGCCAGAATTAATCACGGCGCGGCGATTATTAGAATCAATTATCGGTAAACATTATTTCATCAAGTACATACGCGCACGAAAGCATAATTTTGAAAGCATGGTAATAAATTTAGTCTTATTTAATTTGAGGTATATTCTCAGTGAACCTGAAGCTACAGGGTACAGCACACATTTATAATGGAAACGTTTTAAGAGCCTGGCCTCTCCGACCACTCACACAGCTCTGCTGTACTGCGACGGTATCTGCTACGAAACTTAATGGAACTTTTCCCAGGTATTCGCATGTAAAAGGAATTTTAAAAGATCCCTCCGCATGGCCAGGCAACTTTACAAACAACGTTTCAAACTACGAAACGGACGTGTATTGATACTTTTGGGTTGCTCTACTTATCTGCAGGTATCTGTTTTATGTTAGTTCGACGAGCGATACATGGTTCAGTGCACGCCCACTTCGACGCAACATCCGATGTGTTTTATGTGTTGGTTTAACAGTTTGGCAAAGTGTGGGCCGCAGGGCTGTTCAAATGCACACACAACTGTACATGCAAAGCTCTTAATTTACACGAGGGAGGAGAGATAACGAGGAACGACACGAGGCACTTAATACAGGTGTGTGGGGAAGTAACCCTAGACACGAGCGCCCGCTGCAGCCCGCTAGACGACCGCCGCCTCCGTCTCCAGACCTCTTGTGCAAAACACCGCACATCGTGAAATTACGACCAGTCTTTTCCCTGACGATGTTGTTGTAAGAACATAGAGGGTTCTCGTCGACAAAATGTTCAACAATATAAACTTTTTCGAGCGCGCGAAAAGTACGGTTTAAACGGCAACCTGCCTCAAAATTGTTTGGGATTTTTTATCTGTATTAATTTAGTGTAATAATACCGAGGTGTGCTCTGGCGCCGAGTGAGCTATTTCCCATAGTCCCCGAGTAATTACACGGCGCTGCTCACAAAGGGCGCGGCGGGTGTGCGGCGCGGAAGCGGGGCGGCGGGACGGCGCGGTAAGCGCGGGCGGGCGGCGTAACTAGCGCGCACTCACTCGGTAATGCGTTGCCGATGTTCCGAGCTTCAAGATTTTACGAGCGGAGCCCCTAGACCTCTTCAACAAAGTACCGCCAGGTACGTTTACATCTGCCTGCTTATACCTCTATTTACACTTGCTCGATTTCAGTCTCGAAATTTACGTAAAGTTGTGGAGATATTAAAAGTGCCGGTGCAAATTCTCAAAACAATACCTTTGGCTAGTGAGTAAATAACTCTACATATTTAAGCTGCAGCGGCTCTACTAGGTTTTAGTGGCAAAATAAAGTTTGAATTTTACGACATAATGAGAAAGAGTCGAGAGCCTGATGGTACACATGAATGGGTTGCGAGCAGAGCGACTCATACGTCCGCCTAATGGAGTCGTAACGGAGCGCGACGATGGGCGATCCGACACCGGCCGCGCACAACAGCTGCCGTTATTGTCACGACTGCTGCGAACGTACCCGACACGGCAGGACGTAACGACCCCCGGATCTAACTTTGTTAAACTACGTACCGACTTCTGACTTAATTTCTAAAGGAAATTCCTCTTCGAATTCAACTCGCCGAAGAAGTTTTACCAGCACTTGGAAAATTCAGTATTAGCAGATTCAGAACATGAAGATATGGTAAGCAGGCGAACGAGTTCGATATTCCGTTGATACCCTCGCCGCGCCGCAGTCTGCACTTATAATCTAATATTCGCAATTTACGAGGATCGCAGCGGCGCCCCGTGGGAGCCATCGCGCTGTCATCACCGCTCGGCGCGCGCACGCTACCTGCTGCCGCCACTTAGCTTTACAACAACTCTATATTACCACTTTTCCCCCAAATTTCGTCTTCACAAAAAATAGTAAAAAGATAACTGAGTAGCGGGAGTGGATTGTATTGAAGACGGTAGGATAATGATTATGTGACTAGGAAAAGCCAGCACAAAACTCTTCGGATCTCCTCTTCACACCGAGGTAAATCTCCAATATCCGCCGCGGTCGGCTTCGCTAAAGTTGCGCATGAATAAAACTTCGACGTATCGTTCGTAAAACTCAAGGTAAATCGTAACCTAACCTACGTCGTTTCTGTGATAAATATAGCAGCGTTATTACAAACGCTGTATGGATTTTTTACGACCGGATCTTGAATCTAAATTGACCTCTGTAACCCAAAACTAATAATACGAGATAACAAGGCGACTCCTGCATACAAAATCAAAATACCTCGAGCGAATATAAATACAGTACACCACCATAGCAGGGCCGGCCACAGCGACATATTGACTAAAATTTGAATCCGGTACGTGTTGATTTGAAAGTGTAACGTGCCCGTTAATAGCACCCACAGGGACCATTTGTAGCCCGGGTGTGGATGTAATGACGTTTTTAGAAACAGCACAGCTTCGCAACAGTGCAATACTTTCTTTCATTTGTCACGCGAGTTGGCAGTCAGCAGAACCGCATTGAGAACAGTTTTAGTCCTAGCAGCCAGTCCCCCTCGGCAGTTCTTCGGCGGGCGAATCGTTATTCCTTCAGCCCGGGGCGGAGAAAGATCTATAAATTACTGAAACGACAACTCGCTCTACGCCAGATAAAGCTACGCCGCAAAACAATGCTCCGGACGAATGCCTCAAGTCGTTAGCAAAGAGAATCGTACAGCTTTATGTACTGTTCACTCAGTTAACTCCTCGTATTCTGAACGCTCTCCAAATAAACTGCAGTTTTTATAGTCGAAATGAATCGAGATATGCAAAAGCCATAAACAATATTTCAGTTCGGCCATACACAAACGGTCGACAAATAACATCCTTTGGGAAATAACAAAACCACCAACTTAAATCTTCGGTTTCAGTAGAAATTACTACTTAGGGAATACAATTAATTTATTCCGTTCGTGGCCACTTGCCGTTCATAGCACGGAAGAGGAATGGAACTTTACGAGATAAATTTTGGAACAGTACTTACATATACTGCTGAGCTTTCTGTTAGGCTTACCTTTCGGTAATCTTAACGTATACAATTAACTGCGCAAACGTCACATAAAACGGACTGTATTTCCGGCTTAAAATAATGTAAAAGTTTTTACGCCGTGTTTCAGGTGAGTAGGTAAACAAAAACAAAGTTCAAATAACAAATTTGTGAGTTGGCGTGCTGTGTCCTGCGCGGTGGCGGTTATGACATCCGGTGCTCTGTCAGGCGGGAGCACTAACTTTTGATTTAGTGGTCGGGCGCCGCGTCGCGCGTCACGCCACGCTCCCGCGCAGCACCACGGCCGCCACACCGCTACACTTTCGGCCCGCAACTTCTTCGCCCAAGTTTCCGTTTTAATTGAATTAAAGTTTTCGGCTTTTTGTGGCGAGCGCACGCTTCTCCAACTCCAATAAACTTTCTTTATTAAATTATTGGGAGTTCAGAAACATTCGCCTTTGAACGCAAATTCTGTAACAGAGTTTGGAATTACAGAAGAATTGTGATATTCATTCGTAACCGATACAATCATTGTATTACCTTTTTTTGCATAAATTTTCAGTCATGATTTCGTAACTAAAATTCAAATTCTGTAAGTGAACTTTAATATGAAATTTAGATTTATTTATATATTTGTCACACATACACTTTGCATCTAAGTGTAGCCCTCCCGACCTCGGTACTACCTATACAATTATTTAAACAATTGCATGCCCTTGAACTCTTGAACTACCGTTTAATCCTATAGGTTAGTTTTAAATGCGAAGGCCCCTGAAAGTTGACTATAAAGGTAATCCAACTCACACTTGACCCGAAAACACGCAGGGTCCTCGAATGAAATGTCAATAATCTGTTTTTAGGGCGGTTTTCAGCAAAATGCTTCAGGGACACGGCGGCCGCGCAGCCTGGGAAAGTCACAGCGGGGAATAAGGAGCGACGAGCATTGTTATGCAAATTGAGGTCGTTATTTTGCGATGACTGAGGAAAGAGAGCGCGGCAGCACCGGGCCACCGCCGCCGCCGCCGCCCAGCCAGTTCCGCAGCACGCGGAAGACGCTTTGCATAATTGCTAATACAAGTAGAGCGGATGGAACTGTGCGTGCATTTCTTGATACAGCCTTTGCCTGCTATACACCTAATCAACTCATTCGCAGGGCATATACTGCGATCCCACGACGCGGCACGTGCCCTGATTCTTATTACATTTGCGGTAGAGCCTTAGAATTTACTGCTAATGACTTTTAGGTCTACGCCCAGTTCGAAAGTGGGTTTCACAACAGATTGCAGGTTTTAGTAAAAGTAGAAGACAGTTACCTAATTATAAACTTTGATCCTTAAGGCTTTTCTCACGTGGAGCATGCTGTCTTGCTCACAAAATTGAATAATTTTAGTGATTGTAATAAAATGAGTATACCTACTTTTGATAAATGTGTTCTGATGGTTTGATAGATAATCTTATCTTGTACTAAGCTTTTGATTGAGAAAATTTTATTCCAAAATTAATATTTTCGGAAACAACTTTTCTATATTAAAAACTACGTAAAGAAAACAAAAGTATATTTAAAATGTCCGTCATTTAATTACGCATCAAACCTTTAGGCCACATTTATCAAAATTTTACTCATATAATTACAACATTCTGCGTAATAATAGCCTTATTATAATCTTACGGAAAATAATTCGAAATCTTTGCAGTAAGTTAATTGTCATATACAGAACATAATAATGTCAGCACAGGCTTCTCTTTTATCTTCCTGTGGGTACAAAGGCGAGTAAACAAAACTACAACACAAATTTATTACAAAGGATAGCACAACAAATCGGGGCTAAGCCAAGTCAGAATAGAAAAAAATATGAAGTTAGATCTGTCAGAAACACGCGAAATGACGCTTTCGTGGTGCTTATTATGAGATATGACGAGGCCGACGAAGAGTTGTTATAAACCGCACCACTTTATTTATATCTAAGCCGACGTGGTAAACAAACACAAGAAAATCGCGTAAAGAACCTATTCACGTGGCAATTTGTTTTAGTCACAACGTTAATAACGCCTTCATGCAGTGAAAGTGCTGCGACTTGTCACGGGGGAGCTCAAATAATATATTCCGTGCGAGCATCGCTTTACAGCTTAACCATAATAAGGTCGATTCTAATAACTACTAATTCTGTCTTAAACGCCAGGGGAGGTCCTATTTCACGGTATAATCGACACAATTTTTCGTAGCCCGACTGAAATTACCGAAGTTGCGGCCATCATATTCATATTTTCAGCCGAATTATCCAATATAATAAGTTTTAATACTAAGAAAGAGACGACTTTTAAAAGGAAAAGTTAAGCGAAAGCACGTAATGGCTCATCCCGCTCGAGTCCAGTGCCTCAGGCGCGACAGGCGGACCAGCAGCCTCAAATAAGTTTATAATTGCTTATATTAACAAGTTATATTCGCTCTTCTAGTAATTAAGTGGGGAAGTTGAGACCGCAGTCTAATATTTCTCTAGTCAAACAAGCCAACTTCAGAGTGTATTCCTTAAATCAGGCACAAGAACCTTAGCACATATCAGCTAAATTTGAACTCTATACATGATTTTCATAGTGAAATAGAAGTCGCTTCGCGAGGGGTCACCCAAACGTACGTGATATTTAGATGTATCTTTAGCATTCCACGCAACCTATTAAACCGAGTCATATGAAACGCCCTCCTTTCTTTCACAGCGGCGCGACCGTAAGCCTCTCGAAGAGGTGACAAAACGTTCACTCGTGTAGCGGACACCCCGCACACAGACTTCGCTGCGGTGCGGCGTAATAAGTGTCGTGCATATGAACACAAACACACACCCACGCATCACGCACACCACTATTGGCGATTGTGCACACCACTCACGCCGGGAATACGTGATTTTTACTTTTCACATCTGTTACGTGATTTGAAACCAATCATCAGATACGTTCACAGGGACAATTTTTTATCCATATCTATCGCAGACTCTATCGAGGGGTATCCTGCGGGTAATATTCCAGACTTTCAGATAAGTACTAGCTCGGTATATGTAGACTACCAGGCCACGCCTACGTAATGTTCTTACATCAACAGATATGCAAAGCACAAGCAACGCAAAACATTATACACATTCAAAAATATTGCGACAAAAATTGATTAGCAATGGGCTCACTAGCAATTGATATTTTCAAGGTCTACGCGAATTCGAGATAGTACTAAAGTAGTCAAGTTGCCAGAGTTCTTCATGGTAGAGTGAAGTTTCTTTATTCGCTCAGTATCGCAGTAGTTTTAGACCATTTTCTCAAAACTTGTACAGTTATCATAAAGAAATGTAACGTTGGAGCACCCACTTTTTAAGAAATATGAAGGAAACGAGCACACCATTCTTGCTTTCAAGTTGGCAATAACGCGTTGGATATGGAGCGTGCTGGTGGCGTTGCCGCGGCAGTAAATTAAAGCTGCTTTTACATCTGGCATCTCTTTCGCTCGCACATTCTAACATTTTTAAATAATCTTAGAACAATGAGTATACTTTTTGACATATGGTCTGAGGCGACGGTAGAAAATAAAATCAGTAATAATACTTAGTTTTTGATGAGAATTTACCACTAAAATTATGAACTACAATTTTAATATCTACGATAACGTGATTTTGAAATCGTAACCATATTTCGAGGGAATGTTATTTTTATTACAATAAACAGTATTATTAATGGTTTTATCTACTCTGATACTATAATACAAAGATTATAAAACTAAAAACAAAACTCTTATGACAAACATTACGCATAGGCCAAAAATAAAAATAAAAAAGTTTTATTACGATACATGTCTTGTATGGACACCTGTATCATAATATAACTTTTTAATCATAACGATACACCTATACAACCTCCAGCTGGACCAAGAAGGTTGAACCTCTACTTTTTAAAACAGGTTTCAGTGAACGAGTCCGCGGCGACGCAACACGCATGCGCAATCGATGTTTGCGCCTTGGCGCCAACATTCTACATTTAAAAAACTTTTCAATATTTAAACAAAGTTTGGTTCTGTTCGTAAAATAAACTAGTTTTTGTGTAAAAACATGTCTGAAAGCGAGGATAGTGGTAATTGTACATCACCAGAAAACATGTCTGAAAGCGAGGATAGTGGTAATTGTACATCACCAGACATTCTGGAAGCTGCGTCAAACATGACTATGAACCTGTTACCGGCGAAATCTAGGAGCAACTATAATAAATGTTACCACGAGTTTATTACAAGTAAAAATAAATTTGTTGATATTCAGCGTTTTATTTGCAATATTATTTTATGTATTATATTATGAGAGTAGATAAAGTAGTGTATGACACTGTACATAACTTGGTCTTATAACACTCGTGTGATACTATAAAAAAACTCGCCTACGGCTCGTTTTTTTAAAACACACTCGTGTTATAAGAACCCTTATTATGCAACAGTATCATAAACTACTATAACAGTAATGGCATAACATAAAATAACATCTTTGTAGTTATTTGCGATTTCCAGCCTTTGGTTCGAAACCGAGAATCCAACTTCAAAGATGTACTGTAATGTTTAAAAATGTTTATTTGTTTATAAAAATGTTTAAGTGTATCGTACGATATGCCTAAACAAGTGAATTGACCGGCGCCGACGATGAGATGCGCGAACCATAGTTTTATTCAATTTTTTGTTCTGATATTGTTTATTTATGCTTATGTGAAGTAATGTTAGGTAAAAAAATCTTTTATCACCCTGTCAAAAGTACACTCATTATTTTACAAGATCAAAATGTTACAATGTACAAGCGGCCTTAATTTGGTCGAGGGCTGCGGAGCCTCCGTCTGGTGTCTCACAGCCAGCTCACGAGCCCGCCCGGCTACCATACACATGTTATCTGGTGTCTCACACCCATCTCACGAGCCCGCCCGGCTAGCTTAAACTTGCTATCTGGTGTCTCACACATATCTCACGAGCCCGCCCGGCTACCTTAAACTTGCTATCTGGTGTCTCACACATATCTCACGAGCCCGCCCGGCTACCTTAAACTTGCTATCTGGTGTCTCACACATATCTCACGAGCCCGCCCGGCTACCTTAAACTTGCTATCTGGTGTCTCACACCCATCTCACGAGCCCGCCCGGCTAGCTTAAACTTGCTATCTGGTGTCTCACACATATCTCACGAGCCCGCCCGGCTACCTTAAACTTGCTATCTGGTGTCTCACACATATCTCACGAGCCCGCCCGGCTAGCTTAAACTTGCTATCTGGTGTCTCACACATATCTCACGAGCCCGCCCGGCTACCTTAAACTTGCTATCTGGTGTCTCACACATATCTCACGAGCCCGCCCGGCTACCTTAAACTTGCTATCTGGTGTCTCACACATATCTCACGAGCCCGCCCGGCTACCTTAAACTTGCTATCTGGTGTCTCACACATATCTCACGAGCCCGCCCGGCTAGCTTAAACTTGCTATCTGGTGTCTCACACATATCTCACGAGCCCGCCCGGCTACCTTAAACTTGCTATCTGGTGTCTCACACATATCTCACGAGCCCGCCCGGCTACCTTAAACTTGCTATCTGGTGTCTCACACATATCTCACGAGCCCGCCCGGCTGCCATACACTTCCTATTTGGTGTCTCACACCCAGCTCACGAGCCCACCCCGCTACCACTTGCTATCTGGTGTTTCACACATATCTCACGAGCCCGACCGACTACGATACACTTGCTATCTGTCCCACATCCAGCTCACGAGCCCACCCGGCAACTATAAACCTGCTATCTGGTGTCTCACACCCATCTCACGAGCCCGCTCGGCTACCATATACTTGCTACTATACACCTGCGAAATTAATACCGTTTTACCTCGTGCTGCGCCAGCAAACTACACATCTTAAGTTGAAGCTTATAAAAACTTTCCTAAAACGCTCGTAAACCGGCAAGGTTCGTCTTTACCGACGGTAGCACAACGCGGCAAAGGAATATCCCGTGGAAAAATAAAGACAAGTTCAATTTTGTGTATATCGGTGTGGGTGTGTTTACGAGGCAGGCGTCTCAAATAAATAAACCGACAGTAAACACAAAAGGCCGGGATCTTGGAAAATGTCTTCGCACACAATAATTCACTATCGGTAGGGAAATAGCGGAAGGAAACCTTCAACGTTTAACGGGTTTTGTGGAGTTTAATTTGTTTTGTCAAGTATTATTACACTAGTATTCGTAATGTAAAGTGTGTACCTGCCACTTAATTAAAAAACTATTCTATGTTACTGCTATTCAGGACATGATCTATTGGTATACATGCAATCGCTAACATAGAAAAACATTCACGTTTATATTTTACTTGATATATCCGTCAATTTGTTTGCATGCGCTTCCAATATAAATTAACGTAATTGCGTGACAAACATCCGCACTGCTCTAAAGACACACATCCGATTTCAGACACTATTATTTGGTCATTACGTCCACCAAAAAGACCCCTTTCACTCCCATACGCACGCTTTACTTTCGTCAGTCTATAAAGCTCATCTTTCACTTTCATCCTCTCTCAAGACTAATTACTGGTATGATAAGAGTGTAGCAGGGTATCAGGGCGCAGGTGTCTGTTATAGGAGTTGTGCGATAGTTGGGGTAAAGGGTCGAAGTGGGCCGGGCTGCGGGCAACGGGCGTTTGCGGTCGCCGGGCGAGACGCCGTGGGTTGCTGGACAGGAAAAACATATAGGTTCCCCCAACTGCTGCCCGCTCAATACTCGCTGCCGCGGGGAAAATGTGACTGCGTAAATTTGGTGTTTATACTTCATACGCGGAAGCAAACGGTGAAGGCTGACATAAGACCGTCACGGACACCGTCCAACCATCTATGGATAGACAGACAGATGCAGCCTGTACCGGCTGTCCCAAACTGTACAGCAAAACGAAAGTCGGTTCAGAACCGCCAGAGCGCTATCCAAATCACCCCCATGTACGTTCCGCATTTTTTCCTAGTTAACGAGTTATGCCGCTATTTCTTTGTGTCAATTTACGGCTGTTGTTACGATCTTTGCGACTTTCAGAGTTTGTTGGATCACACTGATGTGCAAAATTGAGATAATTGAGATATTATATTACCGTAGATATTATAATTACACTGACAAATATCGATACATAAAAATAAAAATTAAGATTTTTTTAATCGTACTTAACTAATCGTGAAAGATCGTAAATCGTTAATACTGGCATACTTCTAGTCTCAAAAAATATATGACATGTAATAAAATGTTAAATTCTTGTCTTTTGAGAAACACAGAAAAATCGTAGCTTCAATCTTTTTTTGCTCACAGTACACTTTTTTCTAAATCGTTCAATGCTTAATAATTAATAATTAGGACTCGTCTCCCAATTAACTATGTTGGATAGAATGTCTATGTATAGAGAATTTCGTAGTTCCCCTTACATACATACATAAGATAAGATAAGAATATTCTTTATTGTATACCGGAAAAAAATGTTACAGAAACAGCAATGACAAAAGAAAAGATACAATACATGCATACAGACAAACTTACGCCTGTATTGTATTCTTTGTTGCACTAATCGGTGCTGGGGACAATTTTAAAAACCTATTTAGGTTTTACATCGGAATGATAACATAACTGCAAAGTGGGTACTCGGGGCTGTAAGTGATGTAAATTACTTCAGCCAGATGTCGCTAGGTAGTGTAGGTTCGAAATTTCGCCGATGCCTGCACTTGCCCATTAGCCCAGTTGGCAAAGCGCTGGCACGGTTAGCCAGAGGTCGCGGGTTCAAGTCCCGGCATGGGTGGAATTTTTAGTCTCTAAATAGGTTGTTAAAAATTACGCCTGTATCCTAGAGGGTTAGGCAGATACCAGGAACTGCCACTTGTCACGACCCTGACAGATCACTTACGCTTCCCCTTACAAGCTCTATGAAATTATGACTATGAATAACCTGTATATATTTCATGATTTTCGGTGATTAAGACAGCCCAGGAGGTTCTCTACTTCTTGTCTGACGCTTAATTGTAGTTTTCGAACAACCTGTATACGTCTCACTTCTCTCAGAGAGAATATAGGCTTAATCACCAAGCGTGTCTACCGCGAATCGACGACTTTAAGCGCAGAGTTAGATGATAATTCCAAATACTTCAGTTTCCTCACAATTAATTCCTTCGTGGTTATCGAAACCGGTAGATAACCACTTAAATTTTATTATGTCGAATAGAATGTCTAGACATTTGTATGAACTTGCTTGTCGGTCGGATAGAGTATCTACAAATTCAAGCACGTCCAATCAAATTCAACATACTAAGAAGCGCCTACCCAATAAACTTATAGCACCATGTACAGTGTAAACATTTTTTACTAACACACGAGTGCTGGTCGAACAAGGTAAATCAATAAAACGTATGCAGAGATTACAACGGGATATATGCCTCAGTGGCTAGGTAGTCTTGTTTCGGCTCAAGGGGTGACATCTTGTACAAGTGGCTATAAAAGTACAAAGGCTTTGTGGCTGCATGGCGCCCGCTGTAAAACGCTCGCCGGACTTCGGGGGGCGATCGGCGGGGTGGCGCGGCCGGGGGTCATGGCGAGGGCGGATACAAATTAAAACATTAACAATAGGTAATTCTCTCGTGGCTAACGAGCGGCCTGCGCCATTATCACCCGCCTATGAAATTGGATTATTATATAATTACTAACAAACCAGTGTATATGAGAGCCAATCCAATTACATATATCAAAATACATTTATATCCGATTTATTCATTCGCTTGACAATATCTTATGTCACACGATACTTAATTGAAATTAAATGTGATTCGTACATTATTTATTCAGCGAGGGTGGAAGCGTCAGACTGGACCTGATACCTAATAGCAAAAATTAAGCATCATGGACGAAAATAATGAGTGCCCATAAAAACATAGAGGAGCGAGTTGGTAGACGGTGCTAATGAGAGAGCATAAAGCGTGACGTCGTAAAGGCAGCGCATTAAACGCCGCCGCCAGAAGCTGCCCATAATCTATTCGTGGCTATTTTAATTAGCATCATGGTAATAATAAAGCGGGATGAAGTTTTTGTGGCATCCGCGCTGCGCCGCTGGCAGCACGCCCACTGCCCGAGTCCGCCGCCACCAGCCGACACGGCTGGGAGTACACACAACGACGCGTGTCCATCCAACTCACGGCTCTCCTATGCAAATATTGAAAATCCCAAGGAAACCCTGTAATCAAAACGCACTACCGCACAACTAAACTACCGAAACAGGTGGGTACGATTCCTGTCGGAGGCCGCCGTACTTGATTTGTGCAAATGGCCTAAATCTGGGTGTATTTCCATGTTTACGATATCCTTGTCTGGTTACCATAGCACAGGATTGTGTGGTGAGGAAGGTATTATTATTATAATTTACATCCTCGTCATTATTATAATTTACGTCTCATCCTGTGCCATTAAAGACTATCTGAAACCAGCCATCAAACACCGTGTCTTCTCATTCTGATCATGACGCATTTTGTAGCAATTTGTTTTAATTCATTACTTTAATGACACAGGTTATACATCATACAGACGTCCTACTTTATGATACACCGCGGATTTTTTTCAGAGCGCTGAAGTATATGAACACCGGTGAAGTGTGTGTAAACACCTTTTACTCTCAGATTCCTCGCAATGTTTTCCCTCACAGCTAGCGAGCACGCACTACTGTAAGTTTTTGTTATCAAGATACACATTCCTAAAGTAGGAGTGCAAATATTTTTTTTTATATAGAGAGAGGAGAGAGAGATAGAGGAGAGAGAGAGAGAGAGAGAAAGAGAGATAGTATGGACTCAAGCAGCACGAGCACCCATCGCAGATTTTTTTCAAGCGCTGAGGTCTGTAAACACCTCTCACTTTCAGGTATCCTCGCGATGTTTTCCTTCACAGTTAGCAAACACGAACAATTATGAGAACTTAATTTCAAAATACACAATCCTCAAGTCGGAGTGCGAATACCTTTTTCCGTGGCTGTATAATTTCTCATAGGGTCGATGGGCCCGCTGGGACGAGGCGCACCAAAACAACATCTCGCTCCGTAAACTTCGGAAGTTCTCCGTCCTCAAGCTCTGATGAAAATTATAAATGTTGGCAGATGCCGCGAACGTGAACAAAGTTGGGCCTTTTAATTTTTATGCGCTTCAGTCCATTGAGAGTCCTAAACAAAAAACTCCTCGACCTATAACAGTCTTTAGCTGAAGTATTAATTTCGTTAAGTCGTAGAATAAGTAATCAAGAGACTAACAGGCGACAACAGGCCGCTTGAGGAACAAATGTTGGAGGTTTTGACCAACTCTAAACAAATAGTAAGTTGATAGCCGTTAAAAATAAGAGATTTCAGGGGCAACTTCAATTAATTAAATTTATATTGTTAAGTAGCGATGGTAGCCTAGTGAGTTGAACATTGGACTCGAAAGCGAGAGACCCAGGTTCGATTCCCAGTGCGGGCATGTACCTATGACTTTGTTTTCTAAGTTATGTACATTTGTGAAGTTATAGTAGCTAGCGCTAACGTTGAAGAAAAACATCGTGAGGAAACTTGAGTGTCTGAGCTATTCACATACCATAGAGCTTGAAATCACCAATCCGCGGTGGGCCCGCGTGGCGATTACGCCCTCTCTCTCTCTCTCTCTAAGAGAACGCCTGTGCCCTACAGTGGGACGTATATAAGCTGTTTATGTTTTGTTAAGACTTTTAATTATTTATAAATACTTCACTGCGGTGTCATAGATCGAATACACATTTCTAGGTATATTTCTGAGTTTGCTGGCGCTTCCACGCTGATTCCATTATGCTACTACTGCATATTAAACCAACAAAAAACACCTACATCTTTACATATTAGGGGTTAAAGTATGAAATTGCCGTTTTATTGCAATAGGTTCTTTGAATTGACATAGAATCTTCATGGTTTGAGGTTTTCGAATGAAACTTTTTTCAAATGGTTTCTATGATGGTCTTTTTTTAAAAAATGTGAAACATTTGAATATCGAATTTCAATTGTTTTTGTTATTCAATTTAGACAAGAAAGATGGATACTGCGAAAATTCAGTCAAATCATGAGGCATCCATTTTTCGTATTTTTTTATTTTATTGATTTGACGCAAGTGAGTCAATATTGTGGGTAAGGTAACGTTAAACCATGCCGCTAATTCCTGGGTAGTTTGACTAGGGTCGGCTTCCACTATCTCTCTTAATTCATCGTTATTCACCTGTGTGGGCGGTCTTCCTCGTGGCTCGTTCTTTAAGTCGAAATTTCCATCACGAAAGCGTTTAAACCAAAATCGCACGGTGCGTTCATTAGTAGACCCCTCTCCAAACGCAGCATTGATATTGCGGGCTGTTTCTGCCGCGTTAGTTCCGCGTCGGAACTCGTATTCAGAAATCACTCGAATTTTCGCAGTATCCATCTTTCTTGTCTAAATTGAATAACAAAAACAATTGAAAGTCGATATTCAAATGTTTCACATTTTTAAAAAAAAGAACATCATAGAAACCATTTGAAAAAACTTTCATTCGAAAACCTCAAACCATGAAGATTCTATGTCAATTCAAAGAACCTATTGCAATAAAACGGCAATTTCATACTTTAACCCCTATTATTATAATAAATCTGTAAATTTATTCTGTCTGATATATGTATGTCTCACTCTGTTTCTTTGTGCTCGCAATACGCAAAAACTACTGAAGGGAATTGAATAAAACTTACCATGATTATAGCTTAGATTCCCGTGTAACATATACGCCTAAGTCCACAGGCGGCGAGAAAATCACTATAAATTTATTCATAAACTGGTTAATTGTATCCGACACTGTATAAAAATACATACTCGATGACCTCTGAGCTTTCAGGGCAGAGTTTTATAACACTGTAATTCGTAGTTTATATGACAGCTCGAGGTACATTGCGTAGCAGATTCGTTTTGTTAATCTGTGTATCAATCGACTTTGCAATATATATCGAATTGGGCATATGACTAAATATCAAATGAGTTACTTTTAAAACGGAATTTTGTATGAAAATACTGGTTTATGACGTCACATTTCAGAGCACTCTTTTTATGTTTAATCTATTTCAAATTTGTAATAAATTTTAATACTAGTAATTGACTAAAAGAGATACATTTTCCGAGATATTTTGTAATTTTTGTTTAATCGAGCATATGAAATAATTTATTGTTGATCGTGTCAAATACAGAATTGTCATAGTAAACATGACTTTTAGTTTTATGAAACAGGCCCCAGGAAGTAACCGAGTCAAGCGGTGGCTATGGCAACCTGTAAACAAACTACTGCGGGCACTGGCGATACGACATAGTTTCGTTTTAAGTATGTCTGATAATTATCTTGATAACAAGTCCCGGGTTCGAATCCCGGCTGGGGAAAAAAAAAGCCCAGGTCTTGGATGTTTACATGTTTGTGATGTCGTTATTTCTGGTTCCCACAACACAGGGTATCCTAGTGTGGGGCCAGACGCAATGTATGTGCCTGTATGTAAATGTTTATGTTATGTTATGTTAAAATACGGAACCCTCAGTGCGCGAGTCCGACTCACACTTGGCCGGTATTCTTTTTGTAACCGCCATTTTGTGAGAATTTACCCGCCTTGGTGGGGATTTCTATTCTTTTTGTAAACGCAATTTGATGATTATCAATTTCGTGCAGATTTTCATATTTTGGTAGTACAATAGGTACATTTCTGGTAAGCGTTAATATGCACGAATCTTATAACATTAATAACTTCCACATAACACAATCACTTGTCCTGGCCCCAAACTAGGATACCCTGTGCTATGGTAACCAGGCAAGGACATCAAAAACATGGAAATTCACTCAGACTGCGGCCACGTGTACAAATGTACGGCGGCCCACAGTGGGAATTTGTAGTGGGCTCTTTGATCTAAATCGTCAAATCAAAACACTTGATAGTTATTGTATACCTACCAGTGTAATAAAGTCACTCAGATTGATAGTGGCATTATAGCCCGCGCGAAACTTGGTCTATTGGCTTTGGTAGCTCTGCAACGATATTCCGATGCGAAAATTACCGCGTCAAGTAGTGGACAAATCTAACTCTATCTCTTACACAACTTTGGAGAGAGAACAGTACAGCCATAGCAATAATAGTCACAAACTTTGTTCTCGAACGATCCTGAATTCTGTAGCTTGCCCAAGCCTCGCCGCCGCTTTAATTAACTACGGAAATTTAATGGAGAGGAAAGTTATCGTTTCTAATACTTTATTGTACCGTCTCGCTTCTTCGGTATCTTTGCCTCATCGCTTTATTAACTTTATAACCATTTTCCTGTAAATTAAATATAAAAATAAAATTTAGTATTTTCGAGCGGCTTTCTATTGGCCAACAGGGGAATCTTAGAAAATGTTGTTATGATTGTTTAATAAAACGGAAAACATAATTATTAAACTCTGCAAATCAGATCGAAACAAGGTTCTACTACGTAACTTCTCCACTGTATGGACTCGTCTGATTTAACCTGCTCCGAACTGTCAAATATATACCACATTTAGTTACGGTATAGGCCGGCCGATCAGACTTTTCCAATAAAAATCAAGTAAATGTATCTGTGATTGAATAAGTTCAAATCCTGATATCAGCACGGCAGTGCCCCCGCCAAGTCTAGCAAAAAAGCGGCACAGCCGTACTATCCTTTTCTCGAAGCAGTTCAGGCCATTTTCGACTCCCTATAACTAGAAGCCTAAAACTAGAAGCCTAAAACTAGAAGCCTGAATTTTCAGTTACCAAGCAGGCATTGTATAAACACGATATATATCAAATTTTATTCAATTTGAACGAGTAGACAACTATCTGTGGGAACAAAATCTGGTCGGACACGATAGCTCCACAATAGCTCTCTTAGCGCACTTGTTTCACGTAACGCCTGCATTCCGCAGCCCGATACCCTCGCCTTGGCACAATTTAAGCAATCCTTTATTTACCCAAGCGCTTTTAAAACTCCTTCCTCTTCGTCTAAAGTTTTCTACGAGACGTGAAGCTATATACTGCTTAGTAATGTGTTTGCGCGAACTAATTTAAGACCCACGCTCTGAGTGCGTTCCGTTTTAAGTTGCCTACACTAACTCGAAATACTTTGGCGGGGTCAGAAATTGTGGTAAGAGCCATTACGTAGGTAGATACAGTCAAAATAGGAAAATGCCGTGTAGCTTTAAGCACAAGCAATCGGAATGAATCTGAATAGAATTTGAATTCATTTTAAAAAATACGCAGTAAATTGGAGTTAATTTATTTAATCGGCATTCGGCACAGTAGCCAACGCGAGAGGTAACGGCGCCCGGGCGAGCGGGGAGCGGGCGGCCGGGGGCGTTGCAGAGCCTCTACAGAGGAATGTCCCCCAGGACGACATTACATTTCGCTATAAATTTCAGCCGCAGCCCGGCCCGGAACACGCTTCTACAGGCGAATCTTTCATATAAAAAAGTCCTTTGTTTTTACAGCCTCAGATAGGTATTTCCAATCGAAGGACCGGCCCACAAACTCTTGATATTAAAAAAGTTTCTCTCTAAGACCCGTGAGTCCACACAGCAGTACGAGGATTTCGTTGCAATTAAGTTTGAAACTATAGTGGCAAGGAGGACGGGCCGCGCCGGGTGTGTCTGATAACAAAAGACTAACGCGTGGAAGGAAACGTGAGGGTTCAGCGCGGCATGTACACACATGCGGACCGGCATACGTACTCGGGATAATAATGCTCTCATTACTACTTTATCCACCTACGTCACGTACAGTGTCTTTTGAATATGAAGCACACAATAAAAGATAAAGTGTTATAAAAAGAATCCCAAGATTTTATTCTGGCCTAACGTTAGTCAAAAACATTATGTACCTATATTCCAATTACAATTTAGCATTAATTTTAATTAAATTTTTTGTGCATTATTAATATCGTTCAATGGAATTATACGTATGTCCATATGAATAAATAGGTAAGCTAAATTTATTCGAAACTGTACAACAATTATATTTAGGAATTTATATTTAAGAATTGCATGCTAAACCTATTTATAATTCGTGGACCTGAAAATAATACCAATGCTGTGTTCACCAGTAAGTGGAAAACCTGTATGTTCTATTTAATTTAGTACCCTATATAATGATCGTGCATGATTTTCTGTTGGTGCACCTTACAAAGAATAAATAAATATAAAGATCAACAAATAAATGCCTCTATAACAAAGTTAAAATAAGTATCTAGTCTAAACAAAGACAGGTGAACATTTGTCCGGCAGACTGTCGCTCACCCGGGTCAGGTGGCACACGTTGAAAGCGCTGAAAGCGTTCATAAATTTGAAGCACGAAGCGACCCTGTGCGGGGCATCGAGCACACGAGCGCAGGTGGCGCGGCCTGGCCGCGGAGAGTGGATCCGACAACAGTTTGAGCCATTGATACCGTGTGCATCATTACAACACACTCCACAGCACCGTCGGTACTTAGGTACGAGTATATTTGCTTTGGCCCAATCACACAAAGAAACGGGCACGTAGACACACGGAAGTAAGAAGGCAGGTCAGCCGAGTGCGAGACGGCTAACGAAGTAAACAATCGAAGCGGACAATCCGCATCCGACGAGTGAGCCCGCTTCAAGACAAAGAGCTGATGAATCAGACTGCTTTGCTACAGCGATTCCTCTTTATGTGAATGTAAACAAAGCAGTCAGACAGCGAATCTCGGAATAAAGTTGAAACAATGCACCAACATCTCGATATTGTGGAAATATAAATAAAAAATAATAATATCGGAAAGCTTCTGATGAATCGATGCGGAGACTTATAGCTTACTGTTTGCAGAAGTAGTATGTGTTTCAACAACTCGTATGTTCGCTGAAAAAGATGATATATCGTTTTCATACGTTCGGGTGTTGGAGGATAGCAAAAAAGTCACTGGACTATGTCTCCAGAGATACATAGCTTGTTTTGAATGACAAGTAAATTTTTCTGACAAAAACCCGCCCCTTGTGGGCAAAGTATCCGAGCCTTTGTCGGGCCGTTTCATTCAACATAGCATTGTAGGTACGAACGCGTAGTGCCACTGGAGGATACGCGAATAATCTACATGGCGGGAGGCAAATTGGGGAGCGGCATGATTCGTTTAAGGTAGCGCGCGAGCTTCATTCTCTCAACAGTGTATATTCATTTGCGCGGCTGTTGTGTGCATGAATAATCCAGGCGATGCGAGGTGCTGCGGCTGGCTGATCCAATTCCGCATTCCGCGCTCGCTCCGGCCGCGGCACAGCTTGCCGCCGCTGCCGCGCCGCGCGCCGCCGCGTCGTGCGGCCGACACAATGCCACCGATGTCATGCGGTCGGCAAATTGGTGGGCATACCCATGTACATTACATTTAAACCTCCTTGCATTCACACGTTTGGCTTTACCTTTTGTTAATTCGCAGTTTCGTGAAGGCGTTATCTACAAAGCTCGTGCATGCTGGTGTTCACAGCAATTCAACGCCTGTACGCTTTACCAATCTACCTGCGGATGATGGATTGCCGCGCCAATCAAACCAAAGGCTTTTTCATTTTGTAGAGTCTCTTTTTTACTAAAGGGAATTTGATGGGCAGTTATGAACACCGCATACCATCCATGCATAACATTTTGGTGCATCACACTACCACAGGTAGGCTGTACCGCTTCGGTGTGGCAAACGTGTTGCATACATTTTGCAGCTGCGAATTGACGCTTTGAACAAAAACTCCGATGAAGCGGACCCGCATAACAAAGCAAGAATTTCAAAGCGAAGCAAAAATAAAATTTCTTTGTGTAGAGTCGACGGTAGTTTGTGTGTTTGGAGGTAACAGGAAGTTTGACAATGAACTGTCGCCGTGAACAAATCTGAAGGAAAAAGGGGCAGCGTAGGACACACTCCCTAAAGCAGAAGACAGGAAGGCCGGGCACCGCGCGTTATTTACGAGTGCAAGTTCCGGCGGCGGCGCGGCACGCAGGAAGCCTGTCTCGGCCGCCGCAGCCGCCGATGCAAGCCTGCCATTAAACAAACGGCATTTAATGTCTCTGACGCGACTGAATCTAGAGACTCCTTTGTACGCCCTCAATTACCGTTCGACGTCCACTGTCCACTCGAATGAGCGCTCCTATCTGCTAGTACTCATGCCGATTATGTCACTTCCGAGGTGTTCTATTTCGAGCTATTTGTAGCATAAAATCACTAGCTAACGATTGTAGAAACTCTATGCCTAAGCAATATTTCTTTAATTTTGTATAGAATATTTTTTATCAGGAGAGCAAACTTACAAGCGTTCCGAGGACATAAAACCTTACTTAGCGAGCCACAAATCCTCGTAACGCTAAGCCGAGATAAAACACTAAGCTCGTGGCACAACGAGGCGGAGCTCAAATTTTTCACCTGCGCAGCGCCGCCGCCGAGACTTAAATATGTGTGTGCCGCAGGAGATATTACTCGCCGGCGAAATATGACTTTTATAATGAAACTTTAACTTCCGTAGAGTTCCGTAGCGCACCTTTTAAGAGAAACCCCAGAATATAAGTAGTCATCTCAGACATGAAATAGACAAAAGACTATCAGAACGGTAATGCGCTGATTTTATCACGAAAAGTCTGAAATAAGAAATGTGCTACCAGCACATTCGTCTCGAGACACTGGGAAGTTAAGTAATATTGTTTCGAAGTTTCTGGGCGGTCGTATATGAAGCTGCGCAGGCCTCGGAGATCAACAAACGGAAGAGTAATAAAGCCATTAATTCCGCTTAACGTGCAAATAACATAAATCAGGCAAGTCTCGCGCGCGCCACAGGCCCGCTCGGCTCGCGCGCGACGCGCGGCGACGCCCGACGACGCCGCATATAAATTAACCGTGGCTCACATGTCCGCTCCCGAAAAATCCGCATCTACGGGGAGCTGTTATGAAGAAATTCAAATCGATTCAAATTTGGTCGCGCGACAGATCAAATGTCAAAACTCTATACATACCACAGAACACAAAAGTTTTTGAGATACATAGAAATGAAAACATATTAGTTTGTCAAGAGTGGGCTGCATGCATAGACTTATTCGTATGGCTATTTAATGTCGACTGGCTTTCAAAAACCCAGTAATAGTAAAGGACACCCAGTAATAATAACGACACTGGATTTCTCGTACTAACGATTGACCATCCCGACAGAGTCATATAAAAAAACTTGACTGACAACAAGATCGACTTGAATAAAGGAGAAAGTAGTAAAATTTTACAGGAGTGATAAACCTACCACTGCCAATAAAATATGACAAAAGCTTGCAAGTCGCAACAGATACCTGAATCATCTGCGCGTCAAATATAAAAAGTTTCCAAGTTTAAAATGCAGCAAACTAAACTAAGTAGAAAATGAGAAAATCCGACGGAGAACTCTACAAAAAAACTGAAGGAAAGGAAAGTATTACGCTAGACAACAACAATAATATTAAAGGCAAAAGCTTCGCTTGCCGGTTGGACTCGGGGATTAGTGAAAATTTGATTTCAATAAGACGCTAAGTCGGAGCCAGTGGAAACTAAGCGGAAGCCGGGTGGCGTGAGGACGAGCACGCTTCTAATGTCGCGGTACCGTCGGCTGAACCGCGACATAGTGTATGTCGTAACTACATGTTATCAAACCTACATATTATCGTGAGGATGACCACGCGTTCAATATCGCGGCACTCTCGCCGGCTGAAACGCGGCAAAGCTTATCTCACGCTACCCCGCATTACTACATTATCTATATTATTCTGGACCTAGAACCCACCCTCAATGGCTATCCGAAGCTAACTAGCGCCACCAATGAAAAACAAAATAATCATAGCCTCTTTAAGATTGATCATTAAAAGGTTTTTTCGAAAAATTAATACCATAAATGTCAATAATGGAGCTGATAGCTTCTTTAGAACCCTACCACCTACGAGCGAGAACCTAGGATTTAAAAGCATTTTTGCCAATAACGGTCGTTTTTGCGGCGGAAAATGGCGGAAATCGATTAAAGTACTAGGTTATTTTGCAAAAACGTATCATAAAAGAAGATTTGATTTTTTTACGTTAGTGGTGCTAGTAAGCTCCAGTTCGCGCCCTATAGGTACAACTCGCGAAGGTGAACGAAGTTGGGCGAAGCAGAGTGTTCAATTTACTCTTGAAAACTATCTATCAATTTTTGGACGGGCTAAATTTGCCTTGCCCCAACTTCTTCGTCTAGCGTAGCAGACGCTTTAAGAGGGTGACCAACACACCTAACAAATCATTGTCGTTGTGAATACGAATGAAAGAGACTCGCAACAATTGGAAAAAAATACTAAAAAGCTAGTAAATAGATTAAAGTATATTTTCATCAAATCGACAATGGGTTTGAGTGAAATGATAAATTGTTTCCTTAATGTTATCGATAAAGTTATCAATAACAGAAATATTATTGTAAAAGGTTTTTCAATAGGTAGCATTAATGCTCTAGCCTAGTTTAAGGGGCATTTGTTTCCGATTATGTGTTTCGGAGACGTTTCCATAAATATTGTCAAGAGTAGTAATAGGGGTTAAAGTATGAAATTGCCGTTTTATTGCAATAGGTTCTTTGAATTGACATAGAATCTTCATGGTTTGAGGTTTTCGAATGAAACTTTTTTCAAATGGTTTCTATGATGTTCTTTTTTTTAAAAATGTGAAACATTTGAATATTGACTTTCAATTGTTTTTGTTATTCAATTTAGACAAGAAAGATGGATACTGCGAAAATTCGAGTGATTTTTGAATACGAGTTCCGACGCGGAACTAACGCGGCAGAAACAGCCCGCAATATCAATGCTGCGTTTGGAAAGGGGTCTACTAATGAACGCACCGTGCGATTTTGGTTTAAACGCTTTCGTGATGGAAATTTCGACTTAAAGAACAAGCCACGAGGAAGACCGCCCACACAGGTGAATAACGATGAATTAAGAGAGATAGTGGAAGCCGACCCTAGTCAAACTACCCAGGAATTAGCGGCATGGTTTAACGTTACCTTACCCACAATATTGACTCACTTGCGTCAAATCAATAAAATAAAAAAATACGAAAAATGGGTGCCTCATAATCACTCGAATTTTCGCAGTATCCATCTTTCTTGTCTAAATTGAATAACAAAAACAATTGAAAGTCGATATTCAAATGTTTCACATTTTTTAAAAAAAGAACATCATAGAAACCATTTGAAAAAGTTTCATTCGAAAACCTCAAACCATGAAGATTCTATGTCAATTCAAAGAACCTATTGCAATAAAACGGCAATTTCATACTTTAACCCCTAATATTTTTTTTTTACTGCATATTGCAGTAATTCGAACCTAACCTAACCAGATTTCGTTAAAAACTTGTTTAAGTACGCCAAATATTGTAAGCGCCATAAAGGACCGTATTAAGCCAGCTGCCCGCCATTTCAAACCACTAATTCACAATCAATCATTATAATAAAATTAGTAGATACATGCAACTACTATTGAATGTTGATGAAGCGAAAGAGATATTTTATTTTATCTTAGTTTCTAGGAAGACTAACAGCTATTACAAGGTTATATACATAGAAAAATTAGGACACACTAAGCCAATTAGAAGTCTTCACAATTAGAAGTAAATTAGATAAAGCGCAAACAGTTCACAGGTGATAACCACCATTTAGATACAAATATAATTACATGAAGAAAGGGAAACAAGAAAGCAGCAATTGATCAAATGAGGTTGATTCAGTCCACGCTCCGCCCAGTTCAACAAGCTATGTGTCAAAAAACAACTGACTAAGCACGCGCTTCGCCTCAGCCTGTTTAGTGTTAAACAAATCCAGGTCATAGTCATCTGACATTATATTGAAATTCCTACTTGCACGAACGAGATAGGTGTTCTCCCTATAGTAGATGCGTACGGGATATTTAAAATTGTTTTCTGTCGCAAGTGTTTAGATGGTACACGAATACATAATTGGGCCAAGAGATCGGGACAATCGATGTCTCCATTAGCGATTTTCAATAAAAAAGAGTATATCAGCGTTCTGCCGACGTACTTCCAAGGGGAAAAGGTGATGTTTTTTACACAAATCTAGGTATTTAGAAGCTGAGTAATGTTCCTTAACTCTATAGCAAAGAAATTTAATTAATTTTTTCGATGCGTGAAATATACATTATAGACGGGATTCCAAATTTGCGACGCGTACTCTAAGTTACTGCGTACATATGTGCAGTAAAGTATTTTTAAAGTTTTAATTTTTTTAAAGTCTTTTGAGTTCCTCATAAGAAATCCTAACGCTCGAGACGCTTTACTGATGATTTTTTTAATGTGCGTATCGAATAGTAATTTGGAATCGTGATAAACTCCGAGATCGCGAATGATGCTGACCCGGGGTAAAATTGTTCCTTTTAGCCTATAGTCAAAAAAGATTAGTTTACGTTTGCGACTAAAAGTAACTATATTGCACTTAGTTGGATTTAGATCTAGATGGTTATCATAGCAGTAATTTTTAAGGCGCTGAAGATCTTTTTGTAGACACTGAGCGTCAGTAGTCGAAGAAGTAAGAAGAAGTAGTCGAATATGTAAGGATCGTGACCTAGGCAGACATTGGTATCTGCCTACCCCTCCGGGATACAGGCGTGAATTTATGTTACGTTTTAGTTAGTAGTTACTAGACTATATTAGCGCGAAACATATCATAGAAAAAACGCACTAACTAAAAGATAACTAATAATAACTTCAACAATTGAATAAAATTATGTAAGCCCTGATTTTTAAACATATATAAATCTGAGAAAAAAAAATATAACACGAAATTTGTTGAAGAACACAAACTCTAATTGGGGTGATATGTGAATTACGCATTTTAGAAATACTCCTGTAATCTGGTACCTCCATTAATTCTATTAAAATTATTGGTCAAGAAAAACGATGTTAATTACTTGTTTGAAGTTGAGCGCAGTAAATTTTATACGGCCTCTCAAACACAATTCGAAGTCAATTCCGTACTTATATCAAACCCCGGTTTAATATCAAAGATAATGCAGATTAGGCTATAATGGATACGAAATAAAATGTAGTTTTGCTCTTAGGGAACCTACACTTTACGACTCACATAAGCTTAGGTTAAAAACCGGAAAGATATAAAGCCAACAAAAACAGGGAAAGCACCCAGAGGACGTTAAGTATAGAGAGGCCGTTTCGAATAAAAAGGTCGCGTTCAAGATAAATTATACCCCAATTCGGCCGTTTCAATTCAAATTGAAAGAGCATCTCTATATAGACATTTTTCTAGCCGCAGCGGAAGAAAGAATACAAATAGGCACATAAACGGAAATGAAATCGCTTCAGGAATCGTATGTACGAGACACACAAATATACATTTCTACGACGAAAATTATTTCCAGCGACTGTCGATAATATAGCGCTTATTTTTTGAGGAAGAAACAAATAGTGCTGACCTATGGTGCTGACAGAGTTCTTCACACTAAGGGCTCGCCTTGACATTATTTAACGAAAGTTCAAAAGGATTATTCACGGGCGTAGACGATACACTTGTTTCACTAGATATTAAGTAGCGATAGCGCATATATAAGCACTTCCACATTTCAAAAACTAGAATGGACACGCAATCTTCGTGTAGCTGTTATTTATTCATTGTATATTCGCACGCCCATCACGTACCCGATGGATATTGCGCATAATTTTAGAGGGATAGTGCGCGGCTACGTTGCCATAGCAGATTATAAAACAAAACGACGTAAATAGGCCTCCAAATAGACGAAACAGGCCGCGGGTTAAGGCCCACGGGATGACCGAGTCGCGGCGCGAATGCTAGATGAGTAAGTGGGGACCCCAAACAAAAAGTACACATTCGGTCCCTTTTCCGGCGCCCTCTATTTATTAAAGGTAACCTGGGCGCCAAGGTGTAAATGAGCCGTATTTTTTTAAGTCAACTTGAATTGGGATGATAACTCATAGCGTAACTTACTTTCATAAGTCATACGTTCTATTTCCCAGTAGTACGTGGACACTTTCGTTAGCTCACCTACGTCGCCTTGTGCATCGTTCGATCGTTCGACAAAGGCGACTTACAGGAAATGTAGTCCTTCCTGCCGCTTATACGATGGCACAGAGTCACTCCTGCCTTTATCCGCTTTGTAGCAGTCAACTTTTCAAAGTGGCCTTTTACCTGTGCAATGCTTAGGTGTATACCTATACCTCCATGTAGGTATGCAATGGCTAGACCTGCTTCTGAGCTTTCAACGAGTTGCCCGCGGCTACACTAACAGTAGACCTTTTGTGCCAACTTTATGAATTGGAAATCAATTTGATTTACACGTAAAGCATATCTTCCGTTCCCTGTCCGCTCTATCACGTTTCCTTTCATTTGGACAGAAAAAGTCTACGCAAACACAAAGAGCGAGGGACGAGTGGAGTAGTGTGTTATGTGACAATTCAATTATCCTTTAGTCAGAGCGGTACAATCTCGGCGTCTCAAAACAAAGACCCTGCTAATAGTATCGCGCGGCGGATAAACAGCGCAACACTGAATTTGTGTTGAAAAAAATAAAGGCGCGGCGACGACGCCCGAATAGATGAGAGCGGCGATAAACAGGAGGATCCGTTCCGAGCGGAGGGTCGATATCGAAATACATTATTCGCCGATCCGAGTGTTCCGATTCAAATTGAAAGAGCACCTCCGACATGAGATTTCTCAGGCGGCGTGTGGGCGCAGAATATAAATCGGCGCATAACCAGAAATGGAAGGGCTGTGAATTTCCGTCTCGCGGTCGGCGACATGGCGAGGGGTTTTTTCTTTTGCAGAAATGGCGAAAATAAAAAAAAAATCTCCCAAGGTAATTATTATCAGAAGACTTATTTTATTCACAACAAAATAAAATGCAACGCAAAAAAATGTTTTAACTTTATTCGTTATTCTCGAGATTCTTTGAAAGTTAGACTGTGACTGAGATGAAGTTTTTTATCTCGAATTGGTTTCCACAGATTCATTTGAAAAAAACAAGCGCAGGCGAAGTAGTAATGGCTGATGGAGAAGAAAAGCTTCAGCACTTTGAAAGTCTCGCTTTGAGTTAACGCAAATTAGATTTCAATAAGAACGTCTGCAATATTGACCGTCGCCGTGGCGCTCTGGGCCGCGCCGGGTTGGGGCTCCAGACGCGGTGCTTAGCCATTCCACTTCGTCAACTCATCATGCAATTTACATGAACGATACTTGGTTCTTATCTACACTTATATTATAAACAGGTATAGTTAGAATACCGTAGAAATAGGATACATAATCTGCGAAACTACTTAACCGATTTCAAATATTATTTTACCATTTTTTCGAACGAACTATCAGAATAGACATAGGCTATCTTGTACTGAATAAAACTATTTAAGTTTAAATTAAAAAAAAAGGGGATGTTTGGCAAAAGCAAGATAAAAAGTACCCGAAACCGACGTACCTGCATGCAAAGACTAATGAATGTTCATGAAGCGAAAGAGAAGCGAAGGATCGTGGTAAATGGAAAACTCTGGTCTCTGCCTACCCCCCAGGATACATCCGTGAGTGTGTGTTATGTATGATTGAATTTTAATTTACTCGGATTAAATTTATACATCTGTGCCAATCCTTCGCAAACTAGCAACGCAGAAACTTACTCCACTTAAATAGTAAGTTAATGTATAATTTTAATATTATATGTTTACGCCTGGTGAGTAAACAAAAGGCATTCATTGGTTAAAATAATTGCAATTTTTTTTCAGACATTTTGCAGATGTTTGCCAATGTTTCATCACAGACAATACTGCGCACGACTAATTACATTTTCTAAAAAATGTGGTTTATGTTCCCTAAGCGTTGAAGCCATAACACAGCAGTTTCACACATGTTGAGATCAGAATAATGATTTTGTCAACATTCAGCATCTTTTCCCGAAACAATGTTTGGAGGCGAGATCTCTACTCATTGAGTATTCTTTACAATTCTAACATTTAGTATGTATTGTAACAGATAGCGAATGTTACACACTGGTACCATTCGCCAGTTCAACCTACATACATACTGAACGATATTTATTTGGAACAAAAATTATACAGGCTGTTCCAAAAAGTACAGTCAAGCGAAATGCCAGAGGTAAAGAACCCCTTAGGCTATCCTAATCACCCCTTTGTATGATCCGTGATTTCTCGTCGTTCACGAGTTAATCCCACTAACATTTGGCGGTACGAAGTTTGCCGGGACAACTAGTTAAGTAATAAAGTCCATACTCTCTCTCTCTGAGAGAAGGCCTCCAGTGGGTGGTATATATAGGCTACATAAAAAAACAAGTTAAGCCGTTTTTCGTATTTTTACGAACTTGGAGGTTGTCTTCACATTTAAGAAGTGCTATGTTCGATTCCGGCATGTACTAATGACTTAATTTTTTAAACGTTACGTAGATTTGTGAATTTTTATTAGCAGCGCAACTCGATAAACGTTGAACCAAAGCAAAATCTGAGTGCAAGAGGTGTTCACCTCAGCGCTTGAAATCGCGAATTCGCTGTAAGCACGCATAGTCATTTAACCTACACCTCTCTCTCTCTCTCTCTCTCACTCTCTCTCTGAGAGAAACCATGTGGGACGTATAAAGGCTCAAAGGGTGCTTATATGGGTGACTTTAAAGGCTTGGTGAATTATATTGATGTAAAATAATTACATTCGGTTTCTTTTTACATAAGCAGTAGGCTTAGCACGCTGAACATTTTGCCTGCTCTCAACTGTCACATTAAACACTAAACAGTATTAAGATGACGTCACACAGGGATATCTCGCCGGTGCGAACATGAAGACCGGGTGAGCTGTCTTAACGCGCCTCCTTCTGTCAGTTTAATACCGTTTGTCTATGGTTTGCCGCAAACGCGAACATAAAGGTGTTTTTTTCTCGCAAAATGACAGCTTAACTAAGAGAAATTTCTCTGTTGGTGTGGAGGTAAAGACAAGGCTTTTAGGTTATAATTTATCTTTGCTGTCGTACTCTTACATATTTGCGTTTCTTAGTTTTCGTGTTGATTTATGTCATGTGAGGATGACGAGCATACCCAATGAGGATATGAGGATGGCTTTACTACTAGGTCTTCACTTCACTTACCAGCCACGAGAGGTCAAGTAAGTATAGCAAATGAATTGTGTGAAATTAGATGACGGCGTTATTGTACAAGTTCGAAACGACATATAATTACATAAAGCAGTTTTGCATTGAGTTTAAAGACAGCCCAATGAACAAATACTTGTAACTGTCGTATACAGTTTCGCTCCATTTTCTCTGGAACTTTAGAAAACTGTTACTTATTTGTTTTGTTCGGTCGGTTGTTGGAAAGAACAACAAAAACGTTTCGAAATTCCATTCATATATTTACCTTCATAGTCAGTTCAGACAAAACACTTAGGTTATCGACTGTTCTTAGGGAAAAAAAAATTGTGAACGAAACGCAGAAGAGCTAAATGAACAAATGAATAGTGTTATCATACAGTCGAAGTGTACCGATTGAGTGTGACCAACCCAAAAAAATATAAAAATTGAAGCCTTTTTTTTAACTGACATCTCCATTTTGCCGCCTGCGAGAAAGACTTTAAACAGTGTTTAAATTTCTCTTCCACTCACATCATGTTCGCTGTTGCGACAAAACTAAGAAAACGGCAAAGTTTATGCCGCGGCGCCTGTCATTTTCTCGCATGCTAGTGTGCTAAGCCTACTGGACACTATTACAATCACCGATAAAAATCAATGTGTGTCGATACTTTAATTTTCAGATATTACGTAAAATCGAAAATTAAGATACCATTTTTAGGGTTCCGTACCCGAAGGGGGCCAAATGGGACCCTATTACTAAGACTTCACTGTCCGTCTGTGTGTCTGTCTCTCACCAGGCAGAACCATGAACCATGATAGCTAGGCATTTGAAATTTTCACAGATGATGTGCTGTTGCCGCTATAACAACAAATACTAAAAACTGTATAAAAAGAGGGCTTTTTTGAACGTGAAAAAAAAAACATATTAATAACGGCAACTGGTAGACGCTTGAAATATTCTAATGTTGTATAGATAATGGTACGGAACTTGACTCGCAAATGGCCGGTTTTTTACGAATTTTGTTACTTTAATAAGACTTGTTGGATCATCCTGACAAAAATCTTAAAAAGTTTTACTAAATTATCGTGATGATAGTGCTGAGATAAAATATTTATAACTGCAGCGATTACGATGAAGGGCTTTTAGGGGTTCTCTACCTCTGGTCTTTTGCTCGACTGTACTTTTTGCGACATTCGACAGTATAATGATAATAATATTTTTTATTTATTTACCAGCTGCCTGGCAAACGTTGTTATGCAATATTAACTAGCCTACGACCTATTCTCAGACCTATCACATATACCTACATAATTTTTTTATCGGTAAAATCGGTGAAGCCATTTCGGAGGAGTTTGATAACAAACACTGTGACACAAGATTTTTATATATTACATTATTACGAGTATTCCTAATACAACTATTCAAATAAACAGAGTTTTAGACATCACAATCACTTGCCTAGTCCCAAAGCCCTGTGCTATGGTTACGAGACAAGGACATCACGAACATGAAATAACATGCAGGCTGAGGTCATTTGCACAAATAAAAGGACGTCAGCCTCCTGCGGGAATGGAACCCACGACCTCTAGTATGGTAGTCAAACGTACCTAGTTTTAAAGCAGCCTTGGAAAGAGCATTATTTATACTTAACTGCTGTCTGCGCTACGCGAAACTTTGTATACAAGATTAATGAATAACAACTATTTAATAATAGTAGATACCTCTCGACTAGAATACCCAATTTGAACACAGCTCGACTAGATCTGTTTTAATTAGAGCAAATAACTTAGCGAACAAAATACGCTCTTTCGTATCTACCGTTAGCTATGCGCCCCGTCCCTAATGAAGTTAAAATTCATAATTGATTGGTGCAAATAGTTTGAAAACGTTAGCCATCTCACGCCGGAATACTTAACAACATTAAACTTTCAGCAGATATTTTAACCTTAGCACAGGCCTTGACCTTAGGAGGCTAGATTACGCGCCTGTTTCGTTGACGTAACACGTAAAATATATCCAGCTATGCTAACAGGTCCCTGTAGAAAACATATAAAGAGCAGATAAAACATGTAAATTGTGTATAAATATTTATCAAAGGCTATTTAGTACATTAAGGCTCATTGTGAGTGCCTCGGGGCTACGGGCCGGGTGGAGGGCGGGAGCGGGGGCGGCGGTCCGCGGGCGACAACGACTAACTTCATTAAGGACGAGGCGACGCGACGTCGTCGCAGAATCAAGGTGACACGGCTCACAATGCCCTATTCAGATTTAAATAGCTTCACGCCCAATTGCACTTCAATATGCCGGCACCCTTTGAGATAGTTATTTCATTAAAATCGCCTTATCATCGTGTCTTTGGTGGAATCCGTCGAAGTTCGTCGGGTAATACCTTCCCGTCTATTGGCTAGACGTCTTGTAGTTCTCGTCGAATGGCATCTGCATAGCAATGGCCCGGGATGTGCTCGTGTTGTTAATTATTATCGAAACAGCTACGGAGCGATCTACGTTTACTCACGGACGACACGATTGGGAAAAGAAACACAAATAAATGTTGACTCAAGTGGACTTCGTTTGAATATTTCACCTCATTAATCTTCGCATTCTTTACAGTACTTCAGGAATAATGAAGCTATTACAAAGTGAAATCTTTAAACTTCGGTAATTAAGAGAAATTTCCATCGCGCACTCGCTGGCGAAGTCTTCGCTCCGCGATCACACATTCACGTGTTGGCAGCGAACAATGCGTGTGACAAGCGGGCGGGGTGGGGCGGAGGCGGCCGGGCGCAAATGGATGCCAAAGTTTGGCAATTATGGCGACCGCATGTCTGAGAGCGTCGCAACACTCATTACAGACCGAAACTCTACCCGGCGAGATTAAAAGTCGAAGAGACACGGGTTCGAGTACAATTTGCCTCGCTGTGTCGTTGACGTTGTTTTGATAAAGCGTATTGCGCCTTATTTCATTTTAATTGACTTGTATCTAGCCAGGTCCTATCAACAAACGTTTAATATAATATTATCCCGCTGCTGAGCCTGTGAGCTCAAAGCGTACTTTAGCCGTAAGTCTAAACTTCGATTGTTATTTGTTATAACATCGCTTCATGCCAGATTTTTATCAGTAGATATTTAAATAAGCAGCCTAGATATGTCCTACTGCAAGACACAGGCCTTTGCCTAGGGCGATAGGGTTCATGATAATCATCAGCCATTTGACGCCCACTGCGGGACATAGGCCTCCTGACAGTTTCCTATAAATTATCCATGGACAGATAGCCCGCTAAACAGTGAAGATTTGACCGTTCTTCCCTTTTACTCGTACACTGACAATCCAACTGGCCAACTGACAGCTGTTAAAAGACTGATAGTGTACGAGAAAGAGAGTCAATATAAAATTATATAATACTAGCTGACCCTGCAAACGTTGTTTTGCCATATTAAATTAGCCTACGACCTATTCTCAGACCTACCAAATATACCCAAATAATTCATAAAAATCGGTGAAGCTATTTCGGAGGAGTTCGATAACAAACACGAGACATAAGATAATAATATTGACCGTGTTTCTCTTCCGGGATTCTGTTTAAGGGATTAATATTATTAATTGATCGATTGTAGGAAAAGGCAAATTAAAAGGCTACACGGAGATAACTACAGATAAAAAAATGTAGATAAAAACAACGTGTTATTGAAAGAACGCAACAGCAGAAAACCATTATATTAAACCCTACGAATAAAAAAACCATAGATGTATTTCTTCCTACAAAATTCACACTCAAAACGGCCCCTGTCCTCTCGATTAGTCTGTACCAATGAAATAAGGGCAAGATGTGCTGTAGAGTAAATCACTCTGTAATTCGTTCATTCTGTGCGCCATGCGTGACGACGTGAACGATGATTGGGCGATAGGAAGTGACAGCGTAACTTATGATTGGTTTTATACAAAAAGGTCAAACCATTGACTTCATGATGTATAACCCGTTGAAATATCTAGGTACCTCGCAAGATGGCGGTCGGACAGTGGCAGGTACGTAGATATTTTGCCGGGTAATACTGAACTCGTCTGCCCACAGTTGAACGTGGGGTAATTTTTATCATTTCTATGTTTTTAACTATCAGTGATTAAATCTTTTTCAAATGGGAAAAAATTTGAAATACTCTATTCTCATTTTTCATACAAAATTACCGCTTCGAGTGTCAAAATTTCCCGGTTTTTAGAGGGCATTGTCCTAAATATTGAAAATAGTTAAAAATGATGTTTCGTTTTAAGGTCAGCAAATATAATGCTACAATTACAAATGAATAATATTCACTGATTTCTTGTATTTTTGTGTAACTACATAATTCGACCTTCTAACGTTCGTTTCACACGTCAATGAGTTGTTTTAATATTTTTGAATAAAATACGCCAAGATATTGACATCTCGGTATTCCGTAAAGAAAACTAGAATAATATATTATATATTTTACGTTTGCACAGGTTACAACTTGTATCGAGGAGTCATGGTGTCACTAGAAACTGACACCTCGTAGGATCTCAGTTGATGCATGACGCGCATGACGTACTTCTGGTTTCGTGGACTCTGGTTTTTGTTTTCGCTTTAAATATTAATTGCAGCAAATAAAAAGCAGCCCAAATCGAAATAGTCAGACCAGGCTATCAAAATTACCTTTTTTTTAGGACAATTCCCATTTATTACTGTCGCTTAAAACAGCCACTGAACTGCAGGCAAGAGTACACGCCTAACTGCAGCAAGGCCGGCCCGCCCAGGTGGATTAACGAAATCGTTCCCTTATATAACAAAAATATGAAACTTTTCACGTGTGAAACGAAACGTTAGAAGGTCGAATGAAAATCTTAGACTTAATCTTAAATACAAGAAAAAGTTTAATATTATAAATCTATAATATTATATTTACTTTAATTACTTTTAAAATTCCGTATCTAACTATCGTCACTATTTAAGGCAACGCCCATTATTATGTCGTATATTTGCTTAATTTATTAAGCTTATAACAGTTACCGACCTGCAAGCTAAGGTGCACGCCTGACTGCAGTAAGATTCGTCTAACTAATTATTACTTACTTAATTATTAACCGTTCAATTCTTAACGACATTTTATCAGCCACTGACCGGCAAGCTACTTCATTATTGACCTTTCAATGATTACTAATGCTTTAACAGCCACTAAACTTCAGGATAGGGAGCACGCCCAACTGCAGAAGCGTCCGCACCACACCCAGGTGGCCCTTGTTGACTGCATTATGCAGGGACGTGTAATTTTTACCGAGACCTACTTAATTGGGTATTTGACAAAATATCAAATGGGTTACTTTTAAAACGGAATTTTGTATGAAAATACTGGCTTATGACGTCACATTTCAGAGCACTCTTTTTATGTTTAATCTATTTAAAAATTGTAATAACTAGTAATTGACTAAAAGAGATACATTTTCTGAGATATTTCGTAATTTTTGTTTTAATCGAGCATATGAAATAATTTATTGATCGTGTCAAATACCGTATTATTAACCCTTCAATTATTACTAACACTTGAACATTCACTAACCTGCAAGCTAGGATGGACGCCCAACTTCTGCAGAGTCCACACCACGCCCAGGTGGTCCTTGTTGTCCGCCTTGAGCAGAGGCATCTAATTGTTACCGATGCATACTTAATTATTAACCGTTCAATTATTACCGATGCTTAAACAGCCACTAATCTGCAGGCTAGGATGCATGCCCAACTGCAGCGTCGGCGAACGCCCAAGTGTCGCTTGTTGACTGCGTTAGACAGGGGCATCTAATGGTTACTGATGCCTTACGTAATTAGTAACCGTTCAATTATTAACTATGCTTAAAACAGCCACTAACCTGCAGGCTAGGATGCACGCCCAACTGCAGCAGCGTCCGCACAACGCCCAGGTGTCCCTTGTTGACGGCCATGTGCAGCGGCGTCTGCCGGCGGCGGTTCCTCGCGTTGAGGTCGGCGGCGGCGGCGGCCAGTGCCCGCAGCGCGGCCGGCTCGTCGCCGAACGCCGCGTGGTGGGCGGCACGGTCGCCGTCGTCGCGGTCCTCGGCGTCGGCGTCGGCGCCCGCCGCCACCAGCACGCGGATCACCTCCACGTGGCCGTTCTGCGCCGCCGCCTAAAGGTACACCAATGTATTATAGTAGTTTATGTGACTGTCACATAATGAGGATTATTAAAACACGAGCGAGATTTTAAAAAACGAGCCTTGGCGAGTTTTTTAATAGCATTCGCGAGTGTTTTAATACCAAGTTATGTGCAGTCTCATACACTACTTTATCTACACTCATAATGAAATTTTTGAAACAAAATGGCGCAATTTCGACAAAAGTATCTTGACATTCAATCGTCTGCACTCAGTTTTGCGCGCGCAATTTTAGGTATTTTTAGATGCACTTTTGGTACCACGAAAATGAAATTAGGTTTTTTATAGAGTCAACTTTTGACATTAAAAAAAAAACTTAAGTTTTGTTTCGTGATCACAGCAACACTTTAAAAAAAATAACTGTAACATAAAGTGAAAAATCTGACCTTTAATGTAACTTTATATTACACTTTTTTTTTATTTTCTTTAAAGTTATGTATTGTTTAAAGCCTGTCAATATGTGTTTACCTTTGAATTCTTAATTTGAAGATTATAATATGAGTGTAGATAAAATAACTTCCACACAACACAATCACTTGTCGAGACTGGGCGAGACTCCAGATGTGCAATAGAGTCATATTAGTACGGCAATAGTTGTTTTATTGACAATTTCGGTAGTCTCGTAATCAATCGCGTTTCAATGGTGTAACCCGTGCAACCTAACTCGGCGATGCCTTTTTAATTTGCGTGGGTTATACCATTGTGGGTTGTACTCTTTTCCTGAGAGAAGGCCTGTGCCCTACAGTGGGACGTATATAGGCTGCTTATGTTGATACCATTGTAACGACATTGTACTGCTATTGCTTTGTGGACTACCAAATAGAGGCAGATAATAACTATTGTCGTGCTTATATCATGATATTGAAAATTTATGTGAGTATTAAACTCTAGGGACCAGTCCCAAACTAGGATACCCTGTGCTATGGTAACCAGGCAAGGACATCACGAACATGGAAACCCTGAGGCCCCCAGTGGGAATGGAACCCACGAACCCCGGCATGGTAACCAGACCTAATACCGCTTCTTAGTGGTGTGGTATTAGAACGATCGAAAACGTTATAATATGGAATAAAAAATACAAACTAAATTACTCATACAATTTGGTATGTGAAGTGTGATATATAGGTATGTATGTACTTGTGCGAAGGAGGGATGAGAGGGAGATGGAGGTAATTACGTGTGTGTGTTGTGTTTGCGTGAGAGAGGAATTTATGATTTATGTAAGGAAAAAAGAAAGGATGGGAAGAAAAGATACGCTAGGATAATAGGCGATACCAAGTTTCTTAAGCGCAGCTTAAGTGTTAGCGCAGCAGCGAAACGGTCCACTGTTGGCGCCCCTCTTCACCTCCCCCGCGGACACCGAGCAGCGGGGTTCACTTTCTTACTTGCAACGTCGAGACAACACGCAATTTTGCCCTTTCCTTTATCGCATTGTTAATAACAGTTTATTCATTAAAACTACAGTCCACAATCGAATCTTTCATTTACAAAGAAACAAATGGTCCTTCAAGAAAAAGGCCAAGCGATCTACGAAATAACATCAATCGCCGCAAAATAATTCAATGTGTCATTGAAGCAGCCATATTGAACGAGGACAAATCACGAACGCCATTGACAGTTACCTAAACGCCTTGAAAAGGCTCTGAAGATTTAAAACAAGTGAGAAACAACTTCTACATTAATATCGTCGTCTTGTTAAACCTCGCCATCATCATCCATTACGGCGAGCAAAGCAGCAAATTCCGAAGGAAGCAACCTCGCGTTCATCGGCCATTACCTACTTCGTACAGCCCACGGAACGTCTTGAGACTTCAAGCTCCACGGAAAGAGCATAGCAACACATATAAACCATCGTCATCCACTAAATCTGCATCAACTTCGTCCATCACATCCAGAAAAGCAACATAAATCCAAAGGGAACAACTCGCGTTCGCCGGCCACCAAGTACCTACCTACCCACATTCTGTACAGCCTGTGGAACGTCTTGAGACTTCAAACCCACACGGAAACATCAAAAGTTACCTATCATTATCGTCAAGAACAGCTCCGCCATCGTCGTCCATTAGATCAAGTGACCAAAAAGTCTAAGTGAACAAACTCACGTCCACAAGTCATTGTCGTTCAGTGTCGAGACTAGAAGACCCACGGATCAAAACTGAGTGAGTTCGTTCCAATCTCTTTTCCTACCTATTATCCATATTTACATAAATCCAGGAGTGCATTTATCTGATTACATACATACAAACAGTTTCATAGTAAGTGCAGTAAACAATTGCCACCCAAAAGTTTATATTCAATAATAGCTTTGATACAGTGTTCATAAAGGCTATCATCTAATTCTCACATTCATCCTTCATCTAAATCATACTGCAACACAAATAACGATCAATAGCTACGTAGATACCTATACATTGCGATTAGTTGTTTACTTGAGAACGCATACAATAGCCGACCGGTTTTATTTACTTGCCGATCCCAGACCTACTTATTGAAAGAGTTAGGCACATAAACAATAGCGCGACAGTGTATCATTTCTAAGTGTGAATTGAATTGAATTGAATGCCCTTGAAAATGGCCACTGAGGCTCTCAAGGACTTAGTCAAAAGACGCGGAGCAATTAAAACTAAACTCACAACATTTGGTAATTTTTTAAATCGATTAAATAATCCTACAGACTTAACCAACTTGCAAAAAATCGAACTAGAAGGGCGCTTAGCAAAAGTTGAAGACTTATATGACAAATTTGATGCATTACAGACGGACATTGAGTCATTGTCGGAGTGTATCGACCCCGAATATGAGGAGCGTACTCGTTTTGAAGAAAATTACCACACAGTAGTGGCTTCAGCGCGCAGCTTATTGGAGTCTGCTACTTCAACGTCAGATTCTCGGCCAGGATCCGTGGCGGGTGACAATGATCCGAGCGGTACACCTAAGTTTCATCTACCCGTCATCAACGTGCCACAGTTCAGCGGCGACTTTCAGGATTGGTTGGAGTTTCGAGATACGTATCTTTCTATAATACATAAAAACAATAACATCACAGACGTGCACAAATTTCATTATTTACGGGCTGCTCTTAAAGGCAGCGCATCATTAATTATTCAAAGCCTAGACATAACATCAAAAAATTACCCAATTGCTTGGCAATTACTTACTGAAAGATACGACAACACACGCATTTTGATCAATAATCACATAAAAGCATTATTAAACACTCATAATATAATCAGTGAATCTAGTGCAGCTTTGAGAAACCTCATTGACGTCATAAATAAAAACTTAAGAGCACTCGCAACACTGGGTGAACCAGTCGATCACTGGGACACAATAATTGTCTACTTAATGTCAAAAAAACTAGACACAATTACCAATCGTCAATGGGAAGAACACAAGTGCAGCTTAAATTGCAATTCACCTGATTTGAAACAATTCATTAAATTCTTAAGTAATAGGTCTGACCTATTAGACACAGTACAAGCAGCCTCGACGTCAGTGCAACCTAACATAAAATACATAGTACATCAAACAAATACATCAACAAGCAACAAAAACAAAAATTCATATTACAAAAAAGACATAAATACATTCACAAATAACAACAACTATAACATAAATTATTGTTGCCCCATGTGTTCACAAAAACATTACATATTTACATGCACATCATTCAAAAAACTTGATGTAGATTCACGCATCAAAAAGGCGATAGACAGTAAAGTATGTATGAATTGTTTACGCCCAGGCCATGATAGCACCCGCTGCAGATTAACTAACTGCAAATACTGTAACCAAAGACATAACACGCTTTTACATAAAGAGATTAGCAATAATAATCAGTCAACTTCAAACATTACATTATCCACAGATACAACTTCAGCCTCTAACAAGTCTTACGTCATACTATCCACAGCACTGGTGCGCGTAACGGGCAAAGACGGCAGGAAACACATTGCAAGATTACTTCTTGATAATGGTAGCACCTGTAATTTTATTACGGAGGACCTGTGCAGCACACTCGGCTTGGCGAGAAGTGACACTGAGTCCACAGTAACAACAATCAACAGTCAATCTACACGGGCCAAACAAGTATGTGAACTTGCTTTTGAATCTTGTTTAGGTGATTATCAAGCCAATATCACTTGCTACATTATGCCAAAGATAACAAATGCACTGCCTAGTGCTTACATAAATACATCACACATACCGATCCCCACTGATATTAAATTAGCTGATCCGACATACAATCAACCATCTACTATTGATATATTGGTAGGCGCGGATATTTTTTGGGCGGTTTTAAATTCTGAGACCAGAAACATTGGTTCAACACATGCTAAGCTGCACTCTTCAAGACTAGGATGGATTTTATCAGGCTGTATTTACACAAATCATCAGCAAGATCATCAATGTCATCATTTACTTCAAAACAATGATGATTTCTCACTCTCAAAGTTTTGGGAACTTGATTCAATTTCTCCTCAACATTCATACACCCCTGAAGAAAGGGAATGTGAAGAAAATTTCAATAACACAACTCTTCGTACACCAACAGGCCAATTTGTAGTCACCATGCCGTTGAAGCAATCTCCTGACTGTCTCGGTGATTCTTATGCTCTAGCAAAGAGGCGATTTCTTGCTCTTGAGAGTAAACTCGAGCGAGACTCACAACTTAAACAAAAGTATCATGAATTCATTAAGGAATACATAAACCTAGGTCACATGACGTTAAATCCACCAAATTCACACTTTCATAATAAACATAACTATTACCTACCGCATCACGGGGTAATAAAAGAGTCGAGTTCTACAACGAAATTACGCGTAGTTTTCGATGCTTCGGCTACAACATCGTCTGGAAAGAGCTTTAACGATATACAAATGGTAGGTCCTAAAACCCAAGATGATCTCTTGTCAATCCTATTAAGATTTAGGCAACATAAATATGCCATCACTGGTGACGCAGAAAAAATGTATAGATCAGTCTTAGTGCATGCATCACAACGATCTTTACAGCAAATCTTATTTAGGTTCGATTCAAATAAACCTCTTAATACATATACACTTAATACCATTACGTACGGAACCTCCTCGGCCCCTTATTTAGCCACCAAATGCTTAGTATCTCTTGCAAAAGAAACTTCAAACTCGTCTGCTCAGCGAGCCATTCAACATGATTTTTTCGTGGATGATTACTTGGGAGGAGGTGATTCTATAGAGTCAGTAATTGAATTGGTAAAAGAAGTTAAGTCAACTCTAGAATCAGCTCATTTTAAACTACGAAAATGGCAGTGCAATAGCACCGAAATACTTGAAAGCATCACAAATGACAAAAATAATACACAAAAAACACTCAATCTTGATTCATCACCTTCAAAAACATTGGGTCTATATTGGGATACTTCTCTTGATACATTCTTCTTTTCCATTAATCACACATACACACAAAAATACACAAAACGAAATATACTCTCATTCATTAGTCAGGTTTTTGATCCTTTAGGATTAGTAGGACCTTGTATACTTCAGGCAAAAATTGTATTACAACAACTTTGGGCTCAAAAATGTGGCTGGGATGATGAAGTTACGTCACAAATAAAATCAGATTTCGACTATTTCATCAACTGTCTTCATCACTTAAATAAAATACATATACATCGATGGGTATTGCATAATGACCCACAGGAAGTACAGTTACATATATTTACCGACGCCTCAGAGCGTGCTTACGGTGCTTGCGTTTACGTAAGAACAATTTCGTTAAATGGATCAGTTCACATTCATCTATTAACATCAAAAAATAAAGTTTCACCTCTAAAATCAATAACCATCCCTCGTCTAGAGTTATGCGGCGCTTTATTAGGCACCAGGCTCTATACAAAAGTGACAGAGTCATTAACTATAGAGTTTCATGGCTGCTATTTTTGGTGTGACTCAACTATTGTTTTGGGCTGGCTTTCTACAGAGTCAAGCTCCCTTAAGCAGTTCGTTAGAAATAGAGTCAACGAAATAAAAGACACCACCCAGGGTTTCACGTGGCGCTACGTACCGTCAAAGCTAAATCCAGCCGACTTAGCATCTCGGGGGGTGAATGCTGAATTCCTCAGCGCTTCCGCACTTTGGTGGAAGGGACCCGGTTTTTTACATAACACAAACATACAATTTCCGTCATATCCTAATGAAAATCATAAAACACAACTACCAGATCTAACACTTCATATAAACACGAATCAAACAAACAATACATCTACATCTATAATACATCAATTAATTCATAATGCATCAAATTACAACAAACTTATAAGAATATTTGCATACATCAGACGATTCATTTACAATGGTAAAAACAAATCAAATAAAAACACAAATTGTCTTAGTTGCTCCGAACTGCAATCATCACAACAACAAATTCTAAGTTTTTCTCAACGGGAAATGTTCCCCGAGGATTGCAATTCACTGAAACTACTAAAACCTCTGGCACGAGCTAGCAGGCTTAAGGCACTTTCTCCATTCATCGATTCCAATAATTTAATACGAGTCGGGGGGCGATTACATAACTCCTTTTACACTTATGACATCAAACACCCAATTGTATTATGCTCAAAACATTACTTGACAAAACTTTTATTTGAGTCTAAACATAAAGAACTACTTCACGCAGGTCCTCAATTGATTTTATCAAAGGTTAGACAGCAATTTTGGCCATTAGGCGGTAGGAACTTGTCTAAGGCAGTGGTACGTGGTTGTGTTCGCTGTACTAGGTTTAACGCCAAATCAACACAACCAATTATGGGCAACTTACCGGCCGAAAGAACGTATCTCGAATATCCTTTCATCAACACAGGCGTTGACTACGCTGGACCTGTCCTGATTGCCGACCGCAAGGGCCGTGGATGCAAACTTCAAAAGGCCTATATTTGTGTCTTCATTTGTTTCGCAGTTAACACTTAGAACTCGTCACGGACCTGACTAAGGAAGCGTTCTTAGCGGCCTTCAATCGCTTTATTTCGCGTAGAGGGAAACCTCAAAACATCTACTCCGACAATGGCACAACATTCGTCGGAGCCAGCAATGAATTATATAGATTTTTAAATGTATCAAATTCCTACATACAGGCTTACCTGTCAGAAGTCAATATTAAATTCAATTTTATTCCTCCGTATACTCCCCATTTTGGAGGCATTTGGGAGGCGGCCGTTAAATCCGTCAAAACTCTCTTACGTCGTGTCTTAAACCTAACACATCTTACTTACGAAGAGCTTTCTACGTGCTTGTATCAGATAGAGGCAATCCTGAATTCAAGACCCCTTACGCCTTTATCCACCGATCCTTCTGATCTTACTTACCTATCTCCAGCCCATTTTCTCATCGGTCGACCACTCACCTCAGTTCCGTACCCAACCCTTGGAACCACCAATTTGAACCGAATTCAACGTTTTCAAAGAATCGAAAGGCTCAGACAGCACTTCTGGTGCAGATACTCAAATGAGTACATCTACCAGCTTCAACAGAAAACAAAATGGCATACTTCATCAGGAGAACTGAAGGTTGGCGACATGGTGCTTGTCAGAGATTCAAACGCACCGCCATTGCTATGGCTTTTGGGACGCATCGTTAAGCTTTCAAAGGGCAGCGATGGAGCGTCCAGAGTAGCCGAGGTTATGACAAAGAAAGGGCTTATCATCCGAAGCTTCAATAACCTATGCTCTCTGCCTGTTCATCAATCTTGAAGATTATACTTCAACGCCGGGGAGCATGTTAGCGCAGCAGCGAAACGGTCCACTGTTGGCGCCCCTCTTCACCTCCTCCGCGGACACCGAGCAGCGGGGTTCACTTTCTTACTTGCAACGTCGAGACAACACGCAATTTTGCCCTTTCCTTTATCGCATTGTTAATAACAGTTTATTCATTAAAACTACAGTCCACAATCGAATCTTTCATTTACAAAGAAACAGTAACGCTTAGTCCCTGCGTACGCACTTTATTGACTGAACTAAGTAGGTTATTTGTTTATTTCGTTTTCACAGAGGTATAGGAACAAACAGTGGGTACAATTTGATAAATCAAGACTGATCTGTGTGTTCATACTGGCAACTTTTCCAACACAATTGAAGTCATTCTTCTCTTCCTCTGTAGCTTATTAATTTTACTGTTTTTATTTTTGTTTAGCCTATAAACGTCCCACTGCAGGACACAGGCCCTTTCGCAGAGAGAGAGAATGGGCTTAACCACCAATTAATATTACTGTAATTAGTTCTTAACTAACAAAGTGACAAGTGATTGTGTTGTGTGAAAGTTACTATTATTTCGAATAAAAGTAAACGCCGAGCCAGGCAACACTGTTTCTATGAGCGGACCCAATTCTACATTGTTTTTTATCTATGGTCATATATCACTTGTCTTTTTTGCTAATCTGTTCTAGTCTTTACGCTTGTCAATGACGTGTAATTTTGGGTTAATTTATTATTATTCTCGCGGCGAGAAATATTGGTACAAACGGGAGGATACCGATAGGATATAGTGATTTCGCATAAAGAAGTGTAGCGGCGGCAACAGCAATTAGTGGAGTGATTGCTCAATTGTTACTGGTGAAAAGGCGAAGTGTAATTCCGTCAAACGTAATCTTCGGCCACGCGGATCGTGACAAAGAAAATCTGCACTTGTAAGTAGCTTTCGTGGGAAGAGTGCACACCTGCCGGGAAGCGCCAGCCACTCCATTGTCGACTGTCGGCTACCAAGACAATGGACTTTAGACCCTTACGTGTGAGTGCTTCAAATGATATTAGTTTTTAAGACTTATTCTTAGTTTACACTTTCTGAGCGTGATTACCCTGTCCCTAACAATTATCAACCATTCCCTATTTTTATTTCACTAGTTTTATTTGTAAGCGGATGATTCTATATATGAATTAATAAATAAATCTGGTGAGCCTATCTTGATAACATTTTAGGCTAACCTGTAGCGCAGTATGCCCGCCGAAGACCCCGTTGACGTCTGCGCGCGCGCCATCCGTCCGCGACAGAATCTCAGCACAGCGCGCCGCGTCGCCATTGGTCGCCGCCTTCACTAGCTCCTCGTTGGCATCGCCCGTCACGTGCGACTCGAATAGCTTCTTCAGGAGGGCCGATAGGCGTTCACCTGAAGGGGACAACATATTCAGTAAAAGTACTCACGAGAAACAATCGAATTCGAGTACATGAGATACTTGATCATTTACTGTATATAAGCTGTAAGTAACTGCACCCTGTGTTAAAGTCTACTATAAAGTGTACCAAGCAGAGGTTCCCCGATAAATTTCACAATAAAAAACCAAGTAGTTTTCAATTGAGACGAACGGACAGAGGAACAAGCACTCGTATCTTGCATTTATTCATATAGCCTTGTAGCCTTAAAAACATACGTCTTAAGTATGCAAGTAGTTAACAAAATTTAAACTCATACATGAAAAAAGTCACTAACGAGCTCTTAAGTAGCGAGTAGAAATTTAGTCGTGTAACAATTAAGTAAAAAATTTAAATAAAATCAAGCCTATTTTTGTGTAGCACCGTCCAAGCGTCTTTTTGCGTATTTGAATCAATGTACTTAATTACATCGCGTCTGAACGCCTGACCACTTAAAGATGAAATTTAGTTACTTAATCACTTAACTCGTATAAATTAGGCATTACTTTTCAATTAACTTTAGAGTTATACTTCTGTTAAAGTTGATACAGCAAATATAATATTGTCTAGTTATTTGGTTAGGTTTTAAAATTACAAGTAGTGTAAATGCATCCCGGGTACACAAGTTTACGGCCATAGGCTAGATGTGATCCGTGTGATGCACGTAAAATGTGTCTGTAACCCGTTTTGCATTCTAATAAAATAAATGGCTTACCTGAAGAATTACCAGCCATACTGCCATCGGACGAGGCGACCTTAGTGACCGCGTTAGGGTTGTACGTCCAGGACATATTACACACCTCAACCTTGAGGTCGTTGTCGTGATAGATCTGTTGCACGCGCCCGATCTTGCCGAGAGTCTGTGAGGAAAGGAGAAAACGTTCTAAATACTTACATGGAATAAAACGGCGAAACTATCGCTACCATTTTCATGTTGCTATCCAATGCTTTCTGCAGCCAGCTTCAAAACGTTCTTCCTGAGCATAGTTTCCAAATGAGAAACGTAAAAACATTACGAGATTCGTCCTATCACTTCTTCGTGAACTGATACAACTCTACTTGCACAGTCACAGGATTTTTTCGTGTTTCTAACTTCGCGTAGTAAAGTCGACAGGGCATTAATCTCTACATACGTGTACTTTACTTTAGTTACTATACGGGCGACTTTGTAACAAAAATGTAAAGGAGATCTGTTATCGACTGTACGTCAACTACCAGCAGCTTTACAAGATAAATCGACAGAACGTGCAACGTTTGCATTCTGCTCATCGATCGTCATTTATTTCGGGCGGCTCCGGTGCCTCGAGTAGAGTGTTTGAGCTGCAACTGACCCAGCTGATTGATATTGCACTTAATTGTCTTCCACACTCAAAGGCGTAATTAATTCCAGAAAGCATTAAACCAGCAGCGAAGCTCTTCGTTTCCTCTTGCTACTACCTAATTCCTGGCATTTATGTAGCAACCTCGCGCTCATTCGAAATTGTTAAACACATCTGATGGAATTACATCTGCGGCTCACATACTCTCTGTAGAACCTTGACTATTTTATGATCCGCACAACCTATTACGATAGATTGGCAAAGGTATCTAGATCACACTGAGAATTGTATGATAATGGTTTGAAAAAGAAAGGGACCCATTTAAAGGCCCTTTAAAAATAATGGATAGCATAAATAATGCTACTTCGCAGCATTAAATAAATTATTAAACAGCAATAAAATAAAAATTTTAAAACATAAATTTCCCCTATGATAAAAAATTCCGTGTGGCGCCGGCTTAAGAATAGCGTCACTCCATTTCCTTCCGTGGATGTCGTAGAAGGCGACTAAGGAAATCAATTACCAGGAGACGGGCAGCAGCATCTTCCTGAGATTCGAACTGCATACTGCGATCGCCAACCCGCCTGCCAAGCGTGGCGATTATGGCAAAACCCCTCATGGTTATGAAAACCACGAAGGAGGCCTATGTCCTGCAGTGGGCGTCAAATGGCTGATGATGATAATAAAAATACATCTGACTAGAAAATTATTTCCGTCGCTATAAGTTTGTAACAAAGATGGTTTCCAATATAAAATACAGCCTCTATGTCTTAAATTCACTGAAGTCACACGTCTTAATAGTTCAGTGGTATTGTGTCAAGATTTTGATACGGAGGATCCGAGTTCGGTCACAAACTATTCATATTAAAGTTAGCAGAAGATCCTGTTAAGGTAAAAGTAGCAATTTTAAAGATGACTTGCTTATAGTTACCATCCGTAAGATTATAGAGCAAGCCCTTCATTTTAAAGATTATTAGTTATGGTTAAAACCTCTATTTTAAAGTACCTTGGAATATAACCCAAAAAGAAGAAATTCAGCCATTTCTCCTACCTTTACCTTTCTAACGGCAGCTTTCCGCGCCGGCAGGTTCGCGTCGCACTATTTTCCATGGGGTGCATGAAAGGAGCCTTCCCAACCGACAATCAGCGAGTCCCTAATGCTGATTGGCAAATCCTTTCACCACGATGGCAATCTCAAGTCCAGCCTTGAAGCCGTTTATCGATTTGTACGGAGAGGACACGGTTGCTAGGTGAAAAGACCGCGCCAGCTATATCGGAAAAGAATCCATACAATCCTATAGAGAGCGGTGCGACGCGACCTAGGCGGCGCTGCCTCGTCGCGACAGTCGGGTCGCGATTGCCAAGATCGGAAGGCTACCTTTAGTAACAACTAGCACAGAATTGCAACAGATCACCAATCCCAATGTCACTGAGATTATTGTCTGGCCATCCAAAAGGTACAAAGCCTTCCGATCGGGGCAGTCGAAATCGGGACGCTACTTTTAAAATGGCGATGATATAAAACCTCCATCATTAGATGGAAATATCAAATAAGACGTCATCAGCATTCTTAAGGACTCTTAAGGATTTCAAAGGACCGGCGACGCGCAGCGCAACGTTACAAACTAAATTAACCTCAAATACTTTTAAGGTTAGAGACAATACAAGAAAAACAGCCACACGACTAGAAAACGGGCTTTTGTATTTGCATTGTAGCCTTTAAGGTGGCCCAAACTTTGCTAATACGTTTAGAGGATACAAATCGAGGTTTGATCGCGCTTAGAATTGGAAATAAACTTACCGAAAAGAAATTATAGCCGAAGAATAGTTTCTATAAAAAGTCTTCCGAGGCTATAATTTCTTTATTATTCTGTTATTCTCAGTTGTAAGCACGAGCAAACCTTAATTTGTTTCCTCTGAACATATTGGTAACGTGTCATTGAGATCCGGCATGTTATTTGCGAATTAAAACCCAACTACGTTTGTCTAGGAATTGCTCCTTGAGGGGCCGCTTTACCCGCATGTCGCTGGCCCGTTGCAAAAATGGCCATCCGGGAATGTTGCCCGCTAAAGGTGCCAACTCACCGGCGCCATGGCCTCGGCCCACTCGCCGTGGCCTCGCTGCAGGACTTTGACCCTCTCCTGGTCTGCACACACCTGCACCAGGTCGCCGACCGCGAAGCCGCCGCCCACCGCGCCGGTCGATGTAGACGCGCTTAGATTACTGCCGCACACCTGTGGGCAATACGCTGATCTATCTATACAGCCCATGAAAGACGCCCACTGGCGGGCATAACGTCTCTTCAGCGTCACGCCAACCTCGCCGGTCAACTGCTAATCTCACCCAATGTGCTGATAGCCTATATGTTAACTCTGCCTAGTCTTCGTTAAACATTCTGTAACTTTGGTCGTAACGTTAAACAGCAATAAAATTATGGAGAATGTTCAATGGAGAACTTGCACAAAAAATTGTTTTAATATAATCAAAGAAAAAGAACGAAAAAAAATAAACAAAATAATGTTAAAAGATATATAAACGTGGTAATTTTTTTCTACGCCTAATATTTTTCATGATATAACCCGTTGAAAACTCATTCTAGTCACGTGGTACAAAAACGCGCCATACAAAACAGGCTCAAATGTCGTCACACCTAGCACGTTAGAATGTATGTAGCGTTCATCAATATTTGAGTTATCTCCTAAAATAATGTTTTAAGCACCTACACCCTAATGAAAACACGTTTACAATTTAGTGAAAAAACTAAATCCAATAAGTTTTTTTATAATTTGAGTAACTTGATTTTTCGCATTTTATTGGTAGCCCGAAAGCCCCAAAAAAATTTTTCTTTTCCTAAGTTTTTCTGTGTCTTCTATGGTATAAAAGCAATGTCACTCCAATTTAATTTTGACGCAAGTTTCCCATTGAGATGATGGTCAGTGATGCCAGCACTTACATGAACTTATCTATATTTTGTAGGTATTTATGTATATTATTATTTAAGTATAATATGTATGTTCGTTTCATAATACGTAACTTTAACTACCGTACTTATATTCTTGCGTACTTGTCCTTTAACACCACAATATATTTTCGATTATTTTATTTATGTACTTACATCCACCTACTGAATATAATTCTTCTTGCAATCCTCTCCATCCAAACTTTGTATAGAAGAGATCGTTCTAAGCGATAACGCCGCAAATTACGTGTGACTTCTTATATTTAAGTAATGGTATACTACTTAAATATAAGAAGTCACACGTAATTCTTCTTTTGTGGTCATGCAAAGCAAGTGTTCTCTGTCTATGTATAATAATAGGGGTTAAAGTATGAAATTGCCGTTTTATTGCAATAGGTTCTTTGAATTGACATAGAATCTTCATGGTTTGAGATTTTCGAATGAAACTTTTTTCAAAAATGGTTTCTATGATGTTCTTTTTTAAAAAATGTGAAACATTTGAATATCGACTTTCAATAGTTTTTGTTATTAAATTTAGACAAGAAAGATGGATACTGCGAAAATTCGAGTGATTTTTGAATACGAGTTCCGACGCGGAACTAACGCGGCAGAAACAGCCCGCAATATCAATGCTGCGTTTGGAGAGGGGTCTACTAATGAACGCACCGTGCGATTTTGGTTTAAACGCTTTCGTGATGGAAATTTCGACTTAAAGAACGAGCCACGAGGAAGACCGCCCACACAGGTGAATAACGATGAATTAAGAGAGATAGTGGAAGCCGACCCTAGTCAAACTACCCAGGAATTAGCGGCATGGTTTAACGTTACCTTACCCACAATATTGACTCACTTGCGTCAAATCAATAAAATAAAAAAATACGAAAAATGGGTGCCTCATAATCACTCGAATTTTCGCAGTATCCATCTTTCTTGTCTAAATTGAATAACAAAAACAATTGAAAGTCGATATTCAAATGTTTCACATTTTTTAAAAAAAGAACATCATAGAAACCATTTGAAAAAAGTTTCATTCGAAAACCTCAAACCATGAAGATTCTATGTCAATTTAAAGAACCTATTGCAATAAAACGGCAATTTCATACTTTAACCCCTAATATTTGTTAAACTAGCTTTATACTAGTTATCTTCAGATTCAATCAAATTTAAAAACACTCTCCTTCAGATTTAGTAACTTTAAGGAGCCATTACCGATGGTTATAGAAATCTCCCGAAGCATATTATATACATGTAACAGGATACCTTCTGAGATGCATACCTTGGTAAGTACAGCAGGGTTGAATGTCCACCTGTTAGCGCTGGGGTACGAAACCACAATGTCATGGTCCTCATCGATACCGACCACAGTGCCGGTGGTCCCAAGACACTCGAACATACCATCCGTCCAGCCTCCATGGCCATGCTGGAGGGACTGCACTATTTCTAGGTCTAAGTCCACATTTACCTGTTAAAATGCAGACATTCACTTTACAATAAACTAAAATTAAGCAAGAAATTGTCTATTGTAAAGACTTACCCCCAGTTTCTCGTACACTAACAAGCTGTTAATCTACTGTTAACTGCTGTCAATTGACCAAAGTACATACAAAAAAAACACTTACAGCTATTAACAGTAGATTAACAGCTTGTTGGTGTACGAGAAACCGGGAGTTATTCAAATTTGTTAAGTGCTTCTAAATAACAAGTCGATAGAGACAAAAAAACTGCCTTCCAAATACACATTAAACGGAAACTATAGTTCGCTAACTTTAACAGTAGGTGGCGCTGACGGTATTCTTTATCGCGGTTCTTTTGTATCCAGATGCTTTTTCAAATTGTACACGGATGCTTTTCTCATGGATTCCGTCAACAGATCTTGACCAAGTTTATAACGGATCACATCTGAGGTACCCCCTTTGTAACAAAAAATTAATCAATGACAACGGATAACGTATAAATAAATAGATATATAACGGATACACGAACTGAGAACCTCCACCATTTTTAAAGGCAGTTAAAAATAGACAGAAAAATCGTCGCATCTGCCGTACGTACCGCGAGGAGTTAAGGTCGTATAGCACATTTTACCGGCACCGCAACGGCACGGCTCCAACCCAACAATTAACTTTTCATACTGAGCATTAAATTGTGTGTTGTATAGTATGTTTCATTATGTCACTGTAAATTTTTTTAAATAAAAAATAAAAACCGACTTCAGAACACTACAGCACTAAAAAGTTAGAAATACATAATTTAAAAGAATACCTTTAAATCAGGAGTAGGTATTGTAGAAGTATAATTTGTAGTCGGTGCCCAAAATACCGACACCGACTACAAATTATACTTCTACAATACCTACATGTACACATATTTATAATTTAAATTATTTCTAACTTTTTAGTATTCTGATGTTGTTTTTATTCTTTATTTAATTTTTTTAGTTTTCAATTTTAGTGGGGGAGCAGGAGAAAAATAAACAAGTCCCTTATGACCATAATTTACCCTACTATATTCGTTGTTTTAAAATTTGAAGTTCTCAATTTCCATCTCAGAAAATCTTCACCAGAACATCACCAAATTACCTTGGGACTACTTTTACGCTATTTTATGAAGCATACGGATATTACTAAAGGATGGGCGCCATTAGGCTTTATTTACTGCTGTCCATTGAAGAGTTTCGTTCTCCATCTCTGAAAGTCTTCATCAGATCTTCACCAAATTAAAATGGGACCAATGTGACGTTATATCTATTCGGACAAAAAAAAATGTCGTAATCAGCTGAGATTTGATGGAGTTATGCGAGAACATAGCCAAACAAAAATAAAAACATACGCGTCGAATTGATAACCTCCTCCTTTTTTGAAGTCGGTTAAAAAAGCCAACGACGCGGGCAGTCAGCGCGCTTACCACTACCATATCACCCAACTAGCAGTCCTTGTCCTAGGCGTGTTCAATGCCTCCGCGAGTATCGTATATTTTACGGCATTTGTAATTCAACACGCTTGGGACTAGGACTAGCTAGCCGCTCGCAGTCGGTGGGCTGGAGGCATGCGGTCTGCTAGATTGAAGCGCACCGGCTGCTAGTTAAGTTGTATGGTAGGGGCAAGCAAGGCAAGTCCGCGGTTGGCTTTTTTACAGTGACATTATGAAACATACTATACGACATACGACTTAATGCTCAAATTTGAATGATAAGTTAATTGCTGAGTTGGCGCCGTGCCGTTGCGTTGCCGGTATAACGTGCTACGACGTTAAAGCTGCTGTTACGTCGAGCATGCTCTCCCGCTCGCACAATATTACATTTTTAGTGATTGTAATAAAATGAGTATACTTTTGATAAATGTGGTCTGAGGATTTGATGGATAGTTAAATTATGGACATTTTAAAAACTTTTTGGCTTTGCTATACGTAGTATTTAATAAAAAAAACTTGTTTCCAAAATTATCAATTTTGGAATCATTTTCTCAATTAAAACCTAGGTACAGGATAAAAAAATATGTCTTGAATATCCGTAATTTTATTGTCTATCAAACCCTCAGATAATTTTTATCAAAAGTATACAAATTTTATGACAATCACTAAAAATGTTCAATTGTTCGAGCAAGAGAGCAAGCCCAACGTAACAACAGCCTTAATGTTTGCCTCACATGCTGGAACCCATGAGTTGGATTCCCATCATGATAAGCAGATTGTTTTTATATACACCAGGAAAGTAGCAATGATTTCGTTTTCTTTTGTGAATTTTTAGTCTCACTAACAGCAAAGGAAAATATTGTGTGGTAACCAGAGTGTCAAGTGTTCACATATGCACTTGCTATATACAATGGCCCAACTGTGAGACTTAAGTGTGGAAATCACAGGTCTATCTCACTATGGACACAATTCTTCAATCCATACAAACTGCCACATGGGTGAGCACCTGGTAGGTTCATTTGTGAATCTTTGGCATATTTTTTTATCAAAGTGATAATGGTAATAAAGGAAAAAATAAAAAAGTATTACTCACTTGGTCCCCAATATGCAAGCCATGTGGCCCTGTCCTTCCAGGACCTAACTCACCAAGTAAAGGCAAATGTTCTTTGTAAACATTTTGGCCTTTCACATCATTCACAACCTGAAAATTAAATAGAATTGAATGAATCAGTCTGGGTGTATTTTCATGTTTGTGATGTCCTTGCCTGGTTGCCAAAGCACAGGGTATCCTAGTTTGGGCTAGGTCAAGCGATTGTATTGTGTTCAAGTTATTATTATATGCAATTTTATAAATAGGTAAATAGATATGCCATTCCTCATTCTCTGAGACATCAAGACCCATATTACTTTTCATAATATCTTTGTAATTTCCTTTTTTATGTACAATAATAATGAGTACTCTATATTATTAACTTAATTCCTGATTCACTTGCCTTTGCTAGTGTTTTATTTGACAACAGGTTTTACTTAATTTTGTCAGTTTGTTAATTTGTGTAACACTTTATTGAACACTGTAGTCTGTCCGTAATTTCTTTAGTTCTTAGGGGTCATCTATAAAGTATGTCACGCTAATTTCGTGATTTTTGCCCCCTCCCCCATCCTTGATTGATTTTGATTTCGTCCGACAGTTGGTCATTTTGCCCCCTCCCTTGTGTGTTGTCACATATTTCGCAATTTTACATCCAGAAATTATTACTTAATTTTATTTCGATTTAATTTTTTTTTTTTATATTATCGACATCATATCAAACATTTGAAAAAACTAACAAAACAATAAATAATTATATTATTCAGGTACATTTTTTTAATTTGACGTCACGAAACTTATGACCCCCTCCTTTGTCACACAATGTCACCCCTTGTCACACCTTGTCGCCCCCTCCCCGCTTAGGTATCGTATGACGTACTTTATGGATGGTCCCTTAGTAACGTAGTTAAGCCGCCGTATATGATTTGTACAATTAATTACTCCAGTCTGGGTGTATTTGCATCTTTGTGATGTTCTTGGTTTTTTGAATTGAAAAATTTGTCTCTCTCAACAAAATAAATTTTGTTACTGAATATATTACGTATGTTATTATCAGATAATTTACCTTTAAATCAGCCATGCCTTCAAAGCCCACTCGGTACAAATTTTTAGCGCCATTATCCCACACTATGTAGGCAGCAGATCGTGGGCTGGCCGCTGACCAGTCCTGGATTTCATTCACTTTGCCACGGCGTCCATTGCCGCCATCTTGGTCCTCCCATTGCCAGTCCACCTGAATTAAAGTAATCATATATGTACCGAAGGAGATATTTGTGTAATAAAACTGGCTAAGTGCGAGTGGGACTTATTGCACAACTAAGGGCCGGTTTCTGAATTGATAATTTCACTGAGTAAATACTTAAGTAACGTTCTGTCACGCTCTTTTCTGACAAATTCGATGAGACAGCACCACTGTTAACTATTTACTTAGCGAAATTCTCAAATTAGAAACTGGCCCTATATCGCGCACCGAGGGTTCTGTACCACAGTAAATATAATATTACGTACCTTTTCACTTAACAGATATGTGTTTAATACAGTGGGAGTCCGACTCAGACATGGTCAATTTTTATTATTTGTTATATTGACTGCACAATGCAGTCTGCAGTATATCACATCAATATTCATTGGAAAAAAACATAAATTAATCATAAAAACCTATTTAGAGGCTAAAAATTCCACCCATGCCGGAACTTGAACGGCCAGATGTCGCTGCCTGTACGTAATACAGAGAAGTTTGTAAAGAGGCTCGAAATTTCATCCATGCTTGCACTTGCCCATTAGCTCAGTTGGGAGAGCGCTGGCACGGTGAGCCAGAGGTCGCGGGTTCAAGTCCCGGCATGGGTGGAATTTTTAGCCTCTAAAATAGGTTTTTAAATTGTCCTCAGCACGGGACAAGTGCAACTTGTTAGTGCAACAAAAAGAATATAATAAATTAATCATGTTTCTTGTTTGGTGTTGGTGACCCTCTTATTTATTTACTTATAGTAGGTAATACCTTCCTCAGGGAAGAGACCCGTGCCCCTTGGTGGGGACATAATGGGTTGATGATGAAGGTAATTTTTATTATTTGTTGGGCACTACGCCATAATAACATATATTCTATCTATTCTGTGAAAATTTTATTTGGTTACCAATAATGGCTTAAAAGATAGATCAGACAGGCAAACTGATATCGTAGACATAGGGTCCTGGTTGCACCCTTCAGGTATGGAATCCTAAACAACGAGTTAGCAGTAATAAACTCATTGGCTGTCAGTAGTTGCACAGCTTAGTTACTGTTAAATTAGTTTAAAATTAATAATTATAAACAAATTTCACACAGAAAGAAAATACTGGACCAAAGCGGTATTCAAACCTGCATCTGGGACTTATATTGATATCAATTAAAACCATTGAGTCATTTACAACTGCACAAATATCTGAAGACTATATACAATTCAACCACACGTACACCTCTGACAACTCTCGCACCAGGGAAGATACCCCTCACAGCCTGTTTCTTGCTCTTGCGACGAGGTTCAACAAGGCACCGCTGGGCACCTGGAGCACTGATGCGGTAGAACCTGTGTCTCAGTTGATGCTTGTCACCATGGTAACAGACCGAGCACAAGTCGTAGTTGCTGCACTCTGCACACTTCCACCGAATACCTGGAGTTCAAATTAGAAAAGTTAGTTCACTATAGAAAACATACCATTGCACTATAGAAAATCGAGGATCGTTTCAGACCAAAAATTGATAACTTTTTTGTTTGTCAAGAAAGATGATTGAATTTTTGCACAAGCATAGAGTATTAGATAAGACTTCAAATAAAGTTTACATGCTTACTTTTATTGGAGTATACATATTTGAATAAATGACAAAAAAATATGTTTTAAGAAATTGCCTTTATTATATTTCCTTAGGAACAACACTATTGATACACTATTTATATTGTGAATAAAATGTTATTATTACATAAGTTTGTTGTAATACAATAATCATAAATGTAATTATAATTATAACTAAACTATATATACAATAATTTTAATTTATTTCATAAAATATTTTAAGTTAGTTATATTTTTTTAGTAAATCTTAATTATACTTGGTGAACTTTGGAATCTAAAGAAAAATGAGGTCGTTTACTTTTAAAAGATCTAGGGTATCTTCATCAAGTGCCTTCACACTTTTGCTATATGTTTTTCTAAGGCTGGAAATGCACGGATCTGATGTGTAGAGAAGAGTATGAAATACATCCTCATTTGTAAATGATCGAGAGCACTTTCTGGTATGATGTAGGCGAAATTTTTTATAATCTTTATTACGGGATTCTTGCTTATCTTCTGAGAGTTGACCAACAGGAAGCACAGCAAAATACTGAATGATACATTCACTTTCAATTTTAGAAATGTATAAAAATTTGTAACTATTTCCACAAATGTTCTAAAGAAATTAATTTCAAAGTATTGAAGCGAACCAAATAGACATTCTTAAACATTACACTATGTGGTACTAAAAAAATATATTCCAAATGTACATAATTCATGCAAAATAAGTACATTATATTGAAGTTCCACTCTTATATTCAATAAACTTTTTATTATATACTCACTAAATTGTCTCAGTTTTGATGAGCAGCATGTCTCTTGGAACCTGACATCACCAGACTACAGTTGCAACCACTCCCAGCTGTCACTCACATTTACTTATCACGTACTACCCCAAGCCAATACACAACACTTTTAAAAGTGTGTCAGTAACTACAATAGTAAAAACTATTTTTGATATGCCATTGTTCTACCATTTTTAATAGTGCATTGGTGAAGATAGAGAGGGAAACAGTTTGGCCGTGCACAGCCCAGTATTTTTTGAGCCCACTTTTCAGGGGCCAGGAGGGCCAGGAAAATAGCCTTAATACACCAATATCAGTGACAGAATAATTCTTACCAAATATAGGTTGCTGTCGGCAAGTATCACACATAGTGCCTTCGTGTTTGACCCCTGTGGGGGCACTGTCGAGGATTCGCAGGTCGTAGGCTCCGGAACAGCGATAATTTGCTGCAGTCCCGTTGTCCCAAACAACAACCACCTCTTCTGGCGATTCAAAGTTACGCACGGTACCCACGTGCCCTTCACCGCCGTCCTAGACACAATAAGACGTTAGGTATTACATCTATCGGCTGAAAACTGTAAGGAAGCAAACGAAAGGGTTGTGTTTACTTGTTTGCCCCACTTCCAATCTGGACCACGTATCACTCGCGCCCCGACGCCCTCCATCATAAATCTAGTAGCCCTAGATGGATTGGTCGAAGCAGCCACATTGGACTCCATCATCAATGGCACTTAGCTCAGTTTATTTTGGAAATAACACATAATTCAACAATTTCTAATGAAGAACCACTTAACTTGTTGTAAGTTAACCAACCACAGATTAATAAAATTATGACAGCTGACACATTTGTATTCGTTCAGAAATTCTGTAATAGAATGAAAACGTTCAGAATCGTGGCAGTATATACTACCTCTATGGTAGATCCTACGGTTTCATGGTAAGATCCTACCGCTATGGGTTAGATCACTCATGTCCACAGTCGACCTTATCTCCAAAAATCCACTTTAGGTCTAGCATCGACAAGCCTTGTGGAGATAAATAGCAATTTGTCTGCTTATACATTGACTATGAAAATGCATAATTATAATGTCAGTAACAATTAAAAACTTGGATCAGATGTCTAACTAGTGCTAAAAAATGAGCCCACGTTCAAATTGTGGGAAGGCGGGATGGGAGTAAGTTCAGTACTACCTGGCAAAATATCTATGTACCTGCCACTGTCAGACCACCATCTTGCGAGGTACCTAGATATTTCGACGAGTTATACATTATGAAGTCAAATGGTTTGACGTTTTTGTATAAAACCAATTATAAGTTACCTACGCTGTCATTTACTACCGCCCAATCAAATAAAAAAAATTGCTCATTTCGTGTCAAGACGTGACTTTGGCAGAATTTGTCGACATTGGCTGGTTGCCATTTTAACAAGAAATAAATATAACGTTCACGTCGTCACACATGGCGCACAGAATGAACCAATTTGATTTCATTTGAAAATGATTTATTACACAAGATAAACATCTGCACAAAGGCGAGCTTAATACTAAAAAGCGTTTTCTTCCAGCTAACCATGGGTGATGTGGATAGAGGAAGGGGTAGTGCTAGTTAAGTTTTAAGAAATAAATTACTTACAAATTAGAAGTAATATATCGATACAATGCATAAACTTCTATATACTACACACTATATGTAACCTCATAAACTACCTACTTGCCATTATTAAATACATAAAAGGTTCTTTGATAATACATAATTATATTGGATTACTCTGAAGTCCAAGATAATGCTCGTGGATCGCATTCTTAAACATTTCGACGACGGGGGCTGGCGTATGTGCAGCGGTAGCGCATTCCACAAACGCACTGCTGTCACAGTAAAGGAATCCTAACAGCCTGCCGTACCATGCAAGGGGATTTCGAGAAGCAGGTCTTTGCATGGGCGCTGAAGGCAACTATGTGCGCCACGAGGGGCGAAGCGTTCGTGAAGATAGCGAGGGGAGGAAGGGTCTTATAGTATGCCATAGAGAAGTGTCACAATGTGGGCATTCCGGCAGGAAGCTGAGTGCAAAATTGGGAAACGTGATCATATTTATGGAGGCCAAAGATGTAACGAATACAGATGTTAAGGCGATCTAGTTTATCGAGTAGTTCCTCAGTGGGGTCGGGGTAACATACATCTGCATAGTCAATGTCAGGGAGTAGCAAGGAGTTGACCAACGTAACTTTGGCGTAGTACGGTAGGAACTTTTGCATACGTTTAAGAAAGTGCAAGAATGAGAAGGTCGTAGAAAGATCATATTTCACTGATATGCATTTCCCACGACAGGTTGTCTTGGATGAAAAGACCAAAATTTTCCACTTCCCTGCAATATGGTAAAGGAAACCCATTATAACATACTGAGGGCAAGGAATCCCTCTCGATCTTAGAAAGTAGAGCTCTACACCCAACAATCATAACCTGCGTCTTACTCAGGTTGACTAGCAGGCCACATTATCCGCGTATTTATTGCTATGTCAGTATTCATTTTCTGATCAGTGACTGAAAGGAGATCCTGCTTGAAGGGCAAGTATAGCTGGAGATCGTCTGCGTACAGGTGATTAACAACTTTAACAAGAGTGTTAATGAAAATCGAAAAAAGTAAAGGGGAGAGCACTCCTTCTGCAGATCACCAGCAGTGACGTCACACCAATCGGAGATAACGTCGATCGTGGAGATAAGAGTGAAACCACGCGATATGTTGAGAGATCGGAGAATGGCAAGGAGGATTTCAACAATCACAGAGTGATTTACTTTACAGCACATCTTGCTCTCATTTCAGTGGTACAGACTAATCGAGAGGACAGGGGCGGTTTCTCAATGTGAATTTTGTAGGAAGAAATGCTTCTATGGTTTTTTATTCGTAACTTATCGCCGTCGCCCACGAAATTCGATGGTTCGAAATTCAGCGCGTTTCGGCCAAGAACGTTGCTAGAACATCCTTGGTTTCGACGTTTCGCATTTCATCCATTGCGCTCTAACATCGACAGATTTCGTTTGTTTTTTTTGTCGTTGCGTGGCTTTCGGGTCGGGCATCAAAAGGAGGCTTATGTTTTTGAACATATGTATAGTATACCGCACTGTTTCAGGTTTTGACTACCTTTTCCATGGGTGCCTAGCAAGCTCGCCGCACGTATACAATGCACATCGAGCACATGGCCATCTTTATCCGCGTGGTGGTCAATCATTATCAAAATGAATATTCTAGCCAGTAAATTAAGTATGGGCCGTGGCCGCGGCCGCGCTAATCTGTTGCGGATGCGGATCAAAAGGCAAGGGCTGTCTCTTCGCTGGTGTAGTATGGTAGCATAAGTAAATGACTAGTTATAAAGTTTCATTGTAACACTTAAGATTACTGTAACATAAGCACATAACGCTGAGCAAGCAGCTAACCGAATGGTATAAAATCAGATACATGCCAATAAATACATCTCTAATGACACACTACTGGTGCTACAACAGAGGCCTTTTGACTTATTGGAACCTCCCGTCTCACCCCCTTCAAGACATCAAACGTTACACTGGTCCCTGGCTACGCATCGAATCTGTGTCTAAACGTACCTTGGAATCTTTCGAGATTCCAGAGTAAACTCCAAATTAGAAGAAAAATATTTGACACTTCATTCTCTGGACACTTCTTGTCTGTGGACATATGACACTTCTTGACTGACAGCTGGTAGTTTATCTTTTTAAGCTGTAATTCGTTCGCATCACACACAGCTTAGCTTACAGAACTTGTTTTCGTTCGGGGTCGTGTGTGCAATTATATTAAAAATATAATAACTGAGAATACTGTCGCAATCCGCTCAGCCGTCTCCTCTTTTCAAATAATCATTTGAATCCGTGGCACCATCAAGAACTGTGGTTTATGATGACGAGTAATAGAAATAAATATGAGAAGGCGCGACGAAGACTGGCAGCCGTAACATTTCTATCAAATATTTCTCTGGACGGGAAGTTCCGAGACACTGATTTATGCGCACCATCCAATAAAGGTGCCAGTGTTACGAAAGCCGCGTCGGAAACTTTATCTATAGAGATTCCTCGCTCTCCCGAGAATGGCTTGTCTGACAGCGAACGTAATCGCAACCGAGTGTTGCAAACCAGTCCTATGCTCCGTACCGGTATCGACGATCACTCGCTTAATTCAGATTCTGAATACCCAAGCATTGATACTCATTTTAGGGAGAGGTACTTACATATTTTGACAAGTTTTTTGTCGTTTTAGTAGATGTCTGTCCTTTGAGCTTTACTCACCAACCACCTTAAAATACATTAAATATTATAAACTATAAAAAACCCCAGGACTTGTATGTTAGGTTACACTTGTGATCTCACATTGCCGAGTGAGGCCCAAATTGTTTAGTACATAGTATGTTCTTTTGCTAAAATTAAATCTGTTACTGGTAAGTAATTATATTGGAAAAGTCAAATTGGTTACTGGTAGATTACTATAAATGGTTACAATTACCTTAAAAGCTGTAAACTAAACTCTGTGGACCTACTGGGAGACTGTCATTACCCCACGTTTCGCCCCCCCACTACAATACATGTCAGTTCCTAATTCCTATCGTTAAACCATTTGAAAATCTGTCTTCAGATGTGCAACATTAAACACAGAATCGTTCAGAGAGAAACATGCAGCCCCTCGTACTAGGAAGATACATTTGACATCAGCTGCAGTCACTGTAGATGACAGGAGTAGTACTGAGAGTTTGAATCTGGGTATGTGTATTTTTATATTCTTAAAAATATAATTCCTGCATCTGTACAGTGCTTGCACGATTTATATGTTCCCAGGCCGTTTCCGTACAAGTAACCCATCAATACCAGAGAATCATATGCTGACCAGGGAGCTTCGAATTATACGACCCAACAAAGGAGTTTTATTCAAAGATGAGAGGCTTGCTATTGCCACATCTCAAGGTGTACCATGTGTCGTATTCAGCACTATACCCTATTCGAGAACTGTGAGGAACTCACGGTGAGATTAATTATTAGTTTTTTCTAAGTAATTTAAATCTGTGGGCTGTTATTTACTTGTCTACTTTCAGAGTTGATCACAGAAAAGATGGTGTCAGACGACGTAACACTTCAGGTCCGAGGCCCCTGTCCTCTATCACTGACAATGGGATGGATCCATTTGACCTGCTTGGGCTTGAGAGGGCAGAGAATGGCCAAGATATATCTTACTCCACACTGCTTGTGCCTTCCCGACATTGTACTAGAGAACAGTATCGCAAGATGTATGAGGGTGATTTCACTGACAAAGCCAGTTGGAAAATATTAAACCGTCATCCTCATGTTATTGCCAGGTAAAATCTTATAACATTTTACTAACTATATTTAATAAACAAGCATATGAAAATTGAATAAAAAAAAAAATTTCTGCATGTTAATAACCAACTTTGTCTATAAATGCTCCACTGTGTAAACCGGACCCCTGTTATCTGTGCCTTCAATGTGCCTGGTCTGCTGACTGGAACAGAAAGATCATTTACACAAGTGACAAAGGGATTCAACATTCGTCTCATGAATGACACACATGAAACATGAAGACTTTCCATCACATAACCTGGCTTACAGTCTGAAATCCAAGCTTAACACTATCATACATTCATCTCATCATGCACATATTATTTCAATTTCAGGACTAAGTTATTGACGAGACACAAGGACAAGCAGTGGTAATGATAAACAGTAGTGTTAGCTCCCTTTAACCAATCTTAGTAGAATAATGCTAACATTTCGTACCTGCTGCTTGAATTCTATTGCTTGCATGATAACTTTGCAGAACTAAAAGTATCAAAAAAACCCTCTATTGCCTATCGGCATATCTTGCATGAGAAGGAAAAGGTTTTTTTTAACTTTTATGTTGTGGTTAGAGGATTTATAGAGGATTTGGCTCATTAATAATCAGATTCACATTTGTGCTAGATATATTTTTTATCTTGATATTAGGGGTTAAAGTATGAAATTGCCGTTTTATTGCAATAGGTTCTTTGAATTGACATAGAATCTTCATGGTTTGAGGTTTTCGAATGAAACTGTTTTCAAATGGTTTCTATGATGTTCTTTTTTTAAAAAATGTGAAACATTTGAATATCGACTTTCAATTGTTTTTGTTATTCAATTTAGACAAGAAAGATGGATACTGCGAAAATTCGAGTGATTATGAGGCACCCATTTTTCGTATTTTTTTATTTTAGGTATTGATTTGACGCAAGTGAGTCAATATTGTGGGTAAGGTAACGTTAAACCATGCCGCTAATACCTGGGTAGTTTGACTAGGGTCGGCTTCCACTATCTCTCTTAATTCATCGTTATTCACCTGTGTGGGCGGTCTTCCTCGTGGCTCGTTCTTTAAGTCGAAATTTCCATCACGAAAGCGTTTAAACCAAAATCGCACGGTGCGTTCATTAGTAGACCCCTCTCCAAACGCAGCATTGATATTGCGGGCTGTTTCTGCCGCGTTAGTTCCGCGTCGGAACTCGTATTCAAAAATCACTCGAATTTTCCCAGTATCCATCTTTCTTGTCTAAATTGAATAACAAAAACAATTGAAAGTCGATATTCAAATGTTTCACATTTTTTAAAAAAAGAACATCATAGAAACCATTTGAAAAAAGTTTCATTCGAAAACCTCAAACCATGAAGATTCTATGTCAATTCAAAGAACCTATTGCAATAAAACGGCAATTTCATACTTTAACCCCTATTATTATTTGATGTGCCTCAATATACCTATAACGAAAAAAAAACTCAGATACAAATTACAAATAGTACAAATAGATATATGTAAATTATGGCCCATGAGAAATTGGAAGTAAAAATAAGAATTGACTTAGGACTAACAGTGGAATTGTTTAAGGGTTTACAAATTATAATAATTCATATATGCTTAGTATGGACCCTGATCTCTATGGTACCTTACCTAGTACTATTGGAGATCAGTGCCGCCAGTTCATTGCACTATATTTAATACTACATAGTATTTCTGTATTTACCTACTAATCATAAAACGCAAATGACAATGTTTAAACTATTATCTATAACTTTTATCTATTATCTGTAACTTTGTAAATAACATTTGTGTACATTTATAAGTAAACTAACACTCAACAATAACCTAACCTACATTAATTCAATTAGTTGTAGACTAAACCATTTTGTCACTTATTGGTAGATCAGAGTTTTGTAGCATTCCAAAACTGCCTGAGCTCTTATGAACATATAATACTTTAATACTTAGGAAGATACTTAGTAATATTTTTTGTTTCATATTTCAGGTGTATCTCGTACGAATCGTCTCAAAGAACCACCACCGCGGCGTCACCACCCCAGACGTCGATTGACAATAAAACCTTTGATTGGGACGAAGGGAGTTTGCTGACACAAAAATACGTATGTTGATTGTAATTCAATGCAACCACTTTGTTCAAACCTAGTTGGTACATATCAGTATCAGTCTGCGTTAGCCTTTCAAGTAGGTAGCTTTTATTGCGAGCAGAAGAGTTGGTATGTTAATTTATTTATTGAAGGAGAAAACATAGGACATTAGACAGGACAGCTAAGGTGAAGTATTTAAGTCAGTACATTTAATAGTATTTTATTTTATTTTATTCCGTAACAAGAAGCTCACAGCACAAATATAATTAGGATGGACAATTTTGATTAGACTATACATAGGCCAATTACGAGCTTTTTTTATATGGTTACAATCACAAATGGTAAGTGTTTTATGAAAAACATTAAATGCATGCAAAGTGAAGAAAATCCAAAAACTATACTTTCAATAAAAATTACTCATAAAATTACTAATGGGGGGTTGAGTTTGCGCGTGTGTATTGAAGGAAAGGCGTAGATATATGAGTTAAGTTGAGCATGAGTCGACTTTTCTATACAAACAAGGATATATTAGGGGTTAAAGTATGAAATTGCCGTTTTATTGCAATAGGTTCTTTGAATTGACATAGAATCTTCATGGTTTGAGGTTTTCGAATGAAACTTTTTTCAAATGGTTTCTATGATGTTCTTTTTTTAAAAATGTGAAACATTTGAATATCGACTTTCAATTGTTTTTGTTATTCAATTTAGACAAGAAAGATGGATACTGCGAAAATTCGAGTGATTATGAGACACCCATTTTTCGTATTTTTTTATTTTATTGATTTGACGCAAGTGAGTCAATATTGTGGGTAAGGTAACGTTAAATCATGCCGCTAATTCCTGGGTAGTTTGACTTAGGTCGGCTTCCACTATCTCTCTTAATTCATCGTTATTCACCTGTGTGGGCGGTCTTCCTCGTGGCTCGTTCTTTAAGTCGAAATTTCCATCACGAAAGCGTTTAAACCAAAATCGCACGGTGCGTTCATTAGTAGACCCCTCTCCAAACGCAGCATTGATATTGCGGGCTGTTTCTGCCGCGTTAGTTCCGCGTCGGAACTCGTATTCAAAAATCACTCGAATTTTCGCAGTATCCATCTTTCTTGTCTAAATTGAATAACAAAAACAATTGAAAGTCGATATTCAAATGTTTCACATTTTTTAAAAAAAGAACATCATAGAAACCATTTGAAAAAAGTTTCATTCGAAAACCTCAAACCATGAAGATTCTATGTCAATTCAAAGAACCTATTGCAATAAAACGGCAATTTCATACTTTAACCCCTATTATTAAGCTTAGGAATGTGTTATCGCGAAAAAACACTGCTAACGCGATAGACTTCAGTGGCTTTGACCTGAAGGTAACAAAGTCCCAAACAAAACAGTTTACCATATCATTCGCAGAATCGAGGCCTGAATGGCGTAATTGGTAATAACGCTAGAGGCGCGCGGGTTCAAATCCCGCTTCGATCCCGAATTTTTCTTTCTACGTGTGAAGTGTGGTTATCAAGCCTAGAATGGAACTCATGTTGAAAATCTGTTAAGTTGACCATTTGCAAGAACAGATTTTTTCGTCATATTATTCAGTACTACAACAAAAGTTTACACTAGTTAAAGCTGCTGTTACGTTACTATATATTTTTGTAATCACTAATTGGATTGCTCCTCTCTGGCATATCCACCCGTAGTTTTGATTTTTTTGTCAAAGTTTCCGCGCACGATGAAAGGATACTTAACTTACAAGTTAACATACAAACAAAAAACTACTCGTCATATGGTAGGTACCCTAGTGTCACGTTTCCGAGATATTTGGGGGTAAAGATCGTCATACAAGATCAATGACAATCATTAAGAACGCAGTATTTACGTATGTATACGCATTTTATTGCATTCAAATAAAAATAATAATCTCCAGGTTGATTTAACTATTTATTACAAGGCAGCACAACCTAGTACCACAAAAAAAAACCTGCCTGCTGGAGGGCTTCCACTGGCGGGTGAATATGCCAGCTTCCATATAAAAATGCTACTAAACCCCTTCGCTATTAAAATCAATAACTTTAGTGTTATTTGCAAGTTCCTTTATTGAAAACCAACGGTCGTTTTTTATAAAAATACGTTGTCTTAAAACACTCCTCTGAAGTTTAAATAATTATTTAAACTGGCTTTGAGGAGTGTTTCAGAGGAATCGTGTTTTTATAAACAACACCGACAGACTGTAATTAATTTATCAAAAGCTAAGAATTTTTTACAATAATCAAAAATGTTAGTTTCTCTCTCGATCTTTCCTTTACGATCCTTTTACGATCCCTTTACGACCATTTACGATCTCTCGACCTTTTTGCCCGAATGAGAGAGGATGGCTCGGGACAGAGAAAAGTGGAGGATCATGGGGGAGGCCTTTGCCCAGCAGTGGGTTATAAACCCGGGAAACTAAAAAAATATATGGTAAAAAATGCGAGCAAGATTGAATTCTAGCATGTAAACCTAACCACTCAAAATTTCATGAAAACTTAAGGATAGTTTCGTAAGACCATTTTCGTGTAGCTGCAACGGATAAGGTACTTCCATGAAAGTTTCCACCCTTTATAGTAAATTTGTTTTACTTTTCCCAGGTTCAATATTGCCCTAACATCCTAGACGACCCAGAGTTGATAGCCGGCAAACACCGGACGCTTCTTACGTTCACATCTTATATGACGTCCATCATTGACTACGTGCGCCCGCAAGACTTGAAGAAGGAGCTAAACGACAAGTTTAGGGAGAAGTTCCCACACATCAAACTGACGTTGAGTAAACTTAGAAGGTAAATAGCTACCGGTACTATATTATTATCCGATAAATATCTGATACCTATACATCACGTTTTTGATATGTCTGACGATGTCTGACATATTTTATTTAGGAAATTTATATAATATCACGTGTACAACCAGTACAAGTGATATTATATAGGTATGTATGGAACTACATAAACACCTTAAATGTTTTTAATTTTTAATTGGGACTAGATGACCCCGTGGACTTCGTATTACTTACATGAATCTTTTTCTTCTCCCCGTTTAAACCTTCCATAAATATAAATAAATAAAAATTAGCCAAAATGGGCCCAGCCGCTCTCGAGTTTTAGCGAGACTAACGAACTTAAATAAATTTTTATATATAAGGAAGAAAGAAGATTACAACTTTTAAAAGGTCATCGTGAATGCCTAAATTACGCAGAAACATTCCAACCCACAATAAGTATAACTATCGAGAAAACGCTTTTTTATGTATAACGTTGTTTTTCCTATATAAGGTGCGGTGGTAGCCTAGTGGTTAGAACATTGGACTCGGAAGCGGGAGACCCAGGTTCGATTTCCAGTGCGGGCATGTACCTATGAATTTGTTTTCTAAGTTATGTACTATTTGTGAAGTTATAGTAGCAATACCACTCGCCAACAGTGAAGGAAAACATCGTGAGGAAACCTGAGTGTCAGAGCTATTCATATACCTCAGCGTTTGAAATCGCCAATCCGCGGTGAGCCCGCGTGGTGATTAAGCCCATACTCTCTCCCTGAGAGAAGGCCTGTGCCCTACAGTGGGACGTATATAGGCTGCTTATGTTGTTTTTCCTTGTGGTTTTGTTCAGACGTGTTTAGATCCTGATTTGAAGTCGTGGTAGCGCAATCGGTAGAACGCTAGCCTCACATACGTGAGGTCGTGGGTTTGAATCCCGACATGTGGGTACCAATCATTATATCTATATGCGAGAAGTCCCGGGTTCGAATCCCGGCTGGGGACAAAAAAAAACCCAGGTCTTGGATGTTTACATGTTTGTGACGTCGTTGTTTCTGGTTCCCACGACACAGGGTATCCGAGTGTGGGGCCAGAAGCAATGTATGTGCCTGTATGTAAATGTTTATGTTTATCTAAAGTTACATCGATTTCTCACCTTTTGAGTTCACCTTTTGTACACTATCTTTGTGCCATAAAGAATTAATAATAATAATAGCTTAATTTGTAGTAGCTATACTACAATACTCCCCGACCGTAACGTAAACATCGTGAGGAAACGAGAGTCTCTGACACCTCGGCGCTCGCTACGTACAATAGCCCATCCAACTTCTTTCAGTGCCTCTACACTACTGCAGATTGGCCGTCAGCTCTGAATATTCCTCTCATCTCTGCCAAGTGAAATAGATTTTCGTCTCTGGCATTTCCAGTCCATTCTCTGATGTGACGGAGCCATTATTTTCTTTTTCTACTAGCGCGCCTCTTCCTCTTAATTTTGCCCATCATGATAATTTTGCACACCCAACTATGAAGGCTTTAGTATGTTGGACCACATAAATAAGCTGCGGCAGATTTTACAGAGGACCGAGGAATCTTGGAAAACCATGAGGGAGGCCTATGTCTCATATGCAGTGGGATTCAAATGGCTGATGGTGATAAACTATGAAGCTAAGAAATGTCAGAGCTAACTATGGTGTAACTTTCAGCATCAAAAAGGAAATGCGTAAGATCGCCAAGCACGACAGCGGCGGCATCGACCTGCTGTCCGTCGCTCAAGCGTACGTCTACTTCGAGAAGCTGATCCTCGCCAACCTGATCAACAAGGACAACCGGAAGCTGTGCGCCGGCGCCTGCCTGCTGCTCTCGGCGAAGCTCAATGACGTGAAGGGGGAGATGTTAAAGTCACTTCTAGAGGTGTTTCTCTTCATTTCATTTAATGCTGCTGTTTCGTCCGGCATCAGTCGCACTGGCACATTGTAACAATGTAAAAAAAATTGTATGCTTGTAAAAAAATCGTATAATAGAAGTAATAATAATAACTTCCACACAACACAATCACTTGTTCTGGTCCTAAACTAGGATGCCCTGACCTATGGTAACCAGGCAAGGACATCACGAACATGGAAATACACCCAGACTGAGGCCACTACTCAGTTCATTTCAGTTCAAGCCAGGCCGGTTCTCGAATGGAGACCACATATCGGCAAGCGCAGCGTAGGACGACCAGATGACCTCATCCATGTGGCAGGAAGACGCTGGATGCAAGCCACTTCCAACCGGTCTTTTTGGAAATCCATGGAGGAGGCCTATGTCCAGCAGTGCACTTATTGTGGCTGAACGATGATGATGATGATGAAGCCACTACACTGAAATGCAGTTTAAATAATCTGTGGTATAGGAAAACACTTTACCACATATACTATTTAAACACTCCCCGTGTTAGTGAAAACATGTTCGTATAAATAAAAATATTTGTAGAAATAAAGACCATTGTTTTTTACTGTTTCTATAGTCCGTAATAGCGTATGATGATGATGAGAGCCGCCCGTTATTTCAGCGCATCGAGACAACGTTCCGCCTGAACCGGAAGGATCTGGTGCGCTTCGAGTTTGCCGTCCTAGTCGCGCTGGAGTTCGGCCTCCACGTGCCGCCTTATGAGGTATGCCATACGTGGCCATTTGTATTTGCACACACACACACACAGACGCGCACACACATAAACACACACACACGCACATGTGCACGCGCACAATCGCACTAACACACACACACGCATACACACACACGCAGACATACACACACACACGCACACAAGCGCACTAACACACACACGCACTAACACACACACACGCACACACACACGCACACACACACACACACACCCACACGCACACACACACGCACACACACACACACACACACACAGACCAGGGTTTATATATAAGCAGCGTATATACGTGAGCATTTTTTTCTAAACTGCTACCATACCTTTTTTTGGACCTATTTTAAAAACATCGATTTATGTACAGTTTGAAGCTTTTATATGATTCCTTATTTATTAAATTTTGACAAATTAGTAATTATTTAAGGATAATATTTAAAGAAAAGATTTTACAAGCATTTTAAGTAAGCTTGGTATAATCTTTGTTCCCATTCCGTTACCATAGTATTTTCAATGGGGTAAAATTAAATAAAATTTAGATTAATTGGTAGTTTAAATGATTTTTTACAATATAATTGTTATTTTATCTGCTTGTGTAGTTTATTTCATATTGTTTCTGGCCCCTGTTTATCCATTTCGTTACCTTTGCGGATGAACACTAGATATTTTTCCATTTTATGAAAGAACCATGCGATCATTTAAAATATTTTAATATAAAATAGAAAGCTACTGCAATTCTATTTCATATTTTGAAGATAAAATTAAAGAAAAGCTTACATTAGTGTAAGTTTTTATCAAAAAATGCCTCTTATCAACAGGGGACAGTAACGAAAAAGATGGTAACGAATTCATAAAGCTGCATTTACGATGACAAAAAAAGCCAACATTTAAAAAAATAATGAAAGGCGCTTTTACCTAAATAATAATGATCAATAATTCTAAATAATAAATGAAACATATTTTATTGAGAAATTATTCATTTAAAGTATTTTAAGACTTATCATTGATGACTACCAAACAGTGAAATCACAAAAAAATTATCAGATACCAGCTGCTGTACTCAAAGTGATTATCTAGAGTTAATGATGATTAACTTGGTACTATTTGTTAGTTGTGAAAGTGGCAACTGTCGGCTGACCTAATCTAAATTCTTTAAAATTAAGTAAGTAATCACTGAGAATGCGGCACGGCAGTCAGTATTGTTAATTTCTTAAGCTAATGATATAATCATTAAACTAACTTAAATCATATAAGTTCAATACAAACAAGTCTAAACTCTTCACAATTAAAAAAAATAACATTAAGTAATATAGAAAACAAGGCACATTTTGTAAAATGTTTTAACATTAATTAATACTATAAGACTTTTCAAAAGTAAACAAGTAATATAGAAAACAAAGCACATTTTGTAAAATGTTTTAAAATTTAAAATTATAGTATTTTAAGGCATATCAAAAGTAAACAAGTAATACAGAAAACAAGGCACATTTTGAAAAATGTTTTAAGCCTTAATTATAGTATTTTAAGGCTTATCAAAACTTATAAATAACTTTTTTGAAAAAATATGACTACCACACAATAAAATCACAAAAACATATCAGGGATTATTATCACTTTTCTTATAAGCTAAATTTATTGCAGTCATAAAAACTTTACTAAAATAAAAATAAAATACCTAGAGTTTTAAATGCAGAAAATATAATTCTCACCTTTTTTCTTTCCATTTTTTTATTCTATCTATGTCCTTCCTTTACTGTATTCTGTCTTTTTCAGGGTCATTCTTGATACGCTCGCGATATCTTTTTTGTTTTTCCGCTGCTGTTAGAGGCATTTTATCTAAAAACAACAAATTTGATTAAATGACATTTATTCACACAGTCACAAATCAATTAAAATAAATACAATATCATTATATAAAAGAAATAATATAAAAGAATAGAAAATTTAACATTAATTATATCAAAGCTATCCTATCCCTGTAGAAATAGAACGTGTCGCCAAATAAAACATTTTTTTCTTAAATGTAAAATTTATAATATGTATCTCTATTCTCAACGTGAACGATTCTTTATCGTTCCAATACGTTACTTTTTTACTTTCTTCTACTCGTTACCATCAAAATGATAACGGAACCAGAAGTAACGAATGAAACATGACACATTTTAAAAATACTTAAATACATATAAGAACCAATATTCAATTCAATGACTGTTGTTTTTAGCATTTGGCTTTAGACATTGCATATTACTACTATATTAATATACACTAAAAGACATCACTTAACAAGTTATTAAATGTTAAAAATTGGGTAACTACTTACGGAAAATTTCATCCGCGCGATCACGTCCGAACTTGTCGCAAGGTTTACTGCAGACTGACTGACAGACCGACATAATGCTGTGTTGCTATGTCTTAATTAGGGTTGCAAAATATAAAAAAACATCAATTTAGAAGAGAATTTTATTTCTTTGATATATTTTTTACACGGTAACGTGATCGGAATTCCGGTTTTTTCAAAATCAGGGACACTGATAAAACCTCGTTATTTCTTATTTTTTGTATTAAACATGTACTGAAACGAGATAATTTAGTAAAATTTACATTTATTTATACCAGAAAAATACTAATATTGTTACAAAAGTCAATAGATTATGCTTATAATTCCAATTAAAAGTTTCAATTTTAGGGTGGGACACTACAAAAAAGGGGTACCTTATGTAACTAAATGTTGTATTTTTTTTAATTTATGAATAATTAAGTGCAATTAAACTTTTTCCTCATAAGATTATAAAATATAGGTACTTTCATTTCGTATAAAAATTTATTGTAGTTGCCGTACTAAATATTAATTTTAATGATATCTAAAGTCGGCGGACAGTCGAAAAACCCATGGTAGCAGTTTAGAAAAAAATGCTCACGTCCCACTGAAGGGCACAGGCCTTCTCTCAGGGAGAGAGTATGGGCTTAATCACCACGCGTACCCACCGCGGATTGGCGATTTCAAGCGCTGAGGTATATGAATAGCTCAAGCACTCAGGTTTCCTCACGATGTTTTCCTTCGCCGTTAGCGAGTGGTATTGCTACTATAACTTCACAAATGTACATAACTTAGAAAACAAAGTCATAGGTACATGCCTGCACTGGGAATCGAACCTGGGTCTCCCGCTTCCAATATTCTACCAACTAGGCTACCACCGCCCACCTGGGGTTGCCACTGCGTATTTAGCGAATAGTAACCATCCATTGCCAGGTTTTCTGACGAATCTTTAACACAAAAAAAAACATATTTTCTTTTACAGATCGTTTTTGCAAAATGTGACTTTCAATTCTCGCAAGCATGTAATTAGTGATTTTTAAAAACCTATTTAGAGGCTAAAGATTCCACCCATGCCGGGACTTTAACCCGTTACCTCTGGCTAACGGTGCCAGCGCTCTCCCAACTGAGGTAATGGGCAAGTGCATGCAGGCATAGGCGAAATTTCGAACCCGTTTACAAACCTCTCTGTATCACGTACAGGCAGCGACATCTGGCTGAAGTAATTTACATCACTTGCAGCTCCGAGTACCCACTTTGCAGTTAGGTTTTTGCATCGGAATGATATCGCTGTACCTACATACCTAATTATATTCTTTTTATTGCACTAATCCGTACTTATAAGCCTTTACCAGCAACAAATATGTGGGTATAAGCCTTTTCCCGCAACAACTGCGTGGGTATACGACTTTTCCAGCAACAACTACGTGGGTATAGACCTTTTCCCGCAACAACCGCGTGGGTATATGCCTTTTCCCGCAACAACTGCGTGGGTATATGCCTTTTCCCGCAACAACTGCGTTGGTATAGGCCTTTTCCCGCAGCAACTGCGTGGGTATAGGTCTTTTTCCTCTAACAACTGCGTTATAACTGCAGGTGTTCCCACACTACCAGCGGCTGCTTCACGATTCGTGACCCTGGCGCCGGCTGGCCTTCGAGCCGTGCTGCCGCGTCTCGCACCGCCGCCGCTCGAGCATCGTCGACAACCTGCGGGCAAGCGCGTGGATTTAAACGGGGCACGCGTCACGATACGGTACTGGGCCTCGATTCTGTAAGTGCATTATAGAACAATGACATACACATGACCGGGTGGGCTAGTCCCTTAAATGCATTAAATAGGTTCAATAGTTCAATTAAGATACAGATATTTTGATCTAGTTGAGGCTGCTGTGTTTCCAGAAATAGTATGTTTATGTAGTAGTTGTTGTTATCATTTCAATGTTGTTTTTAAGTCCGAATGTAATTTGTGGACAGAAAATAAACAAATATCTTATCTTATTAGTACGGCAATATTGTTTCATTGACACTTTTGGTAGTCTGCTAACCAATCGCATTCCAATGGTAAAACCTAAACCCGTGCAACTTAACTTGGCGCCTCGTGCGAATCGATCTCCTACGCGAAAGATGCCTATTTAATTTGCACGGGTTATATAATTGGAATTCAATTCAATATAGAATGCTAAAATAATGCTATTGCTTAAGAGACTACGAAATAGGGTCAAATAACAGCAACGCTGCATCTATTAGACGTATCTGGTGATGTATTTCTTTACACCACTAACGCCTAGAGGGTATGATACGTGTGCGCGCGTTGAAAGCAGCACAAATTTTAAAAAGTACAATTATGGGTTACCGTAGGCACTGACTGAAAATCAGCGCTGAGGGATCACTTCCTCAGCACAACGCTGAGTCAGCTGCCTTTTGTGGCAACGTAGATACACCACAGGCTACATCTATGGTCCTGTTTTATTTATTCGTTTTGTCTGTTGTGTATTTAGTTTTCTTTCTGTTGTTGTGCATATTATGTTACTTATGTGCTTATTTTGTTTCTGTGATGTATCTTGTTGGTATAAAAAATGTCTTTCTTCTTCTTCAATTATCATTGTACTACAATGCATTAACAGAATCTGGGCCCTGTCTGTTGTAACCATTCATCATCAGCCTATGCTTGTCCACTGCTGGACATAGGCCTCTCCTATTGCACGCCACTGAGCACGGTCCTCAGCTACTCTTATCCACATCTTGCCAGCCGCCCTGCGCTGTCTGCGCGGTCTCCACTCAAGAACTCGTCTACCCCATCTTTTATCAGTTCTTCGGATGATATGGCCGGCCCACTGCCACTTCAGCATGCTAATTCGGTGGGCTATGTCGGTGACTTTGGTTCTCTGTCGGATCACCTCGTTTCGAATTCGATCTTTCAGAGAAACCCCGAGCATACCCCTTTCCATAGCACGCTGAGCGACTTTAAATTTGTGGACCAGCTCCGCCGTGAGTGTCCACGTTTCGGCACCGTATGTCATGACCGGTAGGACGCACTGATTGAAAACTTTCATCTTCAGACTCTGTGGACTGAAGACTCGACGTAGTTTCCCATACACTGCCCAGCCCAGCTATATTCTTCTATTGGCCTCTATCTCGAAATTGTTTTTACCTAATTGCATGGTTTGTCCGAGGTACCTAAACATACTCCTTAACAACTTCGAGAATAATGCCTTGAACTGTATTTGGCTCCGGACTAACGAGTCAACGGCCTTTTCATAGTTCACAAACGCTAAGCACAGGGGCCGATTATACTCTTCGGTCTTCTGTATAATCTGCCGCACTGTGTGAATGTGGTCTATGGTGCCGTAACCCGATCGAAAGCCGGCCTGCTCAGGTGGCTGAAACTCATCAAGTCTTCTCGCAAGACGGTTCGCGATTATTCTTGAAAACAGCTTGTAGACGTGGCTCAAGAGTGAAATAGGTCGGTAGTTCCTCAGGAGGGTGTTATTACTTTTTTTGAAGAACAACACGACAACACTATTACTCCACGCCTCCGGAGTTCTGCCATCAAAGAGGACAGCATTAAATGGGTTTACTGCCAGACTTCAGGAGATCAGTTATAATACCGTCCTCTCCAGAGGCTTTTCGATTTTTAAGCTGTCTAAGAGCCTTCGCGTTTTCGTCCAGGCTGACTTCTGGCAAGTCTTCAGTATAGTGGCGTGTCAATATAACTGTGGAATCCTCATTTTCGGGATCAGGCCGAGATGCATGCGCAGCGTATAACTGGCCGTAGAAGTTTTCAACTTCCGAAAGAACCTCTGGTATGGAAGAAAGGACCACTCCATCCGTGGTGGTCAACTACGTCAGATGGCTTCTCCCAAGAGATTGGACAAACACTAGATCCCCGATTTTGTTCGATTGCTCGTTCTATAGAACAAGTATTGGAGCATCGGAGATCGCGTCGAACTAGTTTGCCAATTAGCTTATTTAGAGCATGCCTTTCTGACGCAGTGACTGGTGGGCGTTCACGCCGTTCTTCCATAAGCTTGAGTGTTTCTTACAAAAATTTCGACTTCCTACCTTTACGCTGCAATTCGCAAAATCTCACCCCTTCCTCCCTGAGGATTCCGACTACATTCTCGAGGGCCTGGTCAATGTCAACGCCATTTGTGGTTTCCACGGCAGCGAATCGGTTCTCCAGATTAGACTGGAACTTTTTAGATCCCACTATAGTTTGGAGCAGGGTTGGTCGGAGCCTGGATTTTATCAAACGGACACGTTCGAGCTTAAAATTGATATTCAGAGAGCCTCGCACAAGTCGGTGATCACTTTCGGTATTAAACCTATTGATCACGGAGACGTCTCTGAATATACGCTTCTTGTCCGTTATGATGAAATCGATGTCATTTTTCGTCATAGTGTCGGGGCTTTGCCATGTCCACTTTGGGGCTTTTTCTTGAAGAATGAATTCAAGTTTACTAGCATGTAACCATTAGCCAATCAAAAAAGTCTGCACCAGCACCGTCAGTTATTCTCAGCCTAAGTCAGTCAATCAATCCATTTGCCATATTTTAGCACAATATAGTGTTACATATTCTTAAAGAGTAAAGAATATTCCATAAAGAATTATCTTATCTTATCTTACCGTAAGGAGGATGAGTTAGTATATGTGGAGATACAAATCCGTGTGTTAAATAAAACAATTAGTTGTTTTACGCCATACATGTAAGAATGTATATCATGGATCCCTAGCGAAAGGTTGGTTTAATAGAATAGTTCTGTGGAATTTGACGGGGTTAATGCTACCCATCAATACCAACAACTTTTACGGTACCAAACCTAAAATGGTAAAAAAATATCAGTGTAATTACGAGTTTATGATTGCTAGAGAAATAACATAAAAACTGGCCAAGTTCGTGTCGGGCCACGCGAGGTTGGGTTCCGTAGAAAGAGGGTTTTTTTCTGCTTTACAGAACTAACAACTTCATCGAAGTCATTTTCAATGGATTTTGTACGAAATTTTACTTTCATAATTTGGTTGCCGATTACTCGTTAATTAGTAAAGCCTACTTAGCCGTCATACTCTTCCTTTCAAGTTCATTATATGTGCTACTACCCTGAATTTTTTCACGTTTCTACAAACAACCGTTTAGCCAGGAGAGGGGGGACCCCCTACTCGGACCAAAATTTGCGCTTTGAAGTTTAATATTTCGCAAACGGAACACTAAATCGAAAAATGGTTTTCAACGACCAATGCAACGATACCCCACATGATGGGGTTGACGATAAAAAAAATCATTCCCACTCTCCATGTTAGGTGAGGTACAGTAAAAAAAATTAATTTCCAACATTTTATTGTTTAACTTTGTCGGCGTGATCATCAACCCATTATGTCCCCACCGAGGGGCACGGGTCTCTTCCCTGAGGAAGGTATAGGCCATACTCCACCACGAGGGCCAAGTCCGGATTGGTATACACACACCAAATTACAGCTTTCTAGTACCACCGGTCTTTGCGCTAGGCCGCGGACGGACAGACGGACATGGCGAAACTATAAGGGTTCCTTGTCGTACTACGGAACCCTAAAAAGGTAAGGAAAATCCAATCCGCCAAGTCGAGCTATGCAAAGGCACCCCGTACCATACTTTTCTCGAAGCAACTCGCGGCACTTTTGACCCCCCTGTATCTTCGTTGTGAGTAAAGCTAGAAAGCTAAAATTTCGGTTACTAAGAGTTCTCACGGAACCTACTACCTCGACCTCTAAATTACAAGTTTGTACCTATATTTAATAATGAAATATCTCAAGTCAAAGTTCGGTCAAAACGTGGGTGACATACTCATCACCATCTTGATTTTTAAAGTACTTCTAGTAGGCCTATGGAGTTGTTTTGCATGCGGTTATTATTAAGTGAATTATGCACTATGAACATATTTTCGATTAGTAAATTATAATATAAACAAAAGTAAAAAATTATAATTTATGCAGTCTACGCAACAACTAGCGCCATCTAGAGTTGTGTAGTGATATATATTTTCCAAATCACAATATATTTTCATATCAGATGAAATTCACTAATGATTAAAAATACAACAAAAAGTTATAACTATCGGAAATTTATGAATGAACATACCTACTAGACACTATTTACATTTCAGAAATACTGGCTAATCGGGATACTATTGCCCAGCTGGAGTGGAATGATGTGAGCGAGACTTCTTGAATATAGGTATAATATCCAAAAACAGAGTTTTAAAGAGATAAATTGAAGGATCGATGCACACACGATTGCGGTCAAAAAATGAGTAATCAAAAAGGTATATTGCGAAAAGTTGCGGCGACCCGCAACTGCGTCACACGCTGGAAAGCTTATGTGTGGGTGCGTATTTACGAACGCACACAGATGCTAGGCGTTAACATGTTCCCGGGCCAGAAGAGACGTGTCCTGCTGGTCCAGTACTGGGAGTGGACAGAGTCGGTTGTAGGCGCGGCGCACCGTTCCCGAAGTTGTCGTGACGTCGGCCACTCGTGAGATTCCGTCGGTGCCTGGATAAAGGCGGCTTACACGCCCAAGCAGCCAGCGATTGGGGGGAAGGCGCTCATCCTTGATGAGCACCATGTCATCTAGGTGTAAGTCTACACCGTCCTTTCGCCATTTTTGCCTTCTCTGAAGCTCTGAAATATATTCTGTATAGAATCTGCGCCAGAAATGGGCTTTAAGTTGCTGTATTCTTAAGTATCTGGACATAGTTGTCATTCTGACAACATCCTGAACCTGAGGGGAAGGCAATACTGTTATTGTTCGTCCAATCAGAAAATGCGATGGAGTTAAAGCGGAGAGATCGCGTGGATCTGAAGAAATAGGTGTGATGGGGCGAGAGTTGAGAATTCCTTCTATTTCAATAAGAACTGTGTTCATTTCTTCATAAGTGAGATTCGTCTGAGAAACTACTCTTTTTAAGTGGTGTTTTACTGATTTAACGGAACTCTCAGCCATTCCATTGAAGTGAGGACTATAAGCTGGAGAAAATTTGAAATTAATTTGCAATTCTGAAGCATAGGAACCGATGTACGATGAATTTACTTTTATAAATCTTTTTAACTCGTTACAAGCCCCTACAAAAGAAGTACCGTTATCCGAGAAGATGTTGACAGGTTTACCTCTACGACTAATGAATCTATGTAGAGCAGAAAGAAATGTATCTTTACTCAGATCAGTAACAAGCTCGATATGGATTGCTCTCACTGTCAGGCAAACAAATATACAAAGGTACGCTTTTATTAATCTTGAGCCTCTACCTTTTCGGTTCAGTATCATTATGGGGCCGGCGTAGTCTACAGCAGTGTTTGAGAATGGATAGTCAGCATGAAGGCGCTGCTCTGGCAAATTGCCCATAATCGGCTGTAGTGTTTTACCTGAATAGCGACAGCAAGTGACGCAACTATTAACCGTCTGTCTGGCTAAGTTGCGGCCGGCTAGAACCCAGTATTTATGTCGTGAAATAGCTAATAATAATTGTGGACCCGGATGTAGTAGAATTTTGTGATATTGCCTGAAAATTAGTTTTGAAATATGATGTTTTGCATGTATCATTATTGGGTGTTTTGTGTCGTAATCGTAATGTGAATTTGATATCCTGCCCCCTACGCGGATTAAACCGTCTTCATGAAGAAATGGATTAAGACTGAGATGCTTGTTTTTAGGCGGGAGTGGTTTTTTGTTTTTCAGTAATGAATATTCAAGTGGGAATGACTCTTGTTGCGCTAATCTACACAGCGCATTGTGTGATGAAATTAATTCGTGTATTTGTAAATATCCTGTCATTTTATTATGTTTGTGTTGACAATTATGTTTAAATCGAAAGATGTATGCTGTTATGCGTTGCAGTTTACTGAAATCAGAGAATCGAAGAACATATTCGTTAGTTTTAAAATTTGAAGATAGATGACATTGTATCTTGACTTCTGACAAGTCAGAACCTTTGTAATTAGGCTGTGATGGCCAATGGGTGTCTGGATTTAGTAAATAATCGGGCCCAGTCCACCAGAGGGAGGAATTTTGGAGTTTGCTTGCCTCCATGCCTCTCGAACCAATATCTGCAGGGTTAAAGCTTGTAGGGACATACTGCCAATGCTCCTTATCTGTGATTTCAGTAATTGAATTGATTCTGTTTGACACAAAGGACTTGAGTTTGGTTAATTTTGAAGATTTGATCCATCCCAGCACGATGGTTGAGTCTGACCAGAATGTTGTCTTGTGTATGGTTAATCTTAAGCTGGATTTCACCTTATGAGCTAGATTAGCTGCCAATAGTGCACCACACAGTTCCAAGCGCGGAATTGTTAAATTCTTAAGTGGCGCAACTCGGCATTTTGCTGTAACCAGACGAACTGTGACCTGATTATCTTTAGATATGGATCTTAAATAGACGCAGGCAGCGTAGGCGTGTGCGGATGCGTCACTAAAGGCATGCATCTCTATGGTGACATAAGCATCGATAATTATATGTCGTGGAATTTTAATATTGTTAATACTTGTTAATGTGTTTAGAAAGTTATGCCAAATTGTTTGAAGCTCGGTGGGTATTGTTTCATCCCATGATAATTTTAATGACCACAACTTTTGAATCAGCAATTTTGCTGGCAATGTACAGGGACCAATAAGGCCAAGTGGGTCAAAAATTTGTGAAAATATTGATAAGACAATTCGCTTGCTTATGTGCTCGCTTTGTGTGAGATTTATCGAATAAGATAAGTAGTCTCCTTTACAGGACCAAAGAAGACCTAATGTTTTCGAATATTCGTTTTTGCTGAGGTCAAGAAAATCCTCTGGGTTATTTTCATCAATTATGGTTTGTATTATGTGTTTATTGTTGGAGTGCCACTTCCTTAAGTGGAGTTGACCACTCTCTAATTGTGTTTTGACACCCTTACATATGGCTATAAGGTTTTCTTCAGAATCGTGTCCAGTGATTAGGTCGTCCACATAAAAGTCGTGAACTATTACGTCAGAGACAGACTTATCAGGACAATCTTTACCCAGTTGCTGAAGACACCTTGTGGCAAGGTAAGGTGCGGATGCCGTACCATACGTAACGGTGTTTAGATAATATTGCTTAAGTTCTTCCACAGGGCTGAACCGCCACAATATTTGTTGATAGACGCGTTGTGTTTTATTTATGTTTATCATGCGGTACATTTTTTCTACGTCGGCAGTGACCACTATTTTATGCTGTCGAAATCGAATTAATATGCTCACTAGGTCATCCTGAACTGTAGGACCAACCTTCTGTATGTCATTAAATGACAACCCAGATGTAGTGACTGCCGATGCATCAAAAACAACCCTTAACTTCGTAGTTAAGCTTGTTTCACGCAAAACTCCGTGATGCGGAAGTATGTATTGATGAATGTCATTTTCAGGGTTTACATTCAGTGTCATATGACCTAATGATATGTATTCCATTATGAACTCGGAATATTGTTGTTTGAAAGTTGGATCACGTTTGAAACGAGCTTCGAGGGACAAAAATCTAGACAAAGCTCTCTGATACGAACTACCGAGATTTTCTGGACTTTGTTTTAATGGGATAGTTACCAAAAATCGGCCATCTGCTTCTCGTTCCGTAGTAGCAGAAAAGATTTGTTCACACTCTTGTTCTTCCTTAGACATTGGCGTATGTGACTTGATAGCTTCAAGGTCGATGAGCCTCTCGACTTGATTATGTAAGTCATAATCATTATGCGTTTGAATTACAGATGCGTGATTGCAGTGGACTGTATTTTTATGATTGTTGTGTGTGTTTTTGTTTGATTGATATGCTCCTGATAGTAACCAACCTAGCTTTGTTTCGCATAAAGTCGGTTTATGTTTGCCTAGGGTAATTTTGTTCGGACAAAGGACGGTCCAGAAGATATCAGCTCCCAGGAGCATATCAATTTGTGATGGTGTATGGAATGTTGGATCTGCTAATGTAATGCAGTTTGGAATGTTTAAATCTGAGCAATTAATGACCTTGCTCGGGATAAATTGAGTTATCTGAGGAACGATAAGACAATTTGTTTCCGTTGTGAATGTGTTTTTTAGTGACGATATAGTGACATCACAGTTTTGTGTTATGAATGATGATTGACCGTTGATACCTTCAACTGCCGTTGATGTTGAAATCTTTCGCAGGTTCAACTTATCGGATAGGGTTTGGGTAACGAAGCTGGACGTGCTTCCGTTGTCCAATAACGCCCTTATTTTATGTTTGTTACCTTCACAATCTGTGACTTGAATTAACGCTGTGGAAAGTAAAACACAGTCGTTGCTGAGAGAGGAAAGAACAATATTGTTCGATGATTGTTGAACTTCATTGGACGATTGAACTGGATGATGTGTGGCTGGTAGCACAACACTGTTTGTTGACATTGATGTCGATGGTAAGTCAATTGTACGTGACACACTCGATTCTTGGTTGATGTGCAGTAATGTATTGTGCTGTCCAGAGCACAATCTGCACGGACCCAACCTGCATTTTTGTTCACTATGACCCTTACGCAGACAGTTGAGGCACAATTTTAATTCAGTAGCCTTTTGTATGCGAGCTTTGACAGGAAGTGATTTGAATCTATAGCACTGATAAATAGCATGCTTGTTCTTGCATAAGGGACATATGTATGTGTTTGTGGGTGTTGTCAATGTGTTAGCGATGAATGTTTTTGGTCTGTTAGGTGCCACATCACTGTATCTGCGTTTTATTTGTGATTCATCTACGGTTTCCAATAAAGTGGACCGGTTTTTGAGAAAATCTATGAATTCGACCAAAGTGGGCAATTCTTTTAATACATTACGGTGTGTTTCCCATTCGCGACTCGTGTTATAATCCAATTTTTTGCAAATTATGTAGATAACCAAAATGTCCCAGTGTTCAGTGGGTAATTTAAGTGTTTTAAGTGCCCTGAGGTTTTTATTGATTGTGTCAATTATGTGACGCAAAGCTTTGGATGACTCTTTCGTTAATGCTTCGATATTGAAGATGGATTGAATATGATTGTTTATTAGTAATCGGTTGTTATGATATCGATCACAAAGAAGAGACCACGCAATGTCATAATTTTCGGCTGAAAAGTCAAGCGACTGAATTACGATTGCAGCAGAGTCCTTCAAAGCAGCGCGAAGGTAATGGAATTTGTTTATTTTCGGTATGGAATTATCAGAGTGTATGAGTGATGTATACGTGTCATGAAACTCTAACCAGTCTTGATACTGTCCCGAAAAGGTAGGTAAATGAATGGTAGGTAATTTGATTGCCGGTCGACCTTTGTTAGCGCAGCAGACAGTGGAGCCCGCTACTGATCCTCCGCCTCCGCCGTTACTGCTAGCGCGGTCATCAGCAGACTCGAACCTGGTCAACACCTCTCGAGCAGCGGCAAGTGCACCGAAATATTCGCTCTCGAAATTCTGACGCTCCTTGTACTGCAAATCTGGAATTTCGGAGAGAGTTTCTATGTCACTTTGTATGTTGTCATAATCAGAATAAAGATCCTCCATTTTTGAAAGGCGAAAATTGATTTCGTTGGTTTGAAGATTGGTTATAGTTTCAACCTTTTGAAGCGGTTCTAAGAACGATTTAAATAATGTAACTTTCGCTTTTAAGCTACCTCTTTTCTTCACCAATTCTTTGTAATCCATTATGAAACTTGTTTTATAGGTTACCTATTTAAATTGTACTGCGGAAAAAAGTTTAAATGAGCCTGAAAATACTAAAATTGGTGATACTTAAATGGTATGGCTGAATTGAATTAAGTTGAGGGTAAGTTGCACGGCGTCCCACGTAACTAGTTGCTGCGCGGGCGGGTCAGCGCAACGGAATCGCACTGGAATGTAATGTTATGAAAATTATTTAAAAACTTGTTATATCAAGTGAACACAGCTCTCATGAAAACAATGCCACTCTAAAGAAATCCTTTTGTTTACTTCGGAAAACAAGAATAGAGTGACAGGCAAATAAAGTTGCAATAAAGTTGTAGTTATTCCTATCTACCTGTGAAGTGATTGCGTAACAATGCAAATAAGGAAATTTTATTACTAAGGGAATGCAACGTTCATAAAGGATTTTTGTGATAGTTCGTTGACCTAGTTATGTAACTGTCTATGAATAGAAGATTGATAGGTACTTAATTAAATCGATGAAATAGGCAAAATAAAGTGATTTTATATTTGTAGGTAAGAATGATTTGCAGAAAATAGCAATGGAAATTGCGAAGAGAAATGGATGAATGATTGGAACGAACTCACAGTAATGTAGCCTCTCAGGTTGATGTTCGACAGCTAATGTTTATGGCGCTGACGGGATCCTGTGAATAGCTTCTGCGATGAATTCCAAGGGTGTCGATAATGCGTACGACGACGTAGGTAGGTATTGTGATCTTCGCCGATGACGATTGCGAAGATTTGATTCTTGTTGTGACCGTGGTATGCTTCGTAATGTGAACTGCTTCGGATTATGTCTTCGTCTAAGCAAATCCACTCTAATGACAGCCTTTGAACAGTGGAATCCCTTGTTCTGCCTGTTGCCGCGTGGCGATGATTCGATGATCCGGTGATGAAGGCCAAAACTATGGCTAATCGGGATACTATTGCCCAGCTGGAGTGGAATGATGTGAGCGAGACTTCTTGAATATAGGTATAATATCCAAAAACAGAGTTTTAAAGAGATAAATTGAAGGATCGATGCACACACGATTGCGGTCAAAAAATGAGTAATCAAAAAGGTATATTGCGAAAAGTTGCGGCGACCCGCAACTGCGTCACACGCTGGAAAGCTTATGTGTGGGTGCGTATTTACGAACGCACACAGATGCTAGGCGTTAACAAATACATTTGTTTAATATTGATACACTCATTAAATGTTCGTAGGTTACTAATTAGGAAACAGTGTATCAAAGTTGTTGAACAGGTGTTTCCACACTCACTGAAACGAATACGTGTTTCAATACTGAGTAAAATAATTGACTTTGCTTTATATGGACATCTCACAACTTTTTACGGTGGAAGCGAGAATTGGATTTTTGTACATTTATGTTTTTGATGGGATTAAGATAAGATAAGATTCATTTATTCGCATAAACATGTGTCAATAGTACAGTGGCATGCATTACTATATTCTTAAATATAACATTGTCATATTAGTTTTGCTTCAACATGTTTTGCCAGAAGGTGGCGTGCAAATAAGAGAGTTGCGCCATCACAGTAATTATTAATCAGTCATAAAAAGGTTATAAAAGTATGTCAAGACAAAAATTACACTTTATTATTATGATCAAATTGGTCAAAAAGTAGACAGCCACATGTCTTTAATACAATGGTCAGTAAATTAGAAAGAGAAAATTAATAAAGAAAACTGGCAGTTTCAACTTCATTTATGGTAGCATTTTGATAATTTAATTTAATGTCAGGTAATTTATTCAGTCTTTGATTAAAATGCATTATATTCGTTTTAGTCAGATTAATTTTTAGATTGTTGTTGTCAAGCCAAGAAATTATTGTTGTCAGAGAATCATTTATGTCAGATTCATAATTATGTCGTTACATTTTATTGTCACCGTACTATCATCAGCAAATAATGTCATGGGGTGGCAGGCAGCCTTTGGCAGGTCATTTACGTACAAAATAAACAGAAGGGGCCCTAAAACACTGCTAGTGGCACTCCATGCTTTAAATTACGGAATTCGGATCTGTACGGTATTTCTTTTTTCGTTTTAACGTCTACTCTAGACACTTCAGTTAGTTGTTTCCGATCATGTTCTCTATCTATCTATCTATCGCCGTACTATAGAATAGTTTTCATCTGATTGCTCACTTATTTGCTTTCCTCTATTCGTGAACGATTAGCAACATTTAGCTTTCTGTCTTATTAGACAAAGGATTCATGTTACACAAGTTTTAATGATACTATTTTGTACCACAGTAATTAATAGATTCTTAGTAAGTTTTTAAAATAAAAAAATGCCTATTTTTAACAGCAGAGCTGTATAGCATAAACATATTGTGGTTCAATTGACAATGGTTAGTTCATTAAGCTAACCACTGTCAGTTGATAATAAAGGAAAATCATTGCTTGCGATCTCCTGGACAGGAACTAAAATTGCCGCTCTAAACTGACGTCAATAGGCACTTTTGCGCTTCAGATTATCGAAAACAGAGAACCTCACTTCCCCTGCAGTTTAGTTTTCATGATGTGTTTTTGAAGTATGTAACGCAAAACCTGAATAATTATTCATACGTACCGTATTATTACAGACTTAGTGGAAAATAAAGCCTTACAGATAAATAAAAATAATTTTTTTTTACTCTATCATCTGAAGAAGCTTTTTGACGGATTTTCACTACAAACTTGGTGGAACTAACTTCAGAAAATATAAACAACCACAAGTAAGCTGTTTCGTCCCACTGCAAGCCTTCTCTCAGAGAGAGAGTACGGGCTTGAAGGCCTGTGCCCTGCAGTGGGACGTATATAGGCTGCGTATGAAGTTCTTTCGTTAAGAGTCTTGCCATTATAACTTTTTTTTTAGTTTAGTCTGGATGCAGTTGCCGTATCATTTTGTTTTGGTATTCTATACAGATTCATTAATCGGTTATTTATCTTGATCTTCGAGTCTCAGTAAATTAGTTTGGTGTTAACGTGAAAAATATGTTTGTTTTTTAAATATGTTTTACTCACTTCAATTTAAGAAACCATTTCGCTCGCATTAACTAGCATCTGCCTAACATTTTGTTCAAAATTAACTGAATAGATAGGTACTAGGAAGTAAGAGTAATTATTAGCGCTCAAATGTATAACAATAAAATATTAATGTCCCTATTTATTCAAAGGCCTATAAAATGACTACTATAATATTTATTTTGTTGATATTGTTAAGTATTATTTAGAGCTAAAAAACTGTGATAAAAGTGTTAAACATCTAATAAGGAGTTTTAAGAAACCATTTAACAGGTTGTATACTACCTATGTAAACTACCCGAGATATGTTACATGAAAATAAATGTGTGGTGTAGTTGCGATAATTACCGCGGCCACGTGGCATAGCGGCGAATAGATATAGTGGACGAATGAGGTGTAAATAGTATTCACTTAGCTACCACGTACTACATAATTACCTAATTAGCAAAAAAACCGTAGGTACTTGGTATGTAATTATATTTTATGTTTGAATAATAGTCACCTACAATGATTTGACAAATTATTGAGTAACTAAACGCCCGAATGAACATCTTACAGCCAAATGCAATTGGTAATAAACTTATACTCGCTTTTATCAATAGTAAAGTTATTGTTAGTTTCATAATGTATGTACTTACTCTCGATTATTTCTTTACATTATTAAAATAATAAATTATTATGCGTTTGAATGTCTTAGTTTTATTAATACATGCACTTAGGTTCCGATGGATTGGATGGTATCTGGTTTCGCAATGCGCAGTATAAATTGTTTCGGGCCACTGATCAATTTATTGCAGCGGAATTATGTTAGTTTACGCAGTGTATTCTCGACTACGAAATATCCGCTGCGACCGAGTTACCAAACTTACGAAATACGTTACTATCATTATAAATATACTCAACCAGTTAGTTAAAGAAACTTCAATCACGAGTTTAAATACCCAGAACGGAAGACTGAACAATTACTATATTCATGCGAGTCGTACAAGACAGTGTTCAAGTATTAAGCGATGAATTCAGAAGTAAGTAATCGCTTACCGACAGCAGATGTGAGTGAAGCCGCAATTTAATATGAGATGGGCATTACCTAAAGCCAAGTGTATAATTTCAGTTAGTGGTGCTGTTAGTTGTAATAGTGACAGTTAACTCGAGTTGGGCTGACGACGAGCTCAGCAATACTGACAAACACTCCGAGCAACAGGCACCCGCCGAATCGCTACAGTCTGCCGACCACGAGCCCTGGAGCTGGTGGAAATCTTGGAGGTCGACGAGATTGGGTCACTATTTTAATTTTTTTCGTTTTTAATTGCACATCAGAAAACTTATCAACCAATTTTTCATTCATAAATTAAATAAGTTTTACATAAAAAAAATTATTTCACCAAATAAACCAATTGATTAACAAAACTAGGGCTAGAAATACCTGATTAGAAAATAATATATATTTGATATGCGTTCAAGCTGCGCTTTTAGGTACCTAAATAGCGTTGCGTCACGAACTACCAAAACGGAGGTCGTGGGTTTGATTCCCACTGGGGGCCGCCGTACATTTGTACAAATGGCCTCAGTCTGGGTGTACTTTCATGTTTGTAACGTCCTTGCCTGGTTACCATAGCACATGGTATCCTAGTTTGGGACCAGGTCAAGTGATTGTATTGTGTGGAAGTTATTATTACTTAAATCGTTGCATATTTTGAAGTAAGCATTTTGCTATGCAATCAGTATTTTTGAAGGGAAATTGGGATTTTTTGTTCTAAACCAAGAAGATTTTCTGATTTACAGTTAAATAGTGGCCTTTTCTATACCTGTAGTTAGTTTTTCATCTCATTTAAACAGCGTACTCATTTAGGTTTTTTGTCTCCTGTAGGTCGTCCGATGCACGGTCATTTCCACTCTTCCGACTTGACCAAGAGTGCGGCGATGGACCATAAAAGACACAAGTTGAAACGGAAAATAAAACTTGTTTTTCAAATTAAAAACTTTGAAAGATAGTCTTGTCTTATCCTTCGCGTTGATCTCGGGGCCATGGGGTGACGCGATCATGGGGCCATCCAAAAGTGCTCCGTAGGTACTCCGGGAATCGGTCTGAACAAACTCACTGACCTCAACTCTGGATTCGCAATGTCTAGAGTTTTTTTTTTGTAGTGATGGCTTTCTAAGGATTCTGCCAACGTCCGAGTTACGAAAAAATAGCACCTCTGTGAATGATAATGCAAGCTTCTTTTTCTCTGTGGTCTAGAGAAAACTCAAGGTAGACAGATTTTTCAACATGGAAATAGGTATATTTTTTCTTAAGCATGCGCGGAAATATTGTCATTACTTTTGAATAAAGAACACACTTCGCGTGTGTCATAATATTTACGTAGACTTAAAAAGCTAAATCACTTCCCGGCGCGTTTTTTGAATTTGGAACGAAGAGCGCGCCGGCAATGTTGTATGAAACTGTGTGCTGTTTGAATTTTCATCTATCGTACACGTTGCGTTCAAAGAGTATGTAATCACTACGTTTTAAGAGTCGGCACTTGCTAACACGTTTTCAAAATTATGAACGTAGTTTGTACCAACCTAATAAAAAATAGTAATACCAACATGAGAATGAAATTGCAAAACATTAGTGATTGACTACCTATCACATATCGATATCGATAAAAAAAAAATCGAAGAGGATTCTCCTCTTTGGTGCCTCATTTTCATGCTTTGGAAATTAAAGTAGACGATAAATCCCAACAAAGTACGTCCACTCAATTATTTCGAGTATGACATGGTGTGAATGGATTATCGCTTACTTTCATAATGAAAAAGGCATTTTTTTTAATCAAATCATATATTTAGCATCAAGTGTAGAAAACCTAATGTCACCAATGCGTCGCGTCGCTATCAAAACTTTGCACTTTGATCGAATTTCAGATCTTTGGAGTCTGCAACAAACAAAACAATAAGTCAAAAAATATATTACCTATACCATATTTATTTGAGGCTGAAACAAAATGAAACTTTTTGATTCTTTTAAAATGATACTGTCTGATAATATTGTATACGTAATTTTTTTTATAAAGTATTAAATCTAATTCAATCTAATTTACTTAATTCTTAGTGTAAAAACCCAAATAACATGAACCAATTTTTTGACAATGAAAATAATCTAGAGTACTGAAAAGTTGTTTACATTTTGTCTCGGCCCGAAATAAATATGGTATAGGTACTGCTAATAATATTAACGTCAAGGAACGTGTGTATCACCTGTTTACTAATTTTAGACAGCAAGTAGAAATATCTGGCAGAAATCAATCGTCCAAAATATCGATAAAAAAATGTACCACATGGGTACCACTACAACTGGCGTTATCTTAAATTTGTCAAAATCGTAAATTGTTCTAAATAATTCAGCTGTTTTATCCAAGCGCATTAAATAAATATCAAAATTTGCAGTACATTTATTATGATAAACTTGCTTATTTTACCTGTTTGGCTCCAGTGGAAATCTGGCTAAGAATATGCCAGACGTACATTTTCTGACTCTTCCAATGCCACAAATTTCACATTTTCTCAATGGTTTTCCTCCCATATTTCTTGTATAAATCACTTTTCACGCACTACACCTACTGCTAAAGGTAAAATAAATAAAATATTTCCACACAAAAACAACAAACGAACAAAATTACCGGCCATTCGCAAAATACGTAATACCAACATTACCAACATTACATTTGACATATAAACCGACTTAATTTTAAATCATGATACATCTATACGTGATTCAATGCGGAGTTAATGCCTTTTGTTTTAGCAGGATTATATTTTTTGTTTCAAGTTGGCACAAAGTACGTTCCTAATATTTTTTGTATGGAGTGACGAGGGCCTGGTTGCGTTCTCGTGGCTGTATAGCCACAGATGCGTTTACCTTTCGGCACAAACTGTAAAATAAAAATAAAAATTGGCGGTAAAGCGGAGTTCGTTGTTATATTGTTAATAAAATAATTAAAATTAGTTCCGATGATTCTGAAAGTGAAAATGAAATGAACATTGACTGCACTCCACCAGATTTAAGATCGGAAGCTAAATTAGCGATGGAAAACCTGCTTCCAGCACAATGAAAACAAAAATGTATTATGCCAAAGGCCCCTTTTTAATTCCTTGCATTTTTTTAAGAAAAGCACTATATATGCCTCGGCCGAAATGGCAATTGCCTGTCTCGTATCATTGAAGTCCTCGCCTGCGGCTCGGCCTTCAAACTCATACTCGACCTGCAATTGCCTATTTCGCTGCCTTTGCAATAATGTACTATTATTTCATTCAGTTTTGGTCTCCATGGAAACAAACCGTTAATAGACGTGAAGCAGTAATACCACACCTATCTATCAAATCTTTTCCTCGTCTAAGGTTACAAGACTGTGTGGGGCACGCAATATAAAGTCTATCAGTCCACAATAAAGCCACGACTGCTCTGTAAAGAGCGTACCGAAGAAGAAGAAGAAGAGGTCATTCATGCACCTCATTAGTTTAACAAAATATATCTCTATCCCTATTTGTAGACTTTGATAGTATTAAAAACATCCAGGCAAAAGCGGAATAATCGATTACAATAAATCTTGGGTAGGTTAATCGATTACAACGAATGGGTGCCACCTCAGAGCATATTGAGATACTGTGGGACACATCCACAAACCTCCATCCATAGTACCTACCTTCATACTATGGAGGTTGGTGTACTTATCTCTGCTATATTTAAATTATTAAACCTTTTCATTTAAAAATAAAAAAACAAAATTAATCTGTGAGGATAATTTCGTAATTTCGTTGGTCGTTTAGTTTACCACCGGATTTTTATATTTCAAATTGATTTTATCACAGCGTAGGTTCGTAGTAGATTTTTCAGGATGTACTACGTTGACACCCAGCGTTCGCTGACGCGCCGCAGCAGTTCGTTGCTGGCCACGACCGTGGAATGGGAGCAGAGTGTGAAGGAGGAGATTCAATCGACGACACGCGCGGAGTCCACCGCTCAGATCAGCGAGAATTCCACCAACCTGCCGCCTAAAGGGCCCGTCGAGAATGAACTTATCACTGTGCTCTTCGAGAGTATGCTCGACTGCATAATTGAATCGTGGGAACCAATAATTCCAGAGGAGAGCATACCGAACTTTGCCAACTCTGAGAAGGTTGGCAGCGAAACCAACGTGAAATCTGCCAAGAGGAAAGACGATAAGAGAGGTTAGTATGTGATAGGGTCCTAACATATGCTTAGTAAAATATTTAAGTAGGTACCTAAGTACCATTATATTATACTTACCTTTACGCAAAACCGTTACCGTTTCTTCTATAGGTATTTATAAGTAATTAGGTATTTGTAAGTAATACTTACAGTATTAAAAGTTAACAATTCTCTTTTCATACCAGGTAATACTTATTTGACAAGAAAAATAAATATGAGAGTTTTAAACTTTTGACTTATTGGACGTGGTTTAATTATAGATGAAGAAACCGGTTTAAGTGTCAGATATTGCATTATATTTTAATTACAATTGTTACTTACATCTTGAATGTAAATGTTGCAGTTCTGAAAAAGCGGAGTCGATCAAAGTCTGAAATAGACGTACTATCTATAAACGTGGTAACTATAAGCTCATTGTTTTGTAATTTTTGCAGCAAAGTGGGTTACGTCCAGAGCTTCCTCGGACTTTTTTAGGTTGATACCTTTATCTACAAGTACAAATTTTTGTGAAGTATATTTCTTTAATAAAAGACACCTTGAAACCTTTTGAGTTTCACTAGTCACTTTCGACGGAATTTCGTTTTGAAAATTATTCCCTTTACAGGGTGTTAGTCAAAATACTGGGTACTTTAGTACTAGGTACTTTAGGTACTTATCTATAAAATTTTCGATAAAATTGTTTAGATTACTAAAATATCAAAAATGTTAGCACGCAATGGACGCGCGTTCTTATGCCACGGACATAAATATTCACTAAACGAAATATGATCTTTCAGAAATTTCTGAAAGTATGATGCATTTATCATAATTTCAAAAATTTCTGAAATAGAAAGAATTATAAATTGCGACTGAACGTCAATAACTTCAAGCGTGGTTCCTTTTCAGAAAATGTTCGTAATGATGTAGAGAATACGTCGATTTAAATTATAAAATAACACTATGTACCCAGGTACAATTCCTACTCTCTATTATTTTTATCAATGTTCGCTCTTGCAGCCGCGCCCGAAGCCGCAAAGCTGGTGGACCACGCCGGATGAACGGGTGGTAATCAAATTCACAAATGGAAACATGTATGAAGGCCCCGTCTCCATGAAGACCATGCATGGAAGCGGCCGCTTTCAGTGGGCTGATGGGACTGTATATATGGTAACGTACCAGAATCATTCCAACATCACGAACTACCTAGATGGTTAGTAATCTTACAGACGCCTTTAGACGTAGGATTGCGATTTGACTAAGTTTCATTACCAAAACGCATGCCTAGGCCTCAATTCCATTGACGCATAGAAAGATAGGTGTGCGGATTGACATTGTGCAACAATGTTACAGAATCTTGCAGAAGCTCCTGTTCCACTACTGGTTTACTGGTAGGGAAGAGAGATTTTTTTTCCACATTTAGCTACCTACTAGGGGGGAATACAATTCCACCTATCTCTACTGATAGAATCATTCAGGAAATTTGTACCTATCATGACATTGAAAAAGCGTTTCCACATTATCGACACAGATATCGGATCCCTCCGTATCGGATAGTGTGAAAACGCGCTTTTAAAAGATATTTTGAAAGAAGTTAGCTGAAAAATAAACAATTTCAGCAGTGGTGCGTGTTTGTAAAAATGCATAGAACAAATAATTTTAGCAGAAGCCTGGCATTTCAAAATTAATAACAAAAGCAATAGAAAACTCAGTTTATACGCTTTACTGAAATTATTATACAACCAATTTCTGGTTATAAAAAATCGGATGAAGTCTACCAGGAATCAGCTGAAAATTCATCCGCCAAAAAAGAGGGAGGAACTCGTTGATGACGTGATTAAAAAATTTAGATCATTTTGTTATAATATGCTGATTTCAAAGTTTAATTATTAATTTCAGTAGGTACCGGTATAACCTACTATAAATGATTTTTCTATCAAATTGTACTTTATCTTAGTAGAAATATGTGGTAGTAAAATATCATTGTATCCTCCCTGGTAGCTAAATGTGGAAACAAAACCTTTCTTCCGGTTTTTTCAAACCTTTCTTCAGAGATAGCCCAGTAGGAATATGTGGAACAGGGGTGCAGAAGTGCATAGAACGATTTTCAAGCCAATGCGTAGGTTTTTAAAATAACAACGGAAATTATTTGGTTTCTAGCCAGATGTATTTTATTATAGGGGGTTTATTTTAATGTTGTAGTACTATAACTTTTTTTTCACAGTGCGAGCTTTACTTATGTTAAAGCCATTATTTTAATAGAGCCTTTACCCTCTACCTCACACGAATCCATATCTGATTTCGATAGCTTTACAACTTAGAATAATCAAAAAGATAATATTGTCTTAAAATCCAAAAAACATGCATTTCAGGAGTTTTCTTTTATGAATCCTTAACAATATTATGCAGTAGAGGGTTAAATGGGTCCCTTACTTCTTTCAGGGCGATTTTGATCACAGCGCGATGACCGGTCGCGGCTGCCTGTACTGGAAAGATGACACGTGGTACAGCGGCGAGTTCGCCAACAACTTGCGGCACGGCCGAGGACTGTACGTGGACTCGCGGCGCCAGCGATGCTACGCGGGCGGCTGGCAACTCGGGACCAAGCACGGCCAGGGCGTCATTTACTTCGGTAACTTCCACGACTCCTACGACGGAGACTGGATCAATGTGAGTGCATCGAAATAACGCGAAACTGGAAAATCTTTTCTAACGTCACGTGGTACAGCGGCGAGTTCGCCAGCAACTTGCGACAGGGCCGAGGGCCGTACGTGGACTCGAGGCGCAGCGCTGCTACGCCGGCGGCTAGCATCTTGTCATCAAGCACGGATATTGCGTCATTTCCTTCGGTAACTTCCACAAATCCTACGACGGAGACTGGGTCAAAGTGTATTGAAGTAACGCAAAATCAGGTAACCGTTTCTTCAGTCGTCCGTCGGTAACTAAACCACTTTCGACAAAATGCTAAAATCAATCAGCCCGTCTTCGTCCACTGCGGGATATAGAGGTCCCCCAAGCACGCCACTTTTTTCTGTCCTCGGCCATCGTCATCCAGCCGCTGCCAGTTATGAAAATTACTCCCAATACAGTGTGGGCACCTCGAGTGACCACCACTCCATACTCTCTCGTTGAGAGAAGGCGTGTGCCCTGCAGTAGGACGTCTACATACAGGCTACATAAAAATACTTTAATTATAAATAAATCGTTATAAGAATTTTAAGAGTCAGGTAGTTTTCTCGCAATCGAAGAAACGCTTTTGTAACTTTTAGTACTTAGTAGAAGTATAGTATTTTCTGAGGTTAGTAGGTACCCAAAGCCAAGTAGCCAACCAATAATAATAAATTTTTATCCAGCATGTATAATAGATTAAAATTACCAATGTTTAGTAGCCTACTATGAGATTTCGTTTTCTATTTTTCACTTGTGTTGTGTCTTATCCTCTACCTAGTTTTTGATTAAGAAAATTTAATATTAAAATTAACAATTTTGGAAGCAACTTTTCTTTATTAAAACCTAATTATAGGAAAACAAAAATATATTTAAAATGTCTGTGTGAGTGAGCTCAGACCACATTTATCACAACCATACTTACTCGTTTTAATACGATCACTAAAAATATTACTTTGTGCGAACGAGATAGAATAAGAATCGTAAGACCCACTAGACGTAGGTTCATAATACTACTTGGTGGGTTTCTGCACCACATGCTGTATCATTACTGGACTGTTTTTTTCTGTAAGTATAATTACAAAAATACAGAAATAAATCGTAGCAAGTGGCACTCCCTGGTCTCTGCCTACCCCTCTGGGATACAGGCGTGAGTTTATGTTATGTTATGTTTACAGAAATAAATCTGATTTTTTTAGAACGTTCGACACGGGTATGGCACCCGCGAGTACTGTCCCACTAGTGGGTACAAGGGCGAATGGGACCACTACAACAGAGAGGGGAAGGGGCTAATGATTTGGCCAAACCGCGATGTAAGTATAGTAGTTTATAGGTTAATTATTCTAAATAACATTTGGTACCTATCTATTTCTCCTTCGGAAAATTCTCCAATATGAGGTTGCCTGGAAAAAAATTGCTATTTGCAATAAGGCCGCCAATGGTATCTTTCTTTTCTTTTGTCATTGCCGTTTCTGTAACATTTTTTTTCCGGTACACAATAAAGAATATTCTTATCTTATCTCACCTGCCTTATCGTTTTAAAGGATCAAACACAGTCTAAAGTAAAATGGGTTTTGCCTAAGTTCTTCCCCTATATTACGCGTACCAAATCCTGTTCGAATCCTGACGTTTGCGATAGCAATTAATATGGAATTTTACAGCTACATGTTAGGATACCGACAGGCCTTTGTTCTACTATTGAGAGGTTACTGATAGACTTTTCTCACACCAATTTGTTCTTGTCGGCCGCCTGTAAGTAACCACAGAATTCGAAGCAATTTAAGCCCAGCTTGCACCACTTCCTAAATAGCTTCAGTAGTAGTCTACGAGGTAGTAGGTATTTAACTAAACTTTTTATGACAAAAACCTATATAATAACTTCTTATACTTGGCCTGGTCCCATACAAGGATATCCTATGCTATGGTATGTTTTTTCATGTTTATGATGTCCTTGCCTAAACATGAAAAAACAGCCAGACTGAGACTATTTGTAAGACGGTGGCCCTCAGTGGGAATCGAACCCACGACCTCTGTCATTGTAATTAGACGAATATTCGAATAGTAAACCACAGACGCGATACCGATATACCAACGAGGCAGTCAAATATGCCCTCAGTGGGAATCGAACCCACGACCTCTGTCATTGTAATCAGACGCATATTCGAATAGTAAACGATAGATGCGATACCAATATACCAACGAGGCATTCAAATATGTTTAAGAAGTAGTGCAAGTCAGCCTGAATGACACATTCTGTATTGTAGTTCTACAACGGAGGCTGGAAGGACGGAGTGATGTCGGACTACGGCATTTATATCTGGGACACCTACAACAACAACACGATGTCGCGCCCGACGTTACATTATTACAACGGCGGATGGGAGAAAGGGAAACGTAATGGATTTGGCCTGTTGACTTTTGGCTACGGATTAGGAGCCTACTACAAGGGCGGCTTCCAAAAAAATATGAAACACGGGGAAGGAAAACTGGTGACCGCTAATGGTTTCATGATTAGAGATAAAAATTTGTTTACCGATGGTAACATGAATTCACTCAATGACAACCATGGGATGAGAGAGAGACTTTCCAAGCAGCTCGAAGAACCCTTTCGTTTCAATCTTTGTGATAAAGATGCTGGTCTTGACACCCACGTGCGTAACGCATTGCGTAATATTGATAGACAAGAAGACAAACGAGTGGCTGTAATAGCGGACTACTTTGCTAATAACTTAAATGAAGCAGTTGACCAACAAAAATTTAACATCCTGCTAACCAAGAAATCCGAAAACAGTGAGTACCGCATTCAAGAATTCATTGACTTCGAAGAGAGGTCACTAAAAAAAGCATTAGAGTGCTATGCAACACCACTGAAGAATATTTACTACAGTTATGCAACTATTTGTAACAAGGAAGAAATCAGTTTCACGCCAATATTGATAAGATTGTACCTGTGGCAACTGTATTTCGATTTGGATATACACGAGAAAGGCCTGACCCTTGTACAAATTGATAACATATTTGCCGAAACCCCAGAGTGGCTAGCGTTGTCACCACACAATCCTTTCGAAAGAATTTACTTCTGGCAATACGTGCACAGCCTAATATCGGTGGCATGCACGCTTTACTGCGAGAAGGTACTGCCTCCCAAGAAACCTAACAGTATAACGGCCATTGTCTCGGGTGCATTTAGGAAGTTCATGGACACAGATGTTCTGCCTCTTGCCTTAAGTCGCAAAGGTGATTACTGAGTTTACTTGTGTTTGCCTAGAACTGCTTGTAACGGCACTAAGATGACACGTAGATTCTTCTGTGAGACAGTTTTTAATCATTGTCTCACAAATGCGAAAAAACTGGCCAAGTGGGCGTCAGACTTGTGCTCCGAGTCTGACGCCCACTTGGCCGCTCCGTGCGGCCGACGATTCCCATAAATGTAAAATTAGGATGTATGGTCCCGTTGGCATCATTTGAAATGAACTATTACCATCCAGGAAAGCTCGTTAGCGAGTTCGGACAGTTCGTGCCGTTGAAACCGGTGTACAAGCTTTACCGCAGCATCGGCGAGCCTCACACGGTGCGCGCATTTCTGTGCGCCGTGCGCCGCCAGTCACACTTACGCGACCTCAAGCAGCCGTCTCTAGTGGCGCCCGAGCGGGTGCAAGTTGGCAGAAACGTCTACGAGATTGGGGACGAGATGAATTATGTCACAGGTCAGTGCAGTACCCATATTCTCCTCCAATCAATGTTTTACAGGACCCCTTAATAGATTTGACATGATCTGTCTACCTATAAACATCCAGGAGGCTATATTCGAGGCGCTCGATCCGGTAGTACAGCCCGAATATTCGGATAGCATTGGCCAATATATTGCAGTGGAAATCATTTGGCGTATCCTAGGGATATTTTAAAACTATTGCCACACCAGTCGCATATAGATAGATACGTGTACGACCTTAGCCTCTACGTGAACAAGAGAATCAATGTCTCGTCTTTAATAATCCAACCTCTGTTTTTTTTCATTACAGAAGAGATTTTCAAATTGCCAACATTCGCTGACCCTGACGACACTTCGCGTAATACAAACGACGAAGAAAATAACGAAGATTTAAAACTATTCAATTTCGGCAATTTGTCGTCAAGGACTGTTATAGAACTATTCGCTGGGATATTATCGCAAATAATTTGTGACGACTACATTATGGATTTGGACATAGAGATAACGTTTTTCGAATTTTTCCAAGTCTTTATTATGTGCACCGAAGAGAGTATTCGAGTTAAAGACGAGGAGAACGTTTGGCGCGAGAAGTTCACACCGCTTCGCCAACACTTTGACAAAATGGACAAGAAGAAACTTGGTAGCTAACGACTATTCAAGCAGCTTCTATGATGACTAAACAAAAGGTTATTAAACGAAGTTTGTAATTATTTGGTTTTTCTTTGTTTCCTAAGTGTAGTAGCGACCACTTACCTCAAAATGTGGGCATATACCTATGGACATCAATACGTTCTACCGTTAGAGTTCCTCATGAGCAAACTGAATCACCTCATGATGTCATAAATACCTATCAAGTCTAGATAAAATGCTAAGCCAGTGCTCTGTGGCTAAGCCACAGAACTAAGCCCAGTACTCCATGATGGACGTCATTGATCGTATATGAAGGTACTCACCAACCTCCTTTATTATGAATGACACTGACGACGCGTCGACGGAGCATTGACGGGTGATCATAGAGTATAGTAATCATCGGGTGATTGACGGCTGTTATGTTGTTGAATTTTGGGATGTTCCTTGTTATTTTTCATTATATTCTTGTTCTTTTGGGTATTTTTATGAATCATGGATTTGATGCCAACAAAAAAACCGCAACAAATACTATTTAGCAAAAACCATTATGGTCCATGTACTAAGGTAGAAAATTGGTGGTTCGAAGGGCTATGCGAGACTAAGGATAACTACGTGTACAGAGACCAATTGAGAAATAGTATCAGCACTTACAACCGTTTAGGCACCGAGGATATAGGCGATCGTACCACTGAGACCCGCGATATGCAAGCTCAGGTCTTCGGGAAGGTCGACCCGATTTACAACTTCAAGCCACTGGTCAACTTTACGTCCTATCCCTGCACCGAGTAAGCGAAACATTATTTTCGTTATTTGTTATCCCATTGTGGCTATGATTGGCAATACGTTTTCTGCCTTCAGTACTCCAGGGAGGAACAGGTTGATGAGAAAAGCAAATCTGGCACAACTCCCAGCTGACTATGGCGTAATGGATTATGGAACAACACATCAGGACGATTACAGAATGCCTTTTCCAAAAGTTACTAAACCGGTATGGTCACCAAGTATATGTCTTGGATGAAATACCTACTACATAGAGAAGTTCTGAGCTATGTGAAAAATACATTCTTGTTATATTGCAGCTGACTATGGCATCACCCGTGTGGCTTATGAACCGCCTGGTGCGCTCGGATTTGACGCAGAACCATAGTTCAGCCCCGCCTCCAGGAGAATACCAGTACCTGGATACTCATACACCAATCGACCACATAAGAAAGTTAAGACACTGTCGCTATATGTCGTTTGATCCAGCCAGTGGTGCCCGAACTTTCCCACCCGAAACATGAATATCCGATTATACCTACCCAACTACACATAAGACAGTTATGCAATACTGGGGAGTGCAGAACTCTTAGCATCATCTTTCAAGCTCGATGCAGCGATAAGAGTAGCGAACAATATCTCACATCACAACTCAAATCCCCGTCGCACTGTGGACCGGATTCTGGCTTTCATAGACATCCGATTAGTAATCTCGAAAGTGGTGACTTTTATGTCTGCATATGTTTCGGAAGACTGAATACATACTCCAAAAGTGTATCATTATAGTACAGACTTGTAAACGGCTCACTGAGAATTTTTTATATTCAAAAATTTGTATGGAACTGATACAATAAAGGTGCGAAACCTTTTTTTAAATATATTTTTTTAACAAGTTTAACTTTATTTCAGCTTGACATTTATAACTAGAGCTGTAAAAATAAGAAATATGATTTTATTGTATCAATTCCATACAAATTTTTTAAATAAAAAATTCTCAGTGAGCCGTTGACAAGTCTGTATTATAATGATACAATTTTGGAGTATGTATTCAGTCTTCCGAAACATATGCAGACATAAAAGTCACCACTTTCGAGATTAGTAATCGGATGTCTATGAAAGCCAGAATCCGGTCCACAGCGCGTCGGACTCGTGGTCACGTTTGCTACACCAGTGTACTACAAGTAATTTCTTTTAGTCGTGGTTACACTGTGTGGTGTGATCAACAGTAATTTATTAAAACACAAAACTCGTGATCACACTGCTTCTCTAGGGAAATAATTACTATAATTTTGAAGAAGAAAAATATTAAAAACAAATTTAAGAAATGTCGACAAATTTAACGCAAAATTTCCACAAAATGGCCAACAGTTTTTTTATGAAGTAGCTAAATAATATTGTCATTTTCTGTTTGTTTTCGTTCGTTTAGATTGAAATTTGCTGTTCTATTATTAGTTAGGTCTATTGTTATAACATCACGCAGAACATTGAGTAATTTATTTATTGTGACATAGTTATTGTTAATATTTCTGTTTACCGAATTATAGCTTTCTGCGATATTATTACAGTGATGACGTTCGTTACTGACACACCACTCTCTTATGCATGCATCACTTTTTAGCCACGCGCTCTTCACGTCCGCCATAAAATCGTTAATTTTACCTATTGTTACTTAAATCAGCACATTGCAATTGTACAAGTATATAATCCCAACCGTCTTTAATTTGGCTCTCGGGCAACAGTGGAAGAGTGGTGCACAAATTAATACCTGCAAGGAGTTACTTCAATAAGTATTTACCATGGTCCACCTCCTGAGACCACCTGGGTGAACCGTGGGATGTTTTTTGCAACGGTTCACCTCTCTGATAAAACTTTTAAAGGCTCTATTTTTTATTGGCGACAGTCCACCTCAGACTGAAGACTTTCGATGTCTTTGAGGTGTTACTATGATACTGTTCTTTGCCTTTGGATGTACGACGTTAACGCCAACTGGTTATTTGATGATGCTGCAGACGTTAATAAATAGTCTGTGGTAATAGTAGTTTATGCAACTGTCATATAATGAAGGGTATTAAAACACGAGTGTGAGTTTATGAAACGAGCGCAGCGAGTTTCATAATAGTAACGAGTGTTTTAATACCCGTGTTATATGCAGTTGCATACACTACTTTATCTCTAATGCAATTAAAAATTAAATTCACGCGTACGTGTATAATCACAGTGATTTTGCCGCCATTAAAATTTAACCAATGAGAGCGCAGCTGCGCGCTTCAATAAAACGCGACCAACCTGATTGGCCCTGCAATCAAGTTGGTCGCGTTTTATTGATGTAATAATGAGATTTTACGATATCGATGTGAATATTATACCATCATGTGAAATTGCTTAAATTGAGTGTTTTGTTGTCTGCACTATAACAGTAGTAATTATAAGTCAAGTATTGAAAACATAAGTAGAATGTTACAACATTAGTGTAGATATAGTAGATTGTACAACAAGTGCATAAAACGCACCATTTTACTCGAGACGTTTATCCATCCGAGCGAGCTTGCGAGCGAGGATAGATATAAAGTCGAGTGTAAAATGGGTTTTATGGACGAGTTGTACACTCTACTTTTCACTTCGATTGACGACATTATTTATCGTTAATCAAAAAACAATTTTAAGTTGTAACACAAATATTACAATGAAAAAATAATTATGGTTCCCGCCAATTAACTTTTTTTTCTTTTTTTTTCTGTAGGGACGTGACACCTGACTTAAGGTCGTTACATACTGCTCAGTTATAAAAACATTTTCTTTTTATAACTATGATAAGTTGTTGTTATGGCTTAAATACTATACTGATCTACTAAATTGAAAAATAAACAAATATAAAAAATAATAAATGAGACGAAATACAAATTATAAGTTTATTTCATGAAGTTTTATTGTGTACTTTGGCTGTTGGTATCTTTGCCTTGGTCTTAGAATACGAACGAAACGAAATAAAATAAAGAGGTTGTTGTATGAAGTTAAAGATGTTCGTGTGGCTGTTGCAGCGATTGCCTTGGTCTTCGACGAAGATTTTACTTTATGCTCTAGAGCATAAAAAGCGACTTTATGTCGCCTACGCACGACATAAAGACGAACTTTTAGAGCATGAGAAGTGAAATAGTAGATTGTACAACAAGTGCATAAAACGCACCATTTTACTCGAGACGTTTATCCATCCGAGCGAGCTTGCGAGCGAGGATAGATATAAAGTCGAGTGTAAAATGGGTTTTATGGACGAGTTGTACACTCTACTTTTCACTTCGATTGACGACATTATTTATCGTTAATCAAAAAACAATTTTAAGTTGTAACACAAATATTACAATGAAAAAATAATTATGGTTCCCGCCAATTAACTTTTTTTTCTTTTTTTTTTCTGTAGGGACGTGACACCTGACTTAAGGTCGTTACATACTGCTCAGTTATAAAAACATTTTCTTTTTATAACTATGATAAGTTGTTGTTATGGCTTAAATACTATACTGATCTACTAAATTGAAAAATAAACAAATATAAAAAATAATAAATGAGACGAAATACAAATTATAAGTTTATTTCATGAAGTTTTATTGTGTACTTTGGCTGTTGGTATCTTTGCCTTGGTCTTAGAATACGAACGAAACGAAATAAAATAAAGAGGTTGTTGTATGAAGTTAAAGATGTTCGTGTGGCTGTTGCAGCGATTGCCTTGGTCTTCGACGAAGATTTTACTTTATGCTCTAGAGCATAAAAAGCGACTTTATGTCGCCTACGCACGACATAAAGACGAACTTTTAGAGCATGAGAAGTGAAAAAGTATTTTTTGTTACATATCGCATACGTCAAAATTTCGATAGGATTTGGTACGCCTTGTCGACCTTTACATTTTCTTGCAAATTCGCCCTTAAGAGTGCACGTATGTAAAAGTTATTGTGCTGTGTAGACTGTACTATGATGTATCATACAATTTAACAAATTATTTATTAGTACTCTGTGATTGGAGACTACAAAATATTGTTAAAAATATTTTTTATTTATTCACAATTACTATAAAAGAAAACTTAAACACAATAAAACATGGAACTCAACTCTTATAAAAATAAATTAAAACTATAGGTAAGTACATACAAACCTAAATAAAAGTAGTGCTATTATGGAACAGCAATTTAGCTCGTTTTAAGATATTTCAGTAGAATGGAAATGATACCAATTTTGAACTAAACTGTGCTTCTATAATGGCACTTACTAACATTAAAACATGTGATAATAAAAAGAAATAATCACTGTAATAATAGTTATTTAAGATACACGTGCGGAAAGTAAGGTTTTATACGAATAAGTGCCAAATTGAAAACCCGGGCGCAGCGACGCACGCATTCGGATAATAGTAGATTGTTAACCAAGGGCTGTATCATGTATGACATCAATTGCATACGAGGTTTTTGGCCCGAAAGCCCGAGCGCAGCGAGGGCGCTAATTAGCCCGAGTATGCAATTGATGCTTACACCCGAGGTAAACACTGCTTTACATATCAATTGTGAGGTAAGTAAAAAAACAAGAAAGCAGGACTTTTGAGAAAGAACTCCAAAACACGAAAAAAATTTACTTTCGCGCCTAGCTAGTCAACTGCCTTTTTTACTCTTTACGATTTTATGGCACGCAAGCGCGTCAAATCGTGCTGGCCAGTTTGATTTTTAAATCGATTTCAAGTAACATACGATGTGACTGCGAAACAAATAGTTCGATATTTAAAATAAAATCTTCATAAATTCTAATATAAATTGTCTCGATTCCGATTCGAGTAAATAATTGATACCGAGAAAAAAAAACATCTTTTAAAAAATATTCTTGCAGTATGAGTATGACAGTTCTTTTTTTCAAATTCCAAAACCTATGAGGCCAAGTGACGACATAAAATTGTGTACACAACACGGGCTGTAAAATAGAAAGATTATTTTTCATTACTCATACTCTGAAAGGGGGTCATTGTTCATCCAGGCACCGTGCTGAAAGTGGTACATGCCTGCTCTAAAGCAGAAAAGTATTAAAAAATATATGAATCGTAGTTTATATTGAACAACGCAATGGTAGTAACCTATACAACCATAAAACGATTAATAAAATTCATAAATTCTTTTAAATTCTTTTTGATGTTTATAATTAATATAATGTACTTTATGTATTTATTAGTCACTTTCAAGGCGAGATGTGATTTGCGAAATAAATTAAAATATTGTTTAGGACACAGATAAAACCACCAAATACGCAAATTCAAAATGGCCGTCTTTCGCGGTCGCGCGCCATCTTGCGAATTGTGATGTACGGCTAGCACAAGTTGGCGCGCGAGCTATCTCGCCGCGAGCTAGACCATCCGTCTGTTTCGGCGTGATTTCCTTAAGTTTTATATTTTTTGATTTTAACTGGCTTGTGTTTACTTTCCTCGTATTCGTAATGAAAAGTAGTGTTTTACTCGGGTGATAGCACCCATTTCTGCCTCGAACTATTGGCGCAACATCTCGTCAGGAATGGGTGCCTTTCAGCCCTCGGTTAACAATCTACTATTACGGCCCTAGTTGTGTAAATAAATTACGCTCAAGTATCTTACAACATTTTTCAATGCATTTTGCGCGGAAATACAACAAAAAAATAAGTATAATAAAGTAATTTTATTTCACCAAAGCCTATTAACAACAAAATGGCGTGCTTTCTTTGCAGTAGCCTTGGGTAACTCAGGAGCCAGATATGAGAGGACACACATCTCCATTGCCGTCAACTGTGTCCCAGTTATATCCCAGAGATGTCAACTATATCGGGCTCCCTCACAATACTCTCAACTCAGTACGGTAGACATCTAGCTCCTGCTACTTTATCCAGCTCACACACAGTGCGCGAGAGCGAGACCGAGATCGGCTGAAATCGGATGCGTTCGGCCGCATTTCTCGTCGCAGTAATAAACGAGAGACGAGAAAGGGGTCACCAGACTCCTACAAATATATTGACTTGGTGATCTTTTTGATCGCTATTGGTACGGATGGCTTGTTCGGTCAACATCGGGCATTTGGTCGCAGTACTCGTACTAAAAAGATGAACGGTAAAGACGATAATCATATATGGTTGTCACGCTTTAATTGGGTTCAAAGATACTTATTTCTCATAAAGAACTTACAGTTCACTTAATTAATGAGAAAACCTATATTAAGTGTCAAAAGTTAATTAATAGATATACATTTTGATTCTGGTTTGAACTCCTCTTATTGGAATAGACTGATATTATAAAAAAGAGCGCGTCAGCTGGATAAAGTAGGAAACAGATAACCTAGACTCACTCACCACTTGTGTCTTACGGCTCTTGTATCCAAACACACTCACTCGATTGTATGACGTATGAGCTAGGATACAAGTGGTGAGCCAGATATGATACAGATATAGTGTGTCCCGGTGAGCAAAGATATGGGATATAACAACTCCCTCTAAGGACACACTTTGTGCAAGTCTACTTTGCAGAGCGCGCGTTTCATACAGTTTTTTTTTCCTTGAGGCAAAGGTACAGTATACTGTATATAGCCAATGATGTGAAAAATATTTTTGTTTGCGGAAACAAAACACGTATTTTTAAATGAGATAATCAAGAATCTTATGTGTTATGGTGTTTATCATCATTAAATTATTGCTAGAGCGCGCATACTTATAAATAATTGTTTTTTTTTTGGACAGCAAAACCTCCTTGAATCTTCGTAATTTTTTGAATTTTATGACTTGCACCATGCACACAGAGTCAAAAAATAAAAAAAAATTACTTTATTTCACGCGTGAAATAAAGCATTTCAGTACTGTTTTATTTCACGCGTGAAATAAAGAGTCGGTTTCCGCATAATTTTGTTACACAAAAAAGAAAACTTTACGAGCAACTGCATTGAAAATTATTTTAAATAGGTAATTTTATTGCTTAACAACTCTTTAATTCTAGCTAGTGTTTGGGTTGAAATAAACCGGACAAATTTAATTCGAGTAACACTCGCGACCTTATTAAGGCCCCCATTGACGATGCGTCCAACACTCCAAGTGGACTGCTACCATTCCAAAATCCGCTCGTGAATGTAGAAAACGCAGTCCGTTTTGAACACGGGGAATGGATTTCCAATCGGATGTAAATCCATCACGCCATTCCAAATGAGTGTAGTGCGTCTGGATTGACCGCGTTAGTGTGCGCCACGCCATTTAGATGCCGACCAAGCCGCCCACATCGGTCGTGTTTATAAACCATATCATTATATCGATGCCATCGTTATGTCAACGTCAAAAGATTTTGTTTGGGCATTCATTGAATTGTACAGGCAAAACCCTTGTTTGTGGAAAAGTCAATAACGCCGACTACCACAATAAATATGAGATAAATGCTGTTCCTCTGAGGCTACAATTAATTTTTAAGGACGAAAGACGAAGACGCAAATACTGATACTATCAAAAAGGAGATGGCGTCATTGATGAACCTTCTTTTCTAAAAACGGCCGGACGCTGTCCCGGCGTATGAACCGTCAGTGGGCTTGAAATTCAGCACGCATCCATTTGGATGCCGTCTAGTTGGTCGTATCGTGAATGGGAGCCTTAAGGTTCTGAACAAACGATTACAAAGTTATCGTTGCAGTCAAAATAAATTGTCTCCCATTTGACCCAACTACAATGTGTACTATGTTAAACCTATTTAGAGGCTAAAAATTCCACCCATGCCGCGACTTGAACCCGCGGCCTCTTATCGTTAAATTAAAATTTGACCTCTCGCACTTAGTTCCGGGTTCAAGTCCCGGCATCGATGGACTTTTTAGCCTCTAAATAGGTTATTAAAATTGTCCTTAGGACGGATTAGTGCAACAAAGGTATTATGTTATTATAAAGCCATGTATGAAAAAAATTTGTTTATGAACACTGTTTCAGAAACAAAATAGGTACCGTAAAATGTGGATACTTGGGGAAAATGGTTTATATTTGAATCTCACTCTAGTAACACTTTTCCATGTTGTCTGTGGTTAAAACGTCGCACACCAGGACTACATTTACTTTTTCATATACCTTATATTTAATCAACGGGGCTTTTTGGTTTGAATGAAATAAAAGATTGGAAGTCATCTATTTTTTGTTTAACTGAACGCAGCGTTAGTTTTTTTTTTCACTGGCAACACCATTTTATCTACCCATTGATCCGTGGTCAGCGTTGCCACTCCATCACGGTGACCATTTGTGGCAGATGTCTGCCATTTTGGCAGATTTGGCTCCAAAATTTTAGCTGTGGCAGATGTTGCTGACGAATTGCAAAAGTGGCAGATTTGGAGGATACTAAGAAAATCTGTACCTAAAATTAGTTTTTATGTTCAATTTATTCGCTATGACATCGATATTCAATTATTTTGAATTCTTAACAAAAGTATATTTGGCAAAAAATATTTCTCTGAACTGGCAATCCCAATTCAAGCTCAGATTGTTCGGGGATTCCCGACATATTCTGTTTATTACTCAGGTACGTCACATGATTATGAACCTTAATGCGCTTGGAATAGGATACATATTCCTAATACATTGCATTGAGTTTCACAAGAACTCTTGTTTATTTATTTCTTTTTTATGCCATTCTCTTTCGGCGCGTGCTTACGTTCGTTGGTTGAGTGAGATTTTGATTGTGAAACAATACATTCATTATGAAAAGGAAATACGAGCGTTCCTATCGATCGGAGTGGGAGCAAGATCCCTTGCTTTCTCCCTGGATTTCTCATTCATTCAAATATCGGACAAGAATATGGGGGTGACATATATTCTGACCCAGAGTTTGAACCCACCGAGGAACGTGATGACACCAGCGAATCGGACTCTGAGCCTGAACCTGAATCTGTACATGACGTGACAGTCACACGACCGGGAACAGCACGCGGTAGGACCAGGGGCAGCTGCTCTTCAAATAGAGGACGTCAAGGTCATAACATACCAGCTCAGCACCATTCCATGAATACAGGTTGGTCACAAAAAAAAACTTCGCTCCTCAGGAATTAGAAGTGCTACAACCTAGTTACTTACCCAACGTTCTAGAGGCGACCGATATGATGAGTTTGTTTAGGCAGTATATTGATGATGATCTTATCAATACTATTGTTCAATGCACAAATCAAACAGTCATAAAAATACACGGTAAAAGCTTGAATCTGACCAAAGCAGAACTGTATACGCACATTGGCATATCATTTGTGATGTCAACTATAAACTATCCTTGGTTGAGGAAATATTGGGAAGGAAAATGGCGAGTTGCTGTGATCGCTGACAATATGCCTCGTAATCGTTACATGCAATTGAGAAACGCCCTTAAATTTGTTTATGACGATGATATTGCTGCTGACGCTCGGGCTAAGGATAAACTCTGGAAAGTGAGACCACTAACTGACAAAATTCAAGCCGGCTGCAAAAGACAACAAAAGAAAATAAATTATCAATCGACGAAATGATAATTCCTTTCACGGGTTCGTGTGGAATCAAGCAATATTGCCCTGGAAAGCCTAATCCAGTAGGTGTAAAAGCATTTGGGCTTGCCAATCCCAATAGGTTAGTTTGCGACTTTGACGTATATCAAGGGAATACGACCTATCCGCAATTCGAATCTACAAGTTTTGGGTTAGGAGATAAGGCAGTACTGTCTTTAGCCGAGTCTCTTGTTCCTGGACATATACTATACATTGACAGATACTTCACCACAGTCAAATTGGCTGATAGACTCCTTCAGGATGGTATTGGGTGTACGGGAACTATCCAAAAAACAGAGTACCAGCTGTTGCCAGAAATAAGTTGATTGATGACAAAGTCCTAAAAAGACGTGGCAGAGGAAGTGTGAGCTCAATTGTTAGGGAAGACGACAAGGTTGCAATAACTAAATGGTTTGACAACAAACCGGTACTCATGTTGTCTACAGTTGAGGCTAAAGATCCTGAAGATCTATGCCGACGGTGGTGCAAGCACGATAAAAGGTATGTCGATGTCAGCAGGCCGAGTCATTCGCAATTACAACGCTTTCTTGGGGGGAGTTGATTTGGCTGACAGAATGTTATCTGTCTGTCCTTTTCGATACAGGACAAGAAAATGGACTCAACGTTTTTTCTCGCACATGCTGGATTTAGCGGTATCTAATTCATGGATACAGTATAAAAATGAGCAGATTACAAAAGGCGTGCCAGTAAAGAAGAAGAAGCCAGCAACTGCGCAATTTTAAAATGGAATTAGGCGAAAAAATTATTGAGCAGAATACAGAAGAAGACAGCACTGATTCAATCAACGAAGTTGAATCAGAATCAATCTTAAAACGGGAGAAAGGAAGACCTTCTACTGAAGTTCCATCGAAGAAACGCCATCAGCAAAGCTCAAAACATATGCCTCTACATGAAACAAAGCAATCACGATGCCGTCATTGCCAATCTCGGACCAAATGCAGCACTTGCGATGTATTTTTGTGTCTCAATAAACAAAGAAATTGTTACAAATAATTTCATGAGTAGATTTTTTTCCTAGATACTAGTCATGGTACAAAGAGGATTTTAAGTTCCTACAATCTGGTTGTGAAAGGCACTTTATTTAATAGAGTTGTTTAAATAAAAGTATTTAATTAATGATAAGATTAAGATTGTTCCTAGCGTTTGAAAAACGTACAACTGTTCCAACTATTTCAGGTTCTTTAAAATAAGCGACTGATTATGATGATTATAAGAGACTGATTATGTTATTGTGTTTTGATTGTATATTTTTGTGTGCTATTAATAAGATTATAAATAATAATGGAAGAATAAACCACTTTTTCATTTACTTTGTGATGTTTGTATTAAGATCCACACTGTTCTTGAATGATGACATAAAAATCAAGGTTATTTTTACACCTAACGCCCAATGTACTCATTTGAGAAAAAAAAAGCAATTTTGTTCATGTGAAAATGTTCTCTTAACCTATTTACACATGTAACTAATAGGGGAACCTTTAGCTAAGGTTGTTTTTTTTTCTATAAAATATGTGTGGGTCTGAAACACTTCAAATGTTTATGTCCTCAATTAAGCACATTGGGTAGTTATGCATAAAGAGCAATTTTTGCCTTGGGCCTTACGAGGTTAAAAATGATAGTGTATATCGGCCTAAGATAGCAGTATTTTTGACCCCCAATAACAAAAACTTGCTCCTCTTTTTACCGACAATTCGTTCACTGCTTTTTACACGTTAATCCCATAAAATATGAAGAAGAAGAAAAAACATTTATTATAAAAACAGTGCACACGCCACAATAACAAAACAACAAAGAAAATATTTCAACCGAAATGTTATAAAAAAGAAAGGAAAACGAACGGTCACGGCGCGTCACTGCTGCTATAAATGGCAACTGACTCAGCAGTATGCTGAGGGTCAAGCCTTCAGCGCTGATTTTCAGTCAGTGCCAGGAGTTTCCCCGCGAGCGTCACATACCGCGGTGTGGTACAACCGTGAGCAATACTATATATATAGTAGAATACTATGTAATACAGAATAGTAATTATATACAATAGGATACGTATTATGTATACAGTATGAAACATATACTTAAATTGTTTTTATTAAGTCACTGAATAAACTACGATATACTCAAATAAAATCATACACAAATGAATAAATATAATTTTAAGTTGGGAGCACTGCATTTCAGTACAATACAGAAGAGTTGGGGTTGCTAACTAACAGCTTTAAATCCTACATTAATTGAATAAAACAGAACAAAATAATAAGTTTATTTATTGTTTCACATGATACTTTTTTGGTATGCATGATAAGATAAGGTTTTAATTTTTTTGCACGCAGGTTCAAAAAGGAAGCGTAAAAACTCCGATAATTCTCTACAAAATTCAAATGAACCTGGACCTAGTATGGTACAGAAAATCCACCACAAGCAGCAAATACAGTAATTAATAATTAAAAAAATATTCCTTTTAGTGAGAGATGGCTACAAATCAAAGAATTTAAAGAGTGGCTTACATACAAGAACAGACCTAAAAGACGGCAACATAGTAGCTAAATGTAAATACTGCCAAATAAGTTCAAGTAATCATAAGCCACACCTCAAAAGACATGCAAGTACAGAAAAACATAGAAAATTGATGTGAACTGTACGTTCTTCCGTCCCAATAAAACAAATAATGCAACCTACAGGAGAAGACGAAATGGTGAAAAGGGCAGAACTAAAATTAGCAGGATTTCTTGCAGCTAATAACTTGCCATTTCTATTAGTGACACACTTGTACCCTTAATTGCAGACATACAGTCTGACAAGCGAGTCGTGGGACGCGATTTATTTTGAATTCTTCATCTGGCCACACTGCTGACTGTCAAACTAAATGCCTAAAACATAATATCCTGCAGAAAAAACTGCTTTTTAATTTGTTTAAATATTATTATAGCTTAACTTTCGTAGTTACGATAGAAGAAAATTCTACCATAGTAGAAAAATTAACTACCTAAGTCTGGCAATGCAATAAAATGGCTACTGTTGTTTTCTTGTTCGGTTGTTTGTTTGCTAACAAAATAAGTTTATAGATCTTTTAGCTATTCGAATTTTGTGTTGCAGACGTTGAGTTGAGCGACTGCTCCTCCGTGGAAAACAATTGTGGAACAATTTCATAGAGATAGAGACTCAAATGTTTTGTGGTTTGCAGTTTAATTCAGTGGTAAAAACTTTACTTTGAATAAGTTTAACAAAGTGATTTTGAGTCCCGTAAAATGGCAGGGAGAAAGACCCGTCGTAGTTGCGAGATATGTGGCGTCAGAGAAGCTGATTTGAAAATGTCTCGTTTGTTTGCAAATTTTCATTGGAAGAAACCCGGTAAGTACCTACCTAACCTAAGTTACTATCGGAATCACATTCTTCTCGTAGTTAGATAATTCTAACAATGCGTAATAATGGTTACACTGTAATGGACACGGAACTATTCATAAAAAATACACGCCTTTTGCATCTTTATTACATGAAAACATCTTAAACAACTTCTCTGAGTGGCAGGTAAATTTCCTCAGACTAAAATTAAATGAGGTGACACTCAGCTGACACTGCAGTGACAACTTAGTAATTCATTTCCTTTTTCAGTTGCAGAAAATGGGTGCGAGTCACAGGCAATGAGGAGCTAGTACATGTGCCAATTGAAAAATTGCATGCTAACAAACACATTTGTGAAAAACATTTCAAAAGGACTCAATTTAACAAAAACCATACCCGGCTCAAAAGGCATGCTGTACCTTGCCTAAATTTGATATCCGGGTGTTTTTCAAAACAAACGTACATTGCAGATAAGAAGTGTCCTATACATTAAGATTTTTTTTAGATTTTTCGTAAGCAATGTAAGTAGTTAAACTGCTTTTTTGTCCAATAGTAACATATTTTAGAATCACAATCTAACGTTAGATGCGAGCCAAATATTTATATGAATAAAATGTAATAAAAATAAAGTGTAAAAAAGTGTAAAATCTTCATGTCCCACCTGCAACTTCAAACTTTCAACTCGTAAGTTTTGGCTGAATATTAGTGCTACCACCACTATTTTAGCTGCTGTACAGACGTAGGTATATTAACCAAACAGACGATTTCAAGCTCTATTTTGTAGATATTGAGCTTGAAATAGCCGGTAACACTAATTAATTGCTGTCCCAGGAATAACACGTAACCGGAATTCCGGAAAACGTCACGGCAAAGATTTCGACACTTCAACGAAATATTACCGTAGAATTATATTACTGGTTATTTCTGGCAACACTATTCTTGTCTACGGCGTACGGCCGCCACTGCGGAATCAATTTCAGTGAACAAAATCTGTGACGAAAGTGGGTGCATTTTTGTGGTCTCGAAATTGTATTCCGGAAAGTCACTGGATTTTACAAGGTATTTAGCAGTTTATTACGATATTTGATGTAACACAATCCTATTTTTGTTCAGAAACTCTCGTTTACAAAGTTGTAAGTAGCCATAACATAATCACGAGATCGTCAATTATTGTTTGAAGATTTGTTGATATTAATCGTCACGTTCCGGTCCATCACGTATTGTATGACAGGAATATTTTTGTGACGAACTGGAACTATTAAGGTTGTGCTACATGTGGCTAATGTCTAATGTTAGTGAAAGTTATGTATGTTTGTTTTTTTCTATATTTGCGTAAAATAATAATAGCCTATAATAATAATCTCGCAACCAGACGACTCGTAATCTTGAAACAAATAAAAATGTTGTGTACAAATCAACAAATGTAGCGTAGATATTTATAACTACAAATATGCAGGGGAGACGCGTTCATCGTTAATCACAATATCACTTACTTTAATAATACGTTCTATTTCAGTTGACATGGCCCTCACAGCAGCCGAACGGGCCAAAAGGTACCAAGAGAAATTAAAACAAGACCCCGTAAAATTTGAGGAGCAGAGAAAGAAACAACTAAAACGTCTCCAAAAGAGTCGAAAAAAAGTAAAAGACTTATCAGAAGAAGAAAAAAAAATTCAAAGAAAACAATGGAGGGATGATAAGAAAAAACAGAAACAAAGAAAAAAAAAAGAAAACGAAAATCAAGCTGTAGCTGTATCAAACACATCGGAGTCCAAGAACACGACAACTCCTGTCTTAAAAATACGCTATAAAAATTTATGCAAACTATCAAAGGTCTCTGGAATATATTCGAAAATTAAAAACGAGAAATGAAGCGACCCGAAAGAAAATTTACCGTCAACAAATTGCCCACACGAAAAAAGTAGATGAACTACAGACAGAAATAGATAAACTATTGGCACGCCAGGAAATCTTAGAGCTGTCATTACGTGAAACCTACAAAACTACCCGAATCATATCAGAAAAAAGGCTGCTTAAATCTATTGCGCTAAACCAAGTGGTCAAAAACAGCAAATCTGTAACAGCTGTTGCTAGCTGTTTAGGCATTAAAGGCCGTATAAGGCACAGCAAAAACAAGGATAGAGTTGTAAACAAGAAAATACAACACGAACTCAATATTTTTTATTTGAGAGACGATATCAGCAGGACTACTGCTGGAAAACGGGAAACGAAAACAAAATCGAAGCAGAAAATGCAGATAAGATACCTAACCGACACAATAAATAATTTATACGAAACTTATAAAAAAGAAGGTGGTAAAATCAGTTTTATTACGATATTTGATGTAACACAATCCTATTTTTGTTCAGAAACTCTCGTTTACAAAGTTGTAAGTAGCCATAACATAATCACGAGATCGTCAATTATTGTTTGAAGATTTGTTGATATTAATCGTCACGTTCCGGTCCATCACGTATTGTATGACAGGAATATTTTTGTGACGAACTGGAACTATTAAGGTTGTGCTACATGTGGCTAATGTCTAATGTTAGTGAAAGTTATGTATGTTTGTTTTTTTTCTATATTTGCGTAAAATAATAATAGCCTATAATAATAATCTCGCAACCAGACGACTCGTAATCTTGAAACAAATAAAAATGTTGTGTACAAATCAACAAATGTAGCGTAGATATTTATAACTACAAATATGCAGGGGAGACGCGTTCATCGTTAATCACAATATCACAATTTATACGAAACTTATAAAAAAGAAGGTGGTAAAATCAGTTTTACGACTTTTTATCGATATAAACCGTATTACGTTTTGTCACCAACCGCCAAAAATAGAGATACATGTATGTGCATCAAACACTCCAGCATGGAGTACCTCTTCATGGCTCTCAAAAACAAACATATCGTAGATTACAAAAATCTGGAAGAAACTATTAGTAAGTCTGTTTGTGATAAATACTCGTACGCATGCATGTCCGATGAATGTGAAACTTGTAGTACCCAATGCCTGCAATACAGAGAAGATAAATTTGATGAGGAAATCACGTGGATGAAATGGGAAAGAGTTACACACACATACCAAAAATCGGGAAAAGAATGTACTACAAAAAAAAAACTGTAAAACTTTTGAAGAAAGGAACGGTTCGCGAGCTTGTAACCCAATTTAAAGAGGAATTTTCGAAATTCAAGATCCATTATTACAACTGGAAGGAACAACAGCGACAATACCAAATCTGCATAAAAAATTTGGGCACTAAAGAGATTCAGAGAAAGAGGTACAGTCAATGCATTTCGGAGCGTCGAAAAATTGTGTTTCACTTCATTGTGGTATCATTTATTGGAATGATAAATCTCAATCATTCGTTACAATATCTGATAACGTTTGTCATGAACCCAATGCCATCTGGGTGCACCTCTTGACCATCTTCAAATTTGTCAAGGAATTGGACCCCACAATAGAAACAATCCATTTTTTTTCTGACGGCCCCACATCCCAGTACAGGCAGAAAAAGAACTTCTACCTAATCAACTTGTTTGCAACAACATTGAAACTGAAATATATTACCTGGTCATTTTCGGAAAGTGGGCATGGAAAGGGTGTTGCAGATGGCATTGGGGGTGCAGTCAAAAGACAGTTAGATAGGCATGTGGCGTACGGACACGATGTGACAGATGCAAATGATGCTTATACTTTTCTATCAGCCAGTATGAAATCTGTGAAATGTTTTATAATCTCAGATACGGATATCGAGAATGTGAACAAAATTATTCCGAGAGATCTCAAAGCTGTGCCGCAGACTATGAAACTCCACCAAGTCATATCAGTGAATCCCGGTCAAATATTGTATCGAAAATTAAGTTGCTTTTGTGGCGATAAACGCGGACTATGCACTTGTTTGGATCCAGTAGATTTGGTTTTGATCAACGCAATATTCAAACTGTTTATGTTGATCCTGATACGGCGCTCTCCGTTACCGATAAAGCATCTTATGATGAAACTGAGCAGGTCGATCAGGTTGCTGCAACAGTTTTAGATATCGATCAAAATGCTATTCCTGCCATCAAACATGACCATAGTCATGACGAAACTTTCTCAATAGTTGCTCTTGAAAATCCACCTAGCGACGAAAACGGAGTCGGACGAAACCCTTCCGTTACTGACACTTCATCAAGCAGTTTAATAAAACAGAATGTTCGAGACGGTGATGTTGTCGACCTCTCCGATTTGGAAATTGGCCTAAATATTGATGATATTGTGGACTTAGATATGTTGGATGATATCAAAGATTATCCTCAAACAGGGTTTGCTGGATTGTTAGATACCGCAAATTCCTTGATAGAAGACGAAGTGGAATGTTTGAACAAAAATAGAGGAAAGGAAAATCTTAGTAAAAGGAAGAATTAAATAAGTGCTATTTTGTGCTAACTTGATTATTTTAATAAACATTGAAATATTTCTTACACCGTTACACCATTCCGTGCCATTTAATAGTAAGAAATTTAATAAACAGTTATTCTCGTATGTAATATTGGCTTTTTAATTCATAATTAAATCATTCTGACTCTGCTAAACCTATTTTTTTTTTGTTTTCTTTGTCCCAAGATTACTTAAAAGGTGTTAAACTTGCGACAAGTTCCTAATTCAGGAGGTGTTTCATGTTTCGCCACAACTAAGCTAACTTGGGACACGCACAAATAAATAAACAATGGATTTAGTTCCCGTTTTTTCGTTTATTTGTAGGGTGATTATGTAATATAGGATGCGACTCGCACATCTGCTTTGAAACAGTTCCATGTTTTACTTATTATGATGGTGATTTGACCTTCCAAATAGTGGCGTAACTATACCATCTGAGGCCCGTGGCAAATTCATTGGATGGGGACCTCCCAGTAAAATAAAAAAATATATATATGGTCATTAGTTGTAGCCTATATGCCCAACTTTAATTGATTTGAAGTACTCATATGTAAACATTATAATTGACACAATTTTTTGTTACAAAAGTTAAGTTACTTATGAGCTCGCGGCCTCAGACCGGGGGCCCGTGGCATTTTGCCAACCCTGCCACCCTATAGTTACGTCACTGCTTCCAAAGTTTCAAAGTACCCCAAAGTATCCACGTTTGTTTCTGAAAGAAATTAATATGTTTCTGAAACTGTTAGGGTATAAGTGTTTCTAGCATGTTTCAGTGCTCGCCAATCTGTTTCGCAACAACTGTAAGTACAAGTGTGGACGTGTGTTTCAGTTGTTTATAAACCATGGCGGTAGTGTGGGACGACAACAGCATTTTTAAATTAATATAATTATTTGAAAGGAAACCAGTATTATGGGATTGCTCGACTACAGATTACAAAAACCAAATCAAGAAAAACGATGCGTGGAAAGAATTTTCAGAAGCTTTGGAAATTGCAAAAAGGCAACAACTGAGATGTGGACGGCCAAGTTTCCGAAACATTGTTTCTGTAAACATCTACGTGTTTTTTCAGAAACTTTGTAAGTATGTGAAACATGTTTCTCAATGAATAATGAATGAATGGCATGAAAAAAAATTTTCGCTTATTTCATTTACTTGTGCAGCATCTTGCTTCTTGCCAAATTTTATGATTCTAGTTGGACGGGAAGTACACTATCAATTTCATGTGATCATGCTCCTCCCGTTTTATAAAAAAGTGTCTTTATAGACATGCTGAAAACAAGTGGTCCTATAATGGTATCTTTTTCCTTTAGAGATATCTAAGGAACCCAAAAAGAAAAACATACAATAACAAATAGGTATGTTATTTATTGTGGTTAAAGCGCTGGGCTGGTTATTCGATAAATTTCTTCAAAGGAATTATTCTTCAGTTAATTATTTGCAACGAATTTGGTCTCTTGAAAGAGGATTTGACAGCTTGAAAAAAAAATGAAAATCGAGCCGGTTTTCCCAAAAAATCAGTTTTTTACCAATTTCCAACCCAAATGACTTCAGTTTTTTATAACGCCATTAGAAAGGCACAATCTTATTTATAAAAACACGATTCCTTAAAACACTCCTCAAATGCAGCTTAAATTATCTGTGGGAAAGAAAAGAGTTCACCATAGACTATTTATTTGAACTGCATTTGAGGAGTGTTTTCTCGGATCCGGATTTTATAAATATAATAAATAAATAACACTGTCATTACTTTTTTTTACTCTTTTGTGCCAAACGGAAAGTAGAGAGTTATTCTGGTTTTTAAATTTTATTGATTATTATTGATATTTTCTTACTTCCCGACATTAAAAAAATGTTTTACGACGTTATCCATTCAAACAGTAAACATTGTTGCATTCAAACAAAACTTTTTCAACAGGGTCTTAAATAATTATAGAAAAATTAAGTAATTTAAGACGAAAAACGTAGGAACACCTTAATAACCCTATCACCTAGCGATTTGCGAGCAAGGTGTACAAATTACGTATTCACCTTCATGGGGCGCTACTACGTAATATGGGTTCGTCCGATTTAACCCAGTCCGAACTGTCAAATACGTACATTTCACACTTCGGAAACGCCAAAATAGATAACCCAATACAGAGAATATTTCGAAAATTGTGAATCCCCCAAGGAATGTATCGAATACAAAATGACAGGCTCATAGTTTAACACGATCATGTTTTTTAAATGCAAAATTTTGTATTTTGTGCAATAAAGTGTAACAAACAAACATGTTACCTATGTAATTATCCTGTTATTACACAATACATTTTTCTTAGTTTTGTTAAAAGTTCTGGCACAGAGCATTTAGGAACAACACCTACCTGCGATTAACTGCCTGTATTCTGCTTTGAGTAAATACTTTATTCAGTAAATACTTTGGAATTTGACTGTGTCATTCTTTTAAGATATAGAATTATACACGAGTATTTACAATGTAATATTGTCAATTCAGAAACCGAACTAGAATTGTCATTGCATCGTGATCAACATTACAAAAGAAAAGCCTACCAAATTTAATGTTGAATTACAATATTTTGTGTTTGTACTATGCATAGGTATAAAATTATTTGTTATAAAATATCAAACCACTCGTCATTGTGGCTTTTAACCATAGCGTATTTTAAGTTTTAGGTTGGACAGAAAATATTAAATCCCAAATTAATGCATTACTGCGACGAATACCACAACAATAACTTGATTACAAATTATAGTTGTAATCGTCGTAGAATACGCAGTCCTGTGTTCTCAAAACGTCCCATTCAGCAATTTCTCATGTGCAAAATATCCCATCATTAAAATGCCCTGTCTTGGGGCAATCATTCATTTTCCCAATCATTGTAATTTTATACAATCCCCAATTATTGTAAGGCGTTTCTAAAATGTGGCTAATTTACTAGTGTTATATATGATGCAAACAAATTTTCTTACTTTATGTGTATAAATTACTAACCAACTAGTCAATTACTAGGACTTTACCCTGTATCCTAAAAACTTGCAGAATTATTTACAGAACATATGATTTTATTAACTATAAAAAATAATAATAGGTTTTTCATATTGTTAAAGAAAACTGATTGATGAGTAAAAAAGTCATGTACCTTATTATCTTCATTGTGTACGCTTTCTTTTAAAACTTTTGCCTTTCTTGGTCTTCATTTTCCGTTTGCCTGTTGAACTGCGCTTGTCCCTAGTGCCAGTAATTTCATCTGCTAATATCCCTACAGTAGTTAAGCGCTTTCTACGATTCTTATCAGCTTTGGTAACCGGTAATCTGGTAAGATAGTTTTCTTCATACTCTGTTCTTTCCTGTTCTTGTTTTGATATAGAATGTTTGATGTGATTCCCAGTGCTCACTTCCACTGGAGCCTCAGAGTATTCCTCACGCAATTCCCGCATCACACTTGAATTTAAGAATTGTTTCTTGGCTCTTTCCTTGTTCTTTTCATTATTAGATTTAGCTGATGTATCGTCAAAGTGCACCGCTGCTAATTTTGGCGGTACATAGATGTTGGACTTAGCAGGCTTTTCTTTACTTTCATCTTCCTTGGATGCATCACTTATGTCTTCATCGCTGCCTTCAATTTTACTAATAAGATTGTCAGGGTTAGCCCGATAGGATTGGGGATCGTCTTCTGTAGCTCCAACAACAGCAGTTTTTACAAGTTTATCAATTTCATATTTCAACTTTGAGTCAATGGGTCGTATCTTTTCCAGGACAGTTCGTATTTCTACGAGTCGATCTATTGATGGATCTGACTCTATTCTCTCTCCAGAACATTTTCGTAATACTATGTAAGTTAGGTTAATAAGGTAGCTCAACAGCATTTGATATTTCATTTCTAAAAACCCAAGACCTTTATCAGTAGATATCTCACCACTTTTGACACGCATCAACATATTGTCAACAAGCTGTGAAACCTGTTGCACATTCGCATTCATTTCTTTGAACAGCTTTACAGCTTGAGGTAAATCTGGCTGCTCCATCTCGTCTATGGCCTGAAAAACGAGATTGTTAATCAATGTAAAAGTAAAGTACAGTACGTGCTACGAGCATCACATGTATCTATCTAGTTGGCGCCCTCAGAGTTTGAACTATAGGGTCGATAGGAATGCTTAGTTGCCTGTGTGCCTTACAAATTTGATGTTAAGATGTGTGCCTTTTTAAGGTTTCTTAGTCAACAAGCCCAAGCCATGGAAATAGTTTCGCCATGTTCGTCCGTCTGATATATAAACGGTCATTTGTATATGTATATATACCAGAATATACAAATGACCGAAATTGTTAGTATCAAAATGACTAAAATAAGTAAAGTATCAAAACGTCCAAAATATCCTAATGTACAACGTTTCTAATACAAAATGGATCTTTTCGGTGCATTTTACCTACATTATTAACTCTTTCCAGTTAGCGTTATCGGAATAGACGTGGAAACTAAACTTTTGTATAGTTCTGGAGAGAAAAAGTACTAGGTCTGCATAAACTGAAGATATAAGCATCCTTTTAAACCAAACCTGCTAGGTGGGTTGGGTATTTTAATTTTCGCGTAGTTTTTTTTTTTTGCTCTAGCTTATGCAAACCCAGTACTTTAAGGATCCAGATTTATCAATTTAGGTCGAAATAGGAATAAAAATCTGTCACATTAGTTAGACGTACATTATATTTTGGAATTAAAATAGTGGATCGTTCTGTTGGTCACAAAGTAGCCCGTGAAAGCCAGACGAAAATCATGCAAGGTTTTTTTGTAAAGTATCAGGAAAGCAAAGAGTGCGAGTAGGAGTACGCGGAGAAAAAAATACATTGCGGCAAAACCTAGTTAACATTTTGCAATTTCTTGTGCAGTGGGACCACGATTACATGGTGGTATCTCGTGGTCCCACCAGTGGGAAAAAGGTAGTGGGACCACGGCTCATTAAAGTCCGAAGATAAATGATTCTATGGACAATATGAAACTATAGACAATATGATACTATGGACATTCTGATACTATGGTCAATATCATACTATGGACATTCTGATACTAGGGACGTTCTGATACTAGGGACGTTCTGATACTATGGGCGTTCTGATACTATGGACCATTTAATATATTTGTCATAATATGGACCAAGTGCCTCAAAAGGTTTTTTTTGGTTAATCGTATTTTTTGGAAATTATATTTAGATACGACGAAAATAAACCGGCGTCTTTTGGTTTCGGGACCGCCCGATTTCCCACCTGAGCTATTACAACCTCTTAGATGGTGGCGAAATTTACCTTCGCATTCTAATTTATACATAGTTTTCATTGCCTAAAAACACGGATAAAATGATATTTTCTAAAAATGAAACCTAGCTAGATCGATTAATCGTCCCCGAAACCCTCTGCATACTAAATTTCGTGAAAATCGTTGGAGCCGTTTCCGAGATTCAGATATATATTCAAGAATCGGTCGTTTAAAGGTATTAGATCATTATCATCATCAGCCATTTGACGCCCACTGCAGGACGTAGGTCTCCCTCGTGGTTTTCATAACCGTGAGGGGTTTTGCCATAATCGCCATGCTTGGCAGGCGGGTTGGCGATATTAGATAGATACATAAAAATCTATTGCAGTTCGTTTGTCTCGCTAAAACTCAAGAACGGCTGGGCCGATCTGGCTAATTTTTCTTTTTTTATATTTTACTTGCAAATATAAAAAAGAGAAAGTTTAAACGGTGGGACTTGATTGAGGGAGATTGATGTAGGTGATACGAAGTTCACGGGGTCGTATGAAAAACCGAATAATATGGAATAAGAATGAAAAACTGGCCAAGTGCGTGTCGGGCCGCGCGTAGTGTAGGAAAAAGGGGTTTTATCAGCTTTATGGAACTAACAATTTCATCATCATCATCATCATTCAGCCACAAGAAGTCCACTGCTGAACATAGGCCTCCTCCATGGATTTCCAAAAAGACCGGTTGGAAGCGGCTTGCATCCAGCGTCTTCCTGCCACTTGGATGAGGTCATCAGTCCATCTTGTGGCTGGTCGTCCTACGCTGCGCTTGTCGATATGTGGTCTCCATTCGAGAACTTTTCGGCCCCATCGGCCATCAGTTCTGCGTGCTATGTCAATTTTCAATGGACTTTGTACGGAGTTTTCCTTTTATAAGTTGGTCGCCTATTACTCGTTAACTTGTTAGCTGTGATAGTTTTTCTTTTCATATCTTACATTGTGGTGTAGTCGAGAAAACCAATTGCATCCCTAATTTAGGTGTAGGGGGGTACCCTAAAAAAATATTTTTTTAAAGATTTTTTCTACCATTTTGTCGGCTTGATTAGTATGTACCTATGTCTATGTCGCAGGATGATTTGATAAATCGAATTTTCGCGAAAATTCTAGGGATATTGCGAAGACACAGATAATTAGATAGATAGATAGATAGATAAAACATTTATTTGCATCTGCGTACACACATATACAACAATTTAAATACAAGAAATAGTTGCACAAGAGAAAACAGAGCACAATTTTACAACATTGAAACAAACAGAGAGCACAAAAATGCAAGCACAGGCAAAACAACACAATACGAGAAAACGATTTGTGGGTGTGGCAAATGCAAAGGGGCTCTGACTCAGTACATGCTGAAGAGGCAGACCACTCCAGCGCTGGTCTTCCGTCAGTACCCAGTAATGCGCTGACGTGCAGCACTCGGAAACGAAACTAGGTTAATAAATAAATAAATAAATCGGTAGCAATTGGATATTCAAATGTCAAAGTATAAATGATTAATGATAGCATTAACGGTATATGAAATGAAATAAGTACATATTGAATAAATTTCATTGTGATAGTAATATGTCGAATTATAATATAGTATTTAATATTTATTTATTTAAGTGCATGCTTCGTGACGAAGTAATGCCCAACAATTGTGTATGTCCCTTTATAATAATAATTAGTTAATTAGACACATGTCAAAAATATAAATAGGATTACATTATAATTTAATTGAGAAAATAAATAAATAATAAACTCGTGGATGAGTGCGTAGGAAAAATTATGAAGAAATCAAAAAAGTAGTTGGTCAATGAGGGACCGACTTCTGCGATTCAAGGAGAATCTTTATTTATTTATATTTGATTTAAAGCTAGTTGTTGTATTGGTTTATATTTGACTTTAAAGCTAGCCTTAGAGTTAAGCTGTCTTAAGGGTGGAGCTGAATTAGACATTAGTCATGACATTTCTCCATCAATCTGAAAAAAAAAAAGGATTTTTGCGAAGATACCAGTCACCGTAGTCAGATTGCGAACAGAATCGTTGGCTATTATGAACTTAGCACACTGATTGGTTGATTGGAACGCTCAAACCTACATCTTCTCTGATTGGTTGGTGAATTGACGTTTCACTTGTCAAACCATTCTGTCACGTGATATGCTTGCGGCATTTTGTTTGTTATTGTTTTTGTGTTCGAGTTAGCTATTTTCGATTATTTAAAGCAGTTAAAAGTGTGGTTGGAGTTTTAAAACAGTGCAGAAAATTATACAGATCTGTGTCTGCAATGACAAATACAAAAATATGATAGATACAAGTGAAATTTGGGCTGAATGTTTAACAGAATCGGAAACCAATTTTGAGGTTATGTCCGAGAAAGAACGATTCAACATAGAGCTAAGAAAGTTTTATGCTAATAGACAGGGGAACTAAACCAGAATGGACTAGAGAAAGAATTAATAATGTGATTAATTCAATAGAAGGATATAACTCGGCAACTATACTTAAACAAGCCAAGACTCAGCAACAGTATAGAAATGCAAAAAAGTATGATGTTATTTTATCTTTTTGAATGATTAATGTTAGTACTAATAATAGAAAAAATGTGTTTTTTTTTAACAGCTTTACAACCCCATAACTTGTAATTCAAGTACATTTTTCTCAACACTGTTAAGTAGATACGCGTAAGATTAATAATTGTATAATAAGATAAGAGAATACCAATTTACAAATTTGTGAGCGTTGGTAGCCTAGTGGGTAGAACATCGGACTCGGAAGCGAGAGACCCAGGTTCGATCCCAAGTGCGGGCATGTACCTATGACTTGGTTTTCTAAGTTATGTACATTGTGAAGTTATAGTAGCAATACCACACGCTAACCGTGAAGGAAAACATCGTGAGGAAACCTGAGTGTCTGAATCAAACATACCTCAGGAGCTTGAAATCGCAAATCCGCGTTGGGCACGCGTGGTGATTAAGCCCATACTCTCTCCTTGAGAGAAGGCCTGTGCCCTACAGTGGGACACATATAGGCTGATTATTATGCAATTTACAAAAGAAGTCTGATTATTATGTGATTTATCTTAAATAAACATTCTGTGATTGATATGTATCACCCTAAAGGGTCCTAAGTTTGTATTTCAATTAAAATTTTCAATAAAAAGTAAAGTTCCTATAAATAAACATTCTCTTTCTTACCCTTTATAACTCTATGTCAAAATGCCTCAAACCTATGAGGCAAAACTAACAACCAATCACAATCAGAGTTTAGTTGTATACCAAAATCAAGCCAATCAGAGTTAAGGATATTAAATGTTACTAAAGCAACTCGTTTTTTCGCAAAAACCCTATCTTTTTTCAGAGTGATTGCGAAATGTCATCACCATTATCTAATCTTCTGTGTTTTTGCAATATCCCTCCTATTTTCGCGAAAACTCGATCAATAAATTATCCTGCGACATCTATACCAAACAGCTTTCTCGTACTAATCGTCAATGAGCTAGGCCACAGACAGACAGACAGACAGACGGACGGACATGGCGAAACAATAAGGGTTCCTTGAAACTGAAGCTTGTCAAAAAATCAAGGTAGTAAAATCTTTTTTTTTTGTGTGAATTTGAGGTAATAAAATATACATATTGAAAGAGCTTGAATAACTGAGTAAGACTGCATTCAAAGTCAATTTTCACAAATAATGGCTTTTATGAGAATTCATCCTCTTTATTTATCAAGAAACCATGGGCGAAAAATGCATTACTTTATGGAGACCTTTATTTTTTCACAAAAGTGATGCATTGTGTTTTGCTACAATATAATATCGAGTAGATTATGTAGCGAAGACTATTCAAGTTAATTTGAAATAAAAAATATAAACCTATTGTATTACAAAGATCTAAACTATGAGAAATTGGGTTAAAATACTATAAGTAACAAATTAATATAAAAAACTCAGACAGACAAACTCTAAATTGCAATGCAATCAATAGATTAAAAGTAACATTTATAATTTAAATCGATTATTATAAAATATTGAATCGGTAACTTCATAGAACATTACTAAGTTGAGCTGTCAAAAGTTAAATAAACGGTTGGACTGACAATAGTTTATGTTGGGTTGACGGGGGAAGTATCTTGACACTTTTTGGCCATTTTTGTTCCCATAAAAAAGCAGTATTAGATTGTTGACTGTTTTTTTAAAAATAACTTGATTTTAATCACAATTGAAATCACTGACTTACCCCCGATTTCTCGTACACTAACAAGCTGTTAACAGCGGTCAGTGGTTTTTTTTGTATGCACTTTGGTCAATTGACAGCTGTTAACAGTAGATTAACAGCGAGTTAGTGTATGAGTTGTTTAATTTGAGGGTAATCTGCTTTGGCCATTGACTGCTGATACAGATTAACAGATTGTAGAGTACGAGAAATAAGACTATTAGCTAAAAACCTATTTAGAGGCTAATAATTCCACCCATGGGACTTGAACCCGCAACCTCTCGCTAACCATGCCAGCACTCTCCCAACTGAGCTAATGGGCAGCACAGGCATCGGCGCAATTTCGAACCTCTTTACAAACTTCTCTGTATTACGTACAGGCAGTGACATCTGGCTGAAGTAATTTACGTCACTTGCAGCCCCGAGTACCCACTTTTATGCAGATAGGTTTTACATCAGAATGATATTGCTGTACCTACATAATTATATTCTTTTTGTTGCACTGCATAATAGGTTTTTAAAAATCGTCCTCAGCATGGATGCAACAAAAAGAATATAGACTATTACCTGCCAAATTAATAGCCCATGGCCTCTTATATATCAAATATAAGCATGTGTCACTATATTCCATAACAAACACTGTGACACGAGATTTTTACATATTAGATAGCTAACCCAGGGTGCATATTAAAAGGAAGAACTATAGCAAGCATATAGGTCTAAGCATATACTTTCTATAGTTGCCATCTATTAAATCGGAGTTTGTAGGTTACTTTTAGCATGGTTTATAATGAACGAATACTACATAAGCCGATAACGCGGTGTTATCTGGATAGCAGAAACAACGCCAAGATAATAATATGATAATCTTAATATGTATATTCTTTTCGGAAATAATCAAGAGCATGTTAGGTAGGTACCTGAACCATGATGCTGTAGATGTAACTTTCACGCAGATAACACTACACAACATGTAATTAGTATATCAACTTTTAAGGCGAGTACGTGCTATCTCATACAAATATTTTCACAATCAATAGTGGTTGTTTCTTTGGTTTATCGTAAAAAAAAACCACTAGAAACAAAACCCAAACGAAAGACGCGGTTTTCATAGACCATAGAGTAATGACGACGAGTACAGGGTTGCCGTTCGTTCTACAAATTTTAAAGTCTCTATCTAATCTATCTAGATTATCTGAAAATATCCGCCCGATAGGTATAGGAATTTTTTTTTAGATGTCAACTGTTTTATTAAAATCCTTAAAGCGAATCAACATGATCAACAGAGTGGTTCAGTATTCTGAGGAGGGGCGATCGATCGTGCTATGACCATGCGACCTATAAAAACTTGTAGACTTGAAAATTGTACATACGAGGAGAGTGATTTACTACATTTGTTATGAATTAATATGTGAAAAAAATCGCCAAATTAAACGTTCAAAAATCGCTAGATGTCACTCAGTTTATTTCTTCTTAAAACGAATTATGTACCCGCTAAAAATAGTTAAAATCCTCTAGATCTAGCGAGTAGGTCGCTAAAACGACAAACCCTGGACGAGATAGCTAAAATAGATAATATATTCTTCCTATTTCCTCTTCTGTGGTGTGTGTGAGAGCAGCAGTATTGTGGTGTGTATGAGAGCAACAGAACACATTCTCTGTGGTAATTATTATTACTACTGTAGAAAGAGATAGCTAAATACAGTTTTCAATAGGATAAAATAGATAGCAGCACCATTTCTTCTGTCCTTGTCAGAGTTCCTGTTTTTCGTTTGTTTGCCACCAGCCCTTTGTTCCAAAAGGTCATATGATGCACGACAAAAAAAAATATTTTCGCTAATTATAGAGCACCTGCTACATATTTTTAACGTAAATTAGTTGTGTTTTACAAAGTGGCATTATGGCAAGTGGTTGGGTAAAGGGCTACAATGGTCTGTCGGAGCAAAAATACGGAAAAACTACCTTCCATGCGTAAGTACGTTATTTTGACACTTTTCTCTGTTTACTATCCGCAATGAGTGTAGGTATACACAGAACAGAGAAAAGTGTTCTGTGAGTGTATATTACAGTGTATTAACATTTTTCTTTTAAAGACTTTCTGTTCAAAAAGTAGTAATCGCATACTCACATACACTCATTGTAGTAATCGCATACTCACATACACTCATTGTAGTAATCGCATACTCACATACCTACACTCATTGTAGTAATCGCATACAGGCCCCCCCGCCAGTGACTACAGTTTATTTGAATCGGTACCTACTTTTTTGAAAGTTATAGTCTGTGGAGATTTTAATATCGACTTGCTGGTAGATTCCCCTAGACTTCTGGGCTATTTCAGTACCTAACAATAGTTAGCTCAATAATCGATGTTTTAGCACCCCATTTAGCCAGAATCTTTAACAAATATTTAGATGAGGGTTCATTCCCTGACATAATAAAATATAGTAGGCTCGTTCCTTTATTTAAAAGTGGTAACATGTAATAAGTCGCTATCTATCGTTCCTTTATTTAAAAGTGGTAACATGTAATAAGTCGCCATCTAAATCGACTTTTGTATGAAGAATTTTAGTTAAATGCATTTTAAACCACTCGGCCTAAGTTTGAAGTTTTCTTGTTAATTTTTTCTCTAAAATTACCTAGATTTTGAAATGGACACCTAGTTTTACTTGTAACGGTCATTTAGTCACAGTTTGTGAGCTAGTTTTAATGAAAGGATTTAGATTTTCACAAAATACGGAGAATCGAATTTAAAAATGCCGTAGCGTCTATTTCCTTTGAAAAGTGGCGGCCGACAGTATCTCTTTATCGTCTGTGCGGCCGACTGAGGTGCGGCGGGGCGGGAGTATCACATTTAACATAGATACATAATCATACATAGATAACGTTTTTCCAAAAATTATTAATTACTAGCTGTGCCCGCGACTCCGTTCGCGTACATTTCGATTTTTACGAAGCAGCATTTGTATGGGGGCCACGTCTTATCATAACTGGAGCTACAATTTAAATAGCCTATCCTGTGTCCCAGATGTCTATATGTTTTTATACCAAATTTCATCAAATTCGGATTATTGGTTTAAGAGTTATGGAGGAACATACATACATACACACATACAGAAAAAAAATCTAAAAATCGTGAAATTAGTTTCAGTATCATATATTGAGCCTATAAACATAATATCTCTGAAAACAAACTAACTTACTCCATGACCGACCCTTACAGATTTATTATTAGTATAGATAGATAGATAGAAGAAGATAGAATAGATTAAAAACTAAAAATGTTGCCGCTACAGATAATTATTTTTAAACATTTTTTGACGCAATTTTCGGCTAACTTCCCGTTGGAGTTGTTTGTTATGTTTTTTACGGAAAACATTGTTTATTAGTCTATAAACAATATTTGTGAACGGAATGAGACACATCCTATTAACATTAATTTTTAGGGTTCCGCACTCGAAGGGTGCCAAACAGGATCCTATTACTAAGACTTCACTGTCCGTGTGTCTTTCTGTCTGTCTGTCTGCCTGTCCGTCTGTCTGTCCGTCTGTCACCAGGCTGTATCTCATGAACCGTGGTAGCTAGCAGTTAAAATTTCGCCATATGATATATTTCTGTTGCCGCTATAACAACAAATAACAGAAAAAAAACAGAATAAAATAAATATTTAAGGGGGGCTCCCATACAACATTTTTTGCCGTTTTTTAGCTCGATATTAATAACGGCAACAGGTAGACGCTTGAAATATTCACAGACTATTTAGTTGTATATTCGCTTCAAAAATAAATAATTAAATTAAAATAAAATAAATATTTAAGGGGACTTCTATACAACAAACGTGATTTTTTGCCGTTTTTTCTGGATCTTTGTGTCTAATGTTGTATAGATAATGGTACGGAACCCTTTGGGCGCGAGTCCGACTCGCACTTGGCCGGTTTTTTAAGGACCGTGAAACAGCGACAGACTTGCCAATGAGACCTGCCGAATAATGACGTTTTCGGTACAGTTATTTTTTAATAATTGTTAAGCACTTCATTTAAACTCAATACGTTTTTGGTAGGTAGCTTTTTCATCAAATGAAGACATTTAGTTTTGGAATACTTTAGCGGAGTAAAAGGTTCGGATATAGGTGCCTCTGAAATATCCACCCAGCAGAGGGAGTCACTGGCAAAATTGTATCCTGTGGAGTGGATCACAGATTATTATTTGAAATTAAAGATGTCAACAAAATCACAGAACAAAATGTCAAAACTGTGGTTCTAGATAGGAGTGTTGCCATCTTAAAGGATTTTCCGCTAAGACTGGTGGTTTCGAACCCTGCTGTAGTGGTGAAATATCGCTTTTGGTGGCTAGTGGATTTTTCTAGTGGTTTAGTAAAATTCATTTTTAATTACTGAATTTACTATCACTCAATCGCTACACCACGTTTTGAAATATCTGGCGATATTAATATAATAAAAATCCAGCGGAGGAACCGAATGAAGTTAAATCTCTTAACTGCTATATCACACTAATAATAGGGGTTAAAGTATGAAATTGCCGTTTTATTGCAATAGGTTCTTTGAATTGACATAGAATCTTCATGGTTTGAGGTTTTCGAATGAAACTTTTTTCAAATGGTTTCTATGATGTTCTTTTTTTAATAAATGTGAAACATTTGAATATCGACTTTCAATTGTTTTTGTTATTCAATTTAGACAAGAAAGATGGATACTGCGAAAATTCAAGTGATTTTTGAATACGAGTTCCGACGCGGAAGTAACGCGGCAGAAACAGCCCGCAATATCAATGCTGCGTTTGGAGAGGGGTCTACTAATGAACGCACCGTGCGATTTTGGTTTAAACGCTTTCGTGATGGAAATTTCGACTTAAAGAACGAGCCACGAGGAAGACCGCCCACACAGGTGAATAACGATGAATTAAGAGAGATAGTGGAAGCCGACCCTAGTCAAACTACCCAGGAATTAGCGGCATGGTTTAACGTTACCTTACCCACAATATTGACTCACTTGCGTCAAATCAATAAAATAAAAAAAATACGAAAAATGGGTGCCTCATAATCACTTGAATTTTCGCAGTATCCATCTTTCTTGTCTAAATTGAATAACAAAAACAATTGAAAGTCGATATTCAAATGTTTCACATTTTTCAAAAAAAGAACATCATAGAAACCATTTGAAAAAAGTTTCATTCGAAAACCTCAAACCATGAAGGTTCTATGTCAATTCAAAGAACCTATTGCAATAAAACGGCAATTTCATACTTTAACCCCTAATATTATAAATGCGAAAGTTTGGATGTTTAGATGTTTGGATGGATACTTGTTACTTCTTCACGCCAAAACATGGTACTGAACGGTTCGGGCTGAAAATTTGTATACAGTTCTAAGCCCGGAACAAAACATAGGCTACTTTTTATCACACAGATCAGTTCCTATGGGATAGAAATGAATAACCTTACACAACGCGTCTGAAGCCGCGGGCAGAAACTAGTTAAGAATACGTTGTGGTTTGAGATTGGATTGGAACGAAAATGCTGTAATAAATAACTATACAATTCCAATTACAGTTATAAAAGAACGGGAACCCACGACGATGGTGCAGACCAAAATGTATCATCTGAAGAGAACGAATTAAAATAGCAGTTTGTTATTAACAGTGGTCGGATAATCGGATGCATATTTACCTAAAGTTGAGATGTTGGCAGTTATGGAGTGCACTTTTGTATCTGAAAAATCTCGGGATTCCGGAATCCACAAAATTTTGTGTTTAGATTATAGAATCAAATTGGGTAGGGTGTATAGTTACCCTCATCCAAGTGTTGGCTAATATGGAATGCACTTTTATATAGATTGTAAAAATCTCGCGATTCCAATCAAATTTAATGCTTTTTAACTATGAAATCGGATGCCGACTAATTTTGTAAAGCATGTTACCAAACTAGTATAGATGTCATGTCACGATGAGTAATTTTCTTTCTTCTCTCCACATAGCGACAAACAACTTGGTGTCTTGAGTTTCGTTAAAAAATGTTTATGTGTAGTACTGCGAAACTAATAAGCATTTCGTAATGAGTGCGAGTGAGAGAAATTAGTGAAAAAAAATACTCAAGAGAGTGGCGCTAGTATATAAAAATTTGCGCCACTTACGTTTATAGATGTGGAGAGATCATTTTCTATCTATAAGTGGATCCTGAATGTCAAAAGAAATACTTTAAAAATTGATAATCTTGAAAAAAATATTATTATACATTCTTTAAATGAAGCAGAAGATAGCAGTTTAGATTTAGAACAGTCGCTGGAATCTGACGTAACACCATCATGTTCAACACAGACAGACAGAGTAATGTTAACGTCAGATTTCAGTGACCAAACCATAGTGACAGTGGAGAAGGGATATTTACGGAGGATATAGTATACTTAATTTATTAAAAAAACTTTTTTTATGATTTGTATTTTGTAATTGTGTGCAATAAAGTTATTGTATTATATGTATTTTTTTAAATAATACCTACACGAGTTATGTTATTCCGGAGTCTCGTGTTTTTTCTAAATGAAAACCACATACTAAAAAAGTCATTTACTTACCATGTTGTCGATCAGTTTTGCATTCTCGAATTTTCTGTAATCCTTGGATTTATGTTTTAAAAAGTACGTTTTAAGAAGCCGCTTCTATAATTTCTTAGCCAAAACTTTAGGTAAATATGCATCCAATTAGTTCGACATTCCCGATTTTTTTTTGTAATCCCGGAATTTGTATTTAAAAAATATGTTTTAAGAAGCCACCGCTTCCATAATTTCCGAGCCAAAAATTAACTTTAGGCAAATATGCATCCGATTATCCGACCACTGGTTATTAACAAAGAAAATTACAATTCAGTAATAGAAACAAATTAAAGCTAGTATTTACAATTGAAACAATTGAGCTAACTGCAGACTGTTATAAACGATCTATAGGTGGCTCAACTGATCCATATCAACACCAGTTCATTATGGAATCATTTCAATCATTTGGTGTTCATGTTGATTTACTAATTGTTAATTTTTTATTACGTGGTATTTATTATCCCGTAATAAAATATTAACAATTAGTAAATTAGTAAGGTTATTTACTGTTTTTGTTCGTAAAAACTATAATTTGTTTAGTGGAAATTTTAGCGATTTTTACATCAGGACCGTTTTTTGTTAGTGGTTTTAGAGGTTGCATCTGGTGGAGAGTGTTGCCAATTTAGCGACTTTGTCGCTAGATTAAGCGACATTTTGATGTCAAAAGCGACATTTGATTTGCGTTTAGCGACAAAAATAATCTAGCGACTTTTTTAAAATTCTAAAAACTGTTATTTTGACTTCTATTGCTCTATTGTAGATCCCATATTAGTTTTTCTTTAACACCGGCCTGTTACAAATTTATTTTAATTCACGAATCTTATCACCACTAAAAAAAAACATACTAAAATTATTTATTTTCTTGTTTTACTGGCATGATGGTGTTAGGACCTGCGCCTAATATAGGCAAAAGACAGACAACAATCTCAATGCTCATACACAATCATCTATTCAACGTTGCTGCATCTTTTGAAATTGTTGTGTCTAACGACATGTCGCGACAGTTGGTTTTTTAAATCTGAGGTTTTGTCTATAGTGGGCACATGTGTCTCAAATGTAATTTAGCGAGATCTAGCGACTTTAGAAATTCTTGTCGTTTAGCGACATCTAGCGACTTTCAAGCATACTACTTAGCGACATTTGCTTTAGTAGGGTTGGCAACAATAGTGGAGAGCTAGTTTAACTGTGTTGGCAACATTGCTAGATAGACTATCAACTGTCAACCAGAAACCAAAATTATAAAATTACCTATTCATAAATTTTCAATAATTTCAACACAATATTGTCGTACCTACAGGCAATTTGTAATGAATTAAATCGTGCAAAGTATGTTATTTTTTTTAAGTGAATTAATAAATTGGTACAGCACAAAGGGGAATAATAATGATTTTTTTGCATTTCAGATGTTGATAACTTATCTTATTTTTATTGGCAATGTCGTAATTTTTACGAATGGATTTTATATCCCCGGCGTCGCTCCAGTGGAGTTCAAAAAAGGGCAAAAAATTGAAGTGAAAGCCGTAAAAATGACAAGCATCCACACTCAACTGCCTTATGAATACTATTCACTACCACTGTGTTTGCCAAAAAATGGGACTTTTGTTTACAAATCCGAGAATCTCGGCGAGGTGCTGCGTGGAGATCGTATAGTGAACACCCCATATCAGGTCCATATGGCTGAGAACATCAAGTGTCGATTACTGTGTCACAAAAAAAATGAACCAATGAATTGGAGTGTAGAAGAATCAGATAGAGTAGCTAGCAGAGTTGAACATGAATATTTCGTGCATTTGTAAGTACTAATTCTTCAAAACCACAGATTTCTATGTGTTCTTTGCCTCAATGTTGGGCCGTGGTATATAGCAAGCATTGAGGTATGTGAACACCTTACTCACTCAGTTTTCCTCACTGTTAGCGAGTAGTATTGCTACTACAAATTCAATGTTTATGACTTAGAAAACAAAACAAAGAAAACAGGAATTCGAACACACACCTTAAAAAATGTAAAAATTTGTACCGATGCACTACCGTTGCTTTTAGTGTAACTATGTCTTGTAGAAATATCTGATTTATCCAAAGGTGCTAAAGGCACCTTCTGCTAAAGGACAACACAAAAACCTTTTCCTATGTGCATTTTCATTGCTAGAAAGCACGATAAAAGTAATGCTTCGCTAATTGAAAACTAACAGCCTTATTTATTAAAACATGATTCCTTTAAAGCACTCCTAAAGGGCAGTTTATTTAATATGTGGTTACGAATTTTTCTTGTACCGGCTTTTAAGGAATTATATTTTTTTATAAATAAGACCGTTATTTTTTGTGTAACTTTTAACAAAAAACACAAGCAGGGAACCCGGCTTCATTATTACCGATGCACTACAACACTGGAATAAAGAAAATAGTTGTGTATATTGTTTATTTCAAATGGTACAATGGCCTTTGCATCTATGTAATAATTTGTACAGCGTCCAGTGGCACCTTCACTCACACTGGAAATGAGGTAAAAGCCTAAGAAAAATATTTTTTATAGAAAGTTTTCAAAATTTTTTTACTCAAGACCACAGCAAGACTTAATTGAGAACTGAATTGCCAATCTGTACTGTGACACATGTGGTCCTATACCCATGACAATGCAACAATGAAACATCTGACTGATGTAACTGAGACACACAGAAAGGACATGGGGTGAGGGCCCGGAAAAGATGTGTCATCTTTCCAATTCACTTTCATACAAAATGTACTGACGGGACCGGACGAAGCCCACACAGAAGAGACGGTGCCAGGGCGCAATCTCTATACAGAGTGTCAGGTCTTTTCTGCACCCTCGCCCCAAGTCCTTTCTGTGTGGCCAGGGCCTGAAATTCTAAAATACACAATTTCAGTTGCTTCATAGCCTGTCTGTGTTTGTTACAGATTAGTAGACAACCTGCCGGTAGCTACCAGAACTTTGAATATGGAGACATCTGAGAGAAGCATTGAGCAGGGCTACCGTCTGGGTTTCATGGCAAAGGGCAAGGCTTATATTAACAACCACTTGAAACTGTTACTGAAATATCACAAGCACAGCCAGTAAGTAAAGACAAATAATCATAGTAGTTATATTCAGCCATTTCTGCTAGAAAAATAAAGGAGAATGTGGTAATTTGGTTGTCACTAATACCAACAATAGTTCAAACACATATGATGAAGAAAAGAAAAAACTACTAGTACAGTGATATGTAGAAGTTTTATTTATGTGAATCATTCGGATTTTTTACATGATTTTCCTTACTAATGTAGGGTAATTTATTCGTGAGTCTAGTGTAGCATTTGTGACAATATTGACAACAGTAACTAAAAATCAGCACAACACTGAGTCAGCTGTCTTTTGTGGCAATGTAGACACACCACAGGCTACATCTATGTTTTTTGTTTTGTTTGTTGTGTAGGTTTTCTTTCTGTTATTTTCATATTATGTCACTTATGTTTTTTTTCTGTGGTGTGTTGATTGTTATAATAAATGTATTTTCTTTCTTGCTATTCTATTTTGTCTCATCTGGTTTAATTTCTCTAATGTTTTTTGTAATATTTCCAGAGATTCATACCGAGTAGTTGGCTTTGAGGTAGAAACAGTGTCTGTTGATAAAGATGACCTCACATTTGTGGATGATTCCTGTGACTTCCCTGCAAATCCTAAACCTCAACTTGTCAACGAAGACACTGGAACAAAGCTGTACTTTACTTACTCTGTGGAGTGGGGAGAGTCAGAAATAAGCTGGGCCTCTCGGTGGGACATATATCTGGGCATGAAGGATGTACAGATTCATTGGTTCTCTATTATCAACTCCATAGTTGTATTATTCTTCTTGTCAGGTAACAAACTTAAAAATATGTTACTTCATTCAACTAACCATCATTCCATTCAACCTAGCCTAGCTGCTGCTTGCAAATAACACCAAACGAAAGTAAGTTGCATTGCCATTGCATCTGTTTTGGAAGCAAGCTATGCATATTCATTATAGTCATATTATTATTCTATAAAGTAAGACAATGATGTGTGTTTAAGTGTCAGACAAAATATTACGAAATAGGTTGTTTTCAAAATTCCGTCTGTTTTAATTTTAAGGTATTCTGACAATGATCATGGTGCGTACACTGCGCCGCGACATTGCGCGATACAACTCTGATGAAGGAGTTGACGACATGATAGAAGAAACCGGTTGGAAGCTGGTCCATGGCGATGTGTTCCGGCCTCCGCCGAAGAGGATGCTCTTTGCTGCAGTTATTGGAAGTGGCATCCAAGTATTCTTGATGGCGCTTATTACAATTTGTATGTATTTCTACAGTAGTATAGCATTATAGAATAAAACAAATCACTGGAGCGCATAGGCATTCATATATGGGCCAAATCACGTCGCGTACCCATTGTAGATTCATCATCATCATCATCATCATCATCATCAGCCTATGCTTGTCCACTGCTGGTCATAGGCCTCTCCTATAGCACGCCACTGAGCACGGTCCTCGGTTACTCTCATCCAACTCTTGCCAGACATTGTAGATTGACGATTTCAAATGCTTAGTTATACAGATGTAACAATAACATACCGGAAATCACCAACGTGAAAACTTTTATCGAGGGAAAAACTTCGTAATCAGATTTTCTATACATTTTGATACAATTAGTGCTAAGTAACTGTGTTCTGGAATTGTTGATATAGGTAATATGTTTGATATTTTGAATATGTAATCTTAATAAAAATTGTTTGTATTGATAATTTGAATACGTTATAAGGATTTTGTTACTCCCTGTAAATACATACCACAGCCTTGTTAGACATTGCTAGGGAGTCGTATTGCTACTATTTGCACACGCCCCTGGATCAATCCTGAAATTTTACACACTATGCTCCTATAGTTTTTGTTATACGTATTATTAACTAGGTATACTTAGAAATTAATGCTTTATTTCGTTTGTGTTTTCAGTCATAGCTATGCTTGGCATGCTATCGCCGGCGAGTCGCGGAGCGCTGATGACAGCCGCGATATTTCTTTACGTGTTCATGGGCCTCATCGCAGGCTACTACTCAGCCCGCCTGTACACCACAATGAAGGGCAAGCAATGGAAGCAAGCAGCCTTCCTCACAGCCACCATATATCCCGCCACCGTCTTTGGGACATGCTTCTTCCTAAACTTCTTCATTATGGGCAAGCATTCCAGCGGTGCCGTGCCATTCTCAACCATGATGGCTCTGCTTTGTCTATGGTTTTGCATATCACTGCCTCTAGTATATTTGGGATATTACTTTGGCTGTCGGAAGCAACCCTTCCAGCACCCTGTAAGGACTAATTTTATTCCCCGAAAAGTTCCAGAGCAACTGTGGTATATGAATATGGTTGTATGGTAAGTATATCCCCTATTTTCCAAATTTAGATTATAAAGTTACTCCTAACATTTTCATCTCCATAACAGTTACATTTACTTTTGTTTCAGTGTTTTGATGTCGGGCATTTTACCTTTTGGAGCAGTCTTCATTGAACTGTTTTTCATATTCAATGCTCTGTGGGAAAATCAGTTCTACTACTTATTTGGGTTCCTCTTTCTGGTATTCTGTATACTTGTTGTTTCTGTATCACAGATCTCCATAGTAATGGCTTACTTTCAACTGTGTGGAGAGGCAAGTATAACTTCCACACTTTTTACATTTTCATATGAATTTAATATTTTACAAAATCATGTTTATGTTGCAGGATTATCATTGGTGGTGGAAGAGTTTCATTATCTCTGGAGGCTCAGCAGTGTACATATTAATCTATTCAGTCTTTTATTTCTTCACCAAACTCGAAATTACTGAATTCATTCCTATTTTGCTGTACATTGGATATACAGGTGAGCTAGCTATTTATGTGATGGATTATGATTGCAATGGAATTTTGTAATGGCGCATCCACACATGCCCGGCGGCACGGCCGGCGGCATTTGCCGCATCTCAGCCGCGGCACGCGCGGCTTTTGGTTGTCGACGGCAGTTTGCTTGCGGCTTCGATACGGAGTGGTAGTGTTGTCGTATAATTTCATAGAAGTAAATAACGAAATGACAGAATTTAACTGGGATAATAGTGCAGTACTTTTATTAATAGAAAAGTATCAAGAAAATGAACCATTGTGGAACCCAAGGCATATGGATTTCAAGAATCGCAACAAAAGAAATGATGCTATTAGGGATATTGCTTCTGTGTTCAACATAGCATCATCAGAAATTGAGAGAAAACTGAAGAATTTATCCAGCCATTATTTTCGAGAAAAACGCAAATATGAAGAATCTAAAAGGAGTGGATCTGGACGGGAAGATGTTCAATGGGCATTGTTCACCCCAATTTTTTATTCTAGAAATAAAAAATATAGATTAATATAAGAAACTAATTTGAATATTTTCATAATATTCGATGTGATTATTTTTTTATTAATTATTTAAAATTTCTGATAGCTTAGTAAGTATGACGTCACCACTGGCATAATTATGTACGTTCCTTTGCCTTTTTGCATGCTTTTTAAAAATAAAAATATGTTGACGTTTGACAATGACAAACAAATGTCAGTCAGTGTCAACTACTTACCAATATTTTCTTTTCTAATCATATTGCCCATAACCAAGAATTGAATTGAATTGATTTTTTCATGTAAATAACAAACTAGCGTTACGTTCGTAATAATTATTCAAATTAATCGGATATTTGTTGAGAATTGAGGTTATCTTCACTGTATTGACGCTTCTGACAGTTGTTGAACGAACGAATGTATTTATTTTTTATGTTCGAAGGCAATGGAAATACCGCATTAGAGCCAACGATGACGTAATTGAAGGACAAATGAAGGTTATAATTTTTTTGCGGTAAATATTAATAATCCGTTTTAATTTTACTTATTTAAACCCCTAATAGTAATCAGTATCCCTATTCCTCGAAATGGTTTTCACTTTACGACAGTCGATGTCTCCCTGAACAATGCCCATTGCCGAAATGGTTTGCTTATAAGGCGTTATCATTTCTTAGTGACAAGAATGCACCGGTACCGACTCTGAACAGCCACGCACCTATTGTAAGTACCCATCAAATTATTATAATCAAGTAGACTAGTTGGTCGCCCATTGATCGAAATTCGACCATAATTAATTTAAAATACATATTTCATTAAGTAATATTTTCGTAAATAGGGGTACAAAGATTTTTTCTCGCGTATTAATATTAGATACCTACTACCTACAACCCGGTAACAATACCACGGAGAGCGGACGAGCATACTCTCGTATTTGAACCTTATGCAGTCGGCAAAACGCTCACCGAAAGCGAAGTATCATATATTTGTATGAAAAACAAAGTTATTTTTTGTTGCCGAAAAATGTTTGTATTTTGGCTAGTTGTAGGTAATAGATACGTTCATTTTTCATAGATAATGGTACGGAACCCTTCGTGGGCGAGTCCAACTCGCACTTGGCCGGTTTTTATTAAATATTTACATACTGATTGGATATTTCAAAACATAATGTTAAAGCTTGTTTGCAATTATTTATAAGATTTCCTTTTTATTTTCAGTCTTCTCAAGTTAATATCACTACCGAGACTACGCTACCTTCGACAAGGAGGTCACGAAAGCGAAACATAGAGGGAGATCCTGAAGTTGATGATGCTTTGCAATTACTGAGGGAGATTACATCTAATGCAAGGCAACGCGATGATGCTGCTATATTTGCAGACTATATAAGTAGCAAGTTGAGGAAGATGGATCATTACACGATGTGTACAGTACAACATCAAATCGAGAATATTGTCTATGAAGCAGAAATGAGAATGGGTCCGATGAATTTTGATACCAATAATACTACTCAGCCTCTTCGTTATCAAAATGTTCGTCCAGGATACTTCACAGGCCAACCTACAACGTCAGCAATGTCACCATCGCCCTCAACTTCGCGCTCCTCTTTTCAAGCAGACTATGAAATGCAAAATAGCCCAGATGTCAACACAAGTGACAGTCTGTTACAAGTCTTAGAAAATAATTTAACCGAAAATAGTGTTATTGATTAAAATCAATGTTTAAATATTTTCAGTTGAATTATTTTATTTTAATAAAAGCTTAAAATTATTGATAAATGTTTCTGATTCCTAAATAAAACAATTATTTGAATAATCATATTTTATTTCTTTAAAACATTATATTTGATATTGCCAAGGAAGCTGACCTTGTTCCGATAGAAAATAACATTTTAGCTCATTTCTAATTACACTTGGTTCTACATTTAGAGCGATCTGCGGAATATTTTGTTGCTCTTCGTTCAAAACTCCATCAGTAGTTCTTTCATTTCTCTTCATAAAATTATGCAGATGCACACAAGCCATCACGACAAGTTTTGCTTTCTCATTTTGTAAGCCAATGCGTGTATGTAAAATTCTGAATTTATTAGATAAAATGCCAAACGCGTCTTCTACAACCATGCGCCCGCGACTAATTCTATAATTAAAAACCCTCTCAGGTGATCCTTTTGCATGATATCCAGAAAATGGTTTTATTATATTCTTTGAGATGGGGAAAGCATCATCACCGATGAAATAAAAAGGTACAGGTGTATTTCTCCCTTGTAATGGAATCGCTTGTGGCAGACTTAAAAGTTCCATCTCGTATCATCTATCTATACTACTAATAATAAATCTGTAAGGGTCGGTCATGGAGTAAGTTAGTTTGTTTTCAGAGATATTGTGTTTATAGGCTCAATATATGATACTGAAACTAATTTTACGATTTTTAGAATTTTTTTCTGTATGTGTGTATGTATGTATGTTCCTCCATAACTCTTAAACCAATTATCCGAATTTGATGAAATTTGGTATAAAAACATATAGACATATGGGACACAGGATAGGCTATTTAAATTCTAGCTCCAGTTATGATAAGACGTGGCCCCCATTCAAATGCTGCTTCGTAAAAATCGAAATGTACGCGAACGGAGTCGCGGGCACAGCTAGTATCAAATAAAGTTGAATTGCGTAGAACTCCACCATCAGATATTCTGCTCTGACATCCAATGTCCACGTATAAAAAGTTATAATTGGCATCGATTAAAGCTAGCAAAACAATACTGAAATATGACTTATAATTAAAAAACTCAGAACCGCTATTAATTGGACATGAAATACGTATATGTTTCCCATCGAGGGCACCTACGCAATTAGGTACATTCCATTTCTGCATGAAACTCCGAGCCACTGATAGCCATTCTTCTTGTGTATTCGGCATCTGTAAAATAAAATTGTTTGTGATATTTGTGTGTGTAGTTCTAGTTATATGTATGTAAAATGTGTGTGAAGTTCCAGGTACAGTATAAAATCATAGATATTATAATTCGACTAGGAATAGATATGTTACTTAGGAAGGTTCAGTTTCTAACTACCTAATGTGTTACGGATATTTGTACTTACCCTTAAATAATTGGATAATGTAGATACCAACGCTTGACAAACATCTGGAATTATTAAAGAAATAACTTGTGGAGACACTTTAAACAGCGTACCGAGTGAAAAATAAGAGTCTCCTGTAGCCAGGTATCTCAAAGTAATTGCTAGTCGATCGGAAGCTGACACAGCATTTCTCCAGCGGGTGTCAGTTTTTGATATCATGGGTCCAGTTAAATTCAGTAATATTTCAAATTCTTCACTAGAGATCCTTAGAAAAGTGTTAAATTTCGAACGAATATTTCTTCGGTTTATGTCATCCTTTCTAAAATCTTCAAGTATCAGGGACACATTAGGCCTATTTCGTAGACGTGGTCTGACCCAATATCTTCGTTTCATTTTGCGGCTCTTTACGAATAATAACATACAACACTACACTTGCGATACACGCAACTATATCATAGTCCAACATCTTTCAATCCTACGTACACGACTAACTTCGACGAAAGTCACAACACTACTGCGAAAATTGCAACCGCATCTGCAGGCCGCCGGCAACCGCCGGTAAAGCCGGCGGCCTGCATTCAGCGGCAAGGCGGTCTGAAACCCGGCGGCATAAGCCGGCGGCATGTGTGGATGCGCCTTAACGGTGATTTTATTTTGTTACAGGGTTAATGGTCCTAACATTTTGGCTCCTCACTGGAACTATCGGATTCTTTGCGGCGTACACGTTCATTCGCAAAATCTACGCTGCGGTGAAGATTGATTGAAGGTTTACTAGGTATTTAATTTCGTATTTTTGTAGGCAAAAATATTTTTATGCATTATGTTTTCTGTAAAATAATGGTATGATCATGTAAAGTTTATTAATTGAAAATGAAAATGTTAATTGCTGAATGAAAGATCAAAATAGTATAACTGCTACCATGTAAATATGTGTTGTAAGTGCGTGCTTGAATTTTTATTTAAGAAACGAAGTCTCATGTTTTATAGTATTTACCTAGAATAGTACCTAAGTAGGTACCTATACCTATTAATGCACTAATATATTATCTAAATTCTGTATGGTATATCTAATAATTTACATACAACCTTATGAGCATACTACAAAGCTAAATCATCGTTCCAGTTTTCACCATGGCGTATTTCTCTAGTCTTATCTAAACTTTTAAGGCTACGGAACACCTTTAATTTTATGGAACCCAATAGCAAATACAAGATTATATACTTCACACTGAAGTTTCTGAAGGTAAGTAGGTACCGCCATTGCCCCACTAAATTAATCCAAAATTATATTTGTAGCTTTAGAATTATAAAAAACGAATTTGTGACAAATGTGATTCGCGGAACCCACTTTAGGCATTGCTGCTCTGTCTCTACTCTGTCATATTTTAAGGGTGAGTCAGATTTTTTAAATTTTAATTAAAATGAAACGACAAATGTTACGTACCTACATATGTATCTTATTTTCATTAGGTTTAGTTTTTTTGTAGCAATACCCTTTTTTTTCTAAGTTAGGTAGTTCCCCTTATCCAATCAGTCGATCCCTCAACGTTGAGGATCGTGGCCGCCATGACGAGGATGAGTGTAGAGTGCTCTCCATCTGGACCTATCGTTAGCTGTGTGGACTGCCTGGTGAAACTTGAGTTTTGTTTCGCTGGTGATCCGGTCATTCCATTTAGCGGGTTTTCTGCCTCGAGCTCTCTTCCCTCCACTTTGCCCATCATTATATTATATTCGAGGCTATCAGGTCGACGTGCGATGTGCCCAAAGAAAGACAGAATACATTCGCCTTATAGGCTCTCTAAAACATGATCCTGTATAATCCGGCCATACTGTAGTTATATTTTTAATAATAACTTGCGTTTTTCGCATTGCTTACTCATTTATATATTCGTAATATTAATAGGTAAGTGAATCCGGAATTAAGTTAATAAATAAATATTTTAAATAATTCTCATTCGGGAGGTCGTGGGTTCGCATCCTGGCTATTTGATTTTTATATTTAACTATTTGATTAATGGTGCCCAGCTATGGTTTTTAACTATCACTGGCTGCTACAAGTTCACAAATGTACATAACTTACCCCCAGTTTCTCGTACACTAACAAGCTGTTAATCTACTGTTAAAAGCTGTCAGTGGTTTTTTTATGCACTTTGGTCAATTGACGGCTGTTAACAGTAGATTAACAGCGTGTTAATGTACGAGAAACTGGGGGTAAGTTACGTACATTTGTGAACTTGTAGCAGCCAGTGATAGTTAAAAACCATAGCTGGGCACCATTAATCAAATAGTTAACTTCGTTAATCGCTAATACGTTCCTAAAAAAGTTAAATTGGTTGAACGTTAAAGCGTTACATTTTAAAAGATTTTACGCATAATCGTTAGGTAACCGCATGGTGCTTGGTGTGGCGCGAGTAAGAAACTGAGTGGACTGTATGCGGGCGGAACCGGCGGACAGCTGCAGTGGTTTCGTCGGCTGAACATAGGTTGAGAAATTACCTAGGTCTCTAACCTGCGTATGACGAAGGACGATCCTTTGACTAGTAAGGGCGGCGGGCGGCGATGGCGGCGGATGTCAACGGCGATGCGATATTATGCAGCTCTTGGTATATATTTAATTATCGTTTTCCATGCACATAGTCTTGACGAAATTGTGAAAAAATTGAGACAGTTCTGACGTTGACTTTTCCACAGACACTTTTGATTTAGACATTTGTCTTTGCCACGCATGAGTTTAAGGCCAGCCCGAAATGAGGTGGATTGATCCGCGGCACCCACAAGAGAGAAACCAAGGTCTCTTTCCGCTCCAAGACAGCCACGAGCCCGTTCCAATGCCAGCCATGAGTCCGCCAGCATCAAAACCACACAATCCTTAAACGGGCGTGAAAAGTGCAAAATTAGAAAAGTAATTTTCACATTTTAATGCTATTAAGGATTTCCGCAAAGTAACGCCTGATTCCATACAAAATATTACCTACATAAGACTGAAATTATTACAATAAAATTTGGCCTTTAGATCTATGTACCTAATGAGATTATTTATACAGCGTCCAGTGGCACCATCACCCACACTAGATGGGTGAAGGGACCACTGGGACGCTGCAGTGCCTGGGACACTGGTTTTTAGATGGAGGTTACTTGCCCAGCACCTATACCATCCCGACAGCTTAGTCGGCCTAGCCCACAGGAAAGACAAGTCAATACGTGTGGAGCCAACCAAGCCGCGGGTTTCCTCACGATGTTTTCCTTCACAGTTAGCGTGTAGTATTTATTGCTACTACAAATTCGCAGATGTAGGTACGTAGCTTCGAAAATAAACAAAGTCATAGGTACATGCCCGCACTGGGAATCGAACCTGGGTCTCCCGCTTCCGAGTCCATTGTGCTACCCACTGGCTACCACCGCTTCTTTTTTAAATTATTAACCTCCTAATTTTTTAACATTAACAACGGTGCACCACCCAGTTCGCCACGGGCGCCTTTCCTTCACGCATTTTATTAGCGTCCTTTGCCACAAGGCGCTTATTGCGGCTCCTCTCGCTCTACGCTAGAACCGGCGGCATGCTGAGAGCATGCACTACGCCAGTAAATATTATATACTTATATATGCATGCACTGCAGTAAAACAATATTATTCAGTTGTGTAGGGACTTTTGAGAATGGAATGTAGCGGCACTAACACTATGGACTTGTTTCGAAATAAATATATTGATGATTAAGCGGAATTTATCTCATCTAATCTTGTCTTATCCAGCAATAACAGTCGCTAATGGCACAAGAAAACGTGGCTGACTGGGTGTATTCAAAAACCTTGGTGCTTGAAATCCGTGGTGGGCCCCAAGTTAGTAAGTAAATCGGCTTCATAAGCTGGCCGTAATTCATACATTTCCTACAACTTTCTCATACATCACCTTAACGTAGGAGTAATAGTTTCCGAGATATAATTTACTTAGTCAGTCAGTCTCTATGTCGTAGCCATATCGTAGATTGTGCCATATCATGATGTGGTTAGCCATATCACGAAATGTATCCTTTTCATGAAAAGGCCAAGTCAAACTGGCCGTATCATGAAATGGCTTAGCCAGATCAATGAGCGACCGACGTTTGACGATTTGAATAGCGAAATGCATGACTATTTCATGATGCGGCTAAACGTTAGCGGCCATATCGTAAAAATACTTCCATTATCCACCGTTAGAGGCGCTGATGTTAGTTTGTTGTGTATTGTATGCGACAGAAAATATGGGTTGGTATTTGAAACGATGTCCCCGAATTTGGAAAAATAAAAAATATGGCCGTGTTCAGGGAGCTTTACTGAAACGGAATTTATAAATTTTAATCTGCGAAAATGTGTAATAAAATAATTTTTATTTCTTTAGCAGAACAAAACTCGAAAAAATTAAAAAATTCAACGTTTTTACTCAACGCGACACAAAGCAGGTATCTACTTACGTCATTTACATTTTGGCTTTTTTTAGAAGCTACATAGCTGAAGTTTTACTAAGAATTAAATTAAAATTTTGGGTTGGTTGTTAGGTCAGTACACATAAGTAAAAATAGGTTCGAAGTTCGAACCGTTCGTCGCTGCGCTCCGCTCCATCCTGAAACTTCGGGTGTTAGTTCTTTTTTTTTATATAAACGCGAAAAAAAATATTTCACTAAAAAACTTAGTTTTGAGTCAAACTTAAATAAGGTTGGTGCATGGAAAAGTCATAGGTACCCTACATTATGATATGGCAAAACGTAGATTGCCATATCGTTAAACGTTGATGCTTAAGGGGCTACAGTGTGCTGGAACTGGCTGGAAGACGCTTTTGAATCGCTTGTGACATCCTCTAGGAAGATGGCAGACCTTTGAAATTAATATATGATATAATTTAACTCCTCGATTCCCTATGGCATGTATGACAACCGTCATAACCTTACGCCTTCTATGAGTAAATATATTCCGTAAGAATGCTTAAAACAAACCTAAGAATTTATGTGCCATTTTAAATGCGCAGTGGATTACGTTTAAGCTTATACAGTCTTACGGGCAATATCAAAATATTGTATGTTCACGTTTAAAACTAACAGGAACAATAGTTACTCATTCAGAAAAAACGTTTTCATCAATTTATCACATTACGCCTTACGAGGAAAAGCCCAGCTACTCGTTGCATGTTGTCTGTGACCAGGCGCTCTTCGCATCACCATTGATTTGATTGTAACTTTTCATAAGCGATTCATCAATCATAAATCAACCTTCCAAAGTTCACCTCGAGCGCCATATAGTGAAATTAATTCAAAGTAGCAATTCTCATACAAAATTACCGATTGTAGGCCAAGGACGTGGGGTGAGGGACCGAAAAAGACGCCGCATCTTTCCAATTCACTTTCGTACAAAATGTACTGGGTCAAGTTTCATAAAACTATAATTTCGTAGTTTATTATGACAATTCGAGGTACACTGCGCAGCAGAGTCTATTTGTTAATCTGTGGGTTAATCGGCTTTCGGTCATAGTCACAATGAATTGTAGTTCTATGAAACAGGATCCTGAAGGGATGGGTCTTTTCCGCGCCCTCGCCCCACGTCCCATGTCCGAACAAAACAAAAAAATATTATATAGCTATTAGTCCAATCGGTGGAGACATTTTCGAGTGTTTGCAAGACCAACGCACGGCAACTGATTTTTGTAGTAGTGATCGAGCTTCAATCGTTAGAAAAACATACAATATAAAATCCCAATTCTTGTATTTTTTTATTTAAGTAAATAACTAAAAAAGAAAAGTAAAAAGGAAACCGATCATTTACTAGTATTCGAACCAAGAGCTCTCTGCCGTTCAAGGGACGCCTCTTCCCATCCGAGCTATTGTAACATTACCAACCTAAGCGAAACATCGTTTTACTATTTGTGCCTAAATCACGGTAAAAGTGAGGTTCATTAAAAATTAAACCTAACTACCTATATATTATAATCCATTTATTGTCGCGATTAGGTCGGCCGCACGCGGCCAGACTTGTTGCTCGAGCCTTGTAGTCTCTAATTACTAGCATTTAAGGTTCATTTTAGTTTGATTGAGTTTTGTTTCACTCCTTGCGCTCGCACTTCGCCTCCTCGTTAGATTGTAGGGTACATAGGCGGTAAATAATGTGTTGGTAAATAATAATTTCGATTGGGGCGTTACGAATAATACTTGATTCATAACCTTTGAGTGAACCAAGCCGAATTACAGTACTTAGTATTTCCGCACCGCTCACTTCCGTAGCGACAGAAGAAGATAGCGCTATCGAACTCGGCTCGGTCGTTCCCATCCGGATATTATATAGAAAAATATTTTACATATGTAGTTATATGAATTGTGTCAATAATGTTATGTTTAGAACCTTTTCTAAAAATACAAAACGAATCTGTGTAGATTTCGTCTCTGAATTTTTTTTCTATCTGCCTGACATGTTTTTCTGTTTTAAATAAAATGCTGTATATTTTTATCACGCATTTTATTGTACATGCGGAAGTATTGTTAGAAGAATCAATGGCGTAATGCTAAAAATTTTGTAGGAATTATAATTTATATACGTGTGTAGGTACTTGTTTTTAGTTTTTTTATTTTCTCGAAATTCCGCTGTATTGGGATAAGTTATCTACACTGCAATAATTATGCTCTTTACCTTCCCTACATGTAATATAAATCACACTTCCATGACATGTATAAGTTGATCCTATTCAATTGTTTTTGCTAGGGTTGGCACAAAATCCGGGTTTTTTTTATTCAAGATTTATTCGGTGCTCATTTTTAAGTACAACGTAATTTAAATATATAATTTAACGCGCATAATATTTTTTGGGTTCCGTAATTATAATGACAACAAAAGAAAGTAGGTAAGTTTTTTGTACACAAAAAAAAAACAACTGAAACCTTAACAAAAAGGAAAAGTGTAACAAAAAGTAACCAAATAGAAATAGAAGTACTGTATCACACAGTAGATTAAACAAAAATCTGCGTTCCTGGTTTACCGATATTACATATTTTTATTTAAGTGTCACAATGAATAGTTTAATGTATCTTGAAAATATTCGTCGGTGCGGGAAGTTCCAAAATTATAATAATAATAACGTCCATACAACGCAATCAAACTAGAATTCCCTGCACTACAGTATAGATAGTTTTTAACTATCAGCTTTAACGCCAAAAATCACTTAAATGCTGTATGTTTCCTGTGCTATTGGAATGAAATAATAGAAATGGTATGAATTACACTATTAATACGATTATCAACAGATTAATCTGTTATAATATACCAATATAAGTTAAGACGAGGAGGCACTGTTGATTAATAATTATATTTATCAGTCTTTGTGCTGAAACAAGGATGCAGGCCAAATAAGCACTCAAATCCATTTATAGCTCTTTTGCCAACATCCTTAGCAACGAAGTCTTTTTCCATTTTCATAATTTTTATTTTATTTCTTTGGTCAATATCCATTTTAAAATGTTTTTTTTTCTTCTGTAAAAAATTTATTATTTTGCTTTTGTTCTTAAAATTTTTATAATTTTGTTTGTGTTATACCATAGAAAAAAAATTATCCAGTCAGATTTGCTCAATGGACTATTGGCCACACAGGTACGATAGCGATGACACATATTCACCCTTTTGAGACCGCTTTAGTGAATGCGCGTAGTGTAAAATAAAATAAAAAAATGCGTAAAGTCGATGATTTAAATTCAAAGATTTTGAGCCAAAATCTTAATCCAAGCTTCAAATTTATCAAAATTTCCACTCTTTTAAAATGTTTTAAACCTCTGTATTTTTACACATTATTTTAAGTTTTCAGCAGCTTTTGTAAAGAAACCTCTCGAGTCATGGAAACACAAGAAGTCCACTGCTGGATATAGGCCACCTCCATGCATTTCCAAAAAGACCAGTTGGAAGCGGATTTCATCCAGCGTCTTCCTGGCACTTGGATGAGGTCATCTGTCGGCTGGTCGTCCTACGCAGCGCTTGCCGATATGTGGTCTCCATTCGAGAACTTTTCGGCCCCATCGGCCATTAGTTCTGCTTGCTATGTGCCCCGCCCACTGTCACTTCAACTTAGTAATCCGCTGGGCTATGGTGACTTTCGTTCCTCTACGAATCTCATCATTTCTGATTCGATATCGTAGAGAAAGCATAGACCTTTCCATAGCTATTTGCGTGACCTTGAGCTTTCTTAGGAGGCCCATAGTGAGAGGCCACGTTTCAGTGCCTTAAGTCATCACTGGTTGTATAATTTTGTCTTGAGCGATTGAGGTATATTAGACGAAAGGACTTTTCTAAGTTTCCCGAATGCTGCCCAGCCAAGTTGGATTCGAACTCTTTCACAAAGTTGGACCGGCCTAGTTGGACTGTTTGTCCTGAGTAGACGTATTCGTCTACAACTTCGAGAGTCGAGTTCCCCAATGTTATTGGGGTGGGCACAAAACGAGCATTCGATATGACCTTCGTTTTGTCCATGTTCATTTCAAGGCCCACCCGTTGGGAAACTCGACTGAGGTCTTCGAGCATTATGCCGAGGTCTTCCATCGTTTCTGCCATGACTACTATATCGTCGGCAAATCGAAGGTGAGTGATGTACTCGCCATTGATATTGATGCCGCGTCCCTGACATTCCAGAAGCTTGAAGGTATCTTCCAGTCCGTTTGTGAACATTTTTGAGAGATAACGTCACCCTGTCTTACGCCCTTTTTCAATGGAATTGCCTCCGAATTCTGTTCCTGTACTCGGACCGACATAGTGGTTCTGTGGTCATAGTGGATATACCGATAGTCAATACGGCAACGCTGGAGAGACTCGAGCACTGTCCATAACTCGATCGAATCGAAGGCTTTCTCAAAGTCCACAAACGCAAAGCATAATGGCAAATTATACTCCTCAGTCTTCTGTATAATTTGCCGCAACGTGTGGATGTGGTCTAATGGTACTAAAGCCCTTTCGGAAACCGGCTTGTTTGGGAGGCTGGAAGTCATCAAACCTGCGTTCAATACATGGCGCAGAGTAGTCATCAGCGACCACAAAAACCTCCAATACTAATTTTCATAGAAAAACGGAGCCAGAGATATAAATCAGAATTTTAAAATTTTTAGGAGCCAGCTTGAAATTTGACTTACGCCATTTTGTAAAAAGTAAGTTAACGTTGTCATCCAACCCAAGGTCTTATTCAACATTTGTTCGACAAGACTACCCCGTAATGTTACCGTTTTCTCAGGCTTTGACAAAAAAGCTGTAGAGACCGGATTTTCCAAGTCAGATTTTTCTTATCGGTTTGAGGGATCACCCTGTAAGGATGGAAAATTCAAAGTTTACACCATATGTGGAACTTGGAAATCTTTTAGCACCTGATAAGACCGAAATTAGAACAACCAAAAATTCAAGAATTTTCACACGTATAGTTATTTTAGCATTCAAACGCTGTGTGACTATAAAGTTGATACCATATTAGTCCAGCCGCTAGACCAGCGGGGCCCGGTGGCAAAACCTGCATTAGGTGTTGGTTGAAAATTTAAGCAATTTTACTTTTCAATCGGCACTATTAAATTTGCCATAAAAATTAATTTACGTCACCGTCCTATCTAGGGTTTATGCAACGAGTTTATGTTGTTTTAAAAGACCACCCCTAAGTGTTACCATTATCCCAAGCCGTTGAAAAAAAGAAACTCATGGAGACCAGCTTCTCCAAGTTTTCGATTTTCTCCGTCGGTTTTAGCAAAAAAACTAATCGTATAGAAAATTTCAAGTTAGTAACATCAAAATGGGACAACAATTTTATCTAGGTGTTTTTCGCTGATCAACTTTTATGTATCTATATACATTCTTCACGTCACACCGTGTACATAAAGTTGTTATATGCGATGTATGTCATGTTACTATTTTAATTAATATCAATAATAACGGCACCAGATCCGGATTATAAATTACTATCTGAGAGCGTGACAACCCTAACGACGTAAAATCCGGATAACAATTAAAATGGTCGTAATTTCTACTTTCCATGGAATTTGCATTTGAAATATATATTTTTTTTCATATGGGGAAGTCGCTTCCTACGTTCCAATTCTGCCACTGAGTCCCGAAATACATCCATGTGAAATCAAAGTCAAATTCACTTTATTGAAAAAAGATAAGATGTTTTTTTTTCACTTTTTGACATAAAAACTTGTTGTTGTGCAAAAACATGTACTATTTCATAAGTAGGTAGGTAAATAAATACGTACTTACTAAACATGTGATTTTTGTTTGAAAGCTATTCTTTCTACAAAGCATAGATAAGTTTTGAAGAGATGTACCTACCTTTATCTTTTTTGTTTGTAATGACGCATGCTATACAAGAAGGCATTAGATTGAAGTCTATTCAATATACGCGTACGCGGGCGGGCTGGCGAGCCGGCTAGAAAAGTAGAAACCGCTCGGCTCGCTCGACGCGTTCGAAATTCGGCTATATATGTGTGCGTTTGGCGGCGTGTGCTTACGCGACGGGAATGAGACTGTGTGTGTGCGGCAGCGCGAGCGTCTTTCTATGGAGATTACTACTAGGAATTAATTCAGTCGTGTCATCTAGCGGTGAAATGTTGAAGTGCTGCACACCTGTGTCAAACGCTCAAGGTCATCGGCACAGGGAAAAATCTTAAACGATACGGCCAGTTTGACTTGGCCTTTTCATGAAAAGGACACATTTCGTGATATGGCTAACCCAATCATGATATGGCACAATCTACGATATGGCTACGACATCTACATCACAATTGATCGTATCACAATTGACAAACCATGCCCGCTTTTTCACAATTAAACGTGGAGTAATTTTTTTAGCGCGTATTAGAAATCTATGTTTTTAACATAGATGGGCATTAACTTGTTAATGCATTAATCGTTAATTAACGAAGTTAACATTTCGACTAACAGATTAACTTTGATTATTTGCATTAATCCGTTAACACGAGATAAAAAAGAGTGACTTGCTGTCGACTGTACTTGTCAGTGTTTTTCGCTTTTTTATCACGTGTTAACGGATTAATGCACCGCCTCCCTCCCACTTTTCAAGCAGAAGCAAGACACAAATACACCAACTTGCTCAAGATCAACTGAATAGACAGCAAAATGCAAAAAGGGAGCTTGCCTCTTAAGGTGTGTCTCCTGCTAAAAAAACATTACACAAAACATTCCGTTTTCTTTGCGTAAAAAATTTTCGTTGCTAGGGGAAGGAAAATAAAAAGTTTATTTGGAGCATCGAAAACCGATTGTTTTGTGTAATGTTTCACGATAAACACGAGCAGGAGACCCGCCTTAACGCCAAGCGTTTAAGCGGTCTACTTTTATTTAAATCATTAATCATAGCTCCGATGGAAGGTGACTAAGTGAAAGTAGACCTTAAATCGTACGTATAAGGATAATTTTGTTTGTACTCATGTTTAGCAGGAAGCGTTCTTCTATGCAATGAAGACAAGTGCAATAATAACTCGACCAGATGCAATAAAATCTCAGAACACAAAAAATAAAATGGACAATGAAATGAAATGGTCTGTGACTCACAATAAGTGACCGTCACCCCGTCACAACACAGGGCTGCCAGGTGCAAAAAAGGTGCGATCGTACGCCCAGGGTGGGCCTCATTATTTCCATTTTCCATTGGAATGGAAATTCTGATACAGCCAGATTTATGCAAATCCGTCTCACTATAGCCATTGACGTGAGAACCATCGGAAACACAAACCGTCTCAGTAGGTATTACATACCATTATAAGCGATTTATGAAAACGTAAGTATATAGAATTGTCAAAAAGTCTCTTCGACTTTGAGTGGAGACCGCGGATCGGTAAACGTAGTGTAGGACGTCCACAGACTCGGTGGAGCGATGATCTTCGCAGAGCGGCTGGCAAGAGCTTGATGACAGTAGCCGAGGCCCGTGCTCAGTAGCGTGCAATAGGAGAGGCTTATGTCCAGCAGTGGACAAGCATAGGCTGATTATGATGATAATGACAATTTCCGTACGATCTAGGTCTAGCGATCGTACATGAGTACAAATGACAACTAATCGTTACGAAAAGTACGATTTAAATCGTACATCTGGCAGCCCTGCCCCAACAGAACTCCGTATAAATACCCCCAGTCCCCCACTGGTGACGGTCACTTGTCAGTCGACCACTGGACTGTGCCACTGGAGCCTGAGTATGTCGACCCTGGCGACGTTGTTGCATGTTTGTCCACTACAACGCAGGCAAATAACGGAACAACTAATTTTTGGCTTTTTCGATCTTTAACTCAATAACGATGAACGTTAGGTGAAAAATGTGAAGAACTTTAATGAGGATCATTCACGTTTTGAACGAAATATGCAATTTTATAGAGATACATGTTCTGTGAAAAAAAAAATCGAAATCGGATAAAAAATAATGAAGTTACAGCGATTTTAGTGCACAGGTTCCAAAAATGGGAGCAAACTGGCGCCATACGCTTGACACGTCACAACTTAACGTGTGCGCGTGTCGTTTTAACGTTATAGGTGATAATGTCGTCATAATACAAATATTGTATTGTGCCAAAATGCAAGAATACAACTGTGAGTGCCCCGAGAAACTATTTTTTGGGTACCACAGGACGAAATAGTTAGAAAGAAATTATTTAACGTTATGAGAAGAGATTCAGTTAAGATCATTTTGACATAAGTATAAGTAGGTACTTATTGTGTTTTCTTTTAGATAAATAGGAGAAAGAAAATAATGTAGATACTAGAGAGATGTAGAGAGGCGGACCAGCCCGCCCAAAGGTAGATTTTGTTAAAGACTAGTTAGGTTAATGGGCTACGGTGTTGTTTTTAAAAAACCACGATTGCTCTAAAACACAGGCAGTTTAAATAATCTGTAGTTACGTTTCTTACTTCACCACTGACTATTTAAACTGCCTCTGAGAAGTGTTTTAGGGAATAGTGTTGTTATATAAAAAAAGACCTTTAGTATCTAAAGGTCAGTAGTAAATATTAGTTAAGTATACTAACTCAAATATTTATCTACCTATCTACATATCTTATTAACCTTAGCACACGAGCAAATGGTATTAAGCAGGTACTGACATGGTACCATTTGACATGGGCACACGCAGCAGACAAGCAAAAAGACTTGTTAACTCTCCTAAAGTAAATAAAAATTTGTTATTAATAAAGTGCGTCTCCATAAATGTACGTAGGTGGTCGATTATACCTATTATTTATTATTGTTAACTATAAGAAAGTTCCATCTTCGCATTATTATTAAAACAGTCAGCCACCATAAAAGAGTCTATTTTTGTAAATTATGTGATTGCGTTTTAACATAACCGATTTGCATGTTTTAAGAATTTTCTGTAATCCGAAATTAGTAAAGAAACTTTAAAACAAATGGAAAACACAAAAATTCAGTATTAAACAAAGTTATTGCAATAAAACGACATTAATGTACGCGAGATCCGCCAGCCGCCGGCCAACTAACCGCCCAGACATAAAGTGTGACGTCACCATAGGGTGCAAAGCCCGCCGGGCGCGTTATGAAAGAGCCTAAGTTTAAACTAAAAAAAATCAACAAAAAAGTATTTTATCAAAATTTTCGTATCTCATCGGAGAACCGAGTTATTGCGAAAAAGCGGAATTTAACCCTTTTCTCAAAATGGTGAAAAATGTATAGGAAATCTTGGTCAACAATTTCAAGTTAAGCTTTTCTAGCCCCCCCCTAAGTCATCATCATCATTCAGGCACAAGAGGTCCACTGCTGGACATAGGCCTCCTCCATGGATTTCCAAAAAGACCGGTTGGAAGCGGCCTGCATCCAGCGGCTTCCTGTCACTTGGATGAGGTCATCTGTCCATCTTGTGGCTGGTCGTCCTTCGCTGCGCTTGCCGATATGTGGTCTCCATTCGAGAACTTTTCGGTCCCATCGGCCATCAGTTCTGCGTGCTATGTGCCCCGCCCACTGTCACTTCAACTTACTAATTCGCTGGGCTATGTCGACGACTTTCGTTCGTCTACGGACCTCATCATTTCTGATTCGATCTCGTAGAGAAATTCCGGGCATAGCCCTTTCCATAGCTCGTTGCGTGACCTTGAGCCTTCTTATGAGGCCCATAGTGAGAGACCACGTTTCAGTGCTATAAGTCATCACTGGTAACACACACTGGTTGTATAATTTTGTCTTGAGCGATTGAGGTATATTAGACGAAAAGACTTTTCTAAGTTTCCCGAATGCTGCCCAGCCGAGTTGGATTCGACGATTGACCTCTTTCACGAAGTTGGACCGGCCTAGTTGGACTGTTTGTCCTAAGTAGACGTATTCGTCTACAACTTCGAGAGTCGAGTTCCCCAATGTTATTGGGGAGGGCACAACACGGGCGTTCGACATGACCTTCGTTTTGTCCATGTTCATTTTAAAAGGGAAACTCGACTGAGGTCTTCGAGCATTATGCCGAGGTCTTCCATCGTTTCTGCCATGACTACTATATCGTCGGCGCTATCGTAGGTGCGTGATGTACTCGCCATTGATATTGATGCCGCGTCCCTGCTATTCCAGAAGCTTGAAGGCATCTTCCACTGCGTTCGTGAACAGTTTCGGAGAGATAACGTCTCCCTGTCTCACGCCTCTTCTCAATGGAATTGCCTCCGAATTCTGCTCCTGTACTCGGACCAACATGGTGGCGCTGTTGTACAGGCACTTCAGCACCTCGATATACCGATAGTCAATACGGCAACGCTGGAGAGACTCGAGCACTGCTTCGATCTCGATCGAATCGAAGGCTTTCTCATAGTCCACAAACGCTAAGCAGAATGGCAAATTATACTCCTCAGTCTTCTGTATAATTTACCGCAGCGTGTGGATGTGGTCTATGGTACTAAAGCCCTTTCGGAAACCGGCTTGTTCGGGAGGCTGGAAGTCATCAAACCTGCGTTCGAGACGATTCGTGAGGACCCTCGAAAACAGCTTATAAACATAGCACAGAAGCGAGATGGGTCGGTAGTTCTTCAATAGAGAGTTATCCCCTTTCTTGAAGGTAAGTAATATCCAAAATTTTGCCTTCTCGGTTCACATTTATTCCTAACCCGTTTTCTGCGACGTAATGACTGGACTATAGACTATAGTTAGTACGATAGACTAGCTCTCTTTAGAGCTTGTCAATGACAATCAATCTAAACTGGCTACAAAATTCCCGTCACACTAGTGACTTAGCGTTAGCGCCATTAACTTACTTGACTACTTTACCGTTTGCATAAAACCAACCATCGGTTACGCTGTCACTTACTATCGCCCAATAAACTTATTCACATCACGCATGGCGCACAGAATGAACCAATCACAGAGTGATTTACTCTGCAGCACATCTTGCGCTCATTTCATTGGTAAAGACGGCACGGGCCGTTTTTTTCGTGTCAATTTTTTAGGGAGAAATACTTCTATAGTTTTCTTATTCGTAGGTAGTAGCAATACCACACGCTAACTGTGAAGGAAAACATCGTGAGCAGACCCTAGTGTCTGAGGTAATTATCAAGGCGCACAGAGTGCGCCAGGTCAAGCTCTCGGCTGGCCTGCGCTGTGTATATATTTAAACGAAGCGATTCGAGCATTTTTCGACCCTCTGTCTTTGAAGCCCGTTATTTCACATAACTAAAAATTTGCGGAGGGGTTAGGTAAGGTCACCAAATTGAAAAATTATTCGAATTAAAAATTCCTTACAATGCATGACATAAGGAAAATTCTAAAATTGTTCCTCCCATTTATTAGTGATAGTGATGATTATGATCCTGGTTTTTCGTGATGTGGTGTTTATTATTAAAGTTACTAACCACATTGTTAATTCCTACTTTTCAAATTTTATAGGAGACAATTTTATTATTGTCTCCTCCGAAGGCTCCGAATGTATCGATCGATCGAGTTTTGCAACGAAAACAAATCAAAGTAGGTTGTCTGTGGCAAACTGTAGGACGAAAAAAAAATGACCGGGTGAGCAGTGTTGCCAATTTGGCATATTTTATGCTAAATTTGGCATATTTTGTTTGCTTATCATATTTATTTGGCTTTTAGCATAATAGCATAATTTTTTAGCATTTTTTATCCTTCACAAATAACGTGAGCGATAACATGTTTCCGAACATAACTCTACGGCCCATCACTAATATTTTCATTCGGCGACACTTTTAGGGCGAATATTGTTCTACAGCTTGTCAATTATATCTAGAAAAAAATTGATGGCGCCACAATTGCTTAGGAGGCAACACTAATACTACGACCGAAAAAAATGATACTTGCTCAACTTGACAATTTTTGTGGAGGAGGTGGAGATCACGACAAAATGCTCTGAAACTGGTATTTGATGTAGTAATCAATAAAAGAAAAAGTATGAAAATACTTTTTATACTATTTCAACAGAATGAAACAAATAATTTGCATTTATAAATCATATCATTACACCTATAGGGAAGAGCGGGTGATCGTGCTCTTTCACTATAAAGGGAAATTTCCCGCCAGGCAGATCGTATGTCTGGGGACGGCCGGTCCGACTGATGTTCGTCGGACGTTATATTTGCTTGCGCGATGCAGGAATGTTGGAGTTTATAGTGCGCGCGCAGAGTCGACATGTGCTCGCCACACACCGGTAACTTATTCTGATTCTGAATCGAGGAACTCAACATCTAAATACTCCACGCCCGATGTTCCGGATGATGCTTGATAACTTGGTCCAGCTTCACCCACATCCTTGCAGGCAAGGTGCTCTTGCACAGTATCAGAGTCTTCATCTGATTCGGAATCACTGCTTTCCCCTACAGAAATTACCAGTCTTTCTATATCTTGATAGAGTGTTCCACCTCTCTCATAATAAGTTTGTTCTATATTTTTGACATGGCCAACGCAATTTTTCCATGTTTCAGCATCAATGCTGTCAAAAACTTCTTCAGCTGCTTTTTTAATGTCAACTGTGCCCACATTTTTTTTAGCAACTTTTTGTTTAGCTATACCCCATATTAGCTCTATTGGGTTCAAGTCACAATGATAGGGTGGAAGCCTTACTACTTCATGACCATGCATACCCAGTAGTTCGTCTATAAGATAGACAGGCGCAGGTTTGTACTTTTTTACTAGCATCAGTAGTGATGGCTTCCTTAGCGCTGGATCAAACTCCATATTGTTTTCCAGAAGCCAGAGTTTTATATCATCAACTCTAGAGGCAGAAGTCTGAACTTTATTTTTAACAACACTATGGTAGGGAGCATTATCCATAACAATAATAGAAGGCTCCGGTAGGTTCGGGATAAGCCGTTCAGTTACCCATTTTGTAAAATTTGTAGCATTCATTTCAGAATGGTAGTCTTCCATTTTATTATGTCCGCTAAATATCAAAAGAGTATTAGGAACAAATCCGTTTTCACTACCAGCATGAATTATTATCCATCTTTTTCCTTTATTGATATCGGTATGAATCCCTTCTACTTCGAGTGATTGCCAACATTTTTTTATTTTGTAAGATGAATGGATGTAGCTCTCATCCAAGTAAATTATATTTTTTTGGAGCTCCTCCGGTAAAGATCTGTTTTTAATAATTTTATCCAGGTATTGTTCCCTTTTAGCTGCCACATTTGTTTTTTCAATGAGCTTTTCTCTATTTGTTTTACATTTTTTATAAGAAAATCCTAAAGATTTCAAAATTTTTCTCAATGTTTCATGGCTACAGTGAAGATCCAGATCTTGTCTTACAACATGCAGCAACTTCCTTAGTGTTGGTGCTTCTTTACGAACTGTATAAAAGAATTGCATCTTTTGCCTAATGGCACACAAAGTGAAGTCATCCACTTCCATAGGACGCCGGCCTTTCTTATGCTTCGGTGTAGAAAAAATGCCATCATTTTTTTCACTTTCATCGACAATGCGTCGCACCGTGCTTTCAGATCTTCCTGAAAATAAATTAAATACAATACAATAGACATAAGGGCGACTGGCTTGCCACTTGTCACGTTGAGACCTAATAAACTCGGCAAAACGTGGGCCCAGTTATAGTGATTGGTGTCTCTGCCTACCCCCTCGGGGATAACGGGCGTGAGTTTATATTATTATTTTTTATTACAATAGACATCGCCTGGAGACAAAATGATCAAAATCATGCAGTCGCGCTATTACGTACGTCAACAAAGTATATAGCAATAAGTAAACATAACCTCTAAAACTACAACAAAATATTTGGAAAATAGCTCATATTTAGTAAATCGAGATATGTAATGTCTTTAATGGGATGTCCTATGTTTTATTTATACAATCACAGTAATTAAATACCTGTCATAACAGCAACTCGTCCGTAAACATCATTCAAATCACTTAGAAGTGTATTAGCTTGAAATTCAGCCAGACACCACTTAAAAACATTGTGTATAACTTTTTTTTCAACACTCCTTACATTTTTTCCCATTTCTCAGCTTGAAAACGTTATATTTGCGTATGATAATGTCGTAAGATCACAAAATACCTCGGAACAACAAACAAATCTGTCGGTTTGACATTGACATAGACAAATTCAATGTTGCCATAAGAAGAAATTGCAATAGTTCCTTTTTATTTAATGTCTAGACATAATTGACAGTCTGTACAGGCCCACAAACTTATCTGACCCGGTGACGGCGTCGCTAGAGTCGAACCCAGTGTTGCCGTCAATTGAAAGTTGGCGATTTTTAGGGTACCTACAATTAGTTCGGTCCGGTTCCTTAAAAAACTTGATTAACGTTGATAAAAATATTATGTAGTGGAGACTTTTCAAGGAAAATACGTAAATACATATTATATAAACCACCTGTAAGGAAATCTTTAAAGGAAGTGTTTTAAGGAAATCTTTATAGGAAGTTTGAAGTTTTTAAGCATGAATAAAAAAATTAACACAAAAAAATTACCAATTATATTTGAATATTATAACTGTGATCAAGTAAACAATTTAATGGTTTAATTCCAGATATTCCCAAACCCAAGTCACCTGTTTCATCAATTTCATCATCCTCAGAATCGCTACTTTCACTTTCACTGTCATTGTTCAAAGTAATGATGAACGGTTCATCTAAATAACCATCTTTATCTATATATTCGTTTTCAATTTTTTTCACATGTCCACAATGCTTTTGCCATTCTTCTGCCGATATTGCATTAAATCCATTTGAGATTAATTGCGGCATTTCTGAATCACTTTTTCCAATATTGTGGTCGGCAACATGACGTTTCATGGAACTCCAAATCATTTCTATGGGGTTGAGATCACAGTGATATGGTGGCAATCTAAGAATAGTGTGTCCGTGATTTTTAAGCAAATTATCAATTTCGTACTCTGGTTCAGGTTTGTGCCTCTTTATTAATTCATATAGCTGAGGTTTTGTAAAACCCTCATTATATTCTACATTGTTTTCAGTGAGCCATTTTTGCATGTCACCTTTTTTTGTGTTTAAATTAGGGCATTTGTTTATGCAAATGCTGTGATAGGGGGCATTGTCCATCACAATAATTGTATCTTCGTGTAAATTGGGAAGAAGTTTTTCGGTTACCCACTTTTTAAAGTTCGCATTATTCATCTCATCGTGATAATCACCACTTTTTGTATTTGATTTAAATGTCAGTAAAGCGTTAGGTACAAATCCTTTTTCTCCTCCAGCATGAACAATTATCCATCTGCTACCTTTAGAAACGGGGTTCAAAACACCATCCATGTCATCACTCTGCCATGTGCGTGCGACAGTGTGCGAAGAATGAATATATGTCTCGTCCAAATATACGATTGGTTTTTGTTCGCCAAGTTCGTTCTTCTTAATTTTTTGGAGGTAATTTGCTCTCCAAGCACTTATGTCATTGCGTTCAATGAGAACTTTTCTGTTTGATTGAGTTTTCTTGTACCGAAAACCAATTTTTCTCAATATTTTTCTGAGCGTTTCTCGGCTTCCTTTGAAGTCCATTTCTTGTTGTAAAACAAGGAGCAGTTTTTGAAGAGTGGGTATTTCTTTCTTCATGGAGTAAAACTCATGAATTTTTCGTCTTATGACACCCAAGTCAAATTCGTCAACTTCAATCTTCCCCTTCAATCTTAGCCGTTTTTTCCCGGGAGTAGAAATTTTAGTTCCCTTTGCATCAGCCTGTTCTTTGTCTTTAAGTAATTTACGCACGAAGCGCTCACCAACACCTGTAAAATAAATCATACTTAAATTCTATAATAAAAAATAAAAATTAACAATAGGGTTCAGGGAAGTTCATATTACAATATCTGGCAACACTAACCTGTGGCAGCCGCTACTCGATCATACAGTTTTTGAAATGGTATTATTGGGGCTTGGAGACGTTTTTCTTCCTCCATAAAGGCCAACACTTTTAAAATAATGTTTCTCGCGTCACTTCGCAAAGCTTTCGGCATTATTTCTGACACTTTTATCACCAAACAAGGAAAAAAATACCACGACGTCGCTCTCAGCTTTACAATGACACACAGACATTCACAGAGTGACATATTCAAGATGGCGACTTTAGTTCCTGTTTTCGCCACCGGGTCAGATAAGTTTGTAGCGCTGTAAGTGGGATTCCCTTGTGCCGCTTCATAGACAATCGAAGCAGTTTATTTTGTTTTGATTGTCTATGTAATGGAAAGTACATTGTAGACTCATTCGTTTCGTCGTCTATTCGTTCGTTACCGACCCACTTACGTCTGATATTCCGTGCGATTTACCAATTTCGTTTTCATTTTGAGTTTTATTACAAGAAAATAATGCCGCCTAAGTATAATCAACATTATAGGTCAGAATGGGAGCAAATAAAAGATTTTAAAGAGTGGTTGCATGCAGCCCGTTGAAAACGAAATTGTGACAGATTTAGGAGATCAGGAGTACAGTCTCTTACGTGATGATCTCTTATAAAAAAGAGTTGAGCGTTTTCACTGTCAATCGATTTCTGAGCTTTGTTTAAACCAAACTCATTTGATTTTGTATATAAGATTTGGACTCAAGAAAGTAGGTAAGTGCTATTCCTACGAAGTGCCAGACAGTGTTCTGCGCTGTATTGGTAGCAAAGACACAATAGATCTCAACCTTCAACATCAGCTGAACTGTTGATGTTACTGATGATGACAAGGACATTGATATTTTGTTTAACTGATATCCTATTATTCCGCATAACATTAGATGGGAATTAAATTATGAAACATTTAAATGAATACACATTTTAATTCATACGTTGGCATTTTAAGAGAGTTGGCATATTTTTGGCTTATTTTCGACGTCGATCTAGCATATTGTGTAGTTACTGAGTTGGCAACACTGCGGGTGGGGTGGATGGTGGATTGTTCTGTGGGGTGGATTGGATAGCAATGTCATTTTTGGTGATAAATATTTATTATAAAAATATCATAGTTTGTTTTAGTTTTTATGCACAAAAATGGAAACCAAAATTGCAATCGTCACAGGAGCAAACCGTGGTATTGGATACGAAATTGTAAAGGGCCTATGTCGAAAGTTTGATGGTGTTGTGTACCTCACAGCTAGAAACGAAGAGCGAGGTAGACAGGCGGTGAAACAGCTAGAAGAGTCAGGGCTGCACCCTGTGTTCCACATTCTGGACGTGACGTGCGAGGAGAGCCTGCAGCAGTTCGCCGATCACATCGCAAGCAAACATTCCGGGATCGACGTTTTGGTAAACAATGCTGGAATACTCGATTTTAGTAAACCAGTTTCTTCATATGAGGACTCCAAAAAGCTGATCGACACGAACTTTACGTCATTACTCACTATATCTAAAGTGTTGTATCCACTCCTCAGAAACAATGCTCGCATCATCAACATCAGCAGTGACTGGGGCCTGTTATCAAACATAAGGAAACAAGTTTGGCTCGACACTCTAGTTAAAGAAGATATTACTGTCGAACAGATTTTACAGTTTGTGGATGAATTCCTTGAGGCAGCTAAGAGTGGGAAGAGTGCATTTATATCTTATGCAGGGCACTATGGTGATTATAAAGTGTCAAAAGTGGCAATGTCTGCCCTAACATTCGTGCAGCAGAGACAGTTTACCAAGGAAGGCAAGGATGTATCAATAAATTGTGTTCATCCTGGTTTTGTGAAGACTGACCTGACCAAAGGCATAGGAGACTTCACTCCGGAACGAGGCACACGTGCCCCATTGTACCTAGCACTAGATGCTCCACAGAGCCTCAAAGGGACATTCCTGTGGCACGACTGCCACCAGGTCAACTGGGACGACTAAGTGGGTGTAATTTTTGGTTTAAAGCTAAAACAAAATGGTGATAATAGTGTAACACGCTTTAAACATCGACATTATATTTTTTCTTTATCTACAACCTCTGAACTTTTTATTTGTTTTTATACAGACATTTTGCTTTTGACGTTATGTATGTTGATAAGCTTTACTGTTGTCATCCAGTTTACATGTGATGTTTTGTTGTTATCTACTTAGGTAGATGAGACCACGCCTACTTCACAAATCTCATTAAGTACCTTCTAATGCACTTGCAGGCATTTGAAAGGCTTCATAAAGTGCTATTTTAGATATAAGTACTAGTCTTGTGCTATAGAGGTTGCAGCAAGACTCAAATAGGGCTAAAGCCAGCTTGTGTGCCTACAGAAACCTCTTTATGGCTGAGTCAGCGTTTAATGCCGCATCAGTCGCGTCACAACTGACAATATAAATATAATAACAAAGGGTTGACGTGGGTCTGTCATCTCCAATGTGTCGAGTCAGAATGTCAGACCTCCATCGCCATCTCGCGACGTATACCTATATAGATATTTCGACGGGTTAAAACTCTTTTTTTTTGTTCTGTGGGTTAAAACAATGGTTTGACGTTTTTGTATACAACCAACCATCACTTACGCTGTCACTTACTATCGCCCATTGATGAACGTTCACGTCGTCACGCATAGCGCACAGAATGAACCAATCACAGAGTGATTTACTCTACAGCCCATCTTGCGCTCATTTCATTGATAAAGACTAATCTAGAGTCTGGGGCCGCTTCTGATTGTGAATTTTTTAGGGAGAAATACTTCTATGGTTTTTTTGTACATTTGCTAGAAGTCAACATTTAAAATAATAATTCAATTTTAAGCGTATGGCGGTATAGCGGTAGATACGGAAGTAGGGAATGCAATCTCGAACCTGGCGAGTTTGGTTTCTCTCGAGCCATGTTATGACATTTACTCACGGTTTCTCGTACGCTTACAGACTGTTAATGTACTGTTAACAGCTGTCCGTTTGTATTTAGGCGTACCCGAAGGGTGCCAAACGGGACCCTGTCCGTTTGTTCACTGTCCGTCTGTCTGTCTGTCTGTCACCAGCACAGAAGACATTGTGTTCTGAGGTCACCAGGCTGTATCATCTCACGAACCGCGCTAGCTAGGCAGTTGAAATTTTCGCTGATGATGTATTTCTGTTGCCGCTATAACAACAAATACTAAAAACAGAATAAAATAAATATTTAAGGGGGCTCCCAAACAACAAACGTGATTTTTTGCGGTTTTTTTCGATCTTTGTATCTAATGTTGTATAGATAATGGCACGGAACCATTCGTGCGCGAGTCTGACTCGCACTTGGCCGGTTTTTTTGTATGCTCTTACCAGAGCATTCTTACCTTGGGGGTTAATCTCGTGGACGAGAAATCTCGTCTTCGAAATCTTTTTGAATCTTTCTGTTTTGGTCGAGATTACGAACGAGATTTCAAAAACTGAGTGGGCGCAAATTCTTCGAGTTATTATTAAAATTATTTCGATTTGATGATTTTTTATGTATCTGTACGAGTGCATTGGTAAAAGACGGCAGTACCTGAAATTCACGTACAGTAGCCTACTTACCATAGTCCCAACCAATGTGGAGGTATAACATAACATCCACACAAGACAGTCACTTGTCCTGGTTCCAAACGTGGTTCCAAATCAGAAATATCACAAATATGGAAAAACATCCTGACTCAGGTCGAGTCGAGTGGCAGAGCGACGACACTTATGTAGGTACCCACTCTGCGTTTCTTAAGAAGTTATTTCCAAAATTATTAATAAACTGATAATAATTTTGATCTGTCAGGATCGTGGCCAGTGGCAGTCCCCGGTCTCTGCCTACCCCTCTGGGATACAGGCGTGAGTTTATGTATTTATAGGGAAGAGCGGGTGATCGTGCTCTTCCACTATAAAGGGAAATTTCCCGCCAGGCAGATCGTATGCCTAGGGACGGCCGGTCCGACTGATGTTCGTCGGACGTTATATTTCTGGTATGTCATGTGAAACATTTTGCTTGCGCGATGCAGGAATGTTGGAGTTTATAGTGCGCGCGCAGAGTTGACATGACAAATGTGCTCGCCACATTATCACTCCCCTTCGAGACCGTAGCTACGCATAGCTAGGTCTGATAGGAATCGAAGTCTGAGCTCTAAAGCCTGCAAGTGCCAGGAGGCGCTGAGTCAGTGAGTCGACTAGCGGTTGAGGGTGTTCGGCGGCTAACAGTCACTTCACCGGCGACAGTACCATGGGGACCGCGCATGTGGTAGGAACCGGTGGAGGATGCTGTACCACTGGCAACGTGCGCTGTTGCTGTGTGGCTGCCGTGCCGAGGGGTTGGGGGAGATCACCATCAGTACCAGTAGTCGGTGCGTTGACTGTAGTGGAACTGATGAGGTGAGAGGGAAGAGGATGCTGGCCTTGCTTTGAGACTGATTGTATGTGGGGTGCTGCGAGAGCGAAGGAAGGTTGACAATGTTCTGTCGGGGGTCACCACTATAAGGAAGAGTGGGTGATCGTGCTCTTCCACTATGAAAGGAAATTGCGCGATGCAGGAATGTTGGAGTTTATAGTGCGCGCGCAGAGTTGACATGTGCTCGCCACATCACTCCCCTTCAAGACCGTAGCTACGCATAGCTAAGTCTGATAGGAATCGAAATCTGAGCTCTAAAGCCTGCAAGTGCCAGGAGGCGCTGAGTCAGTGAGTCGACTAGCGGTTGAGGGTGTTCGGCGGCTAACAGTCACTTCACCGGCGACAGTACCACGAGGACCGCGCATGTGGTAGGAACCGGTGGAGGCTGCTGTACCACTGGCAACGTGCGCTGTTGCTGTGTGGCTGCCGTGCCGAGGGGTTGGGGGAGATCACCATCAGTACTAGTAGTCGGTGCGTTGACTGTAGTAGAACTGATGAGGTGAGAGGGAAGAGGATGCTGGCCTTGCTTGGAGACTGACTGTATGTGGGGTGCTGCGAGAGCGAAGGAAGGTTGACAATGTTCTGTCGGGGGTCACCACTATAGGGAAGAGCGGGTGATCGTGCTCTTCTACTATGAAGGGAAATTTCCCGGCAGGCAGATCGTATGCCTGGGGACGGCCGGTCCGACTGATGTTCGTCGGACGTTATATTTATGGTATGTCATGTCAAACATTTTGCTTGCGCGATGCAGTAATGTTGGAGTTTATAGTGCGCGCGCAGAGTTGACATGTGCTCGCCACATATGTATTAATAAACTATTAGTACATGGGTAGGTACGTTTGTAAAGTTATAGTAGGAATACCTCTCGCTAACAGTGAGGGAAAACATCGGGAGGAAACCTGAGTGTCTGGGGTGTTCACATACCTCAGCGCTTGAAATTGCCAATCCGTGGCAGGCACGCAGGCACGCGTGGTAATTAAGTCCATACTCTCTCTCTCTCTGAGAGAAGGCCTGTGCCCTGCAGTGGGACGTACATAGGCTACATAAAGAAAAAATAGTGTGGGTGTATGCTGAGTTATTGCGTAGTGCGTAGTTGCGTAGACAATTATTACTTTTCTTAAATAAACATTCAATAGGTTCCTCGCAGCTAAGTGGATAGGGCAAGTTGCTTTACATTCCTGAGGTTTTGGGATCAAATCCCGGCATGTACCACTTTATACCCCTCGCGAACAGAGTAGGAAACCATCGTGAGGAAACCTGAGTGTTTGAGGTGTTCGTTCACATAGAAGAGTAGAGTTGATTTCAGATAGTGACAGAGAGCGTTCGAAGTGTTGTCGTTTGTAGGTACCTACTATTTTACCCGTTATTATTTTGATGTTATTAACTAGAACTATTCCTCATACCTCGGAATGGAAGGAAAATGCTATGACAAACACCATTAATTCTGAGTGAAAGTCGTAGCGATGAAACTAGGTATCTAGCGATAAGTACTTAGATCGTTCTTTAATATCACTTTATGTTGATTGTTTACATTGCGATGTCGACGATGTAATGTTGTTGCCTGTTTGTTTATTGTCGCACTCAACAATCACTTGTACGAATTATAGTTTGACTATAGCATAGTGGACAAGTTTGCTCTTGAATAACTTACCTTTATGGGCTCTGATTGTAGGTGGCGAGTCGCGTATTGTTTGATTGCGATGAGTGGTGGGAACATAACTGCTTGTGTCCTATATTATCGATTGTATGGACAGTCGGCCAATGTTTGATGCTCATTTGATAGACAATACCTTTGCGTAAGTAGGATTAAACCCCCAGCTTACAAACAAGCATTGTCTTAGCTCGAGTTAATTGCTCAAAGAATAGGACAGGTTAGGGGTTTTAGGTGAGATATTACGAGCACCAAAAGGCAAATTATTATGTGAAAGTTTATTTAAACTGGCCTAAATAAATACAACTTACAAGAATTTTACGACCTTATCAGCAAACCATAAAATTCTAAGCTTAAAACATATTACAATGACCTGACTAAACTTTGTAGGCACATCAGCAAACAGAGAAGTTTAAACGGTGACAGTTTACCGATTTGAAAACTAAGTAAACGCGTTACATTATCACACGTATACCTACTTGATCGTGCCTTTTTCACCGAAGAGATACTCATTGATGGTCTTAAGTACAAACAAAGCTCTTTGGTGCTCTAGCCGTTATTCGTAACAGTTACAAATTCTACCCTGTTATTAAATATTCTTACAGATACTCAAAGACGTGATTTCACGTCTGTGCACACACTAGGATTTTTCAGAAACTTAAGCCCATATTTCAAAATAGTAGTAGAGGGGTTAGCTAGTTGTAAGGAACTGACGAATCCAGTATCGCCATCGCAGATATCAATTGATTGATATCTATTGACCTCGCAAGTTGAGCTGATTTGATAAGATGAGGTCTTGAATATCCTATTTAAAATTACCTAAATAAGCAATCTTCCACTTGGGAGAAATTGCAGATAAGGTAGCATTTCAAAATATAATGAAATTCGGTTTATAAGATTCAAAGCTCTTTCAGCTCTGAAAGATACCAGTATGCAGAGACCAAGGCTTGCTAATTGCCACGATCCTGTCATACCTTATTCGCTTCATTAACGTCCCGGAAATTCAGATTAAGTAAAGACGAGACTGGTGTCCATAAAAACTGGTAACTTATGTCGGGTACAAATAGGCAATTTATTGATTTTATAGGTATTTTCCTTCCGTCTCTTTTCTTAGACTCTTCAGAAAGTAGGTAGTATAGTCGACAGCTGATGATCAACCTTTACTGTGACTGTACACACGACAGCACATCGATATTTACATCGACAATCTGAAATCCAAAATGCAAAGGTTGATCAGCTATCCTTTACATAGTCTGTTCAGTCAACACACTGCTTACCTACTTATTTTGTATGTTAGATTTTTACCTTAATTGGTAATATACGATTTAGGTCTCTACGTATAGGGTATTAACGCTTTTTACAATTTCTTACGACTCGAATCTGTAGAATTCTAAATGGCCCGATCGGCCCTCCATAACAATGGTTTTTAATTGTTATTTTCAAGGTCATAATCTAACAGGTTAAAGGTGATTCATTAAAAATATCGTAATAAATAAACTAAGATATAAATAAAGCGTTTCACACTCGACTAAATAAGACACTTTACTTTGGTTCAAATAAGACTATACAACTTACTTTTATCTAAAACATGACTTCTTGGTGAAATTCAGTACTTTCTTATTAAGTAATTAATTAATTTCTTAAATTAAGGCCGACTTACACCACTTCTTAAATGTCACTTAAGCCGCCATTTGAATCGACATTTGTATGAATTTTTTTTTTGGTTAAATGCTGTTTAAGCCACATTTAAGAAAGTGGTGCAAGGCGGCCTTACTCATCTAAGCTCATCTAATCGCTAAGCCACTCGTGGTATGGTAAAGTAGCAGCTAAAATTATGGGTAAAAAAATGCCAACGACGTGAAGAATCACAAAATGCCATAGGGTCCGTAGAATAAGGTTACTACAGTATTCCATATTAAATTAATAATTACTTAAAGAAGACTTGAAAATAATTTAGGTAGATAGTTTCAACGAGAAACAAAGGTAATTTTGGCAATGTTTTAAAAGTGTGACGACCAATAAATAATGTTGGTAAGTAAACAATTACGTGATATAAATTCGAAATAAGTTAAATTTCGTTTTTGACCAACTGGTACTTAGTGCGGCACGACACAAGGCAACTTTTAAAGGCACTGGGATATCATTATTAAAAGGTAACATTATATTTACAATTAAAACAGCCTCTGAGATAGCTGACAAACCGTTGGTCATGAGTAATTTATCATATCTCTACCTTCATAACCTCTCTCATCTCTACATTAGTTGTTATAAGGTAAACGTCACAAAAAATAACCCTATCATAGATCACACGATTCTTTTATAAAGATCTGTCGAGAAAAATATTCATTTAGGACATATCTCATCTCATCCATGGAAACCCAAACAACATCAGTACTCTTCTTGACTGGTTCCCCGTATCGTGAATGTAAAAACAACTGTAAAGTCAAGTCCCTCAATTGGTAACGAGCGGCGCCAGAGGAACCGGCTGCGCATTGTAGTAGCGGTAGCGGTGCGGCGCCGTCGCAGCGGCGGGCGGCGCTGCGTCCGCGTGCTGCGAGTCGCGGTGGCGACGCAGGTCCACCTTCCTCTGGAAGGCTTTCTCGCACAGCCCGCACGAGAAGGGCTTGTAGCCGGTGTGTTTGCGCATGTGGGTGATCAGGTTCGAGCTTTGACTGAACGCCTTCGAGCAGACGACGCACTTGTGCGGTTTCTCCCCTGGAACAACATATGGAGGTGAGCGCTCGGGGATGGCGAAGTGAGAACAGCAGGGATGTCAACGAGGCATTCTTGTGTCACTAAAGGGGATTGCACGAAGGTCCAGTAGAACTTAAGGGGGTCACCAACACTACAAATCTGTCCAAATCTGGAAAAGTGAAAAATTATTGAGGCCTGCTACAGCGGATGTATAAACAGCTGATATTTTCTTCACGATATCATAGTTGGTGCCATAATAAATGTGGTTGTATTGATGTGAAAAATTACGCCTTTAAGTTCTACCAGCCTTTTTTGAGCAACTGTGTTAGCGGGTAAAGCGAAGTGAGATACCTACTGCTGTCTCGTTTTTAGTTACACTCATTGAATATTTTCATTTGATACTGACCAAGTACCTACTATACCAAGTAGTCTGATAAAAGTTATTCTGAAATTATAAGGTAAAATTCTTTTTCAAACAGTGGGACCTCTGTGGCATATCCCTCGCCGCCATTTTGATTTTGTTTCAAAGCGAAAGCGCACGATGAAAGTGGTAAATATGAATAGAGGATACCTTATACAAACAAAAATCTTCTAGCCATATGGTACCCTAAAGTGTCACGTTTCCCAGATGTTTGGGGGTAAATATCGTCATATGAGATGAATGACAATTACTAAGAATGCACTAGGTAATTACGTGTGTATACGCGTTTCATTGCATTCAAATAATAGTTGATTTAACTATTTATTAGAAGGCAGCACAACCTTCAACAACACACAACAGTACCACAAAAAACACACTGCCTACTAAATCACATCACATCGCAATTAACGTTATTTTGTCGAAGTAACTAGTTCGAACCGCAATAGTTGGATTGTTTACGGCCGCGGCGGCGCGGCGACGACAGGATGGAAAACAAGCTAACTATTGCGGTACCTACCATATTATGTCTAGAAGCGTTTTGTTTGTATAAGTATCCTGTATCCATATTTACTACTTTCATCGTTCGCGGAAACTTTGAAAAGCCAGCGTCCATAGAAAAATGCATAAACCCCTTAGTTAACTATTTTACTGACCCTTTTACGTTAATTTCCCTAACCGCTGATTTAACGAACATAGATTGCTTTTTAATTGTACTAATGTGAATTGTACATCGCTTACGTAAGTAATTAACGCCCGTCGGTAGAGCTCGGTGTAGCCTTCGTAGTTGTCATATCTCCGCACATTTATTATTAAAGGACTCTGTTTCCGATTCTGAACTGATTTAGTATGCATCAGCCACTTGAGGTCGATATTAGCTAACTAGGTGTAATTACTGTCACGTCTACACTCAAGTTTGTAAAGGAAATAGTTTCACCGTCAGTTAGTGATACTAACCCCCAGTTTCTCCTACACTAACACGCTGTTAATCTACTGTTACGGGAGGTACTAAGTGCAAAGTAGAAAAAACCACTAAAGATCATTGCAACTACATCTAGGTACCTGAATAATAGCTTTATAATTTAGTTGGAGCTCAATGCATCTCGATCTTTGAAAATAATTTTTTGCGACAAAGTAAGATAAGATTGCACATAAAGTGCTGTTTTTATCTCAAACAAATTTTTCGATCATGGGTTTTTTGAAACAGTGGCAATAGGTACTTCTTGTTCTTGCTGTTAATTTCTAGCTGCGAATGTAAAATAAACATAAAACAACCTACCTACCGTCCCTCTAGCTAGACGAACAATAAACTTTTTTTTCTGTCAATAAATTACACTATAAGCATTGCGATTTTCCGTTTTCGCAGAACGATCAGCGCAAGTTAAGCGCGGATGCGGAGGCCCGTGAAGGCTGCTCCGCTAATTGCAGGCCGGGCCGCATTTTCGAATATTGATGATGAGGTATTTATCGGGAGGACGGGCTCCTTGTACGGCGGCCGTAAATCATTGGAAGCCGACTCCGACAGACGTGACGAGCGAGCGGCCGACGACAAATACGTCGCCACTTGATGCTGCCGTTTTTTTGCAAATAAATCCGACTTTACTGTACGGTGGCATTTCATCTTAACTGCGTCGCGTTGGTATGTATATGAATGGAGGTAGGTGCGTCAACGTGTAGGTAGAGAGAGATTAAGGTGCGTCAGCGATGGAAAATAAGCACGGCGTTTACATTCAAAAGAGTAAGGCAATTCAATAAGATTGATCATTTATCGATAAGAGCAAGCTTGGGAATGAGAAGTCACAGGCGACAAAAAGAGGAGTATCGTGTGATCGCGACCTCGGGCAACGCTCGGCCCTTCATTGACAACGGGTGGATCCAGCTTCGTCAGGTACTGTGGGCGGTGGTTTTTGCTCATTGAAAATTCATTAACGCGCCTTGAACTGGCTGCGATTTGACGTCGAAAAGGTAATTGTACAGCATTTTAATGTTTAATTCCCGCGACGACATCGCGGCTCGATTGCTTTTATTGGACGTTTGCTCCTCCGATTTAATGAACTTGTGTCTCGGGAGCGGTACTGCCTCCGGCTGCGATGGTAGGTATGCATATTCAGTACTGTCAACTTAAGCACCGATAGTCGCCGACCATAATAATATGCCAATCGTGTTTAGTTATGTTAAGGCCGCTAATACAACACCACATTTCATTTAATTTAATTTCAATATTAACATACGTCCTGTAAAACCTGCCGTGGGAATCATCTATTATCACAGTGTTATGGGGCCCTAAGAGCAACAGACTACCCGAGACTGGTGCATTATGCGGCCGTAAATTTTAAACAAATCATAACTGCACGTATATCTATCCCTATCAATTTTTACTCAGTACGAAGAGGCGAAGTCCTTCAATGGGACAGTATTTTCCTAAGACTGATTAGCACCAATTCTTAAATGTCGCTTAAGTCGCCATTTAAATCGAAGTTTGTATGGAAAACATGTTAAATGCCACTTAAGTCGCATTTAAGAAAGTGGTGCCAGTCGGCCTTTGTATTGAGGTAATTCCCTAACTAAGCATTTACGATACGTTTTGTGTAGGAGGGTGGTGTTAATTTGAGATTTCGGAATAACAAATGACGAACAAAAGTTGTGACTGTAATAATACCTTTGCGACAGCAGGTGACATAACAAAAAACATTTGTAACACAGTATCGGGACGTATGAAAGGTCTGAATTGAAATTATAGGTGATTTGTTAGAAACTCTGATTACTTATCGATAGTCGGACTTACCCGTGTGGATGTACGTATGTTTCTTCATGTCCGACTTCTGATGGAATCTCTTGCCGCAGTATTGGCAGGGGTACGGCCTGGTATCAGAGTGGATCAACAAATGAGTAGAGAGGGTGCTGGATCTCTTGAAACATTTTCCGCATTGCTTACACTGGTGACAAAGAAATATAAACTCAGCAATTGCTTACTTATTAAATACAGGGTGACTTTGAATTCGTTCACCGTGTTAGGGGACATTATAACCATGATTTAGAAATATAATGGGACTAGTTTAAAAAAAAAATTACCCACAGCTACTTCAATTTTTCAATAGTTAGATAAAATTTAACTGGAGAATAAATTGCATGCTATCGCTGTCTAAATCATACGACAAGACAGTGACAACATCAGTTTTATTCCCCAGTTAAGCTTTATCTGACTATTGAAAATCCGGTCTTAAGCATAAACAAACAATATCAGGACGAAAAGTAATAAAAATAAGTAAAAAACGAACAAGTGCGAGTCGGACTCGCACACGAAGGGTTCCGTACCATTATCTATACAACATTTGAATATTTCAAGCTTCTACCTGTTGCCGTTATTAATATCGAGCAAAAACCGGCAAGAAAATTACGTTTGTTGTATGGGAGCCCGAGCCCCACTTAAATATTTATTTTTTCTGTTTTTAGTATTTGTTGTTATAGCGGATTATAACAGAAATACATCATCTGTGAAAATTTCAACTGCCTAACTATCGCGGTTCATGAGATACAGCCGGGTAACAGACGGACGGACGGACGGATGGACAGCAGAGTCTTAGTCGTAGAGGGTCCCTTACCCTTTGGGTACGGAACCCTTAAGACTATGTTTTGAGCGTTTTATGGTCGGCGCCGGCCAACTCAATTGTTATTTAATTGTTTACGTATATCGGACGTCAGACTTCGGGCATAGTCTTAAATATTTACCATATTAGAAAACATTTTTCAACGTTACCGGTACTTCCTACCACTTCGAATTTGGATTCACAGTTTTGGTGCCAAAGGTCAGAAATCACGAATATTTACAAATATGTTTTATCATTACTCTATCAACATTTTCACAATGAAAATAACATTCCCTCAAAATACGGTGAACAACGTCAAAGTCACCCTGTAGTAACAGCACCACACAGACAGAAAAAAGAAAATTACAACTATTAATTAAATAACCGGTCGACATTGATTACAAAAACCGGCCAAGTGCGAGTCGGACTCTCGCACGAAGGGTTCCGTACCGTTCATAGCGTCTACCTGTTGCCGTTATTAATATCCAACAAAAAACAGCAAAAAAATCGCGTTTGTTGTATGGGAGCCCCACTTAAATATTTATTTTATTCTGTATTTTTTGTTATAACAGCAACTGAAATATATCATCTGTGAAAATTTCAACTGTCTAGCTATCATAGTTCATGATATAGGTACAGCCTGGTGACGGACAGACGGACAGTGGAGTCTTAGTAATAGGGTCCCTTACCCTTTGGGTACGGAACCCTAATAAATAGTAATTCTTTCGCTTCTTCGCGCTCCACTATTATCGTGCGTTTATTATTCACGAGGAATCGATATTGCGAGTAAGTAAAAGGTGAGTAAGTAATTATTACAAATAGGTTTATTTAAAGTAAGGTCTTTCAATAAGGGTTTATAGATTGATTTCGTTTCGTTAATTCTTTGATTCTTTGTATTCATAAAAAAATTACTATATTACTACTATAGATTCTTTGTATCTATAATAATAACTTCTACTCACATTTCCTGCTCCTATATTACGAGCAACAAGTCCTGAACGATTCCAATCGTCTGTCAAAATCCATTCCTATCGCAAACGTCAGGATTCCGACAGAATTTGATGCGCATAATTATAGGCCTCTGGTCCCAATCTATGTTGCCCCTAGTTATGGTAACCAGCGGGTAATAGTGCCGCGAGTAATTTGCCTTTAGACCAAATATTTAGCAAACAAAACTAGGTACCTAATGAAACTTTCCGCATTCAAAAGAATTCGCCCTATTCACCCCTATTTAATCCTTCTGGATAAGTAAGGTGTGGCGGCATGTTATGAGGTACTTACAAGGCGATATTATTGTAAAGATGTCAAAGAGTATGAATTTGTAACTGATTTAGAGCGCAGGGAGTTGTTAACTCTATTATAAAGAGGGTAATAAGTTTATTATATACAGGAGTGTTCTTACTATTTTACCTTTGCACAAAGCTCCCCTTGTAAGTTTTGTAGAGTCTATAAGCGTAAGTCAACATAGGGCATAGAAGGTACATCAGTAGAAACGTAAATAATTACATAGTAGAGTCACCGACAAGGTCTCTACCCCTTCCTTACATTTTTTCTTTGATTTTATTCCCAACGCTGATAGACATGAAACATTTTTTTACTGCCCAGTAATTAGTTTCAATCAACGGGTTATTATTTTGCATGTGGACACTACACTTACTTCTCCTCGATGGTGCGTGAATAAAAAATGTTTCAAGCGAGTGCCTTTGTTTCTTTGTTCTATTTTTCACACAATTTTTTGTCTTCACATTATTATTGGCTATCTAGTGGCGCTTTATTTCAGGATTTAAAAAAAAAACTAGCGTCCGGCCCGAAGGTTACGCATACTGGATAAAAAAAACTATTTATGAAATTTTCAAGAAATAGATGTTTTTAGGGGAAGTTGCAATTTAACAAAATATTAGCACGCAACGGACGCCTTAGTTTCAGCGTTCTATTGCGAAGCGTTACTAGTGTAAACCAGCGCTATGCTTGCATTGTATGAGATCGCGATGTTGTGTTCATTTGAATTTTCAAATGCGTTTTCTAAAAGAATTTTTGAAAATTTCGATTAATTGTATTGTATTCATTTATTTCAGGCAATGACCATATAGTATTAGTAACAATCGTGACTTATGCTATGTTAGTAATAATATTCGTATGTACACATTAAATCAAATCGAATCGATTCAAACCAAATCATATCAATTCAACTAAATTAAATCAAATCAAACTAAATTAAGTCAGATTAGGTTCCTTGGGAAGAAAAGTTTGCAATATGCATTACCGCAAAAATGTGACAGTGAACCTCAATAACTCCTAAGCCGTTCATTTCCCAGCCGTTCGCTCCAATAGAAAATATATGTTCAATGATACAGAGAATACATGGGTTTTAATAAAAAATATATATACAAATTGACAGCATTAACTTTCAAGACTACGAAAAATGAAAGAAAACATTGAGAATTTTAAAGTATTGCTTATTGGAAGTCGTTTAATCATCGATACTAAAGAAACGGTTTTCACACATAAATTCACGCCCGCAGGGGTAGGCAGAGACAAGGGATTTGCAACTTGCCGCGGTACTTAATGTTTTGCTTCATCAACATTAATTAGTCGCTGAAGGCACGCACGCCGCCGGTTACGGGTACATTTTTTCTTACCCTGCGAAGGGTAAGACAAAAAAGTACCCGTAAGTACCTCTCATAATACGATTTTCAGGTTTTGCGGACTTATTCCCATCTTCCAACCTAAACTTCCACCCTGGGTTGGAGGTTGGGAATTGTTTGTCCCATCTTCCAACCTATGGCAGGTTGGAAGATGGGAATATATTATCTGAATTATTTTTGTTCCCATCTTCCGAACTGACCTTTATGTACAGTGGCCCAATCATGAGTTTGGTCTATTATCGAATCGAGAATAGTATCGAGTAAAAATGTATGAAAAAAAAGTAGCGCCGCTATTTACCGCTAGGATCGCTGCTTTTTTTTCATACATTTTTACTCGATACTATTCTCGATTCGATAGTAGACAAAACTCATGATTGGGCCACTGTTGTGTGCATAGGCATTTGGGTTTAGATTGAAGTTTCTTTTATGAATGTGAGAATTATTATAGACCATAATAATTGCATATCTGTTATCAATTCACTAATACGAAATAAATAGGTACGGTAATAAAACAAGATGTATTATGTTTAGTACTTAATCATTTTTTAATTATATTTTTCAATAACATTTACCACCTCAACCCAAAATTGGCCAAAATCTTGTGAAATTATACCAGTCAACATTTTACGTAATGCTGATGGCTGCCTTGAACATGAGCAATCATAATCTTTCGAAGTTTGATTATCTGGAACATGTAGGTACAGTTATTACCCGATTACGGCTAAGCAAAAAGGAGGGTTATGTTTTTGACCGGTATGTATGTATGTATGTATGTAATTTGACAAATTAGGTATCGTTAGAAGCGTTTCTATCGTCAGCTGGTTATAGGCTATGTGACGTCACATAAAAGTGAATGTGGCGCCCTCTAGACGACTTGGAAACATGAACTAAAAAAAATATTTTTTGATGATATCGTGTGGGGTATCAAATGAAAGGTCTTGATTAGCACGTTTCAAAAATATATACATTGTTGGTCTTTTATAACCACAAAATAAATTAAATAAAAAAAGTAAGTTCAAAAACTAAAACCCGACTACTAAAAAGTGTGAAACAAGAACGCCTATTATTTGAAGTAAACACTTTACGATATTTGTTTGATACACATTTCATAGTAAGTTTAAAGGCGAGCCGGGGTCGTATGCCAACTCACCTCCGATGTAGACGCGTTTTGTCTTAAGTGACATACGACCCCGGCTCTCCTCTAAACTTCCTATGAAATGTGTATCAAACAAATATCGTAAAGTGTTTACTTCAAATAATAGGTGTTCTTGTTTCACACTTTTTAGTAGTCGGGTTTTAGTTTTTGAACTTACTTTTTTTATTTTTGTAGAAATTACTAACTAACATTACTATCATCTACTTTTTTACCTTTTAGTCGATATTTGCGAAATTTTTCCATTACTTCCTCCCAACAATCGTCAAAAATTAAAAAAATTATTGATTTTAGGAGGAATCTTAAACATCTCTCTCTAAAATTCATTAGGCAAAGGCAGAAATTAGGAACAGGTTGCTGAATAGCGTTACCCCGCCGAAGCTTAATAATTTCCATCTTCGCATTCAGTTCCAATTGAAACTGTCGATATTCTTCAGCGTCAATCAAAAAGGTCATATTTTATCCAGGTATTTATTATTTTGGTACGTCTCAAAAACAAATTATTTGATACAAGTGACACTTGACAGAAACAACTTAAAAATATTCTAATTACACAAAGAGGTGGCATGATCTAAAAACAGCCAGCAATACCTTAAACATGTTAACGCAATTTTTCTAGGAACAAGCTTACAGTAATTTCTCCTTCAGCTAATTGCCTTTGACTTTGTTGTATGAAATTATCTGTGGAAATTGATATCTTCTGACGTTCCTTTACTGCCTTGTGGTTATTTTTAACTAATAGAAATTCATTTTTGAATAATATGCTGTTTTTATATAGACAGTGTAATAACTTAGCAATGTTAGGTTTTTTCTCTTTGATTTGTCTATTAATCGTGGAATGCCACGCTTCAAGACAATTTGTCGTTCTATGGCGTTCTGAAAATGCATTCCATAAATTAACATATTCTTCATTTTTGAACCAAATTTTATTCATATAGCTTATAAATGCCTTCTCATTCTTGCCTTCCGTATATTGAGATTGCACATACGACCAACCTTCGTATACATTTTCTTTTGGTAACAAAGGCAATACTGATGCAAGTTCAATTAGGCGTCGTGTCAATTTTAATTTCATGAGTCCTAATTTTTTACCCCTTTTCCTAACACATTTCACAAAATGAAAATAACACCCCTTGAGTTCTACATTGGGAAAAACAGCTCTTAAACCTCCCATGGCTGCTTTTTCAAAGTCCATCGTGTATTTCCCAGGTTTAAAATGTGGTATTTGTTTCTTTATGAGATGATACATTAATGAATAAGTATTTTTTGTCTTGTCAGTTAATAGGGCAAATATCAGTGGTATAACGTTCGTTGTCTGATTTGTACTCCCTAAATCACCACTAATTGTATATAATTGACAAAACGGGTATGGGCAAGATGTAAATGTCCCATCACCGAAGAAATGTTTAACTTTCTTGATTTGTTCTTTTGCAAACATTGTACAAAAAATTAAAATTCTAACTGAATCATGGAGGTAATCAGCAACTAGAAATGAGTTGTACTTGGGTGGGATTTTAACCTCGGAAACTGATTTAAAATTTATTTTCTCCACACCCATTGACTCGTTTCTTTTTCTATAAAAGGTACTTTTTACGCTCTTAAATTCTGGTACTTTGGACAGTAAATCTAATCCAGTATATTCAACAGATGTTATTAAATCCTGAAATATTGATGGTACCGGTGCCAGTGTATTTTCTATTTTGGTTTTACATTCATTTAAATGAATATCCATCTCATTTTTAGGAGAATCTGGTATACATGACTGTATGTGTAATTTACTGTTCATGATATTATTATCCTGTGTAACAATAAAGCAAGTATTATTAACCAACGAAAGTAAATAACCCTTTACTTATTTTATATTTAAAAAACAACTTACTTTTGTTGTAATGCTTCCTACACATTTATTTTTTTTATAGTTTGTACATTTCCAGTAAATGGAACTGTTTTTATATTTTTTCTGATGATGGTATTGGTAGCCATTGTGTAAGAGGACTTCGCCTCCACCTCTTTTTAAATACGTTAATTTACCAGTTGTACTGGTACTGGTACTGCAACTGGGGTCAAATGAGGACATTTTTTCCACTTTTTTTAATGCAATATAGAAAAAATATTTGAGCGACGTTTATTTATTGATTACTGAACACTGACATAGACGTCATTGTAGTGAATTATGCAGGAAGTGCCAGTTACTTCATACTATTCTCATTTAAAGAGGTTAGATAATAACACTCTTGAAACAAGAGGTGCTCAACATGATTAATTGATAGAACCCTATAGGTCTGTCTGCGTGATAAAACCATATCGGAAAACGAAATCATTATTTAGGTATGTACTTGGATTTAAAGATTGTATACACATTACTTTGTACAAAATTACATACTAACCCATTAATTTATTGACTGTACCTCATTTATGTCAGTTCGGAAGATGGGAACAAAAATAATTCAGATAATATATTCCCATCTTCCAACCTGCCATAGGTTGGAAGATGGGACAAACAATTCCCAACCTCCAACCCAGGGTGGAAGTTTAGGTTGGAAGATGGGAATAAGTCGTTTTGCGTTGTTTTAAAAACACTTTGTAGATAGGTATGTTATTTCTATAATTACAATGACAAAAGAGCTCAAACCAAATTCTTCGAGCCTTGCTGGTGTTTGTCGCGTTCCATACTCATTTATTGTTCTTTGAAATACCTTTGTTTCACGATAATAGGACCTTCGGTAGCTTCGCTGCTACATTAGATTTATTTGATCAGATGCTAGGAATGTAAAGTTACGAGTTAGGTAATTGTTTGCTCAAAATCTATTCACATTTATTCCACGTCTTACCTCGAATCTTCGTATCATCGGCTGTTACAATAGATCTTCATATTTGTTACTTCTAGGTACTTACCTTATAGGAGTGATAAAGATGGCTGATTTTTAACTGTTAGGTACTTGCTTAAATCATAAAAATACTCCTTAAAGTATGTTTATTGCTCAATCAACAATCTTTGTGACAGAACAGTTTAGCTCCGTTCAACTGTTCTGGCGTTATTGAATAACAAACTTCCGTCGATCCAAATGGCCCCAGTCTGGGTGTTTTACCAAGTTTGTGATGTCCTTGCCTGGTCACTGACTAAGTCAAGAAGTGATACGAAGTGGACGAAAGAGGGCCCCAGGATAGAATGAAATCCTTGCGCGGGTCTTGCGGGTGACAGTTGGCAGGGCAGCTGCCGGCTCGTGCCGCACAAAAAACAGCTACTTTTTTGATCACCTTTTTATGCCATCGATGCACTCGCGTATAAACAACACAGGTGCTAGGGGATGATTGCCTACATATGGTTATCGCTTTATTGTTACTTGTGGAGTGGATAGCCTTTTTTCTAAAGAACTTCGGACTGTCAGTATTTTATTAGAGTAATCGACTGTCGATACCCACTGTACCTGCTACAATCGTATCTAACTACTCAAGTTATGTCAAGTAAGAAATTACTTTTACTTGACACTTTTTATAACATTAACACGGACACCGTAGGATTTACTCTGAGTTAAGTCTATCCACGTTACAACGGGCCGGGCGGCGTGCGGTCGGCATGATTTCAATCTAAAATAATCCTTAAATATTTATGAAGGTAGAGCCTACAATACAAGTGGAAAAAAACCCGTTCGCGTGACGTGCCCGTGGGCCGCACGTGGCCGGGCTTTTTTGCTAGTATCTATTGTAGTCTCTAACCTCAAAACCGTTGAGGTTTATTTAAGTTTGTTTCATCGCGCCCGCACGCGTCGCTGGCCTGTTGTAATGTGGATAGTCGTTTATTAATTAAAACAATAAAATAAAAGTGAAAGTACCGCTCCACTGCCGATGATAACGTTGAAGGTAGCGGCGGCCCGGGAGTCGCGTGGCGGCCGCGTGCGTGACACCGTGCCGCCACGAATCAACATCTCAAGATCAGGAAGTCAATATACCTACTATACCTACCTATAAGAACGAGTCTGTGGAGCAGATCAACTTCAATTCCATGTAGGAACACATTGTGTATAGGAGGGGAAAAGAGCAAACCGGCTCCGTCAAAGCCTATCAGCGCCCCGTTGCCGAATGAACGCTACCACTTAATTTAATGATAAAGTGTGGAAAACGTCGTTGTCTGCAACGTTTTTATCGCAGTATGACACAAGGTAATTATTCGTCCAATTATAAGAAGCCGCACTGTGATATTAAAGTCGGAATTTTGATTAAAACCGATTCGGATTTTTATAACGGCGGTGGGACGGCGAGGAAAAAATGAAAGCGACAAAAATGGTCAGAAAGAAGACGAGCAAGAAGAACGATACGCGCGCGACCTGTTCCGACGCCGACGCAGCGACCACTCATTATAGGCAAGGGCAGTTTTTGCTATTTGATTTATTGGAAGCTAAATCGGAAACTGGTTGGCTTATTTTTAAACATTTCGAACGGAAACTGCACAGTTAACTCTATGCATTCAAGTGGCGCGATATTTAACTTTAACGTTCGCCGGTAACCCATTAACATTATTAACTGTCCTGCGCGTGGATTTCATATCAAGCCGCTACGTGGAAGCAGTTTACCTGAAAGGTTTTTTCGCTCTTGTTTTCATTCTTGAGTAGAAGTGAGAAGTTGAAGTCGCTGGAGTGTGTCTGGGGCGGGTAGTGGAGCGCGGGGGCGGGAGCGGAGGGGCAGCGGCGGGGCTCGGGGCTGCCGGGGCTGTCGGGGCTGTCGGGGTGCTCCTCATGAGTGCTCTGACAGCGCTTCACGAGCTCCAGTGGCATGGATTCTGCGTCATCGGTGCCGTCCCAGGCAGGGGACTCCGCCCCCGCCGTCCGGCGCTCGCGTTCGCACGCGCTGCCTGGAGACCAGATCTGCCGGTTCTTTGTCGAGAGATTCAGTGGCAGCTCCTCTTCGTCATCTATGAACAAGATTCGGGTTCGTACCTCAACGGTTTCCACGTGTAGTATAAGTAGACTAATTCAAATAATAAGTGCAAGTGTTCAATTTATTCTTTACGATTCGACTCTACGCCTGTAAAGTCAGAGGAGTCAAATCGGTCGTCTGGTGCTGGAAATCTTTGCCCAAGTGCGCTCAGTTACGTCGATGTTGACTGTGAAATAGTGTATAATACCTACTTGGTATTAATATTTACCATAGACTAACAGTCTTGTTAATAAAAAAACACCATTCCTTAAAACTTTCCTCAGACGCAGTTTGAATTTATCTGTCCTCTTACGCAAGACTATTGTTATTATTTAATTATTTTGTTGTACCAGAATTTTTTGTACAATTAAGTATTTTATTATAGCCAACCCGTGATATAATTAAAAACATATATGTCTTACTAGCGCTAAAAAACGACCCCACGTTCACTGGGGAAATTGCGTCAAACTAAGATTGAAGTGGCATTGCTTTTATACCACAGAAGACAAAGAAAAAAACCAACACTTTTTTTAAAAATAAAACCATAACAATCTTAAATAAACCCAATAAATGCGAAAAATAGAGTTACTCTAATAATAAAAAAAACATATTAAATTTAGTTTTTTCATTGAATTCTGAACGTTTTCTAAAACAAATGTAGATGCATAAAAATATTATTTTACGAGATAACTCCAATATTCATAAACGCTCCATGCATTACTTATATGAAGGCGTTACGTTCTGTGACGTCATAGTTTGAGTCCGATTTGTATGGCGTGTTTTTGTACCACGTGACTAGGATGACTTTTCCACAGGTCACATTATGAAAAGGATTAGTCGTAGAGAAAAAAAATTAAAACGTTTATTTATCTTTTAACATGACCTCTCCGATTATATTAATTTTTTTTTTTTGTGTAAGTTCTCCATTGTGGGATTACGGATGGGGCTTGCCAATTGTGTTACCAATCGGAGCGAGTTCAGTATTACTCGGTAAAATATCTATCCACCTGCCGCCGTCAGACCGCCATCTTGCGAGGTACCTAGATATTTCGACGGGTTATACATAAATGAAGTCTTTAGTTTGACGTTTTTGTATACAACCACAGAGGAAAAACAACTATCAGTTACGCTGTCACTTACTATCGCCCAATCAACGTTCACGTCACGCATGGCGCACAGAATGAGCCAATCCCAGTGATTTACTCTGCAGCACATCTTACGCTCATTTCATTGGTAAAGTGTAGTCGATGTTGATGGGGCCGTTTTTGAGTGTGAATTTAGTAGGAAGAAATACTTCTATGTTTTTTTTATTCTTAGTAGCCAATCAACCGGTGACGAGGAGACTATTCAAACTGCATTTGTTTTAGCAGAATCGTGTTTAAATAACACCGAAAAAAAATCTCGGTATAAATTTTATATCGCATGATCTACTATAATCTAAACATTTGTACTATTTAGGTACAATATGGATTATTTGCTACGGAAAACCCATAAAATACAAGCAGGTATTTGGTTCAGACAACAGTCTGTTCTGAGATTGCACCACGTAGGTACCTAACCGTCTGAGTGCAGTATTTACAAAGGTGTACAAACAAATGTATGACGGTAAGAAAAATATCCATAATGCTGGAACCTACCTATTATATCTTAAATAATAAATCTCTGGCGAAAAGAAGAAAACCTTGTGCCTGGTTTGTCATGTGGTTATTTTCCACAAATTAATTTGTTCTGGTAGACTGATTCTGGGTACCAATGATTAAATATTACTATCCTGCCGAAACTGCTGTTGAAAATATGTATTGCTACGAAATAAACTGATTGCTACGTTATCTGCCTAACTACCTACATGGTGCTACATAAATTATGTATGCAGAAGAGAAGCTTTCACACGTAGCCCTTATCAAGGTGTGCCCGTAACCAAAACCAGCGCCGATAAAGGTTTATTTGACTAAGTAATTCGAAGACAGCCTTTTTTTTATAAAAAGGAACCGAAACTACAGTCATCCAGACAACTGTTTCAACATTTGAATGTTTTGAAAATTTTGAATGACAAATCAAAGATCACGCCTCTGTCTCCCTCTGTTGCTAGAATCGAAATGTGTCACAAGTATAATTGACATTCAGAAAATTCTCTCTACCTTTTGGCCTAATTTATATGATTTTCCAAAGGAATAAAACGATGAGCCACTTTTCAGGGCGGCTGTACGCCGAGAGCCCGTCGGAAACGCGAGTGACGATTGGAGGTAAACGACTCAAAAACGACTTGCTTTAGGTAATTTACACGGTGGTGCCGTGCTGTTATTAATCAGCACTTCACTTCACTGATAGCTATTCTAATGAGAAGGAGCATATTGTAAGGAGAACGAGGTAAGCCGGTGTCATTGCGTAGAGAGTGGCCTAAAAATTTTAAGACGTAAGTAGGTATTTGGAAAACTGCTTACATGTCAGTTTCAGGTTACAGTAACATACCTACATAAATTACTATTCACATACATACATAAGCAGCCTATATACGTCCCACTGTTGGGCACAGGCCTTCTCTCAGGGAGAGAGTATGGGCTTAGCCACCACGCGTGCCCACCGCATATTGGCGATTTCAAGCGCTGAGGTATATGAATAGCTCAGACACTCAGGTTTCCTCACGATGTTTTCCTTCACAGTTAGCGAGTGCTATTGCTACTATAACTTCACAAATGTACATAACTTAGAACTATTCACAATACAGGTAAATTATTTTCTACTACGAAACTCAATAGTAGGTATAAGGAAACTGTTTTCGTCTGATTTAAAAGGCAGTCGAGATTTTTTCAATCTAATCTAATCCAAAAGCCTCTTGGACGTAGGCCTACATTCGTTCATTCCAAACTCGGAAAAAAACTTCAATCAGAGCATTTGATGCTGGATATACCTAACCCTTGGGAATCCTTCAAGGTAGGTACGCAACCTCGCTGTATCCTCGACGAACTATTATTTTTCGAAAAAGTTATTTTTATATTTTAGCTACGTAGGTACAACTATTATTAGGTATTATTTCTTGTTGAAATTATCCAAGTAGCTCACCCGGAAAGCTTCGTACCGTCAGATTGTTTTTTTCTTGATTTTTTCCCATGTAATGTTTTGTAGACAATAATCTTTTTATTTTATTTATTTATTTATTGATACTTTTATTGCACTTAAAAAAAATCGTACAATGCGGCCGACTTACTGCCATAAGCATTTTCTACCAGTCAACCGCAGGAGGTAAGGGAAAGAGTTGGTAGGCGTGCAAAAAAAAGAACAAGTTTAAAAATATTTTATGACCTCTTTCAGAATCAGCTTTTTTGTCGGCAAAGCCTACGAATAAAACCACTGGGTAAACCTTTCTGGTCACTACCTATTTGTTTGACTCTATTTGGGCCGAAAATACAACCTCATTGGTTGGTTACATAGCTACCTAAATAACAAGGTTGTCTGACAGAAATCTCTTTTAGCGATAGGACCGCATATTTGTGTAGAGCAAAACGTCGATATGTAAGCCTAGCAATATATTTTTTTCTTGTGTGTACAATAAAATAAATCTAATATCATCATCATCATCATTCAGTCACAAGAAGTCCACTGCTGGACAAAGGCCTCCTCCATGGATTTCCAAAAAGATCGGTTGGAAGCTTGCATCCAGCGTCTTCCTCCCACTTGGATAAAGTCATCTGTCTATCTTGTGGCTGGTCGTCCTAAGCCGCGCTTGTCGATATGTGGTCTCCATTCGAGAACTCGAGATTCGAGCCCCGCCCACTGCCACTTCAACTTACTAATCCGCTGGGCTATGTCGACGACTTTCGTTCGTCTACGGATCTCATCATTACTGATTCGATCTCGTAGAGAAATTCTGAGCATAGTCCTTTCCATAGCTCGTTGCGTGACCTTGAGCTTTCTTATGGGGCCCATAGTGAGAGACCACGTTTCAGTGCCATAAGTCATCATTGGTAACACACTAAATCCAATAACTTTTATTCAACTCACCGTCTCTAGGCGGCGTGTGTCGATCGTGGTCATGTTGGCTGACATAGGGCGGGGAGCGGCGCGGCAGCAGCAGCGGCCACACGCCCGCGCCACCGTACAGAGCGCCCAGCCCACTGCAGTACATCAACGCGCCGAGTTCTGGACAACACAAACGCTTATTATAGTGCGAATCGGTGCGCACTAGAGAGCCCGCAGCGTACCTTTCAAGATAGGTATTGGCTACGGCTCGCGTTAGATCCGACCAACCAGACATGCGTTTGCGCTACCATGAACTTCTGCGAGCGAGCCTCTTCCCACTTGCTTTAGCACGGGCCCGCGCTTGGTGGTGCGCATTATCACGCACCGTGGGATTAAACGCTAGGGCAGATTTAAACGGAATTGAATTTCGTTTACAAATAATTCATTTTGCAAGGAAAATAGCTGTATGCGGACAGGAAAAAAGGAAGCTAACGAATACGAAATCGGTACGAGTATTTACGTAAGCATTGGTAAGGATCATTTGCATCAAAATAGTATGGTAAATGTTTTATTTACTTTTCTTAATCATCATCAGCCATTTTTGAAAAGAATAAATGTGGAGTTTCTTTGTTAGCTTCTTCTCCACATAATCCATTAAATAAGCAGCAACTGAACCCATGATCTTACGTAAAGGTCTTGTCGTGACTCTAGATAGTCGGTGTAGTGATGGTTAGTTTACAAACATAATCCGGCTGTATGCCAGCGATCAACCGCTTTATTTGACCCGAAGGAAGTAAGTCACGCGATTTGGGTCTGTGTGTTGTGTTGTCTTGATTCCGTGAAAGGAATCGCTCTCAGCGCTTAGCGACTCACCGGTAGCCCTAGCGTACTGCTTGAACGCCCGCCCAGCGATCTGCAAGCTGCCCAGCTGCAGGAGATCCAACCGCGGCGGCGGCGCGAGAGCTTCGGGCGATGTCGGGGGCGAGCGCGGCGAGACGCTGCGCTCGGGCGAAGGGAAGCGGAACGCCGCCGGCGCCCCACCCGGGAACTGCTCTGCGAGCCGCGAGAGCAGCACGTGCCGCGACATCGTCACCTAGAGAAATATTCATCGTTATCATCAGCCCGCCTGTTCCGTAACTGTCCATTGAATTGGGTTGTTCATTTTGACGATGTGTCGATGTGTTAAATATGTACGTATTTAACAGCTCGGGGCAGGGTAAATCGGGCGAGTCCACACAGTGGAGAAGTTACATAATAGCACCCCAGGGCCACATTTAAAGCAAGCAGTGTAAAAAACAGATTGGCTTTTTAAAACGTTTGGGAAGCAAAAACACATAATCAACCCAGTAGTTTATCATTTTATTAATTTATTATTTACTTATTTACTTATTATTTACTGGAAGGGAAATTTTATTAATGATAAACTACAGGGTCAGTTTGAATTCGCTCACCGTATTTTAAAGGGACATTCTAACCAAGACATAACATACTTGTAGTTTTGAAAAAAATACCGGTCAAAAAATTTTTTTTTGTTACCCAACATTACTTCACTTTCAAGGGTTCTTGAGGTAGAATAATAAAATGTACGACTTTCAAAGAAAACTCTGTTTATTATTAATACTGTAGGCAAGTGACGACAACTATATTGTTCGAAGAATAGACTGGTAGTCTAGAAATCCAGAGTGGGTGACGTAATTTTAAATTTTGAGTTTAAAAATAATAGAACAGTATGAAAAGAGATAACAACGTGTGAAAAGGTTTACACCGTTACAACTTAAGCATAAACAAAACGGTAGGTACTTCCTACCACTTCGAATTCGGACTCACAGCTTGGAGCCAAAGGTCGGAAATGACGAATAGGTATACAAATGATAGATGGATAGATAGAAAAAAAATTTAAAATGTTGTACCATTACGGATAAATCATTAATAATACTGTTTTTCACAATGAAAAGAACGTTCCCTCAAAATTCGGTGAACGAATTCAAAGTCACCTGTACCCACAGTCACCCTATTTGAATGATAGCCCAATTCTGCAGCACTGGATGGGAAAATTTATTATTTCTCATGCAGTGCGGTAGAAAATAAGATTTTCTTTGTTTTTATTGTTAGTTTTTAAGATTAGTTTATATTTTGGCCATTATAGCCAAGTGAATAAATGTTGAGTCAAAAAGCGAAGGTAAGATGAGAGTGGGGCAATTTGGTGATGGGGAACGGAACCCTAGCGGACAGAGGTTGGCAGTCTTCCTGGAGAAAGAGGGACTCTTTATGATGAACTCTTTCTTTCAGAAGCCACCTCACAGGAAATGGACCTGGTTGAGTCCCGATGGTTCCGCAAGAAACGAGATAGACTTCATCCTGACCTGCAAGAGACAAATATTCAATGATGTCTCTGTGATCAACATGGTGAAAACCGGAAGCGATCACCGAATAGTAAGAGGCACATTGAATATCAATGTCAAAATTGAGAGGTCGTGTCTCATGAAGTTCACGCTCCGACCTACTCGTGGCCATATCCAAAACCCCGAGAACTTTCAACTCGAATTGTCAAATCGCTTTGAGTGCCTGGAGAGCGCCGCATCGGTGGACGAGATCAATAACAAGTTTGTAGAAACTGTTCGTGCAGTGGGATGGAGGTTCTACAGACGCAACCGTACGAGTAGACCACAAAAACTCTCTTAACTATATACTCTCAACCTCATGGCCAAACGTCGCTCGTTGCAACTGCAGTCCTCCGGTGCTGAGTCATATAGGCAGCTCAATAGCCACATATCAAAGTTTATGCGGTACTTCGGCATTCCTTTAAGACCGAACGTATTAAAGAGACTATAGAGCGGAACAACGGCTCCAAAGTGTTCGCAAAAGACGTGTCTATTGGGCAAATCCAGCTGATGACGCTGAAGAGAGAGGACGGCAGTATAGCGTCGACCAAATCAGAGGTGCTGAGGGAGATTGAGGGTTTCTACGGACAGCTATACACCTCAGTCGTAAAACCTGTTAGCAGTTTGAACAAAGATCTTAGAGCCAACCTTACCCGACACTATACCGAAGATATCCCGGACATCAGCCTGTACGAGATTACGATGGTCCTGAAACAGCTCAAGAATAACAAGGCACCAGGAGAGGATGGAATTACATTAGAGCTCCTGAAAGCGGGTGGAGCACCGGTACTTAAAGTCCTTCAGAAGCTCTTCAATTCCGTTGTGCTGGAAGGAAAAACGCCACAGGCATGGAACAGAAGCGTGGTGACGCTGTTCTTCAAGAAAGGGGATAACACTTTGTTGAAGAACTACCGACCCATCTCGCTTATGAGCCATGTTTATAAGCTGTTTTCGAGGGTTATCACGAATCGTCTCGAACACAGGTTTGATGACTTCCAGCCTCCCGAACAAGCTATGTTTTTCAAATTATCTATTCCTAAATCACGTGCGTGGATGCAGCGACTAATTAATGTTGACAATGCGAAAGGTGTTTGCCAGGATTGTGGCAATTGGCAAACCATGGTCTCTGCCTACATCTCCGGGATATAGGCATGAGTTTTTGCAATGTAATGTTGTTCCGTGTGGTGCCGGATTAAGAGTAGCATCACTCCATTTCCTTGCGTGGATGTCGTTGAAGGCGACTAAGGAATTCATTTACCAGGAGACGGGCACAGCATCTTCCTAAGATTCCAACCGCATACTGTGATCGGCAACCCGCCTGCCAAGCGTGGCAATTATGGCAAAACCCCTCATGGTTATGAAAACCACGAAGGATGCTATGTCCTGTAGTGGGCGTGAAATGGCTGATGATGATAAATGTTGTTTCTAACACCTATAGCTACCTACAGCTAGCAATTAAAGCTGCTTTGCCGTTCAAATCAAACCTCCGTTTATCAAGCGTTACATCTCGACAATACACATATTTAAAGTAATTCATACTTCGCTAGGTATATCAGTCACGTGATTGGCATCATTACGCCACTGCGTCTATTTGTTGACAGCTCTGATTAATCCGCCCGCGGCCGCTCGCGACCCGTCGCATTAAAAGCTCAATCAAACAAATGAAGAATCACAATAATGAAAGTGCCTGCCACCACTGCGTACGCGCATTAATAATGCACACGTCCAGCAAAACAATCTTCATTACCGTAATACGCATATTGGATACTACGCCTTCGATGTCCATCGCGTATGAAGCAAAAACAATACATTTGGTAAATTGAACGAAATTACTTATTTAGACAGTTTAATGAATAGAAATAGCTCGGGCGATGATTTGCAAAATTTTCTTTAATGTTTTATGTGATCATTAAGTTAGGGGTGCAACCAAATCGTGTATTTAATATTAGACAATTATCATTAGCTTTCAATTATCTGTGCAAGTATTAAACATACTGCATTTAGTTTTGATTGGAGTGGGTTTTCATTGACTTACGCCTAAATTAGTAGATTAGCTTTGTACCTTCTACGAATTACTTTGTTAAGTACAACATGTAATACCTTAATGTCGACAGCAATTTCCCTTGTATAAATAGTTAATATTTCTTTTTTTGCAATAATGCTGTCTTGACCGTCCTCGCGGATTGTGGGAACTAGAACAAATGCTGCTGAAATTACCTATATTCAACCGATAGCATAATATTATTATCGATACATTCAGTGAGTAAGGACCTTATATTTCATTGTGTATTAAAGCATGTTATACGTAGCTTCATAATACAGTCAGAGTTAACTCTATGCCAAGTGATTATTTTAACTTCTCTAAAGTCGTCAAAATATAAGAAGCCCGTTTTGACAGCTACAAAAACCATAGAACATTAAAAATCCAAACTATGAGTAACTTTTCGGGCTACGAAATCTGTTTTTCCTTCGAGCGTTAAATGTTATGCCAGAGTAGTGTCTTCTTATGTATTTGTTTGTGTAAATCCAAAGTAAAATGCATTTTTCTGTAGCTGTCAAAACGGGCTTCTTACATTTCGACAACTATAGGTAGAACTGACAGTACTTCAATCTTTGCATAAGTAAGTACAACTGTACATAGTGTGTATGTGGCTGTGTGGAGTATTACCACAGAACAGAGAAATATGTTCTGTGAGTATTAGGTACAATAGAAAAAACTTTGGCCTTTGCATCTACGTAATGAGATGATTTATACAGCGTTCACTCGGGTGCTGCAGTGCCTGGGACATTGCTTTTTAGATGGAGTAGGCTTGCCCAGCACCTATACCATTCTGAAAGCACGCTAACTGTGAAGTAAAACATCGTGCGGAAACCCGCGGCTTGGTTGGCTCCACACGTATGACTTGTCTTTCCTGTAGGCTAGGCCGACTAAGATTACAATAAGTATTTGTTTTTTATTGGAGACCATTTCAGTTGGCAACACCGTCAGTTTCAGCGGACGTCGGGTGGTGACATTGTATCTATTTGTAGGACACAGTTGTTTTGAAAACTACCATGATTACCTATAGATAAAACTGGTATTAAGTATGCCTATTCTCGAGAATTTACATTAATAGATATATAAAATGTAGATTTTATTCAATTACATTACATACGATTTATTTCACCAGCTTAGAATGAATGTCGTTATCATGAGTTCTGATTAGGAAGACGAGAAATGAAACAAATCCTTCCCCTCTCTGCCCCGCGCGAGGAATATTTTCCGTCGGCCTCGGAAAACAAAAACATTGTGTTTGAATACTCTATGTGTATAGCCACGCCCCAATGTTTCAATGTTTTTGTGTAATGTTTCGAGAAAACACGCGCAGGCAGCCGCGTCTGGCTTTAGGTAGCAAATCACTTTTTTAGCTGTGAAGAAAAATGTTTCGATATGATAGTACATAAAAAAAAACAAGGTTGTATGATTATTTTTCATATTTATGCTAAATTTTTACATTGTAAGATTTAAACGTTGAAAAATGTGTTACATTAAAAAAACCGGAAAGTGGCTTTATAAAATTTTAATGGTTTTCAATTGTTATTTTCAAGGTCAAGACTGAGGAGGTTAAACAATATGCAAAATAATGGTGACTGATTTTACAACATAATTTCATGTAGATTCTGATAATATTAAAAGTCACAAAGTCTCAATAAGTTGAGTTAAATGGTTATTGAATTATTTCAAATTGAAATTGCGGTCAAATGACTGCCACCGTCGTTCTAGTGTTAACATGTTTTGGGAATTGCACATTTTCATGGTAAGTAACGAAAACCGGTCAAGCGCAAGCTTGACTTACATGCAAAGGGAGCCGTATCGCGTATGCATTTAAAGACGTTTTATATATTTTTTTGTAAAGTATGAGTGCTATTTTTTTATTTAGGCTGAGCATTTTTGGAGATAAATGGGCATGCTCGATTGATAAAGGGATTTTTTTATTTTGTAATTTGTGCCCCAAAATCCACCTAAAAAATGATTGGGCCACTTTACTTTATATTTTAATTGTGCAGTTGAAAGTACACACATCAAAAAAAGTTTGCGATCACTTTGAAAAACTGAAATCTTTTTTGTTACTGTAGATTATATTATGATTTTTTCTTCTTTTTAGATTCTTTATTTAAAAATAAAAATTAGAACACAAAAAAATTACACCGTTCAGTTGTTTTTTCATATTAAAAGGCTTTCAGTCCTAGCTTACGCTCATTCAGAAATCTGATTTAGTCAATTATAACCGATTCAAGATATTTTTTGCGGAAAGTTGTGATTGAAAAAATGCCAAGAGGATTATCAGAGGTTTTACGAGCAAGAATAGTAACTTTGAGGGAAGAAGTATACACCACGAGAGTACTAGCCAGACTTGCTATATCCCAATCCTGTGTCGTGGCTACGTTGCAGAGGTACCACGGAATGGGGAATTTAGCTGACCGACCCCGCAGCGGTCGCACAACTGTTTTGACAGCTGCCCAAAAGCGCTATATTAGATTGCTGGCAGCCCGTGATCCAACAATCAACGCCACTAAAATAAAAGCAGAAGTCAGGGCCGCCTCTGGGCTTGAAGTTAGCACGCAGACCGTTCGCAATTGCTTGCACCACGCTGGATTACGAGCATGGAGGTCTTGGCGAGCTCCGCTCAATTCCCGGCAACGTCAACAACGAAGATTGCAGTGGGCTAGACTTCGGCAAAATGAAGAAGGTGAGGAAGAAAACATTTGGCAAAACTGTCTCTTCGTTGACGAATCCCGAATCAGCACTCATCCAGATAACCGACGTGTCCGTGTCTGGAGAAGACCAGGTGACCGTGAAAGACAAAGAACTGCCACTGGAACAGTTCAGCAAGGCGGAAAATCGGTGTCCTTTTGGGGTGGCATTATGATTGGAGCTAGAACGCCTTTGATCCCGTATCGGGGCTACATGACAGCAGACATATCGTCAGACCATTCCGAGTAAACCATGGGCACCAATTTGTACTGGTCGATGATAATGCGCCCGCACATCGAGCTCAACGAGTCAATGCTGCCCTTCAAGAATACGATATTACACGTTTAGACTGGCCTGCCGGCTCGCCCGACTTAAACCCAATAGAGCACGCGTGGGATGCTCTTAAACGAGCTGTGTAAACGTGAGCCACGTCCCCAGACAGTTCCAGAGCTCAGGGAAGCTGCTATTGAAGAATGGGATAGGTTACCCCAGGAAATGCTGGATAACTTGATCCTCAGCATGCCCAGGAGGATCTCCGCATGTGTTCGAGCCAGGGGAGGAGTTATTTTATATTGAATTTAACCTTTTAATAATAAATTGTTGTTTAAGTTTAATTAAACAGTATTTTTCTTTCTATAAAATTTCTATCACAATTACATTATGATAAATGGCTCAATTTTTTTAAAATAAATAATAAAAAATAGTTTATATTTTAATTTCAAACAGGGTATTCCTATTTAAAGAAAGCATACAACATAGATTTTTTCTTGATAAAGTTAAATTTAAAGAATTATAGGAGCTTATGCTATTGATCACAAACTTTTTTTGATGTGTGTAGGGACCTTATAAATTGTAATTAACTATACTTATGAGATGTACAGAGAATTATTTATTATCTGGTTGGTAAAGAGTCTTCTGAGAAGAATATTATAACTAACTAAAATGAACTACATAATAGAGCAGAGAGTCTTTATAGTAGGTAGGTAATTACTTATTTTCAAGTCCGAATCACAAAAAGGTAAATAGAGACGGACATACTTTTTAGTTTAGTTAAATCCCATGCAAAGATACGTCTTCAGGACTTTCAATTCAAACACTTTTTACGTTTTCTTACAACAAAAAATAACAGAAACTGCTTATTCCAGCTTGCATATGAATTCTACTCTTAAACACGTGGACTGACGGCGACGGCGATTTAATTTAATATAAGTGTACAAATATTAACAAAAAAGTCACACAACAAACGTTACATATAGGCATCGCAACGCACTCGAGCGCTGGGCGGGCGGGCTTACCTGTAGCGTAGGGCGGATGCGTGCGCGCAGAGTTCCTTCCACGGCGTTCACTCACTGTGAATTGCACTAATTTTATTTTAATTGACTAGCTCTTGAGTCAAATTCCACTGGTTCATTTTATTTTCGAATGTCGTGTTCCGAACAGTTGGCGGGAAGTTCTGGTCGGGCAGGCTGCGGACTTGAGGCGTTGAGTGCGTCGCGGTTGGCGCCTCGCACCTGACTGGCGAAGGCTCGCGCGCGCCCCGACCTACCCGACTCTCCATAATAACGCTCCTTTTTCAAAACGGCACACAACAAAATAAAACAGGCTTCGAGGCTGCGCAATAAAGAAATGATTTGATGAAACCACTTGTCAGGTGGCGGGCTCTATCTAAGGGCTCGTGTACACGACAGCGGGAGCCGCAGACTTGAGCTTCTAATTAGTAATACTTGTAAGTAAGCATGCACGGATTCACACTTGACCTGCAATGTGCAAAAAACTAGTATTTCAGCGGCCAAGTGGTGTAGTGAAGGTATCTATTATACATTGACTACACCTTGCCGATAAATAAGTTACTTAGGTATATCAGGGCTTCGAGGGTTGCTTATCAGGTTGCTGCAATTGGCAGTTATTATAGAACGAAATTGCAGTTATCGGGATCTAGGTATGCTTTGTTCAAGCCACTTGTTAACAAAACCAACAAGAAATGAATTAAACTTTCACATATACAATGTGTAACAAAATGTCTTTAACATCCGAAAGTGGAGGGTTTTACTCGTCTCTACGAACTTCTAGGTACAATGAAAACTTCGAAATCGTGAAAAAATTTGAGCTATACCTACTTACCATAAATTTTAATTTCATACCAGGTTACGTTAAAAAGGTAAGGCTATCTGGAAGATATTACTTTTCGCAATAAGACCGCCAATTATAGTATGTACCTTTATAAATATTTTGTGTTTGTTGTTTTTCCAGTGTTCAATAATAGTATATCGCTCGCTGAAGTGGGATGAAAAGTTACGTGTTGCACTCGAGTGCAAAATTTTTTCACCTCGTGCTCTTTTGATTCCCTCGCTAACGCTCAGGATTCTAATTTTTTAATCACTCGCTGCGCTCGTGATTCAATTTTAGAATCCTTCGCTTGTTCTGTCATCAAAATTGAGCACGCGGTTAAATAGCCACTTTGGACTCTTGTATAACAAATACCAAACTCCTTGCCGCAAATATCGACCAATCAAATCTAGAAAAGTCATTTGCACGAAGAGTTTGTATGTCGAGTATTCTTTGCGCAAGGAGTTTGTATAGAGAATTTTTTTTTGCGCAAGACCGTTGTATAAGCATTGAGATGGAGGTCCAATATATTGGTGTGTTCTAAGTTCAAACACCAAAATAGTCATTAAAAGGCCTTTTTCACACCTGCTATTCAGAAAAGATCCCTTGATTCCCTCAAATGAGGGATCAAAGTTGTACTTTTCTTCCCTGATATTCTAGTTTTTTTTTATTGCCCTCAGCATGATCCGTGTGCAGATTTTCACAAAATGTAATTCCAATTGGATTTTTATTTTGTTGCAATCGATCTTAATTGTCTTCCACGGCACATAAATAATTTTTCCTTATAGCAGGTGTGAAAAGCAGTATGTGTCACTCGGTAGCAAAATTCGCTTCACTCAGGATTCAATATACCGCCCTCGCCGTAAATATATCATTTTGCTCCCTTGAGACACAATCTACTATTTATTCATTGTTTTCAGTGAGTAAAAGAAGCTTTTTAGAAGCTTGGGAATGGTATAAAGAATATTTTTATCTTATCTTTATTATGGAAGAGCTGATATTTCTATTGCTATTTTTGTTTTCATAGTTCATATTGAAGAGTAAAATCTAGGGATTTTTACATCCTGTATAATTAAAAGAAATTTGGATTGAAATTCCTGGTCATGAATCTTAGCTATACCTACTTAGGCACATAATTATCTTGATGAATTACGTTTACAGATTAGTTACATACAATCTAGAGACTGACCGTTAATTTCCTAACACTCGCGAAGTTTTTACGATGGGTAGTGTTTGTGTCGTTTAAATCTACCCGCGCATCACAAGCCTTTAGGAGTAAACGGGCTAATTGTCGGTTGCATTGCGCTGGAAAAATTGCATTTTAGTATTAATGCTCTCAAATAAGCGGTTGCTGGCCGTGTGACATTTAAAACTCTCCTATTATGGATAGTAACAGCTTGCGACCGTCTGAGACCAGGTTTTATGTATTACTTAGGGGGATAGATACAGGGTTTAGGAAGGGACACTACAGGAACGATAATCCTCAAATCTCTATTAATCCGCGTGTTGAGATTAGAGCTGTGTGTTTAGAACGGCGCGCCCCGCCCCCTCGCGCCATTGGTCGCGGGCCGCTGGGCGGGGCGCGGTTAGAAAAATGCTTAGAAGGTTTCATCAATGAAATAAAACGATATTGAATTAAAAAAAATACACATTCGTGGGATCGTAAGTAAGGTGTTTTGGTTATGTTTATAAGATTTGTTTTCAGCATGGAAAACTTTGTTTTGTTTACGTCAGTTTGCTGTTACCTATATATAACGCAACCAAGATGGGTCATAGATAAATTTTTAGCTTGTTTTTAGTAATTTTAGCAAATTTTTAGTAATTTTTTACTGCTCAATTCAATTCAATGAGGTTAAACTTTACCTATAAGTACTTACGCACGCTCCACTTCACGCAATCGTTCTGTAATTAGAATTTCACACGTGATTAAACTGCATTAGAATCTCAGAGAATTCAGCGCGCTCTGGTTACATTTGATACAGTTGTGGGGTTTCAGGGCAACAACAAGGGTAGTGCTTCAGTTTTCCAGTCGAGAGAGCAGGGGGAGCGGTGCGGGGGGAGTTAAACATAACGGCGGCGCGTGGCGGGCGCAGGCAGCGCGCGGGGCGGGGGGTGGGTGCGTCACGGCCCGTTAGCGAGGATCCTCGGCGCGTGCACATGTCGCCGCGGCACGCGCCCGCGCAGCTTTTTATACAGCCTTTTTTTTCTGTTACTGTTTTTGTTTTCTCCCTTTATTCGAATTTAGAATTTTGATTCCTCTTCGGAAAGGAATTAATGAGGCCAGATCGGTGATATCGCAATTGCATTTAGGTGATTCACTGGGGGCTCGAATTTTTTGTGCTATCGGAGAAAAAATCTTGGGGTAGCCCCTCTGCCTTTGATGCAACGGCTTAACCGTAATACAGTCTGTAATTTCTTAAGTATTATGCTGTTGTTTGGCAAGAAAATAAATTGAAAAAAAAAAAACCTGCATAATCAAAGCCTGTAAATGTAAAGAGCAAACAAAGCAAGATTACTTAGTGGTTAACAGCGGAATCAAAATAGAATGTTTGGAAGGAAGGATGTTTCAGCTGCGCAGAACCGGTACGGCGACTGGTTGTCGGCTGCCGCGCCGCTGTCGCCGCTTGCTATTTCTTAAACTCAACTTTTATTAATTGGGCAGATGAGAGCCGCAGCTCCCAATGATGAATGCCTCAGCCATATAAGGATGCCAGTTTGCGAAACCTTTTATAGATTCTCAATTAAAAGTGTCTATTATAGTTAACAGGACGGACGGATGGACATTGTGGCGTTTAAAAACAGGAATATTTGCTTTAAATACGGGATAAAAAACAGGTAATATAACGGAAAGGACGATTAAGTAGAATAAAATATAGCGTGGGGTTGCGAAGGGCGGCAGGTGGCTACGCCGTAGAGCTGCTACGCCGCGCCTAATCATTCTATCGATAACTTGAGAGTACGCTCGAAGTACAATGTATATATGGGTCTTCTTGATATTTATTGTCACTAATTGCAAAATTATCTGAGCCCGGCAAGGTAATGGGTAAATTTTCTGGGCGTTGTACGTTTGAGCTACTAACAATGATCTTTTATAATACGAAGGAGGTTCACGGACGTCGCTGTAATTGGTTGATACCTATGTACTGTGTATGTATCGATTTATCGATAAATGTGCCAGATGTCGATAGCTCTCGTCGCGCAGGCCTAGCAGCACCCTCAGTCGCGACTCACAAGATTCACCACGCGAGCGCACCCGCCGCGGCATGTGCGCCCTTAACGGATTTGTTCAAACCTCTACGTCTTGGCGAGTCGCGCCAAATTGGAGGGACTGTTACAACGGTGTTTTATCGAGAATACCAAAGTAGAAGGCTTTATTTTTTTATTATTCTTTATTTTTTGCGGTTATAACAATATCCTTGTAGGGATCTCTAAATATTATAATGACATAGCTCTGTGCATGATCCTAGGAAAAAAATGTAGGTAATAAGTAAGCAGCACTTTAGGCGCGTGTGATAACAAACATTCATGATTTATTTGACCGCATAGTGAGGGCGCGTTATTGCGTTATTATTAAAGATTATTCTTAAATATGCTCATACCGCTGGAGAAATATTTCATCTTGTGCCTCCGCAAGGCTTATGTCCGACAAAAAGGTATACAATGTAGCAATAAATTACTGTTAACAAAAATGCCTAGGGTTACACGTGTCATGATTGAAATATCGCCCTCACTCGCATGCTGTGACAGAAAACTAACGAATAAGGAGGTAGTTTGGAGACGGATTTAAGTAAGTAGTTGGATTACCTACGTACTTCCCAATAATACTTTTGAAATAGTACGGGGTGGTGCAAAAAAGAGCTTTACATTACAACAGTGAGCGAGGCATATGGCGGGCGGCGGCGGCAGCACTCACTGAAACCGTAAAAGCTCTGTTGGGCGCGCCCGCGCACAATGCGGCGCGTGGCCTCCGCCTGCTCATTACGCGCTTGCGCTCCTCTCCTGTAGGCTTCGGTAATTGCGTGACTCTTGCGCTTTCATTATCCAAGCACATGTTCCGCCGAGGCCACAGACTGCCACACTGCGGTTTGCGATTACTACACTTACTGGGAAAAAAAATCTTTTCAGCCTGCCAGTATGCACTTTAGGTAGAGTGTAAAGACTTATAAAGACAAATCAATAATTTACTTATTCGTACGCTGGTGATTTTGAATAATTTCCTTTGAATTTAACAACAAGGGTTGTCTTTTGATTCAGAGGCAGGTTCGAGTACAGTCGACAGCTCGTCGACCTTTACATTTTGGTTGCAAATCGTCCCTAACGTAACCGAGTAGAATATTCATATGTAAAGGTTGCTGTGCTGTGGACTGTATTTACTTGAACTCTTTGACAATTTAATAGCATATGCCCGCGCACCTGCGCTTCGCTTGCAAAAAGTAGACGCACGCTTCAGGCGCGGAATTCGTCGCTGCGGCTCTACTAGTTGATACACTCTATACGCTATTTATCTGGTAATTGATTGGAAAGGTGCATTACATTAAAGGTTTCGTGTGAGGTTTTTATCGGCTTTAACCATACTAAGCGCTCTTTTGTTTTAATGCCAGACTGTGCCCGTCGTGCCGCATAATTGCTGGAAAAAGGTGCATAGCAACTTTACTTAGCATTTAGCATACGCGAGGGATTCTTTCTATCTTTGGGCCTGCGCAAACACGTGTATAATATAAAGCAAACGTGTCATGTCGGAGTATGAAAATGGGATGAAGCTATCACTCAGTATAACGAGACTATGCTTTAAATGGAGTTCAGTACTTATTTTGTTAAAATATGGTTTAGTTTTTGTTTGTGTTGGCCGAGAGGGGGCGCGGGCGCGGGGGGCTTGGCGCGAGGCTGCACCAGTGAAGATGTCAGGGAGACATGCGCCCGCGGCTCTTGCGGTCGCCGGCTCATGTCCCACGTAATGAGTATTTTAACTACTGTTGGTAAATCATGCCTTTATTCGCTCTTACGGCCAGTTAGGACGCAGTTAAAGCCATCAGCTGCGGTTTAATGAACAGTTGAGATTATTTCATTTTTTATTTTAAAATATCGCGATTATAATAAAACCGTGCTCGTAAAATGAACTTACATTACGCTCACATTTATTTCTGTTCGATGAAATCTGTTAACAATTAATTTCCTTACCATTTTCCTACCTACTTTTTGCGCAACTGCAAAACTTATAGTTGGGACAGACATAGTAAATTGCGACTTCATAAAGTATCCAATGTTATGCGATTATTTTCACCCGCGACATCGAGCACCTGGCCGTGATTATAGAGCTAACTAGCGAAGAGGTGTAAGCCCATATCGCTATGACATACTGATGAGACCAGCTCGTAAATTGTCTTCACTATACACCCCTCCATACCCAATCCACTAATATGCAAAGTACAACAGTAGCTAGGTGTAGTAGTGTAGTAGTGAGATAGGTAGGTTTTGTATATTTTTCAACTCTACAGGGTAACACGTAATTTAGAGTTTGACATTTACTAACTGTTATTCTACGACATTTTTCGTTTAGTTTTTGGGTCTTTTTGATTAGTTTTGAAGATTTTCGCTTTGTAGTGGCACGGTCGGATATGCTTGAAACCATTTAGCGGCGGCAGCATTGGTAGATCACGCTAAGCGCAATTAAAAAAAAAAATAAAGTCTTAAATACTGATATTTCGAAAAATATCAATCTGAAAAAAATCATAGAACAACTTTTAGGAATAAAATAGTGCTTTTTATATGTAGCCCTGTCGGTCTATTGATTTATTTAGTAATGTTTTACAACTGGTTCTGGACTTCCAAAACAGCACGGACGTAGAGTAATAACTAATTACCTACAGTGTGAAGGCGAATTCGATCTATTTACTGAAAGTAGTGATAAAACGGCAAATTTTGAACAAATTTGGTCCTATGATCAAAATCAACTGTTTTTGTATAAGTTCGTAACATAATTTTCAATTTTATTGTCTATCAAACCCTCAGACCATATTCATCAAAAGTTTACTCATATTATTACAATATATAAAAAAAATTGTGTGAGAGACAGCATGCTCCACGTTAGAGCAGCGATCGAAAATCGATCATTGTAAAAAACCCACACCTTTCTTGTCGCTTTATGATCTGAGAAATGAGTCACGTTAGAAGAAGAAAAAAGCTTTATCTGTTATCTTATCGCACTTACAGGGTGATGCAAATTTAACGTAGGGTCGAATATTCCATCACATGTACATATCTTAAAGTCTAAAATTACTTTAGACGTTGCTAAGTAATGTCAATCGAAGGAGAAGAAAAATTGAGCTTGCATCACTGATTCTCTTTTCTATCGTCTCAATTATCTAAATGAGACCAGAAATAATTAAATGCGAGGTCAAAATCGTTTGTTCAAGTTATTTATCGGGCACTATTTTGACGCATTTGACGTATTTGTTGTTCGCCAAAAAAAAATAGAATTATATTATAATTATAAGCTGCGGCCAAAACAAAGTTAATTGTATAATCTTTCAAAAGTGAGCAGGTGAATTGACTCTGATACAGTTAAGCCACGTGTAAAAGTGAGTCGAAACGGTCGTCATGATTTTTAAGATTTTCACCCACCACTAATGTGATATGATAGCAGAATTCGGTCAAGAAATTTGTTAGGGTGCCTAAAAAGGTTTCCATAGGCGAAGTGCATGTTTGTTATCTTCGCTGTAGAATTCGATTGGTTAAAATCTTAATTCTAATCTTACCTGAACCAATTGTGTTTTCAATAGTTTCGGGAAAATCGACGCATGTGGAGCCCCAACCGTCAAAAAGGTATACGGTTGCGGCACCAGCTACCGTATACCTTTTGTTGATAATACTTACCCATCCCGAAAACGGACATAAAGACAAAAAACGGGATTTTCTTGCATTTATTAATGATGTCTACTTTTCATACCTATTCGTGGTCACACCTCACAAATCGGCTGAGCAAACCGTGTGAGTCCCGCGCAGGTCTCAGCAGGGCGCATGCGCGGGCGCGGGCAGGTGGCGCGAAGGCCGTCGCGACCGGGAGCGCCTCGCCTCACTTAATTGATTCCAATCTGAGGCCGAACCACGATAATTCACTCCTTAAGGACACCATTCTCGCCCGACCGCAATTATGGGCCCAACGGTAAGCCAGACGCATTGTTACCCACCTTTTTTTTAGGAAGCGATCCGTTATTTGACTGAACTTTTAGTAATTGGGAATTTGAAGTATTTGCAAAACCCATCGAGTCGAGCTTCATCGACATGCAAATGCGGCTTGTTCATGTTGAACCAAGATTTACACTTATGTTGTAGGCAGGTTGATTGAATTATTTTTTTCAAGCATAATAACCGAGTTCTGCATCGGTTACCAAGTTGCCACTGGTCCTTAAAGCATCGGAATGTAAAGAAAGTACAATATAGCAACTCTTACTTAAGAATGCAACGGGAATGGCTTTTAACTCGACCGAAGTCGCATTGATCAGGATCGTAGAGGCTACTGTGCCTTCTCTGCACAGCGCCGATGCCGAAGTGAACCGATTTAATTGCAACCATTAATCCGCAGCCCTGGTCGTTTCCTCTCCGTTCTGGCTATTTAAAAAGCAGACATCGTCGTTTTTATGTGAGTTTTACTTTAATAGTATTATTAAAGAGTCTGAAAATTGATGACAGACAGATCCACGTAGCCAACATAACTTGACCTCCTGTCGCCTTCTTATTCTTCTCCGTAAAAAATTGTGCCAAGAGGGCTAATTAAGGAATTGAAAAAAAGGTAGCTAAGTAATTTATTAGCGGTGGTAGCCTAGTGGGTAGAACATTGGGCTCGGAAGCGAGAGACCCAGATCCGATTCCCAGTGCGGGCATGTACCTCTTTGTTTTCTAAGTTATGTACATTTGTGAAGTTATAGTAGCAATACCACTCGCTAACGGCGAAGGAAAACATCGTGAGGAGACCTGAATGTCTGAGCTATTCACATACCTCAGCGCTTGAAATCGCCAATCCTCGATGGGCACGCGTGGTAATTAAGCCCATACTATCTCTCTGAGAGAGGGCCTATTTCATACAGTGGGACGTAAATAGGCTGCTTATTATATAAAGTAATTTATTTGATTAAAACCGGAAGCTAAACGCTTCAGCTTAGAGTCTGATAGAACTCGGTATCCATACGAGTACTTGAAAGACTGACGGGAATGTAGAATGTCCGCTTTCGTTCCCCGTAAAAATACTGAAAATTGCAGCCTTTACTTGACTTGTACCAGCGATCGTAGTTAAGCCAATGAAAATCTGCATTTATCTTGATAGCGGTTGCATACTAAAGCTTTTCGCCCCGGGGTCTCCGCATAAACGCCAAGCAGCAATAACCACTGTCGCATTACTGCTTAAAAACTTATGCTAATTACGGTTACTTATATGAATAAGTATATCCACTCTTAAATGAGCGGCGTTTGAGATTCAAAGAAAAACCTTATCATCTTTTATTTAGGTCAAGTTGATTTGATTTATACTTAAGGGGGTTTGAGAACACCAAAAGGTTCCATTCCACTTAGGTAAAAAATGGCAATGCGGTGCAATTTTTTATAGTGATTATGACAATTTGTTTAAATTTATGTTTGGCATTCAAGTTATAGATATACATCCAAAACACTTTCTGAGATGTATTTATATGAAAAATTGTATTCGTATTTTGCACAACAAACTTACATCTTTAGTAACTAAGGCAATTAGAGCAACTCAAAATTACATGTGGCGATGTTGTGTGTGCATGCCTTTGACCACAACTTAGCACTCATGTCATATTATATTACTTTTATATCGTGTAATGGTTGTGATCTGTTTTGTACACAAAATAAAATAAAATTTAAATAAACTGCCCGAAAAAAGGGCTCAACAAAGTTTTTGTTATCTCGCCTGCTTGAAGCATAGAAAATTGTCGCAATTAAAGAAGAAGCCGCCTATAATCCAGTTTGAGGTATACATCTAACCATGTCAGTCATTAGTATGAAAACGTGTAGTTTTTTAACGGAATAAATAATCTTGATAGATAATAATGTAGAGCTGGCCTTATCTGCTTTAGGCCTATCGCGAGTCAAAAGCAGCAGTGACGATTAGGGACCGCAAACGTGTTGCAAAGGTATTATATAGTAATAGTTCTAAGACTAACTGTCTACAGATTGGGTCAAAAATAATGCGAATATCGATCAAAACTGTCCGGTATCGTATAATAATATATCCATATTCGCATTATTTTTGCCTGTATTTGTGACAACCAGAATGAAAAAAAAAAACTCAGACGTTCACGTAAAGTTTTTTCGCTCCTTTAACGCTCAGAAGGTTTGATAAGTGAGAGCGTAAACTTCAAGTCGGCAGTGAAATAAAATTAACGTTGTCACAAATACAGGCAAAAATAATGCGAATATCGATCAAAACTGTCCGGTATCGTATAATAATATATCCATATTCGCATTATTTTTGCCTGTATTTGTGACAACCAGAATGAAAAAAAAAAACTCAGACGGTCACGTAAAGTTTTTTCGCTCCTTTAACGCTCAGAAGGTTTGATAAGTGAGAGCGTAAACTTCAAGTCGGCAGTGAAATAAAATTAACGCGTTCACGTATCTAACTGTCATTATACTAATACATTAATCTAGGCCTGGATTACCGAGAAGACTGGGTACCTCGCCGTGGTGAGAGTCGTGCAACTCGCGACTGGCCCTCTGGGCGACAGCGCGCGTGTGTGGAGCGCCGACGCACGCGCCGCGCCGCTAGCGGATAATTGCGCGCAAAGGTCGCACGCGCACATTGCGTTGCGCGGCCCACTCCTCACTATACACGTTTCCTAGGAACTTTTAAAATCAGATGTTGTTTCACATTAGACTTTTTTTTCTACTTATCTCTACGATGGAGGTTAGGTCTTTTACTCGGATGGATGATTTGGGAACCTTTGAAATAAATAATCCTGACCATTTCCGTAATTTTTATTAAGCTTTAAGGCGATTGTCCCACTGGCAATGAGTCCCGCCGCGGTGCGCGGAGCGGCGGATCACGCGCGCAGCCACGGAGGCGCAGATCTGCGTCATCTAGCGGTTTGATCTGATCCCCGCGCGGGATGGCGTTGCATGACGGCCCCGCATCAAATATTTCGTCCCTTTGCACGACTTATGTCCAAAATACGAAATGTCCAACTACGTTCATATTGCAAAATGTCACATGTTAAAAAAAATCGATTTTTGTTTTTTTATCGAAATTGTATAAAACAATTATTCTGTCACACGTGCAAGACATCGTTATCCTCGGTCTGATTAGCTGTGTATACTATTACGACTTAATTTTCTTGTAATTCACTAATTTTCATACTATTTCGATGAAAAAACAAAAATCGTATTTTTTTGACATGTGACATTTTGCAATATGAACGACGATTTGCTTCGTAGTTGACCGTCATCGAGAATGGCTAATACCGAACTTTTTCACGATGCCACAGTTATTTAATCAACTTGGTTTTTGTATACTCGAATTAGGAGACTATTTACGATCGAGATCTATACCTAAATCGATCGTCCTTTATCCATAAAAACACGTGCGGAGCCAGTATGTTATACTCAGAACACAGAGATGTTATACCTCGCGACACGCTCCGCGCTTCCGCGCGGCTTGCCGGAATCTGCGCGCGGAACGCGCTCCCGTGCGGCGACGCGCGTTTTATATACAAATTGAGATACTCGCATACAATTTAAAAATCTGGGCTCCACTTAAAGGCGCAAGCCTTCTCTCAAGGCTGCTAAACCTTTTTTCTTTCTTTGTCAGGCATCCAATATTCAGCTACTTATGGTGAGCTACAATTTTACTATGTTAGCTCCGAAGCTGAAAGGAATAGACCGCTGTAAGCGTGCCAACGCGCGCGCTGTGCGCCCAAGGCTCCACATCACTGCAATACAAATGAACTCGCACATACATTCCGAATGTGCCTGAAGGCAAAAATTACATTCAGCCAGTTGCTACTTGTTTCTAACACTGTTCTGCTTTTGATCTAAGTTTAAGTATACGATATTCTGGAACAGATCGCTTTTGACGACATTTGCACCAATAACTTTTTATTGCTCACCAAAAACGAGAACATAATAATAAAGTACTATTCAATGTTTACCTAATAAACAACCGCGATTGACCAGTTAAGGCTTCAGTAATTATTACTACTATTATTTAACTATGTATTGTTACTTAGGTAACTCGATAAGTTTTGAGAAAAAACTGTACAAGACATTAAACAATAATTATTTTCCATTTTTTCGAAATACTCTCCTTCATTCTCTATGCAAAATTCCATTCGCCTTAACCAACTATTAAAACACTTTTGCCAGTCTTGATCTCTAATCTTTGTTCTAAGGGACGTATCTAAGGAAGCGTTGTCGTGTTGCAACATGATTCCCCAAACCCCAGACTTTGGTCTCCTCTCTCGCTGAGCTTGGAAAACTTTTGGCAATGCTACTATTGTATACCATTCCGAGTTAACAAATCTATGAATTTCCAATATTCTTGTCGACACATGCCCGCTGTGAGAAAAAAAAACTAGCCACAATTTTTTTTAACAACGTTTTGTCGGCTACTTTTCTTCTGAAAAGACCCATACTGACGACTGTCTGTTATTTTCCGGATCATATTGATAAATCCTCGTGTCGTCGCCTGTGATGATTACCGAAACACGTGTTGACGTTCCGTTTTCAAAGTCGTAGACGCATTTCACAAGATGGACAGATGACCTCATCCAAGTGGCAGGAAGGCTATGGATGCAGGCCGCTTCCAACCGCTCTTTTTGGAAATCCATGGAGGAGGCCTATGTCCAGCAGTGGACTTATTGTGACTGAATGATGATGATGATGATGAGACGCATTTCGCGGCACCGATCGACACGGCCCTGTTTTTGCGTGTCTGAGAGCAAACGCGGGATCCAACGACAACAAAGCTTCCTCACTCTAAGATGCTTATGAAAAATAATGTTAGGGCTGTTCTTATATGGAGCATGATGTCTCGCTCGCACAATTTAACATTTTTAACTATCGTAATAAAATGAGTAAACTTTTGATAAATGCGGTCTGAGGGCTTGATGCATAATAAATATATTTTTGTTTTTAATAAACAAAAGTTCCAAAATTATTAATTTTGTCGTAAAATTTTCTCAACGAAAAACAAAGTAGGTACAGGATAAGAAAAACATGCCTTGAATGTCCGCAATTTAATTATCCATCAAACCCTCAGACTAAATTTATCAAAAGTTCACTCATATTATTACAATATTGAAAAATGTTAAATTGTCCGAGCGAGACAACATGCCCCACGTAACATCAGCCTTAACGCTCCCCGAACTAACGCCAATAATCCCGAAATATCGGAAGAATCCCGAACACCCGACATTATCTCGATGTCCGAGTAAGTAATTCGTGGATCTTCTCGCACCATCATTTCAGTGGTCCACACATTTTCTGCAGTTACTGCCGTGTGGGCGAACACTTCTGTGGTCATCTTCGAAGTTTGTTGTACCCCTTTTAAATTCACTGAACCATCTAAAAACTGTTGCTCGAGATTGGGCGGACTTCCCTAACGCTGATTGTAATCGTTCAAGGCTAAGTTGTTCAGTTAAACCAAATTTAAAATATTAAAATATCATACCACGCAAATGTTCGCGGTTAGCTCCATCGTTGCAAAGAAAACCGCGGGAACCGTCGTAGTAAAATGACTGGAATGGAACATATATTTTTTAATCCAGAAAACTGGGCCCTTATTATGAAGCAGCGATATTTTCGAAAGGGTCGTCAACGTCGCTTGTTTTGTTTCTGTGATGTATCTTGTTGGTATAATAAATGTCTTTCTTCTTCTTCTTCTTCTTCTTCTTCTACATTCACTCGATTCTAGCGACAAATACGGCTCTTTTATGAATAGTTTCAAAATTTCCTGCCACTGAGTAATGAACGCTAGAAATGCATGGGTCTTTGTTAGCCCAATGACGTCATAACATATCTTGAGATACGGATTTGTGACCATCTCGCTACTTCCGATCAGTGCTTCCGATAATGTCGCCTTTTTCAAAATAAGGGCTATTTGCGTTCTATTTTTAAACAAATTTGCTTTTTATACAGATGCGTTCCAATTTTAAATTGCAAGCATCTCAAAAGTTGTGTGACCTATGAATGAAGAAATGATAATAAGTATTACCTCATCATCAGCCATTTGACGCCCACTGCAGGACATATGCCTCCCTCATGGTTTTACAAACCATGAAGGGTTTTGCCATAATCGCCACGCTTGGCAGGCGGGTTGGCGATCACAGTATGCGGTTGGAATCTCAGAAAGACGCTGCTGCCCGTCTCCTGGTAATGTATTTCCAGGAAGGAAATGGAGTGACGCTATTCTCAATCCGGCGCCACACGGACAGACAAGTATTACCTGTCCAATATTTATTTGATCTTAGGGTTCGCGACATAAATCCAAATGAGAGCGGGGTTAGAGTTGTACCTGCTAAAAATAAATAAAATTAATTCTAATTAAAACACATTGTTAAATCTATTTTGTAACTATCTACGGTCCTATTCAACATTGTGTGATAATACTTATTGCCGATGGAAGTTGGACATCAAGCGGTCTTAGATCCGATTCATATTGTTATATAAATCAGATCCAAATCGGTTTTAATTTTTATATTTATGCTGTTCACTTGGTCTATCCTTGCTCGGTTTTCGTCGAAATACTTCAATGCGCAGATATCTCTCCAGTTAATTGTATTGTCTTTATATGTACCTAAATAAAAAACATATTCTTTGTCTAACCCTACACGATTTTGGCATAAAGTTTGTCTCCATCGTAGCTGTAAAACACTTTTGCCAGTCTAGCTACAATGTGTGCAAAAATTTTAAGCCTACCTTTTTCGACTATTGATTAATAAAATAATTTTAATACTTGTAAAGAAAGCTGCACAATTACTATGGCAATCCGGTTTCGCCAAAAACTGTGACAAAGTAACAATAATCTAGCCATTTATGAAGTAAACATAGTTTTCGAATATTAACCCTTCTCATACGACTGCATTATCGAGACTTACACAACGAAAATAATGAAGATATTTACAGGCTAGACCAACTAATATTCGGCGAAGATTTGAGCATACGTTTGCCCTAGAAATATAACTTTTTTGTATAGAAGCTTTTTTGTGTAGAACAAATTTAGCAAGCATAGACAAAACCAATAAGTCTACGACTGCATTTTAAGTCTACAAGAGACTGCTTGAGATCTCCGACTAACCTAAATGTTTCTCTTTCTTTCTTAAGCCTCCGTATGTGTTCAGTTTCAATACAAACATAACCATCCGTTATCGATGCCGTGACCAATACTTATTCAGTTCCTACCATGCCCTTTATTCACGAGCCTCTTACAGCAACATGCACTCTCACTGTAGGAAAAAGAGGGAGGGATTTATCTCACTACTGAGCCCACGTCGTCTCGAGTTTATGCTAGGCTGTCCACTCACCCCGCCGTCCCGCGCCCACGCAATGGCCGGTTAATTATTGAAAACCGATTGCAATTACGTATCCGCAACAAAGTCACAATTACCGACCGTAAATTTTATCTGTTATGATTGTAAAGACGCACTATTATAGAAGACGCTGCCTGCCAGTGACATCTGCTTTGGTTGACCAGCTACTTCCACTTTTTGCTATAAAAAATACCTAACCCATGAAAGAGTTTCTGCACCAGAGATTACGAGCAAACAAAGTTATCAATGTATTTTACTGTTCATCGATTGACTCGCATCGTTTAAAACGTAATTTTACGACTGTGTTGTTGGTACCTTTGCCAATATGCCGTTATTGAGATTGTTAAAGGGTTTACGAGTGTGTATGTTATCCGTTTAGCTTAAGACGATTTTTATATTTCTAGATCTTAAACATGATCATTTAGTTTTTATATCCTTTTCATTTCAGTTATTTTAATTTTACAGCAGTACACCTAATGCGGGAACAAAAGCCGGTAAAAAAGCAAACAAAAGAATAAAGCTTTCCAGAAATTACAAGTCCAAGATTCATTGCATCCCTAGGTACCACATTATATGTGCGTTCACTGAAGGGGACAACATGCACCCAACATTTTTCCGCCAAATTGCAAGGTTTTGCGAGTAGTAATCAGTTTGATGCATTTGCGGCTATAAATAAAGCGCAATGGTCGGGGCGCGTTAAATCGAAGTCGACGAGCGGCCGGCCAGAACCCGTCGCGATGCACCTGCGACAATTTTTATAGTATAAATTTGCATTAATTCAGTTAGTCCTGTTTTCAACGCGGCGTATAAATGGGTTAGCCGGTAAGCGGTGGGAGGGATGGCTGATATCTAGCCTGCCGCTGTAATAGCTGGCGGGTGTCGCATTAACGGACGGGCTAAGCCATTCTGGTGCCTAGTATTCTAGGCTATTGCACTCAAGGTAAATGCAAGAGCACCAAAGCGAGTGAAACGAAACAAATTTCAGAATTATTTGTATGAAAACTTAACCGACGTGTCTGTGTACATCCTATGGAACCTCACTCACCAACCCACTGAATTCCGAATTAAAATTCAATTTAAAATTTACCGAGCCAATTTGAATATAAAGGCTTTTCCGCGTGTGCGTTTTCCTTTAGCTGGTAGCATACGGACCACTAGATACGAGTAACATTGCATAGTAACAAGATCCAGTAACAAGGTGCAAATCAAACCGACAACCGTCCTCATTACAAATACAACGTCATGTGTCTGCTTCTAGTTGATTGACACATTACACACAAAAACAGTGTCTTCATTATCCAGTTGACCAGCTTGCCCTTCCAGCACAGATTGCCTGAACAGTTACGAACCTCCAACTGCGAGTGAAAAGGAAAGTGAACGCACAGGAAAGGCCTCACGGCTTAATTGACGGGTCTGCGCGCGCGCATCCGCCGCGGACTGGTTCAGCATCTCACACATTGACCTATTAACTGACAAGCTGAGATGTGTCTGCCGAGATATTATGTTTCTTGAAAAGGTTTCTACTATTTAGTGCCATTAGAATTGTTTTAGAATGTTTACTGAAGTAACTATGGTGTTAATGGTGCCTAATGCTTCGATCCAGGTTTTAACTATTATTGTAAAAAAAATATTGCACTGACATCTGAGCTGAGCCCTATCATTCTATCAATGCAAAAATATTTTATTACAAATTTTATATATATATTTTAATCAATACAATTTAAATTTAGATAAATTTTTCACTGATTTTATAATTATTGTATTATATTTTATATTAATTAATTCTGCTGTGATATTAACATTTTTATTATTATTGCTGTTATTATTGTCAAATATGGACCCAGGTCTGAAATAAATATTTTCATTCATTCATTCATTCAATGCGGATCGTAAGGTTTAGAAGACAAAAAGTACTTGGATTCTAATCAACTTCTTTCACATAATTTGTTTTTAATTTCTGAGACTCGAATAAATGGTATCCCAAATTAAAATCCGGGGTATGATCCTTACGTGTGCCAAATTTCATCCAAATTTGTTCAGCTATAACCAAACAAACAACCAAACATCTAGTTGGTCAGACATACTTCACATAATTATATTATCAGTGTGGGAGGAAGATATTACATAATACAAAAAATCACAAAAATACAACTTAATGCACTATTCCACACACGTGTTCATCGAACATAAAAATGTACTCAAGAACAACATGAATCCCGCATTAGAGCGCCTCCGACTCCGCGAAGTCGTTACATTACGGCGCAAGGATCCGGGCTAACGGCGACTAAGGTTACCACGTACGGGAAGGCGTTAATTTTCCCACATTGTAAAAGTAGTTTTTTTGTGTACATGCTGAGTAGGTAAATAATAAGCAATCATTTTTAAGGCAAAACTTCTTTGGGCACTGAACTGTGCAAGATACGGAACTGTTACGCTCGGGTCGGTGACGGTGACACATTTCATTTGTGACCTACTATATATTTTATAATTATAAAATCATGTAAGTTTTTGCAAATAATAAATGTACTAAATGATTCATACAAAGAAAAATTGCATTTAAAATTAATCCTACGCGCGCTTTAAGTCGCTTGCGCTGAGCGCAAGCGCACCGCGCGTTATATAAAAGACATCAACGCGGCGTCGCTCACTTACAAACCGACGCGCACGCACGAAAACTCTGCTTTCACTTCGCGGCGTGACATGTGTAAAACAAAACCACACTATGTGGAGTTTTTTTGAGACACCTTATGATGTTCTAAAAAATTGAATAATGTAGTTTTTGTATTGATATTCAAAAAAGCTGCTGGGGTGAACAGAAAAAAATATATAAGTTTTGGGAGACACGGTCGCTTAACTTGGCGCGGGAGCCTCCTGAGAGCCATATGGCGATACACATGCTTCCCCCTCCCCACGTGACCTCTTCCCCGCTCTCCGCGGAAACGCGTCCATAATCGCCAAATTGCAGGATAGAGGTCTCATTGAATTAAAACGACCCCCAACCTTTACATTCTAAATTAACATCAGTAAATATAATCGCGGGTCACTACATTCACACAAAAAATTATACTTTCCGTCTTCATTGCTTTTTACGATCCATAAAAATCCTTTACTTTCCTCAATAGCAGATCTTCTATACCACACCACTCCTATGCTTAACACGGCAGGACAATAAAGTAAATGAAGATGTTTTATTACTTACACACATTTTCCCTACATGCGCTTACAGCTGGTTTGATCAGTTTAGCCCGTCCTCGAGCAGCTGATTTCAGCATTCTCAGACGACTGGTACATGTAGGTAGGTACCTACTGTTAATACCTACCTAGGGATAAGGGCAGGTGGCTTCATGTTACATGCCGTTTAATTAAGGAACGCTCTGGCATGCTCAAAGGTCGTGTGTGCTCAAACACACAGCAATAGATTAATGCGTCAATATTTTCCATAAGCAAACGTACATTTTCGTCCTTCAAGAGTGCTCGTGTCAGTGATATTTTTTTCCTATGGCGGGCTGTTTACTTAAAATTATTGAGTGGAAGCCTATTATTATACTTTGTATAAATTGTAACAGTTAATTGTTACCACTATTAATTGTGAGACATTCGTTATAATAAATATTAAATACATCACAAGAAAAGGAACACTGCATAAATAAGGAAAAACACTTATAAAAATGCGAGATAAACAGAGGCATAGAGCATACATCTTGTGATTGTGATTAAGTTGCTAGAAAGGGCATCCGACTCAGAATTGTGCTGAGGGCGTGAGCCCTGGTTTTCAGTCAGTGCCGGTGGTAATTGATATTTATATAATGTATTATAATAATAATAAGTTCCACACAATACAATCACTTGTCCTGGTCCCAACCTAGGATACCCTGTGCTATGGCAACCAGGCAAGGACGTCACAAACATGGAAATACACACAGACTGAGGCCATTGGGAATCGAACCCACGACCTCTGGTTAGGTAGCTAAGCGCCTTAACGGCTAGACCAACGAAGCAGTCGTATGTTTAGTCAATAAATTACTTACGTTATCTAAATCCTCTCAGGTTCATGGTAAGCGTAGACTTGGCTTCTATATGCGCTTGCAGAAGAGAACTACTTCCAAAAAAAAAAAAATGGAGCAAGCGCAGAAAAAGCAAGCGTAAATATTATGCCGTATAGGCTGATTGACTTCACTGTGACTCAAAGAGAAAGTAGAATTAATTAACCATAGTGGCCATAGTGATGGTCAATACTGGATGTTGCAGATTTGTTCTCATACATACAAATATATTTTTCATGCATGCTTGGAAATTTGAGCGTTATTTCGACAACTTTCTTCGAGATAAATCGAAATTGCTGTACTGGCCAATTACACGCGAGCAGCGGCCGGAAAAAGTTCTATGATTTTTTTTTTAATGGCAACTCGGATCGGTCCTGTCTTGGACGACTATTCAAAACTGTCGTGTTTTACGGCCAAATAAATTACACACTAATAGTAGATTGTTTACCGAGGGAGTAAAATACTATTTTTAAGGTGAGAGTGTTTCTTTGTTATCCCGAGTACACCACTCGAGCTTAAAAATAGTTTTACTCCAGAGGTGGACACTCTACTTTTTATCACCCTCTATGAGAAAATAAGTGAACGCAACCATATTATGAAGTGTTATTTATTTTTGTATCACATTGTTAGCGTCTGATACGATACACTCCAGAGTTAATATTTCGTTATCACTGCTTGAAGACGCACTCATTTTTACTCTAGTAAAAATAACAATGACAATTAGAGAAACGAAAAGACGGAATGCATTAGGCGCCTTTTTTCAGTTTTTTTTTTGCTCGCGCGCGGTTTTCTTTTAAACAGCAAGCAATTTGTGCAACATTGTTCGTGAACAATGTTGCGCTGTGAACTTAGCAACAATAGCAACATGCGCGTTCCAAATTCAAATCACTTTTATTCCCTCAGGGAATAAAAACGCGTTTTAGTCCCTGTTCCCGGGGAACGAACTAGGTCTTTTCGAATAGATGTGATAAAAACTCATATCTGTCGCGTTATTTAAAAATGGAACGATCTTTTACTCCGAACAATGACAACCAAGGAGGCAACTTATCAGAGGTTTTATTTAAATTTCGAACTGGCTTGAGATAGAAAGCTGGATATCGGCTTTGCCTCGGCCCACATTTCCACGTTCGTCCATCAATGCCTCTTTTGCTGGCCGCTGCTGTAATGTACTATTATTATGGCACAAACTTTTTAGTCGCGTAAAAAATATCTGCTGTTTCATACATTCGCTGGAATAGGTATAAAAATTTTACGTGCTACATGATATCCTTCCATTTTCATATACTTCTGAAACTATCATTTTGTTTGTTTGTACATCTACTTCCTTCTCCAATGTATTAGTTCAGACCATCCAAAGGTTATCTAGAAGATATCACTTTTAGTAATAAGGCCACCATCTGTACTCTTAGGTTAAGAAATATATGTGTAATTTCCATTTTTATGTACAATAAAGTGTTCTCTATCTCTATCTATCTATTTTCCATAAAATATCAGATATTTTTTCTGGATTTCAGAGTAGGTCCCATAATAAAAACTTGTGATGAAGAGTAGAATAAACCCCTTATGTTCCACCGGACCTTCCCGCAACACCCTGTATGATTTAGGAAGCTGCAATATTTTTGGAAGTGCAGTCCAACATGGATTTTTTTTTCCATACTTGAACTTATACTATGTACCTAAGTACGATGGGATGGCCCGGGTTGGCTCTGCATAGCATAGCGAATTAATGCATCATAAACATGCCGCAGCCTCATCAGTGACGGGAGGGCGATGACGGACAGATAATAAATAACAATAACAACAATGGCTCACGATTTTGCCAAAACCATGCAATGTACGCTAACAGAAGTCAAATACGTACACGATACTATCTACCAGGCTAACTAATGAAAATCAATGACATAAAAAAACATACCTATCTCTTATAACCCGTTTTTGCAAAAGTGAACTCTCAATAGTAACAATAGATATTTTAAGAACCTACAGCCTAGGACCTATATATAGCCAATAACAAAAGCCATTTTCATTAAAATGGACGTTTTCAAAACGACTTACGGATTATTTCAGTACTAGCTCTGTGTCAGCATCTTCGTACCTTCTTGAGAAGAAGCATCTCAAATATTAATGAATTCTAAAATGAGATTTTCACTTCATTGTGCCTCGTTCTGTTTTGGAAAATCTAAAGAGATAGACTGTTCTCAATTCGGAAAATGACAGTTACATCTTTGTCCTAACATTTACCCAATCTTGCTCAGCTCAATGATTGGCAACTTGTAAAAATAGGTAGACTCTCCGGTCCATTCTTGCTTCTGTCCGTATTTTTGTTGTCCCAGAACATCATCCCCTCGACGACACGATAATCGGTTCTGCATTGTTTTAGATTGAAGCAGCGAGGGCCGTTATCTGATGAAATATGTCCGTTATGATTGGCGAACAAACAGTATGGCGCCGCCATATGTCGCGGCACGCGCGCATGCGCCGCGCTTCTGCTTGCGCACTCAGGGATGAACACCATAGACCCACAACTGTTTCAGTTTCTAACCGTATAGATGAATAGTTTTCGTGTTTTCAACTGGCTAAACTTCGTGAGCACAAGCCCACGTCTAGATAAAACGTGTTATTGAAATAACCTAAGACTTCATAACTTCTTTAATATCGATAGTTACAGTCTGTTCATCCTTACTTGTCCAATTTAGTAAACAATATTCTAACCTCAAAATTGACATTTGATGCCGAAACTAGATATTTTCTTGCAAGTTCGTGCACTTTGTTTATAAACATAGCAGCGTGTTATCCAAAATGGTGTCCCAGGTTACTTCATTTATGGGAATATGGCAGTTTTCGACTAAAAAGTCATACTTTGCGGGTAGAATCTTGTTTACTAAATTGGACAAGTAAGGATGAATAGACTATAAACCAATTGGGATATGTACCTAAGTAATTAGTTCTTAAATTTATTTTGCATAGAAATTGGCAGCATCATCATAAGCAGCCTATATACGTCCGACTATAGGGCACGGGCCTTCTCTCAGAGAGAGAGTTGGCAGCATTAAGTTTTAAAATTTTACAAAAGGTAGAAACATACAATGGAGGATGCAAAAATTTTATATTGGAATTATTTTAATTTACGTTTTAATAAAAATGGTTTTCAGGTTTTGCGTTATTTCAATAACACGCTATATACCTAAATAGTGTTGCCTTTAAAATGAGCTGTTGCTGAAATACGTCATAGAGTTTGTGGTTTTACAACAAACTTTGTTCTGTAAGTTTTTTCACAGATTGATATTTTTAGAAATATAAGGGTTTACGATTGTGTTGTAGCCTATGGTAAATCATTGTCCTACTCAGATGAATGCCTTTTCTATGAACACAATTTATTGTTTTAAGAATTATCTACTAAGCAGCGTTACTACAAAATCCAATACCAATAATCTATACTTTAAATAAAGCTTAGTCTCTTAAAGATACAATGTAATTCAGTCAAAAGCCCTGGAACAAAAGTTGTTGGAAATGACAAACGTTTAAAAATAATTGACGTTATTCAGGAAGGTCGCAATTCACACGTGATCCTATAGGTTCAACAAATCTAACTGGGGACAATGACCTGCCGCAGGTGTTGTACTTGAAAATATAATTTTAGGTACTTACCTACTTTTAAGCATTCTTTAGTTTGATAGTTATTTTTCAATGTGTAGGGACCTATATAGTACTTACCTATTGAATTACAATAAACTTGTAACGCCTTTTAACGTGTAAAGAAATGTAATACAGCTCAATAAAAATACGGTGGCAAAGTTTACCTTTTTGTTCACGTGTTTCGTGAATAGAGACGAAATGTTTAGGTTTTTCGTAATAATCTGGAACCGTTAGATAAAAATCCGCTCTGTTACCTTATTAGATCTATAGTAAGGGAAGCCAGTGCGCGCGCGCCGCCCATCCGTCAGCGTAATCGGCTGTTAATCATTTTTCGGTCGACGGGGTTCATTGTGCTCCCCGATTCCCGGATTATAATATTCACAGCCCATTTGGACCGTGCAGAATTTTTCAAATTGCATGCCGAGTTTTACCTTGCACTTAGGGCTGCGATGTCGAAATGATATGTAATCATCGTTTCCTGGGATGATCAGTGGCCGGACCACATGTCATGTTCTCGTTGTATCGATCTATTTTGCAATTACTTAATAAGAGTAGAAGACACAATAAATAAGGATTGCTCAACATTATTTGTTACATTTTTTCTTATATCGGAGTAGTATCGATACTCGGAGTTACAAAACGAAAGGTAGAACTGGTAAGGGAACAGTTGTTCATACACCACATCTATTATTTAGGACTTTTATACATTCATCAGTATATCAAACTTTTCATTTTGTCGTGGGTTCCAATCCCGGGCATGTACCTAACTAACTGAGTAAAGCGGTGTAGGTAAGTCAATCATTTTAGGACTTTTTAACAACATATCATATTGTCCTAAATCGCCTCGAGCAATTTTTCAGTAGATTTAAGAAATAAATAGACAGAAAGGCAAAAATCTTACAGTCGCGGACTGGTGCGAATATTTTTACAACGCGAATAAATTATAAGTTATGTATTGATTGTATCAAAAGTAGTTGACTCTTTAACGGCCATAGATAGTAAGAGTTTTTCATTGGTTTTGGACTTAATTTCAGTGTTAAAGGTTAATTTAAGGTGGCAACTATTATGCCACTGTCCGGTAAAGGGTTAAAACATGCTGTATCGTAGAGTGTAATTTTTTATTAACGTTATGGGTTTTAAAAGGATTCGTTAACAATTGAAAAAAAAAAGTATAAAAGGGGAAAGTATTTTTATACTTTTCCCTTTTTAAGGTTTTGTTAGTTTCTGGGGTATTGTAAGCAAACCCTTTTGAAATTTAAAACGTAGATAGTTAATACCTCTCTTGTTGGTCGTAATATCATAACAGGATTTTATTACTGTTCAACGATTTACCATCTATTGCAATATTCATATTTAATAATAAGAGACTAGAGTCGATCTTCACACTGAAAAACATCGTGAGGAGATCCGCGGCCTAGTTAGCTCCGCATGTATTGACATTGACTAAGCTAAGAGGTGCTTGGCAAGCCTACTAAAAATATGTAAAAATATGTCCCGGGCACTACAGCGTGTGAGTGATCGGAGGCGTTTTATCATACATGTAAAAAGGCCTAGAAAATACCTACAAACCTTTTTAGCCTCTAAATAGGTTTTTAAAAATACCTACAAACTGTTTACGAAAAAAGGTGAAGTTATAAGCAGTGTAGTACTAAAACTTTCTAAAATAATGACTATGGAAGTTACCTATTAATTGCCGTAAGGGACATTCTGGTCGAAAATTTGTGTTATATATAATTTTATCTATCGGATGGTGCTTTCAGATTTTTGCCACCAATTTTCGACCAGAATGTCCCTTATAGCAATTGATACTATCGCAGTCGATATGATATATTCAAATACACGAAATTATGCTTGACGTCCTCTGAGAGTACATTTTAATAATAATAATTAGATACTTATTATGGCGCTTGAGATTGCCAATCCGCGGTGGGCACGCGTGGTAACTAAGCCCATACTCTCTGAGAGAAGGGCTGTGCCCTGCAGTAGGATGTATATAGGCTACATAAAAAAAATGTTTCTGATAAGTAAGTTATTCACTTGTAAAATTAGCAGTGCCCTTACAGGGCTCATGTTGAGAACAATTATTTATGTTAAGACCTAGTAGCAATATAGTCAATATATAAGACCTTAGTAGCAATACCACTCGGTAGCTGTGAAGGAAAACATCGTGAAGAAACCTGAGTGTCTGAGCTATTCACATACCTCAGCGCTTGAAATCGCCAATACGCGGTGGGCACGCGTGGTGATTAAGCCCACACTCTCTCCCTGAGAGAAGGCCTGTGCCCTACAGTGGGACGTATATAGGCTGCTTATGTATTATTATTATTCAAGTTTATGTTCGTTTATTGCTTCATGTGGTACAAAACAAAGCAATAAACGAACGTGAACTTGATAAATAAAGGTTGAAGTTAACCGATGCCTCGATGGCCCGTATCAAGCCCGTATCTATCACCTAACCGCAGCGACCATAACTTTGACATAGAACTCCGCCGTGACTTCGTAGAGGAGGTGGGGGCAGATCTAAGAATGGGCTGACATCACCTAATAATTAATATTACTACTATTTTCATTTGGAAGATGAGTGGCACAGAGATAAATTATTATTAAATTAGAATCTCATATATTTGAAAAATAGACATCAAAATTTCCACGCGAACGAAGTCACGGGCAACAGTTAGTACAAAATATAATCGATAGTGTTTTATATAACAGAGCACATTTACCTCAACTACTAATAATAAATCGGCAAATTCTTACTAAACGGGATTAAGTGAACATGTTACAGTGATTAGTTTCTGAAATTGTTCTAACAAATTAGTTTTAAATAATACCTACTTCTGTAAGGAATCGGTGTAAGGCAATGATAGTCCACCTCTGATGGATGACACCAGAAAAATAAAAGTGCCTTCGTATCGGCAGAGCAGCAGTAGAGTAGCCTCCTCTCCGCAGGCTTCCTTTAAGACACAGCCAGCGTTCTTTCGCACAAAAATTCTACCGTCCCCAGAGAATAATGCAGCAGAACCATCAATACATTGCTCAAAACATCTCGGCTGTCAATTTTTTTTCCACTACGGTTACTAGTTGATTCCAGTAACCAATAGTGGAAATATCTCGGTTTTGAAAAAGAATGCCACTTACAGTGTTTATTTTTGGGACAGCCGGTCTGTGTTTAGATTCTCTTCTACTTATTGGTAGTTATACGTCGCTTCAGGGATGTATTCCAGTTTTAGGTAAGGTAGTCATGCTTACCGGGTGAATTTCCGTATATAATTTTCTATACAGGGTATAAGAAAATCCCCACGTACACCCGAAAAGGTTGGTTCTGCTCGTCAATACAAACCTCTTTTATTATAGGAATAAAAAAAAACTGCTATTCCATATTAGAGTAACAACCTGGGAAATAAACAAGTAGGTACCTAAGTATGAAAGAGGTGATATTTATTTCGCGAGATAGTGGTTGGTACTAAGACAAGTGAATTTTGATTTCCCCCCCAATTGTGGATGTAGTGGGGATTATGTTACAGCCTAAAATAATTTATTGCATAAATTTCACATAAGCCTGCTTAACGCTACTTAAGGGCCGATTTCTCCAAAGTCGGAAGCTAGCATTTATCTACCAGCTAACCCAAATTAGTCTGTTTAAAGTGTGTGTGCTAGCTTCAATAAATGGTTAAAACTTAAATTTTGGCCTTTGGTTCTACGCAATGAGATGATTTTAACTGGTAGAGTAGGCTTGCCCAGCACCTACACCATCCTGACAGCTTAGTTGGGAATCGACATGGGCCTCTCGCTTCCGAGTTCATTGTTCGACCCACTGGGCTACCAAACTGGTTATTCTTTCATTTATTCATTTATTTTCAGGTAGTTTGGGATTTTCTAGTCACGTCACGGACGATTAGATTGTACGAAAAAAATGTTGAAGTAGACTGTAGTATAGTAAAGTTGTACTAAAACTCGGACGCGCAGAATAAATATTTCTTCTGCTGTCATTGCTCATCATAGAGCGTGAAGGTTTGCTTGTAGATTAAAATACAGGGATCAATACCTCAATCCGTCCCTGTTTAACGCTGCGGTGAAGTCAACGCATCGCCTCGCCCGCATATCGCCCGCAGGCGCGTGCGTTGATTTGCATGCTCCTGCGCACAGATAGCCGCGCCGATAACTCATGCGTCGCTTTTATAGCCCTCACAAATGCCTTACGTAGGTACTACCCAACCATAAAACAGAGGTTAAGTCCGAAACTGAAGATAAAGTTGCAACACGTGAGGAAAAATATATTACGTAAGTACCTACTTTCGCTTGTCAGTAGCAGCTCTTTAATAGGGTACTTGGGTAGTACGCTGTATCCTTTCTTTAAATAGGTCGTAAGTTATCAATAATTGTTCTACCTATTTGACAGTAATAAAACATTGAATTATTTTGAGGCATAGAAAAATACAAAACTCCAGATTCTATGAAAACGCTGTCAGTCTTGCATGCGTCACATAATGGCGATTCGAATTTTTACTAGTGACAGCACGACCATGGTGACGTGTAAAATTAAAGATTAAAAACAAGATTTTTAAATTGAATTTCTAGCCATCTTCGTTTAATAGCTTTATTGTACATAATAAAAAACGAAGTTACACGGAAGTACTGTATACCTCCGTATTTCCGTGTGGCGCCGGATTAAGAATAGCGTCACTCCATTTCCTTCCGTGGATGTCGTAGAAGGCGACTAAGGAAATACATTACCAGGAGACGGGCAGCAGCGTCTTCCTGAGATTTCAACAGCATACTGCGATCGCCAACCCGCCTGCCAAGCGTGGCGATTATGGCAAAACCCTTCATGGTTAGGAAAACCATGAAGGAGGCCTGTGTCCTGCAGTGGGCGTCGAGTGGCTGATGATGATGATGATGACTGTATACCTAATTCTTTTAAAATAAATTTTGACGCGAGTCTACTAGCGTATACTCAGAGCATTGAATATACCTGTGAGTGTATAGGATAGCGTGAGGCAGCAATAACTTCAAAGTTCTGTGACTCGGTGTAGGCTTTATTACCGATGCAACTTATTAGCAGGTATGTCTAGGGTATGCAATACCGCGAGATAATTACAATCCAGGTATTTGCGGCACTGAGCCGTCTTAGACCCGCTAGATCTAGGTATTTGCGAGATCCTGCAGGGTGGACTTAAGTCCTCTGAAATCAATCGTAATAAAGAACTAATAGACTTTGTTTTCATGGTTTTAAATTTAACCAGCATTAAATAAGTTTTTTTGTTACGTTAGAAATGGTTTATCAATACTTGGTATAATAACATACCTAAACATGCGGAACATAAATTGACAATTGACATACCCCCGGTTTCTGGTACACTAACAAGCTGTTAATCTACTGTTAACAGCTGTCATTGGTTTTTTTTTGGATGCACTTTGGTCAATTGACAGCTGTTAACGGTAGATTAACAGCGTGTTAGTGTATGAGAAACTGGGGGATAATCACGTAACGTAAACATCAGAAACATACCCCCGGTTTCTCGTACACGAACAAGCTGTTAATCTACTGTTAAGTTGTCAGTGGTTTTTTTTGTATGCACTTTGGTCAATTGACAGCTGTTAACAGTAGATTAACACCGTGTTAGTGTACGAGAAACTGGGGGATAAAGTGCCATAGTCAGTTAAATATCACAATTTATCAAATTGACAAGCACGCGCCGCCGCGCGCGGAGTAACACGTATGATCTAAGCGGGATTGCACAAAATTTCCGACCGAGGTTAGTCCCGCAAAATGTATGCGGGATCCCGGTATCCCAGGATTGCATTCCCTAGGTGCGTCCTATTCCTTGTAATATTTTTCGATGTAGTTGTTAACTCAGGTGTTACGTGTGTTGGTTTTCTTTGATTTCCGCAAATTGTTGAAACAATGGCTCCGCAAAAACTTTTTGTAGGCTTTCTGTACTATGTGTAAGTATTAATTAATGTGTTACTGACAAGCTGTTAGTTTTCTCAAAGTAAAAGTTTTCATATTAGGGGTTAAAGTATGAAATTGCCGTTTTATTGCAATAGGTTCTTTGAATTGACATAGAATTGAATTAAGAGAGATAGTAGAAGCCGACCCTAGTCAAACTACCCAGGAATTAGCGGCATGGTTTAACGTTACCTTACCCACAATATTGACTCACTTGCGTCAAATCAATAAAATAAAAAATACGAAAAATGGGTGCCTCATAATCACTCGAATTTTCGCAGTATCCATCTTTCTTGTCTAAATTGAATAACAAAAACAATTGAAAGTCGATATTCAAATGTTTCACATTTTTAAAAAAAAGAACATCATAGAAACCATTTGAAAAAAGTTTCATTCGAAAACCTCAAACCATGAAGATACTATGTCAATTCAAAGAACCTATTGCAATAAAACGGCAATTTCATACTTTAACCCCTATTAAAAACACGGTTTTAAACAGAGACTGCACCATTTTTCATTCCAGTTTGCTTAAATCTAATTTAAGTTCCTTCCCACGAATAATCTATTTGAGTTGATGAGTTATCCAACGATCCTTATCAGCACCCTATATTACTTACGTGTCCAAAAGACCATTCACGAAAATTAATTCGACAATAAAACATCGAATCGCAATATCGCAATCAACGATGGCTCCATTAAGATAAATGCGTGAAACGAATTCGATGTGTAGGCAATAGGCATATTCGCAAGAGAAAGGAAGCGATCTATCTCCAAGCAATCGTTGGATCGCCTAGTTGTTTTAGTTTTAGGGCGACAAGGGTGGAAGAACGAATAAATTGTTGATTAGAAGTATTATTGTTTGCACCTGGGCCCGCAGGTGGGGATCCACAAAGGTGACGGGGTCCCTGTGGGAACCCGCCCCCGGCCCCGAGTGTTAATGTTTTAGGACATTCCCGTTAATTGACTCAGTGATAACTACAATCACGTGAGAACGAAACAAATTGAATTTCTTTACGACCGTCATTATGTTCGCCTGTCGAGTGAGTGTGCCCTGAAACTCGCTCGTGAGCTGCTTACTTTTCGGAATGCCAAATGTTTGTTAGCAGGGTTCTTCGTTATTTTAAGCACCCCATAACAAGTAATTTTATTTACAGTGCTCAAAATCTTTCCTAGGTTAATGCCGGGGAAAGATTATGAGCCCTGTAAATAAAATTACTTGTTATGGGGTACTTATGGTATTTTTAATGTATGTTGTATTTTTTATGCATTTTGTATTTTGATGTATTTTTTCACTCCAGTAAGTTACCTTTACATGTTACGTAATTATTTTTTTAGCATAGCTGGTGTTATGGCTTTTAAATAAAACATCTCTTGATCTTACCTACTTCTAAGCTTTTAACAGTTTATAAAAATCGGTTCGCATAAAACACTCTTGATATGGATATGAAATAGTCTTTTAAACAGCATCTCGCTGAGACAGGATTTATAAAATAAAATCTCCAAACATCCCAACAAATTAAAACGCTTTTTATGCCTTAAGGAATTAAAGACCTCCTAAAACATGTTTTACTTATTTTTTATGAATAGGATTGTATTTACAGAAAACATGATTCCTTAAAACACATTTCAAATGAAGTTTACGCTGGTCTTTTCCTTTACCACCAGACTATTTTAACTGCATTTGATTTGAGGAGTGTTTTAGAGGAATCATGTTTTTATAAATCACACAATAAGAGATTTGAAGAGGAAACGGAAAAAACGAAGTAATTCTACAATGCAGGTGTAACTGAGTTAAAAATAAACAAGGCCTCGGTTTTCCTTCCTTTATTTCCGATATTAATATTTATCACATGTCGGTAAGATTTGTCGAAGCGCTGCAAGCCAACTTTACGACTAACAGCGGCATTTTCTATATTCAGCCGATCAACACCTTGCTTACCTAGTATCGAATTAATACTACCATTTGTACAAACAAACATCCAACGCCCGCGTACCTAAATCGTAAATAAACGCATCGCTTCAAACGTCTAAATGCAGATGACATCGCATAAAAAGAAAACTTCGTAGGACGTTTGTTACCTCCAGTTTCTCGTACACTAACACGCTGTTAATCTATTGTTAACAGCTGTCAATTGACCAAAACGCATACAAAAAAAAAACCACTGACAGTTGTTAACAGTAGATTAACAGCTTGTTAGTGTGCGAGAAACCGGGGGTTAGTGACAGGTATTATCAGCGAAAACATAGCTATTGAAATTTACAAACAGTTCTATGTGTGAGTGTACGGACATCGCAACACCGCGAGCGCTCGTTATACAGAATTATAATGATAGATTAAACCCTGAACAACCGACAAGAACTGTCGATTATTTTAACATAACAAAAAAAACAGTCGGACATATTGTTTATAACAGCGTAAATGAAAAGGAATTGCCATCTTAAGTAACTAGTTTTCGTTCGAGAGATTGGCAAGCAGCTGCGGCGGTTTCAGTTACTCATGCCTCGCGACTCAAACACTGTTTGACATTTCGATTATCATACATTATGCAAACCTTATCTTCATGGCAAATATCATTCCTTAGAAGTATTGAAATGTGATATTGTACATTTGTTACATTGATAGGCATAGTTTCCCTTACGAACATCCGTATCGAGTTCAATAGCGCGATACGATATATTTTAGCCGTACTTTGTTGAACTGTTTAGATAAGGACTGAACTCAGAGATGGAGCTATGGAGTTCGATACGGACGGGTTCGAGTTCGTTCAGTACATTTCTCGAAAGCCGATGGCTTGCAATAAATAAATAAAAAATGACGAAAAAACAGTAAAATGTAAACTAACACGTAGAATAGTAGCGGCCACTACCCTGCATTTTTATTAGCTACAAATTGTGGCCAGAGAAAAATTGCTTAAATCAACGTATTTACCCCATAATGACACCACGTTTAACATATGACAAAAGGAAAAATAAATATTCAGAGAGTCGATATGTAAATTAAAATAAACGCTTTTGAACTTCAAAATTTGGGGAAACTTCATCAATAGTTTCACCTTTGTCTTTAAGGTGCACAAACTGGTCAGGTCACACAAAATGGTAACTATCTATAACTTAACTAAAATAAGAAAGGAACTAATTTGCCTAATCAAAGTACTAAAACAAAAAAAATGGGAAGCATGTATGAGATCCCAACATTGTTTTGAACCCGATAGTAAAATGTATAATTTCTTACCTATTGGAATACAGGAGAATAATATATGATATTAATTTTAGAACGTTTAGGACGTGGATATTGTGCACTTTTCTAACATTGATAATACAAACTCTGTTTATCTTTTGAGGGACGGCTAGATATCTCAACGAGTGAGAACGGGGGCGACTGCGCGCACTCAAAACTGACATGATGAGCGAGTGATCTGCAATTAGTCAGGATATAATCAGTCCCACCCACATATTTTCAAGTGCGCGCAGCCGACGAGAGGCATATAACTGCCAAATGAAGTGAGCATACAATTTATAGTTCAGCACAGAGTACACCCAACACTATATGATATAGTAATATGCATTCCAATAACTTATTTTAATATATCTGATGTTATTTGCTAACGCCCATCCCGAAATCCACATACCTAGTCTATTTATTTTTTATTCTATCTATCGGATTTATTTTTTCCAAAGGAACCACGCCGGGGAAATCAACAGCTTAGGAAATTTTAAGGTTCAAATATTTTTTTTTATAAAAAAATATTGTTTATATTGTATTGTGGTGACACCTTACTTACACATTCATAGGTATACGTTCTATATTGAACTGAGCTGACAAGAGAGCATGTTACATACTTGTATGAGTATAAATAAGTAACCAAAAAAAATTAATTCTTGGCAAAATGTTATGGATGAAGTAGTTTGTTTTGGTGTCCAGTATACGTAGCTTTCGGGTCGAGCGTCAGTTTTTTAACACCTTGAATAATAACAATATCAAGCCTGGTATTAGTTAAATGTAAATAATAACATCGGCATGTGCGACGTCTACATGCCTACTAAGAATAATAAAAGTGACTACACTAACAATGAGCACTATTATGAAAAAATACCTTCTCTTCTAATCGCGAATAAATCACATAATAGAGTAACGTCTCTAGGTGGGTATCCGATAAATTCGCCTATACTTAAAGCAGACATGTATTTCGTGAATATACAATTACATCAGCGGATCTAGGAAGATACAAAATATAAAAAGTCACTGCGTGTCAATCTGACAGCGTGCCACCTTCATAGCACTGATTGCCAGTTCGGCTGCCTTGGTCTACTTCATCTATGTATAGTCCGCATAAATCTTTTTGGCGGTTACGTGAACACAGTCACAGATCATTTGCATATCGCTTACTTACACTGTATGTGTGAGTAATTGACGTAGTGTGATGCGTAGGAAATTACTATTAGTCAATTACTAAAGTAGTCAATTACTCACACATACACTGTAAAGATCAGCGTCGCCGTTAGCGTACATTTTATACATTTGACGTACCTTTGTAGCCTCCAATGTGTTTTGTGTAATGGGGTCTAGTTTACGTACCTTTTGTTCTCATCCAAAATTATGTGTAACATTTTATAAACCGCCGCCAAAAATTAACGGATGAATGAAATGAACGAGAGCGATAGAAGCTGTGTATGAGTGAGTTGAGTAAAAAAATGCTTATGTACCTTTTATCCCAAAATGTATATTTTCAGCGCTGGATACGTACCTTTTGGGAACTCAGTTGTGGCAAAACTGGTAAAGACAGTAAGCGATGTGCAAACGATCTGTGACTATGGTCACGTTACCGCCAAAAAGAACTGTGCGGACAATATCTCCAGTGCTTAAAGTATTCCTAGATCCGCTCTAACCAATTATGAGTCATTACTTAATTTATTATCATAATAGAGTCGGAGAACAGAGACGGAATATAATGATCTGTAGAATAGATCTAGATGCAAACGTTCTTTTGTTAACACAGTTCATGAATGAATAAAGATATCGTAAAATTATGTTACATCTTGACGATCCTGTACAGAGGTTAATCATCCCTAATTCAGGGTTGTAAATAGAGGAAACATTTTACAGATATCGCCATAAAATATGAAAGGACATTTTTAATCAGCTGGCCAACCAAGGACTTATTCGGAAGCCCAAGTCCTTATTGTAAGAGATCTTAAGTTTGACACACGTACATCCACGCACTAATGGGGTAAGTTGTCGTCTTTAAAAAATTTTGCAATTAGTAATTTTTTGCAATACACCAAAAGTGGCTTTGTGTAGGGTTCAATTTAGAATGGACTGCCTTGGTGTACATAGGGGGGGAGCTGGGTAGGCAGTGCCTCCCCCGCAGACTGTATAGTGCCCTTCTCAGGATGTTGGGTGTCTGGTCGCAGCACGTTTTTTCTACTTTCGTAAGAAAAGTAACTAGTGTTTTGGCATTAAATGTTATTCATGGCAATCACAGAATCTTATCATGTAGGTAGCAACTGATAACAGGTAGCATTACGTTTAAGATTTTCCCCGCTAAAGATTCGACCCGAAGGCAGCGGCTAACATTGTATTGATATTCAACAGAATGTAAATTCTTTACGTTGATATTTTTTATTTTCTGATTTGGGTTTGAAAGACCATCGCTTTTCAGGTACCCCTTGGAAAATAACCCTAGCGACGCCAATGGTGGACCGGACTTCTGCCTATCCCTCCGAGTTACAGAAATGACTTTATGTATGTATATGTATGGAATGACTCTCGCAGACTAATTAAAAAAGTCCTTTCAACAGTAGGCATAAAATACACGATGATATTGCATTGAAGTAGTACATACTTATTTGTGCACAAAAGACGTGAGCCTTCTCACAGCAGACTTACTGGGTCCCTTCGTCTTCTTAGTCTGCTCCTTTACTCCACTGAAATGAAGAAATCATTCAATTAGATTTGTTAGTGTGTGCAAAGAAATTGTTTAAAAAAGTAATAAGTATTTTTCTCTATAGCTCACACTTTTTTTAATATAACCTGTCGAAAACTAATTCTACCTAGTTAGGTGGTATAAGAAATGCTGTATAGCACTGTTAGTATAAGAAAGAGACTGAATAACTACTTAGTTTATATATAACGGGCCTTGTCGCGATTATTTATTAGGTAAACTACATTATTTTTTTATTTTTGTTATTATTGATTTGCCTCTCTCTCACACAATATGGACGGCAATATTGTAAGACCAAGAAACAAATAATAATATTTTTTTTAATTGGCAATGTTTTATACAAATCGGGCATAAAGTGACGTTAAAAAAATCTTGTTAAATAGTCACACTTTATGATTATGAAGCATTTATCAATATTTGAATTAGTTTGCTTGATTGTTTGAACCATGCAAGATCCACGAGGATTTTGTTACGCCCTGTATACTGTGTGGCATAATGTGTATGTGTATACTACGTTTAATTTTACTGTAAAATAAAAAAAATACATACAATTTATAGCCATACATACTACACTTTGACCGTATAAGTAGCCTAAAAGGAAGAACTCAATATTTTTATTTTGACTTTGTCAATATGAGTATTGACTTTGTCAATATGAGTAACCTCTCACTCTCTGAGAGAAGGCCCCGTAGTGGGACGTAGTAAAAATAACAGACCAGTAACCGATTAGATTTTGACAGGAAAATAGAACCAGTCAGTCCCTTTCTTTAACTAACTGCGCTAATCATAACTATGAAGTTTTGAAAGAAGAAATGTTTCTCTCAATACACTCACAGATATCTGGTGAGATCCTCTATGTCGACGAGCATGGAGTCTTGTCCCATGTGCAGCTCGTCGCGCGCCATCAGCAGCTTCACCAGCGACTCGTTTAGGGACTCGATTTCCGAGTGCAGCTCGTTCACTATCACCTGCCGGGAATAGTGCATAGCGTAAGAGTGTTTGTTAGCAAACCCTGGGGCCTATTTCATAGAACTAAAATTATTCGTTTACTACGACAATTCGATGTACATTGCAAAGACGATTAGCCACCAGTACACTCATTGAAAAGTAACCACTAAGGGGGTCAAATAAGGAACGACCGTTTGTGTAGGATAGCCTAAGTCTAGAAGCTTAAAATTTTACGTAGATTACATGGACACTGAGGAACGGGTTTTGAAAAATTCTTGGATTAATCTATTCCCAAGCCAACCCCAGTTTCCCTTCCGGCTCAAAAGGCGACAATTTCCTATGATGCAATCCGCAAGTACGAAGGTAAGACCTACAAAAAATCGGACTATATTCCAACTCCAGCTTCAAACGGTGAAAAAATTTACGTCCTTTTCAGGCGCTTGGAAGATGTCAAAGTTTCTGTTGCAGCACCAACAATCAGAATTGGTCTCAAGTGAATGGATAATTCGTTAATTTGCATTAAGGGTCTCCAGGGAGTAACACTAGCGCCACCAATGATGGCAAAAAGTGTCTGTACAGTCTCTCAATCACGTTAACAGTGACTTTTAGCCCACTGGATCTTTTTATTTGTAGGGTTGCACGGATAATTTGTTGTCTCTTGATTTGTACAGATTGGACATTTCCTCACAGCGACTATAGACTGAAAAAGAAGGCATGGGTAGTGCAGGTTTTCTAACAACTCTCTTATATTTGAGAAAAGTCGGATGGTTTTTCATATGTTGCCGATGAGGACACAAGGCTAGTTACCAATAATTTTGTAAATACGAAATGTTAAAAAAAAATTCGTTGAATCTCTAAATATCAAATAAGACGTTCAATTTGTGAAATTGCATAGCTCTCGCCTGCTAGAGTAAATGCATAGCAACTAGCTGCAAAAAATGCGGAAGTTTGTCCAAGTATAACAAGAATAAATAAAGCCTTGGTCATTATTAGGTACATGAAACAGAGATATAGCGTGATTACACATAATCATTCTTCATATTTTCTATGGAGGTCGTTATGAGAGACGAACAGTAACTTGACCAAGATGTGGTCAAACAAAACAGCTAAGGCACAGCTCGCCAAACATATATCAGAACATTTGTTAGTTTTCAAATTTTAATAAGTTGGTACAATTATTCTACACATCAATACAACTTTCATAATGGGACCAAGAGCAAAAACGCGAAAAAAAAATTAAAGTTGTTTGTATTGATGATTAGAATAATCCTCTTAAGTACTACCGATTTTTTCTGCTACACCCCGTATAATAGCGTCCCATATTATATCGTAGTGTTAAACTTTCTCCTAGCTTTCTCTGCACAGATCTACGTTTAGTGTGGTGCCTTAAAAAAATACCGTAAAAAAGAACAAATAATTATTATGGTCCCAACTGAAAATCAGTTTTGCTGGTGTTATGTTACTCATAGCACACATCAGTAATGTATGCTGAGTTGGAGGCCTTTTTTGTAGTCACGGAAGCACATGAGGCATTTGGAGTCGGTGGCGGCTGGGCGCCATACATTATTAAATGGTACTAGGCTGCCCTCGATTCTCTGTACCTGACATGTTCTGTTTACAATTGTTTTGTTTTTTTTTGTTGTTGTTTTTCGTGTATTATGTTTCTTTACTTGTTTACTCTGTGTTTCTGTGGCAATTTAAACACATATCTTATTTCTTTCTTTCAAATAATAATAATTATAAAAATTTTGCTCATAAGCAGCCTATATACGTCCCACTGTAGGGCACAGGCCTTCTCTCAGAGAAAGAGTATGGGCTTAATCTCCACGCGTGCCCACCGTGGATTGGCGATTTCAAGCGCTGAGGTGAAGCGCTATGTGAATAGCTCAGACGCCCAGGTTTCCTCACGATGTTTTCCTTCACCACTAGCGAGTGGTATTGCTACTATAACTTCATAAATTTACATAACTTAGAAAGAGCAGTCATAGGTACATGCCCGCACTAGGAATCGAACCTGGGTCTCCCGCTTCCGAGTCCGATGTTCTATCCACTAGGTTACCACCGCAAAAAAATGCTCGAGCCATCGGAAAGCAATGGACGAGATTAGCAGCGAGAGGTTGGCGTAACAGGGCAGAGGCCTAAGCCCAATAGTGGGCTCTATTCATGGGCTGAATATCTATCCAGCCAATACAATGTTCCTAATGTCAATAAACATTTTTGTATTTGTACTTTTGTATTGACAAAAGTATAAATACAAATACCGGGCTCCTCCGATACAATATGAGTTTAACGTGTAAGCACCTAAATATTTCAAGCGCTAATATTTCAAACTAATTTCAGAAAATTCCTGACACGCAGGTTTATCTATTATAAATAAAATTAATTATGTTTTTTTTCACAGTACATGAACAACTAAAATAATTAAGTACTAAAAATAAATGAGAACCCAAACAATAAATACGACTCGGATAAAAACATCAGGTAAAAATTCTTTTAAATAAAGAATAAAAACCGACTTCAAAACACTATAGCACTAAAAAGTTATAAATAATTTAAAATAATACCATTAAATGAGAAGTACGTATACATGTAGGTCCTGTAGAAGTATAATTTGCAGTCGGTGCCCAAAATATATGTGCTGGTCATGAAACTGGGCACCGACTACAAATTATACTTCTGCAATACCTACACGTACTTCTAATTTAATAATACTCTTTTAAATTAATTCAAGTCGGTTTTTATTATAAGTCCCTTATAACCATAATTTACCCTACTTAATTTTTTGCTTTAAAATTTGAAGTTCTCAATTTCCATCTCCGAAAGTCTTCACCAGAACATCACCAAATTATCCTGGGACTACTTGTACGCTATATTATGAAACATATGCATATTATTAAAGGATGGGCCCCATTAGGCCTTATTTACTGCTGTCAGCCTCTGAAAGTCTTCATCAGATCTTCACCAAATTAAAATGAGACCAATAGGACCAATGAGACGTTATATCTATTCGAACGAAAAAAGAATAGTCGAAGTCGGTTAAGATTTGACAGAGTTATAAAGGAACATAGCAAAAAAAATTAAAAAGATATACGCGTTGAATTGAGAACCTCCTCCGGTTTGAAGTCGGTTAAAACACTTTATTGTTGTATTGTTTTTATCCATTGTTACATAAAATGTTCTGGTGACTCAGCACTCCGCCGAGCTGCCTCAAGGTTATTTCGTTTGCGTAAAACTGTAAAGGCGCGCTGACCATTCACGTAACACGTACATTGTACATGTACACGGTACATCACGATAAAATGTTACGTTAATAGTTCCTTATAATAATAATAACTTCCACACACACACTTTTCCTGGTCGCAAACTAGGATGCTCTGTGCTAAAGTTACCAGGCAAGGTATCCTAAAGATACACCCAGACTGAGACTTTTTGTGCAAATAAAGTACGGCGGTCTCCAGCGGGAGTCGAACCCACGACCTCTGTTTTGATAGTCAAGTGTTATAGTTTCTTCTAATCTACTAGGTAACAAGAATGTTTTACTAACATTCTTGGTAAGTAATTGTTATCCGATATAACATCCCTGATTGGGCGTAACTAAACCCCATTTTAAAAAGCAATATTACGTAAAAATCTAAACCTACACTCAGTGTTGGTGCAAAAAGAAAAACAAACAGCAAATCAATTTCAATGTGAAATTACCGTTACGCTTAGCTCAACCTGCAAACACCACTTACAGAAGTCATCGCGTCACATAATAAAGGTCGGTTTCCCGAATCAATCAAGTGAAAAATAGAGTGGTTATTTATTGTGTGAAGGAAAACCGAAAGAATACAGCGGAGTTTACGTGTAGTAATGTCACTATGTCACTGTCGGACTCTTCCGACAAAATTACAAGTGTATCCGAAACTAGCAACAACAAATAAATGGTCGAGTTCGAACTATCAAATGTGATACTTTTAACATATTTTAAGAGTTCGACCCTTTATTTTTTGTAGCTAGTTATGAATGTTATTAACTTAAGTCCAGATTCACTTATCGGGATGTGTAGTGCTTACGAAAGTTTTAATTCGAAAACCATCAAAGTTATTTCGGGTACACTCTCAGAACACAAAAAGAAGCTTACTTTTAATTTTGTCGGAAGAGTCTGACGGTCCTAGAACACGGCAAGTGTAGATTCTACTTTTGTCTACTTTTAAGCGAGACGGTAGTGCTTACGTTTCGCAATCTAGAAAAACCGGCCAAGTACGACTCGGACTCGCCCACGAAGGGTTCCGTACCATTATCTATACAACATTAGTCACAAAGATAAAAAACAGCAAAAAAATCACGTTTGTTATATGGGAGCCCCCTTAAATAATTATTTTATTTTGTTTTTAGTATTTGTTGTTATAGCGGCAACAGAAATACATAATCTGTGAAAATTTCAACTCTCTAGCTATCACGGTTCTTGAGATATAGCCTGGTGACAGACAGACGGACGGACGGACGGACGGACAGACAGACAGCGAAGTCTTAGTTTATTAGTATTATTAGTAATAGGGTCCCGTTTTTACCCTTTGGGTACGGAACCCTAAAAAAATACAAGACTGTGAGTGTAGACAAAACCCCAGTCTACCCTATCATAGCCCGGCAGGTTTCGCTTCGATGGGCTGCGACGTAGGCTCCGTCTCTACTCATCATGTAAGCTCTGCGAATCAGACCGAAACCTGGGCTTGTAGCACGACAACACGCGACTTGTTTTGTCATGCCTTTTAACGCGACTAAGTGAAAGAAATTAAATAAAGTACAATAACTTAAAAAGTCTTCGTAACTAAATTTGGCAAAAGGCCTCTTGCTCAGCCTAAAGTCCTCAGGGAACATGCTCCGCTGTCGAGCGCAAAAAACCGCTTAAATTTGTAATACATTTTAAATGATAACTTTTATAGTTGTAGGTGCGTTAAATGTTAGGTTAAGAGGAGTAAGAATATTTAGCGGCTGAGCTAATTATGTTATACTTGTTATGTCACGAGCACTGGTCGGACTATTCCGACATTTTTGTTTATGCGTGAGTTGATATAATTTTGGTTTCAAAGCCGTCCGTAATTTTGTCACGTGCTCAGTCGAGCACGCGCTTCGATTTCGTGTTCCCAGATTAGTACGACTAATCAAGCATCCAGCCAGTCCCGGCCTCGGCAGGGGCCTTCGAGTCACGGAAACGTCTATCGGAACGAGGTCGTGGCGGGCCAGATTGGTCGCATTATGTTTAAAAATTCCGTAACAGCAATCCCCGGTGTTTCTTGACGATAACAATCATTGAACCAGTGCCCCTGCTGGGCATAGTTCTAGTTAGACCTAAAATTTTCGCACTGAGCCTCCTACTTGGCCCATTGTACGTAGCAAGCGCTAAGATGTGTAAATATCTCGGACACTAGAGATTCCTCACGACGTTTTCCTTCACAGTTAGCGAGTGGTATTGCAATTTTAACTTCACAAATGTACGTTACTTAGAAAACGAAGTCATTGGTACATGCCGGGATTCGAACACAAGACCTGCCGAATGAGAAGCCGGTGTTCTACCGCTCCGCTACCACCACTCACCGTTGGTATTATTACAATATTAAAAAACCAGCCAAGTGCGAGTCGGACTCGCGTACGAAGGGTTCCGTACCATTATCTATACAACATTAGACACAAAAATCGAGAAAAAATCGCAAAAAAAATCACGTTTGATGTATGGGAGCCCCTCTAGATTGATCTAGATCTAAATGATCTAGATTTTGAAATGGACACCTAGTTTAACTTGTAACATTCATTAAGTCGCAGTTTCTGTGCTACTTTGAATAAAAAATTTTGATTTTGATTTTCTTAAATATTTATTTTAATTTAATGTAGTTCTTCACTTTTGAAGCGAATATAGAACTAAATATTTCAAGCGTTTACCTGTTGCCATTATTGATATCGAGCAAAAAACGTAAAAAAAAATTCGATTTGTTGTATGGGAGCTCCCCTTAAATATTTATTCTATTCTGTTTTTAGTATTTGTTGTTATAGCGACAACATAAATACATCAAGAAAATGGAACCCTTCGGGTACGGAACCCTAAAAACGTTGAATTGTGCGAAGAGATAGCATGCTCCACGTAAGAACAGCTTAAGCCCATACTCTCTGTCTGGGAGGCCTGTGCCCTACAGTGGGACGTCTATAGGCTGCATTATTTGCACATTTTATCTTCGAACTAAAACCGTCGTAAGCGCTACACATTATTAACTTAATTCCGGAAAAGCAAGTAAGTGAATCCGGAATTAAGGAATCCGGAATCTGAACCGACCTGCAGCTGGGCGATGTTCATGTCTGTGAGCAGGTGTCGCGAGACGCGGCGGCGGTCAGCGGCGAGCGGCGCGTGCGCCTTCTCCATGCTGCGCCGGAGCATCTCCGTCACCGGCGACACGGCGCGCCCGCGTCGCTCGCGCTGCGGGCCAATGATCATGATCAAATTATCGTTATTTAAGGCTGTTCTTAGGTCGAGCATTCTGTATCGCTCGTACAATTTAACACTTTCAGTGACTGTAATAAAATCAGTATACTTTTGATAAATGTGGTCTGTTCTGTGAATCTTTCTTATTCTTTGCTAAGTTTTTGATAGAGAATATTATACAATATAAAAAAAATGTTAAATTGTGCGAGCGAGACAGCATGCTCCACGTAAGAAGAGTCTTAACATTAGCAAGTTGAAGTGGCAGTGGGCTGGTCACTTATGTCACACTTTTATACTGTGCTTATGCCGAAGAACCGATGGTCGATGGGGTGTAAAGGCCACGAATTGGCAAACGCCGCACAGGACATCCACCAGCTCGCTGAACGTCGCTGGCAGCGGCTGGATGGGGATGGCCGACGACAGAAAGAAGTGGGGTGCCTTTGGGGAGGCCTATGTCCAGCAGTGGACGAATACGGGCTGATTGAACAATTCGGTTATCCAAAAAAATATCGGATGTCTCTAATTCAAAAACCATTTCGAGGAATAAGGTTTGTTAGCAGATTTAAAAAATATATGTATTTTTAAGAGTCGTATTTTGTTACATATACGAAAAAAACCCTATAACCTTTGTTTGATCTTTATGACGTCACAGAAATCGACAGTTCCATGCTAAAACCATGTACAGTAAAATTTATTATCGCGAAATTAACGCAATAAAATGCGTGAAATAAAATGTATTTATTAAGCAAATGATCTACTATAACTTTAGAGAGTGCTTTGGTAAAGTTACGTATTATAGTTATTTTATAACTTGACCTTAAAGTAGCTTACTCGTATTTTTGCACTTCTGTGTTTTGAATATGTCAATATGCCGAACTTGTGTTGCCAGATTTGTTAAAATTCCTATATTATTTCGTAGAAATGCAATTATCACTTATAAATCATTAGTACAATCTAGGTATTAAAACTAGAATAACCAAGAAAACGAAAAATTATACAAAATATAAAAAATTGCGGCAAGTTCATCGGTGCCCCTGAGGTAAGTTCTAATGAAGAATCATGACAAACAAAAATTATATTCCTAATTAGAAAATTTGTGATGGCCACACCAAACCAATGCATCGCATCTGTCTGTCACAGATTGTCACACTAAAAAAACAAGACTTGAATGAAGTTGACAGATTTGACGTTTACAAAACTGATAGCTTTTTTTTTATTCTGGTGGGTATGGATTTGCTACTATTCAACCTGGGATGGTGACGTCACTTCCGATAAATACTAAAATATTAATATAATATTAACAAAAGCAAGGAAAAATATAAAGGGTCTTTCAACAAAGACGGGTCGATGTTAAAATTGAATAAAACTAGATGTGTGTGAGATATTAACGAAATTTAGTTTTTATTTAAAAGGCCCGTTTATGCCATTATACATGGAATATGACATCGTTCAAATGTCCGCCGCGGCTTCGCATGGTGGCACGAATCCGAGAGGTCCAATTTTTAATAACTCTGCTGCATAGATCCGGCTGAATCTGAGCGATGGCCTGCGTTATGTTGGCTTTCAGGGCAACGGTCGAATGTGGTTTATTGGCATAGACCTGCGACTTCAGAAAACCCCACAAGAAAAAGTCTAGCGGAGTCAAATCACACGATCTTGGTGGCCAATTCACGTCACCTCTGCGAGAGATAACCCTACCCGCAAACCGTTCATGCAGAATGTCGATTGTGTCGTTCGCTGTGTGGCAAGTAGCGCCATCTTGCTGGAACCACATGTCGTTCACGTCCATATTGTTCAATTTAAGCCAAAAGAAATTGTTTATCATTGATCTGTAGCGCTCACCGTTGACGGTGATGGCCTCGCCAACTTCGTTTTCGAAGAAGTACGGACCAATGACGCCGCCAGACCAAAATCCGCACCAAACAGTTACTTTTTGTGGATGCATTGCTACCTGGTGAACCTCATGTGGGTTGTGGTCATCCCATATACGGCAATTTTGCTTATTAACAAAACCATTCATCCAAAAATGTGCCTCGTCGCTAAAGATTATTTTTCGGCCAAAATCGGGGTCCTCTTCCAAGCGTTCCGACGCCCATTCAGCGAACACACGGCGTTGTCTATGGTCATTAACTTTGAGCTCCTGGGTCAGTTGGATCTTGTATGGATGCAGACCCAAGTCCCGACGCAAAATTCTCCAAGTTGAAGTCTGCGAAAGGCCGAGTTCTTGTGCACGGCGAGAAATCGACTGCTTCGGAGTCTCCTGAACACTCTCACGTACAGCGGCGATGTTCTCGGCCGATCTGGCGTTCCTTTGACGTAAAGGTGTTGGTTGGTTGTTTACCGAACCGGTCGTCTCAAATTTAGTCACCAATCGTTGGAGAGTAGACTTTGAAGGGCCACCGCGTCTGCCGTAAAATGGGCGCAATGCGCGCAACGTTTGCACTAACGAACACTCATTTTGATAATAAAGTTTTATCATTTGCACATGCTGCTCAACCGTGTAACTTGCCATGGTGATTTGGCATCAGTGACTGAATAAGAAAAAACAGATTTGACAGATGCCGCCAAATCAAAATGGCCGCCACAGATTATTAATATCGACCCGCTCTATTTGAAAGACCCTTTATTACTGAAAGTGTATTTCTGAAATGGCCTATATTTTCTAAATAATATATAAAAACAAACACTTTTTTTATTTTTACCTACCCCATTGATTCATATAGTTATTTCATGTAAAATGTTTACAAGTAGTGGTTTCTTTACATATTTAGGAGGTATGAATGAAATAAAATAAATGATAAAAAATCCTAGCCATAACGTGGCCGACCCAAATGGAGATGGCGGGACGACTTCACGACCATTCTACTGGGTTGGCACGAGCTAGAGAGAAGGAGCGAGAGCTAAAGGGGAGCCTCCCATTTAGCTCTCCACTCATCCCTGCAGTGAGAAACAATCAAGAAAAGCCTGATGATATTTTTTCTCTGCAACTAATACATTTTAACCTGTCGAGAAATCATTCTAGTCATGTGGTACAAAAACGCTCCATACAAATCGACATAGGAAAAGTGTCGTCTGTCCCTGACAACATGTCAACATGAGCAAGTTTTTTCGTGTGATGCAATCGTTCTACTCAGATTATTAGCATCAATGACAATTCAGGGAGTAAGTAGAACCTTTCGGAAAGATTGCTATATTTAATCCCTCTATGTATGTGTTAATAAAATGTTCGATCAAGTGCAAACTTAACATTCTTTTTACTTCGCCCCCTTCATGTCCCACTGCTAGAGAAAGGCATAATTGTAGCAGTAACAACGAAAACTATTTGCTATGAGCCAGAAAGCCTTCTTTGTTGACAATGATGACGCGAATGATGCGAAGTATCGACACTTTCTATTGAAGCGGTGGGTGTTCGCGAGATGGCTCATTGTTGAGGCAACATCATGTACCATAATGGAGCCAAATTATTGATAGGTACTTTCTCAATAGAACTTCAATATTTTACGTGTTACTTTAGTTGTGTAAGGTACATCGACTACGATTAACTAATTGCGATGAACTTTCACATTTGTTGCTTATATTTTATGTTTGTGTTTTTCCTGGTGTACAATAAAGAATATTCTTTTCTTATCTTATTATTTAAATTTTGCCTTTTGTTGTGAAAGTTTATCTTCTCACAAAGTCAAAAAGTGAACTCACAAAGCCTTATTTTTATGTGTAAATAAAACTTCGTACTATCCCCAGAATTCCAGTAATTTAGGTTTTTTTTTATTTATACTTTTTTTCCGAGTATCCTACCGTCGTAGGATGCAATTTAAATACTAAAATACTGCCCATTCCTTCTACTATCCTCACGATAATTTGCCTTTCCAAGTACCGTGTGATCTACAAATTACAAGCAATTTGTTGTTTTTTTATAGGGTTGGCCCACATTAGACCACACTATCTGGACCACTCTATAAGTTATCTTTAGAAATATTTAATTTGTTATAGATAGAAAGATAGAATATTTTTTATTGTACAAAGAGATGAGATCCTAAGGTTTAAATGCGGTCTTTCCGCCAAATAGAATGTGATATTTGGCGGTCTTTCCGCCAAATAGAATGCGATATTTGGCGGTCTTTCCGCAAAATACAATGTGATATTTAGGCAGTTACCTCCATCTGTACTCGAGCCATCTCTTTCGCCTGCGCCAGCGCAATCCGCGCCTCAGTCTGCAGAGTTGCCTGCAGCACGAAGAAGTCTGACTCGCGGAGCTCAATGTGTCCCAGGGAGTGCGTTGAACGAGACTTCGTGCTCTTCAGAGACAGAGTCGAAGGCCTCAATTTGGCTCCTGAAAAGTCTTTTTTACAATTTGTGCTCTCATACCTCAGCCCCCTTAAGTAATGAGGCTATGATGGGTAGAATACCCAATAGGTACTGTAAGGTAAGTTTTTAGAATACATAGAACTTTGGTTCGCTAACCCCTGGTGTCGCACACAGTCTGATGACAGTCAGTATTTTTTTTTGTATGAACTTTTGTTAATATGACGGCTACTTACAGCAAATTAACATTTATTAGCGTACGGGAAACCGGGGGTATATGGGTGAAGCGAAGGAAAGCATCTACGGAAAGCACTTTTAAGCAGGATGGTCATGGTAAAATTCCTTAGAAAGAGACACAAGACAGTGAGCATAGTCAAACGTCGGTCAAACTGTTGTCTTCTTAAACCAACAGGTCTGCATGTTAAAGTGAACAATAACAACAATGAAATGAAGATAGGTCAATACACAAAAAGGAGAGGAGTGTTATGCAACAACAAAGTACATTATTATAGGTAGTGCAAGCACATATTTCTATGTTGTTGTTAACTTCATTTTCAATTATTTCAAAAACTAATTTAGGGCATAAGCCCACGACGACCCCATTTCGTGTGTTTCAGCGCCATAAAAGTCATTCCGGCAAGTTCCTTGCATTTGTATTGAGATAACAAGACACATTGTACGGGAGGAGCATGATTTTTTATATCGCATTCTGAATAGATGTTCTAAAGACATTATATTTTTAGTCTTATTTATAAAAACACGATTCCTTAAAACACTCTTCAGACGCAGTTTAGCTTGGACTTTCCATTTACCCGACTATTTAAAGTGATCTTGAGGAGTGTTTTAGTGGAACCTTGTTGTTTTAAATAACATCCTAAAGCATGAACACGACCGTGATTAGCGCGTGAAAAAGTCGTCGTTTAGATAGGCATTCAAAGGAACAAAACAATACAAGGTCACTCACCGCTTTGTACAACTGTGGTGCTAATTTTGTCATTTTTGGAAATGTTCACTGATAGAGGTTTGGTCTGGTACGGATGATTGTTGAGGCTGTAGTTGGATTTACTGAAGATACTCATTTTGCTCAGATTTTTGTTGTTAAAGGTGGGAATGTTTTTTTCAACGTCCGATGCTTGAGATTCATTGTCAGAAGCGGTTTCATTCATAAAACATATTTGTAGATTCCTCCCTGTATGACCACACCATAGAATAGTTAGACACAAGACAAATGTTATGAAACAACCAACAATACATAGATGGAATGTCAATAAGGTAAATACTGTGGAATGAGTAGATACTTGGAATTTTAGGACTTAAACAAACAAGGCGGGTAGTACAAAACAAGTACAATATACTCCACAGATATTATTCACAGACATTATCAATGTAATTAAAACATTACTTAAGTAGTATATTAGTATAAAGGTCTTTGTGCTAAAAAACATTAAACAAAATTAACCATTTTTCATGTATAAAATAATTTTTAATTGCTAGAAAAAGCAGAATAATTAATTTTGCTCATCGAAAAAAAATTGTTTTGTGTAATGTTTCATGAAAAACACAAGCAGGACACACGGCTTTATGTACTCCTTGGAGTAAATGTGGGCCCCACCCAACATTGATATAGCAGTATACTGTCATTCAGTATACTTGCCCTCAGGTGAGCTGGCACGAGGAGAGCCTGGCACAATGTCCACAAGGCGAAAATTACTTCAAGCCCTATGTCCTGTATTACGGATAAAAGGAAGTGAGGAAATAATGACAATGTGTACTCACCACTCTGAAGTCTGGACTGTAGGCTGGGCTTCTTGGCAGGCCGTTCAACGTGCCCGAGACTGTAGTATTCGTCAGCCTCGGCGCCCATCGCCAGACGACGCCTGATCTCCTCGCGGTCATTGCGCTTCTGGAAATTAATAATTAGAACTTATTAACACTGAGGGTAGACTGATAACAAGTGATAATTCGGTTGCTAAGGGCGAGAATTTAATAAATAATCACTATGTATTATTAAAAATACAATGCCTACTTTGGTGGAAGATGAAGCATGTGCATCGTAGGGTACGCTGACAATGCGTGTGAATTTGTCTAAAATATTGGGGTTATTGTCTGTGATCGTTGGCCACTCTATTTCAGTCTCAGCGCAAGCAGCGGCCCCCGCAGCCCTAGGACTCAATGCTGTGTCGTCATAAATGTCCACTGGATTAACACAGAGTTTCGATTCGCTTTTTACGAACAGCTTAGATTTCCACAAAAGTAAACTCCTTTTGAAGCCAGTTTTTTCCGGTGCGTCTGCTCCATCAAGTTGTTTTTCTGAAGTCTTGCTAAGCCTACGTTTTATGTTAGTAACTAGGCTCTCGAACATCTTAAAATTAATCAGTCTTCTGGTTGTTTTGGCTAGAAATATGGCACTTTTCTATTGTTGTTTTCATAATAGAGGTTGGCACATCCTGTCAATTTGACATTTGGAGCAAGGACACGGCTGTGTTCCATTTTCATCTCTTTACTCTATGGCAAGGATAACGGATGATAGCGGGCAGAGGTGGCCTATTTTGAAACGCAGCCCACTTCTTGGGACACAGTCATCGTCTAAACTTTTGGACAAAAAGTAGAAAGGAAGGTAAAAAACTTACAAGGCAGCAAACATTATCGACGGATTCATGGTTGTCGTAAGTAATTGTGTACAAATCCAGAAGAAAACGTGTATCTTTTTTATAATGTCTTTGTTCTGAATTAAAATATGGCAGAGATGCCATTGCGAACTGCAAAACTTCACAAAACAAAATTCAATTCACACTTTTGAACCGCGCACTTTGTTGAGTACTTCGCAGAGACTGGCTGTCTGCTTGCGAGCGTTGAATCACCACCGTAGAAAGCTGGTTCTACTGGCTATTGATAATTATCAAACAGTTACACATGGTTGCGGCGCGATGTGATAGACGTGAATGTACCTTTACCGTTAGTTGCGCTGGCGCGTGAATTTAAATACCTACACACTTGACTATCAACGAAGAAAAACACAAGGTATGGATAGGTGGGTTCATCCATTTTACAGCGATTATTTGTCACCAACCAAATTTTAGCAGGCCTACATATTATTAAGAAATAAAAATAACGAGACTTGTGTTTTATCTTTTAGGTTCTCGTCACACCTTACCATTGGTGTATCTTGAGTTTTTTTTTGGGGTGGGCCTGGCTCTGAAAAGTGATGGCCTGCCTCACTGAATCCCAAAGCATGTACACAGGTACCAGAAGTAATCAGTGGTAGGTACCTATTCAGTAATTCGCTAACCATATTTTTACATATTTTCATAATTATGTGAGTAATTCTTCTGATATAAACATGCAATTGATGAGGAATTTTTTTCAAAAACAAAACATACTTAGATTTATAAAATATAATAGATTTTTTATTCAAGATAAATTGTGTACTTAAGTTCTTATGATACTGTAGAGTTATTTTACAGATTATGTATTATTATGGTGGATAATAAAAATTCAAAAAGTAAAAATAAACCACCATTAATAAACCCCCGTGATTTTTTACGGACATTCTTAGTGCAGTCCCTATAGGTTAGGTCATTAAAGAAAGGTAGGTACTGGACAATTATTTATTTCTCGGTCTAACAATAGCGCCGTCCACATTGTGTGCGAAAGAGGCAAATAGTTATATCTAATAATAAAAAAAAAAATTATAGTTTTCCAAATAAATATGAAATCATGTTTAGACCCGTTAAATAACTGGGTGGGATGGGATACCACCAAAACATAAATGTAGAAAAAATTGGCCAACTTCTCGTCCCAAAAAATACTAAGTATGTATAAAAACTTGCCAAGTTCCTTGTCTTCGCGGAATTAGCAGTGTTAAAATAAATAAGGAAAAATTGTGTAACTTTTAAATTTACAGACCAAACTTGGCAAGTTCTTAAAAGATGTTGGATAATTTTACAATGTAAACTTGCCGAGTATGATCTGTAGAATCTTGTTCAATTTAGAAAACATGCTTAATTTTTTCTGTTTTAGGGTTCCGTATCTCAAAAGAAAAAACGGAACCCTTATAGGGCCACTTTGTTGTCCGTCCGTCTGTCAAGACCCTTTATCTCGGGAACGCGTGGAGGTATCGAGTTGAAATTAAAACCATATAGGTACTCAAACAGGTCCACAGTCCATTAAAGCTGTAAAAAATCAAATTTCTTCTAAGTTAACTTAAAAAAAAAGCTACGGCCGTTTATACCGCAAAAAAAGTATATTTCGACACCCTCAAGGGAATCAAAATTTATAGGGTACTTTCCGTTGACCTAAAACTCAGAAATTTGGCAAGTAATATATGGTCGTATACTACACCTACAGAGAAAATTCTGAAAACTATACATTTGTAATTAAATCATACAAAAATAGTCTGAAGTTCGAGAAAAGCTCGGAAAAACTGCGAGACTACAAATTTGTACGGAATCCTTGGTGGGCGAGGGGCACAGGTCTCTTCCCTGAGGAAGGTATAGGCCATACTCCACCACGGGGGCCAAGTCCGGATTGGTGGATACTTGTAGACTAGTGGCTCGTCTACTGTCAGAAGTTGTCAAGCCGCCCTAAGGCCTCTGACTTGGCTTAACAACTACCATCTATCGACGGCAGCCGGCACCAACAGCTTAACGTGCCTTGCGAAGCACGGAACCGCTCGGAAAAATGCCACTAGCGTTAGGCATAGACGGCGACCCATCCATGCACTGAACGCGCCCTGTGTTGCTTAACCTTCATGATCGTTTAAGATCACTCAGGCATCCGGGGCTACGAGCGATTCACTTGTCCGGTTATTTTATTATAATACTGAAAATTCTGCGAAGACAAGGAACTTGGCAAGTTTTTATACATAGGTACCTACTTAGTATTTTTTGGGACGAGAAGTTGGCCAATTTTTTTGGCCAACTTCCCGTCCCTCGCCATTGTAGTCAGAGATTAGTTTAATTTTATTTTCTGTTTATCACACCTCCTAACAAAGCTTTTTTCTACCTACAATGGCTTACATGGTAGCATTTAATACACCGTCTCAAGTTACTACCCTAAATGACTCTTTAACTATAAAATCATAAACACTATATCTATGGAGATATACTTTTTACGATTTTAGATTTATGCCAGGGTCTTCATATGTCTTGGTCCTAATAAGTTTTTTGCGACGAAATTTTATTTATTAATACAGCAATACATAACTTTAATAATCAGGGGAGGTTTCCTTATAAGGTTTTCTGTCATTATTACGGATTAGGCACTTTTCAAAACGTCTCAAATTATGAACCTGTATAACTGGTCACCCTGTATATGTAAACTATTTTCGTTATTTTTTATCGGTCTTCCCACGTCAAATGAAGTGCTAATAAGTTTATAAATATGATCTATTGTCGCTATGAAAGCAAAAAGTGTTATTTTAATTTTTTTGTGTGAAAGGGTTCTTGAGTACTGTACGTACCGCAAGTACCCTATAAATTTTGATTCCCTTGAGTGTCAAAATATACGTTTTTTGCGACATAAACGGCCGTATCTTTTTTTCACGTTAACTTACAAGTTTTCTTTTTTCACAGGAAAAAAAATAACCCTTAAAGGGTTCACCCTTTTATGGTTCTGTTTTGCCTTTTAAGGTACGGAACCCTAAAAATGGTGTAAAAAGGTTTACACCGTTACAAGTGAGTGCCGAAAATTGCAATTTTTGGACCTCCCATCTCAATTAAACAAGGAATTAATATTATATTTATCGTGGTGCGGAATCTGCGCGTAAGTCCGACTCGGACATGACCTGTATTTATCATTCTAAAGAAGGATGCGGTTCTTACCCTTCTCTCTGCTTCTTTAGCAGCTTTCAAATGACTCTCGATCGCATCTATGTCTAGTTTAGGCAACGCTGTTTCAATGTTGTACACGTCGAAACTTCCTGAAATCCAAAATGAAGTCAATACATTTAATTTTATCGAATTCAAGTACATTCGGGTCTCAAGAATAGAAGAAGAATATGTATTTGCTTTGTAGGTCAAAGTCAAGTCCTAGTATCTATATCTACCATATTCAACTTATACAATACAAATTTTTCGTATAATGCCTTAAGTTTGTAACACAAACTTGGTATGTATGCCCGCGATTAGCTTTCGGTGGACGGACACTTATATAGGATTAATTTTACTAAACTAAAATGTACCTACAGAGTTATTCGTAAAATGCGCAATTCTTGAAACTCGCAAGATAGAATTTCTGATTTACAAAAAGTTTAGTTCTTCTCTCAATATTTTTTTGTTCAATTTTCCATGAAAAAAAAAAAATGTTAATGTTTTTTTTTTTTTTTGGAGAGTTGTTTGTTTGAAAATGGCTTGCCACATATTTTGTTAAATATAATGGACATTCTTCTATGAATGACAATGATTTGCGTTGTTGGTAGAGACGTAAAGCGCGAATTTAATAAAATTGAACCCTAATGTTTCGAAAAACAAAAATATGGGAAAAAACTCTCAGAATAAAAGTAGCTCTAAGTGGGATGTCTTAGGAATTGCGAATTTTATAGGTACCCTGTATAACATTCAGCCTGAAATATGACTGAAAGTCAGACTGTGGGGATAATAGTCTTTCGGTGGACGGACACTTATATAGGATTAATTTTACTAAACTTAAATGTACCTACAGAGTTATTCGTAAAATGCGCAATTCTTGAAACTCGCAAGATAGAATTCCTGATTTACAAAAAATTTAGTTCTTCTCTCAATATTTTTTTGTTCAATTTTCCATGAAAAAAAAAATGTTAATGTTTTTTTTTTTGGAGAGTTGTTGTTTGTTTGAAAATGGCTTGCCACATATTTTGTTAAATATAATGGACATTCTTCTATGAATGACAATGATTTGCGTTGTTAGTAGAGACGTAAAGCGCGAATTTAATAAAATTGAACCCTAATGTTTCGAAAAACAAAAATATGGGAAAAAACTCTCAGAATAAAAGTAGCTCTAAGTGGGATGTCTTAGGAATTGCGAATTTTATAGGTACCCTGTATAACATTCAGCCTGAAATATGACTGAAAGTCAGACAGTGGGGATAATAGTATATTATGCAATTAGTGAATAAAGGACGGATTTAAAGCGAGGGCCATAGATGAATCACGAGCAAGTGAAGGATTCTCACGACTGAGTCACGACCGTCATGAATCACTACGACTGTAGCGACTGATTCAAGCGTTAGAATCCTGAGCGACGCGAGTGATTCATGGCCTTCAATGTAAATCCATACTTTATTCAAGAATTGCATACTATACATATACCATGACTACGAGAAAAATAAATAACATAAGCGAAAATAGACATTTAATGAAGAAAATCGGAAGGTTAAATTAATTAAAATGCACATTAAAATTGGAACAATTACTAAAATTAAGAGTAATTATTTTTCTGTAATGGAAGTAGAGAACACAAAACAGTTTTTATTCTGATGCTTAACTCCTTGTCACAAATATTGACCAATCAAATCTCGAGGAGTTATTTGCACAAAGAGTTGCATGTCGAGTATTCTTTGCTCAAGGAGTTTGTATTGAATATTTTTTGCGCAAGGAGGTCGTATAAGCATTGACATGGAGGTCGAATATGTTGGTGTGTTCTAAATTCGAACACCAAAATAGTGATTAAAAGGCCTTTCTATTCACTGTTTATAGTGAATAAAATAAGCTTTTTAGAGCGGGAATGGTATAAAATAATAATATTCTTTTCACTTCTCATGCTCTAAAAGTTCGTCTTTATGTCGTGCGTAGGCGACATAAAGTCGCTTTTTATGCTCTAGAGCATAAAGTAAAATCTTCGTCGAAGACCAAGGCAATCGCTGCAACAGCCACACGAACATCTTTAACTTCATACAACAACCTCTTTATTTTATTTCGTTTCGTTCGTATTCTAAGACCAAGGCAAAGATACCAACAGCCAAAGTACACAATAAAACTTCATGAAATAAACTTATAATTTGTATTTCGTCTCATTTATTATTTTTTATATTTGTTTATTTTTCAATTTAGTTGATCAGTATAGTATTTAAGCCATAACAACAACTTATCATAGTTATAAAAAGAAAATGTTTTTATAACTGAGCAGTATGTAACGACCTTAAGTCAGGTGTCACGTCCCTACAGAAAAAAAAAAAGAAAAAAAAGTTAATTGGCGGGAACCATAATTATTTTTTCATTGTAATATTTGTGTTACAACTTAAAATTGTTTTTTGATTAACGATAAATAATGTCGTCAATCGAAGTGAAAAGTAGAGTGTACAACTCGTCCATAAAACCCATTTTACACTCGACTTTATATCTATCCTCGCTCGCAAGCTCGCTCGGATGGATAAACGTCTCGAGTAAAATGGTGCGTTTTATGCACTTGTTGTACAATCTACTATTATAGTACATATGGTGCTACATTACCGCACTAGTGCGATAATGAGCACTTTACGTGCCTATGTCGAAACTTCAAAGGGCCATATGTACTATAAAACGTTGTACGATACACGTGCGAATAGGTAATTCGTAACTCGTGTCGATATAAAACACTCCCTTCGGTCGTGTTTTAATTTATCGCCACTCGTTGCGAATTTCCTACTTTTCGCACTAGTATCGTAATGTACTATTATTGTACACCAGAGCACATGACATAAAAATTTGCTAATGTACACAGTACAATTGGCGGCCTTATTGCTAAACGCATTAAGGATTATCGACACATATTTTAATAATTTCATCATCGGTCACTTTTCATCTAGGAAAAGCCTATTTGGAATAGATTATCATGATTGACGATAGAGCATAGTCTCCAATCTCTATAAATCCACCAGATTATTATAAGACATGAATGTGGCACATACCGTACATATATACCTACATTCCGACAACGTTGTTATTTGTTCGCTGTAAAGCCGTACCGGCAACAGTGCTGTGTAACGTTGCCTAAGTAATCGATAGTGGAACGAAAGGTCACTGTACTCGGAGAAAATTATTTTTATCCATGAAATTCTAAATGAATAGTTTTCTTTACAGATATAGATGCATACGGGCGTTACAAAAAATAGACAATTATGTGTTGGTATGGTACTATTATGGTAACAAAAACCATGAACCCTTGTCCTGCAGTGGGCATCAAATGGCTTATGATGATGATGATGTGTTGGTAACAGTACTAAGGTGCACTCGACAGCATATCAACTTTTATATCAATGCACTCTACTCAGTTTCTGTATGGGCGACTTTAAAACAAAATGTAAAGGTTGATATGCTGTCGACTGTACCTATTAGGAAGGCTTAGAATTAGCTTTAGGTAGGCTTTGAAATTAGCTTGGTGGTCAAAAATTTTGATTAAAACTATCTAGGATAGTAATTTTATTCAATTTGATTTTATCAATTTAAATGATCTGCAAAATAAATATTTTAACGGCAACAAAAAACAGCTTCCTTGCCAAGAAGAATAAACCAATGTGCGACATCACATTCAAGTATCATCAAGTAAACTCTTTTTTTTAACTGTTGCTCTTTTGAGCAACCACTTATGATTTAACTTTATTGCTGACCGAAAATATTTTATTGCTGTTCAAACCTTATGTTTGCTAATAATTTAATGAAATGACAATAAAGGTTTTAGCTTACCTAAGTCACTTTCTTCTTTAGTTTGGACGGATGTATTGTGACCACTACGGACTCCACTGCTTGGCCTGACGTCACTTTGACGATCTTTCGATATCCTTGGGCTGCTGCAAGGAGATATCATTATTAAAAGTATGTTCATGTGAAAATGCCATGCCCCATTTGTTTACATCTAATCCGAAAGAATGAGCATCGCTCAAGTTCGGCTGGCAACAACTGACCATTCGAAACGTCCGCTCGCAGCGTGTATCCAGTCGCCGCATGACCGCATCTTTTTAATTTCGAAGCGTTTACAGTAAGGCATGCGTCAAATCTATTTATAAGTGAAGCACGCTTAACGTGAGGCGGACTCTACATATGACTTTATGAACATGTGGTGCGCGCGCGCCATAGCGCTCCACACATCACTTTTTAGTGGGAGGGAAAGGGCTGTCGTAACATAAAAATTATTAATTAATTTATTCATTAATCTTGTTTCGCGCTATGTAGACTGACTTAAGTGTGTACCTACATGTATTTCATTACGGAACTTACTTTCTGTTTCGAAATCCAAATTTCTTCTCGTTACAATTTCCAAGATTTTCTTTTGCTTGTTTACTTACAATATCTTTTATTAACTTTTCTTCCGGTTTTTTGCAAGTCTTGTAGCTGGAGCTACCGGAAATTTGATTGCAGTTTCCATCAGTAAACATGGTTAGTAGTTCGCTTTTATTGGCAGCAAACAGTTTGTCTCGTTCACGAAGTTCATCTAATTTTGGAATTATTTTCCTCAGTTCTGTGCTTAGCTGTTTAATCGTATTTTCGACATTATTGGTCAGTTTTTCTGGATCGTAATCTTTCTCACAGACATTGATTTCCTCCTTGCCGTCAGAAAGAAAGGCGTCTGATATTTTATTATTAACATTGTTTTCTAGTAGCAAAAATGTAGGTCTAGATAGATTCATCTCTTTTAAGGCATTAGTTTCATTATCTTTTTCAGGTATCTCTCTTTCTAATGTTTTATTATCAATACATTCCAGATTGCCTTCTTTACTAACTTCAGGTTCATTTATATCACAATGAGTTTCAACCAATTTCTTAATAACATGATTGACAACTTCACTGATATTATTTATCGTATTTTCAATTGGAGTTGCTAAATTGTTTTTTATGTCTTTTTTAAGTTCCTCTAAATCGTCTTGTATATTAATATTGTAGTTTAAGACTTGCTTAATTTCGTCTTCAATTTCTTTATTAAAATCACCAATAATATCTTTCGTGTTGAAATTGTTTTCGATATCTGAGCAATTCAGTTCGTAACTAAATGATTCGGTATTATTGTTCTTCGATACCGTTTTCAGTAAATCTGGAATATCACTATGTGTGATGTGTTGGCTGTCTCTAATGCTAAGTATTTCAAGGCTATGATTCTCAAAATTATCGAGAATGGTGTCAGTTACTTTATTATTGTTATTATTTCCGTAAGTCAGGTCTTTATTCATTTCATTATTTTTAGGTTCCAGGTCTAATGTAGCATCCGATATTTCGATATCTACATCATCATCTGTCATTTCATTTTCTGAATGGTAGAAGTTTTCAATATTTGAAGAGTAATCCTGCGAATGTTTAAAATTTTGTGTTATTTAAATATAAATCCTTCGGTAGCCAAGCATTTTTAGTAAATAAAGATACTCTCGGTAAGTAAGCGAAAATTTTTCCTGTTACTAAAATCGCCTGGAGATTCTACAATTATAATTATACTTTATTGCACACAAGACATTTAACAGGACATATTTTATTTGACAGATTTGTAGTAAAAATTGTAATAGGGTAAGTAGGGAAATGGCGCCCATCGGGTAATGGCGCTCACCAATAACTTGATAAAAATGGAGGAACATGTCACGTGACCTGAAGCGCGGCAGGCGGGACGCATAAGTAGCCAAATATAAGTAAATTCAGTCAGCTCGAAAGATGAGACAGTGTAGTGAATTTGTTTGTTTTCGACCGTTCTGATCCAATTTTCAGCGGGATGTTTTTGTCGCTAAAGGTGAACGCAGACCAGGCCGCACCGCACGCGTCGCAGTCGCCGCATTCGAATTCTTAATATAAAGTTGTGTGCAACCTCGCACACCCACCCGCGCCGCGGTCGCCGCAGTACCTGAAGCCGCCAAACTCCCTAAGCCGCAGCTGATGGCGTCATCTGCGCCGGCCCGCCCGCGTTGGACGCTGGGGCCGGTGCTAGTTGATCCAGTGTGATGCGTGCGGCGACGGGAATGACTGCGGGAACTGCGGCCCTAACAGGTGTGCGAGACCATTAACAAAAGCGATGACTGCGGCGACTGTGGCGCGTACGCTGCGGCCAGGTCTGCGATCACATTAATTCTACAATTTAATTAGTTATCTATTGAAGTGTTCTGTTCATTTTGATGTTTTCTGTTAATTTTGTTTCAGATTTGTTTAGTGTTTTTTTTGTGTGACTGTTGGTGCAATAAATGTTTCTCTTCCTTTCTTTTTTATATTTAATGATAAAGTAAACCTTTTTTAAATATTTCAACTTAAATACAAAACCATCGTTTGGGGTAATGTCCCTTATCCCCTTGGTGATTTTTTTTTTCTTACAGATTTACCTAGAAATCATTAAAGGACCACCGCTAAAGCGGCTGAGAGCGAGGAAGAACTGCCTTAGAAGAGTGAAGATGAAGAAAATGTAAACCTTCGCATCACTGACAGTGATGACGAAATGGATATGTACGATCAAAACTATAACAAATGCGATATTAGGGAAGAATTTCGAAGAAATTATGAGATGTGGTATCGCTGTAACACGTTTAGGCTGTGGTCTCATGATATGTACTGATGGGATTCCACAGGCGGGTACATCAGTGATTTGTATGTGTTTAAAAAGTTTATAAAATTTATATTGGAATCAATATTGGAATGTGATAAATTATTAATTTTTATCGCTTCTAATAAGGATAATTGATGGTCATTTGTGATCGTAAAATTTAATTTAGTTGTATAAGGTTGATCGATTTTGTATTTATTCAATTAAAATTGATTTTACTTGTATTGTAACAAATCGGTTTGAGCTCCATTACCCCTTTGCCTGAGCGGCATTACCCACAGTCAGGGGGAAGGGCGCTCAAACCTGTTTTTTTAATTTTTTCCTACCGATACTTTGTCAAAGAAAAACGCAGTTTGTGTTGAGATATCGATAACTAAATAGATAAACCTTATTTAATTTTTCGTATGTTAAAAATTAAGCAATAGATTGAAACGATACAGCGTTTTTACTTTTTCATTCCCGTTATTTCCTCTCAACTACCTTTGCTTTTGGAGTCGGGTAGAAATGACAGGATAATAAAAATTATTACATGTAACATTTATGATATTTCTCAGTTAACTATTGTTAAAAGAAACTCATGACGTAGATATAAAATGTCTCTCTATTAATGATGCAAAAACAGATTTGACTAGGATTTATTCGCGTTTTCAAAAGTATGACTGGGGCGTCGTGGTTATATAACCTATACCTATATTTTTTGTCTTTAACTGTCATAAAACCGTCGAAAAATAATTTTAGGCGATCTAGAACAAGATAATCTGTCAGACGATGGTAGACCGCCTGGCATAGGTATATAGATAGATAGATAGAGAACACTTTATTGCACAACCAGGTGAAAGATATTACAAATAGTATATGTATATGTATATATATATGTGTTATTCATAATGCCATGAGACGCAGCTATGTGGCTTCTCAAAGTGCTCAAATAACAAATACTTTAAAGGTTTCAACCTACACATTTCATAATACCTGGTCTACGCATTTCTTAGACATATTTAATTTTATTCAGCTGTAAGCAAACAGTTGTTAAAAATCCATAAACAAAATACGGGTTGCAATAGTTTCCATCGAGTTGTTTGCTTAGGTCGCAATAATTCAATAAATATCAACCCATGTTAGCAGTCACTTAGATAGTATTTCAAAAACTTTTGTTTACACCCAGACCAAATCTGAATGAAATGAAATATACCTGTAAAGTATGAGCAAGGTGTTGAAAGCCAGGGTAGTTCGGGTTCACTATACCCCTCGGAACCGGCAGAGTCCCTTTATCTGACATTTCATCAGTGTCTGAATGCTCGAACGCCCTTTCTTCGTCGATTGGCGTAGATTGAATCGATACATTGCTGCTGTCTGTAATAAATAATAATATTTCAGTCTCTTATAAAGCTTTGGCTACACCGCGTTTCTTTCAAAGGAGTTCGTGACAAATAAATGCCTGAACGCACCTAGAAAAGTTTCACATGGAGTGAGATAACTTTCTATCGCGCCCTCCAGGTTGACGGTATCCGTTTTATTGCGCGAATTCTCAAACTTTGTATTAAATTCGGTGTTAAGTCTGTATTGTCTGTTGCACACAAGTTCAGAGTTTATGTTTGTGGAGATCCTTTTACTCTCCACAGTTTGATCTCCCCTATTATCGATTAATGATTCAGTTTGATTGTTATAATCACAAATGTCCGTGATGCACTGCGACGTCTCTGTGTAATTGTTTGTGGTATCGTAACTGTTCTGCGTAGGCCAATTTCTGTTGCCTGTGTGCCTGGTAACGCTCGTGAAATTTAATCTATTCACTGCTTCCAAGTTGCCATTCTGAACTGCCTGTTTTATCTTCATCGTGAACACCTGAGGACAAGCATAGAAGATTGTTATTTAAAGCTAAGCACTGAACTATACGTACTTATAAAAATATGAAATTCCCCGGAAAACATATAATTATCCATGACCACTAGAAAATAATGATGTCAGCCCCTCAGTATTCACAACGAAGAGACGTAAGTATAATACTTATCCGAAAACCTCTTCACAGATTTTGCTTTCAGAAATATGTATCACAAGGTATGTAGCTTCAAAATGCCGTCGAGTGCCTTAAGTTTTACTAAGGTACCATCAAAGGAATTAAGAGATTTGGCTTGTCATAAAATCTTTCCCTTTGGGCGGCACAAAGGGCGCGCGGAAGGCAAAGTTTGCACAAGCACCTAAGTAATCACTGAAGTGATGGCGGGACCAACCACTCGCCCTGCATAATGAAATGATTCACAGATCCGGGAGCATTTAGCCCTCATCAACCGCAACTGCTTGATTAGCATTTTGATTTATCGCCTCTGAAAGGACACTCTTCAATGACCTTTTTCGCAATGAGTAACAAATTAGCTGAGCTCATACAATCTAGGCTAGACCGTTAATAAAATAAATAAAACCGACAGCTCTAAAAAAAAGGAATCACAAGCAGCCTATAAACGTCCCACTGTAGGGCACAGGCCTTCTCTCAGAGAAAGAGCATGGGCTTAATCACCACGCGTGCCCACCGCGGATTGGCGATTTCAAGCGCTGAGGTATGTGAATAGCTCAGACACTCAGGTTTCCTCACGATGTTTTCCTTCACAGTTAGCGAGTGGTATCTCTTTTCCTCACGATGATTTCCTTCACGGTTAGCGAGTGGTATTGCTACTATAACTTCACAAATGTACATAACTTAGAAAACAAAGTGTACCAATGTACCATGCCCGCACTGTAAATCGAACCTGGGTCTCTCGCTTCCGAGTCCAATATTCTACCCACTAGGCTGCCACCGCTTTTTTTAACACAGAAATAATTTAAACTAATATGACCTTCAAATTCGAAGTAGGTACGTACATACATGTAGGTAGGTACTGTAGGAGTATAATTTGGAGCCAGTGCCAAGGTACATGACTAGCACATACATTTTGGGAAATTTATTTCACGATCTTTTGTGAATCACTACGACTCCATTAATTTGTGTTTTCCGAAAGTAAATGCACGAGTCAATATAAAAAAAACATTCAAATCGCTTCAAGTGCGTCTTTAAAAATTGAAGAGTTCCCTCAATTTCTCCGGGATCCCACCATCAGATCCTGACTTGATGACCATGGGACCACCTGGGAAGTCTACCCTTTCAAACGAAAAACGAATTTTCGAGATCGGTCCAGGTGAATTCGAGTATCTAATTGGGAAACATACATAAAAAGTATGTTCCCCAATTACTCGAATTCGGAGTATGAACTCGCTCATGCATGATCGATATAGTGGATTCATACAAAGGAGATGTTTACAAAATATATGACACCCTAACCAAGATTTGGTACAGTGTAGTAATAGATCCACGTGAGCAAAGACGTGGGGCAAACACTAGTAATATAAACCTGTTAAATGTTAGATCGCTCACGATAATTACGAAATTAAATGTGTTTGTTTGCACATCACAATGTCTCATTAACCCCCAGTTTCTTGCACACTAACACGCTGTTAATCTACTGTTAACAGCTGTCAGTGGTTTTTTTTACGACAAACTGATTTTGATAAAATTTTTACAACTTTAATTATTCGGTTCGGTAGTCTTCTATTAGGGTTGTGGGCATACCTATCGTGCAGACAACGGTGGATCCGCGCTTATCCCGTTTGGCACCCTTCGGGTACGGAACCCCAAAAAGGTGGGGTTCTACTTGTCAATACGAATAACTTTTACTAAGCAAAACTTCAAAATCGAGAACAAATATCAGCTTTTCCATAGTAAAGTTACCACCTTAAAAAAAAAATTAAAAAAGTCCGACGATCTGAGAACCTCCTTCTTTTTTGAAGTCGGTTGCTCTGGCCCCGCTGTCTGTCAGTCTTCTGTCCATTGCAACCGACATTTTCACAGAATATGTGTCATTACGGTGGAATAATAAAAAAATAATAAAAAATTGGGGGGTCTCCATACAAAAAATGTGTTTTTTCGCCGTTTTGTTGTTTGTGCTTTATCGTAAAAACGGTAATACATACAGGCATCAAACTTGGCGTGATTGTGGGACTTATTATAATTATATTCTAACGAGAAATAATAAAAAACGACCAAGCGCGAGTACGGAACCCTTAGTGCGCTTGTCCGATTCGCACTTGGCCGGTTTTTTTATGTATTTGGGGATTTTGTTACACTCATTATGAGAAATAACGTTATATTTTATTACGTTTTATTATCATTGAATTTTACACCGACCCTATATTTATTCATATAAGACTATATTGGGGATCAGCCGGATATTACGCAGGCGGGGCGTCCTTCCGACACGAATGCGACCCCAATCCGATTATAAACAGCCTGATATGATAAACCCAAATATCTTGATAATGAAAAACTCAGCATTAATTTTATACCCACGATATGTCAGCAAATTTTATATTATTTTACTTCTTTATTAATTTTTTTATGTATTAGGTATAGTTATCATTTTTTTTCGGGCTTTCGCTGGTATCTAAAAAGCGAAAAATCAAGTTACTGCAATAATAAAAAAATACTAGATTTAGTTTGGATGAAACAATTCTAAACTTTTTCTAACAAGGATTTAGACATAATTTTAAAAATATTATTCTACAAGATAACTTAAATATTGATAAATACTATACAGGGTGTCCCACGGCTGTGCCACATGGAGGGAAAGTACCTTGAATATTGTAGATGAAACATTTTGCTGAAAAAAGACATAATTTTAATTAAAAAAAAAATTAAACTGCATTCATAGATTTTTAAATAATTATTGCTAAATAACATAGTGTCAGAAATAAAAGAAAAACCATGAAATTAATCAATTTTATTCAAAATTAATCAATTTAATTGATCAAATGCTCAAAATCCTATGAATCCCATTCTGTTAAATACAAAGTCACACTCTTTTGATTATTTCGCTCTCTGTAAATTTTTTGATCATGTTGTGGTGGATATTCATTAGTAATGGGTCCTTTAAAATGATTATGTCAGTTGTATGTCCTTACGGCAATGTCAGCTTTTCAATATTCTGAACAAAATTTCACATCAAATGTTAAAATTCATGGTTTTCCTTTTATTTCTGCCAGTATGTTATTCAGCAAAAAATAATCCTTATTATGAAGCTTTTCGATCGGTATCATAAAGCTACAGGGTAATTTTTTATCGTGTAGCGGGTTCGATTCCCAGTTCAACTATGTAATTTTTTTTAAATCTATGAATGCAGTTTAAATTTTTTTTTAAATTAAAATAATGTCTTCTTTCAGTAAAATGTTCCATCTACAATATTCAAGGTACTTTCCCACCATGTGGCATAGCCGTGGGACGCCCTGTATATTACGAAGTGGTGGTAGCCTAGTGGGTAGAACATTGGACTCGGAAGCGAGAGACCCAGGTTCGATTCCGAGTGCGGGCATGTACCAATGACTTTGTCTTCTAAGTTATATACATTTATGAAGTTATAGTAGCAATACCACTCGCTAACTGTGAAGGAAAACATCGTGAGGAAACCTGAGTGTCTGAGCTATTTACGTACCTCAGCACTTGAAATCGCCAATCCACGGTGGGTACGCGTGGTGATTAAGCCCATACTCTCTCTGAGAGAAGGCCTGTGCCCTACAGTGGGATATATAGAAGCTGATAATGATGAAAATGAAATGACTATACAGGGCGTCCCAAAATTATGGGCCATGAAGGGAAAGTACCTTAAATATCGTAGATAGGATATTTTGCTGAAAGAAGACTTTATGTTCTTTTTAAAAGTTAGTAATTCTGCATTCAAAGATTTTCTAAAAATTACTTGCCTCGTCTGGGAATCGAACCGACTTAAATGTAAAAAAAAACACCCTTACTTTTATGATGCCAATCGAAAGAATGGCCAAAAACTAATAACTCTTCTTAAGTAATAGTATTTTAAAAGAAAGGAACAGCGTGAAATTAATAATTTTAATCAAATTAAAAACATACATGAAACTGCCGTAGTCAATTACGAGTAAGTGGGTATTTTTTGTAAATTAATTAATTAAATGCTCAAAATGTGATCACTCTTGTCTTACGCAAATTGCCAATCTCTTAATGAGTCCGCTGCCTGTTGATTTTCTTATCTTTTTATGGTGAATACTCGATATGATATGGCACAATTCTGTTTGTAACTCGCCCACGTTCTCGTATCGCTTTTTGTATAGCATATCTTTCACGTATCCCCAAAAGAAGAAATCTAATGGTGTAAGGTCCGGGGATCTGGCCGGCCATCGAATCGGTCCATTCGTACCAATCCAAGTAGGAAAACATTAATTTAGAAAATCTTAAGAAGAGTACTGAAAATGGATCAGTACGACAGGAAGCCGTAACAAAGTGCGAAAAAAATGTATTGTATTGTATTTGATGTAGTGAAAGTTTACCACCCACAGATTAGACTAACTGGGCGGCCCCATTTCATAGTATTTTACAATTCATGGTTTACTACAACAATCGATTAACAAGTAGGAAGACTGCCACGCAATGCACATCGAATTCACATAATAAACTGTGATTGCAGTTTTATGAAACGCGGCGCTGGTAGTGTCACATGAGCCCTGCTTGGATCGTTGTATAGGTACTTACACGGTGCGCATGGCTCGGTGCCAACAAATAGATTCTTCTGCCACGCGGAACTAATCCCGTTACGTCGTAATGACTTCGTTCCTACACGGTATACGGACTTATACTGTTGACTTGTTTTGACTTTTACTTCCTCAAGAGACTACAACCTACGTATCTCTACATTATTTACGCTGAACCGTCAACAAAACATTTTCCATTAGAAGCAGCGACCGCGAGCGCTTGGAACTCTTATTAAATTGAAACGAAGTCACCATTTGTATCCCGGGCAATCTCATTAAAGTCCTAAATAAAGCAATTGAGTTTATAATTGTTAATTGCGGGGCCGCGGCCGTAACGATCTTTGTTCTGCGAAATTTGAGTGGAAGTGCTCGGGTAAGGGCTGAAACGCACAAGCCGTCACTTAGCATGTTGCAGTCAAATTTTTACAAGTGCCCGCAAATGCCTAATCTAGTAGGGCAAGTCCCTACCTAGTAAACAACTCGTTAGACATGATTGCTCTTGTAATGAGCTGTTTATGAACATTCCTAACTAATTTATTAGATTCTTTGTTGAAAACATGTTATGTTGAGTAAACCTTTATTTCGTGTGACCTCCATTCCGAATATTTCTACACATAAAGAAAGGCTAAAGTGTACGAAATATTTTAGTTTCCACACACTTCACGAAAATCTCTATGTAAGAAAAACAAAGATTAAAACGCCCACTGTAGGAAAAAAGGCCTCTTACCTATCATGCCAGACATGTTTTTATGCATCTATACCCTTTTTCGAAAATGTTTAGAATTCAATGAAAAAACTAAATCTAATATGTTTTTATCACATCTATTAAAAAAGAGCTAGTTTAGACCTCGTAAACAGGAACCAAAATCGCTCTTTGATCCCTAGGAATGAAATAGTAGATTGTATCATAAGGGAGCAAATAGTAGATTGTACAACAAGTGCATAAAACGCACCATTTTACTCGAGACGTTTATCCATCCGAGCGAGCTTGCGAGCGAGGATAGATATAAAGTCGAGTGTAAAATGGGTTTTATGGACGAGTTGTACACTCTACTTTTCACTTCGATTGACGACATTATTTATCGTTAATCAAAAAACAATTTTAAGTTGTAACACAAATATTACAATGAAAAAATAATTATGGTTCCCGCCAATTAACTTTTTTTTCTTTTTTTTTTCTGTAGGGACGTGACACCTGACTTAAGGTCGTTACATACTGCTCAGTTATAAAAACATTTTCTTTTTATAACTATGATAAGTTGTTGTTATGGCTTAAATACTATACTGATCTACTAAATTGAAAAATATAAAAAATAATAAATGAGACGAAATACAAATTATAAGTTTATTTCATGAAGTTTTATTGTGTACTTTGGCTGTTGGTATCTTTGCCTTGGTCTTAGAATACGAACGAAACGAAATAAAATAAAGAGGTTGTTGTATGAAGTTAAAGATGTTTTCGTGTGGCTGTTGCAGCGATTGCCTTGGTCTTCGACGAAGATTTTACTTTATGCTCTAGAGCATAAAAAGCGACTTTATGTCGCCTACGCACGACATAAAGACGAACTTTTAGAGCATGAGAAGTGAAAATAATATTTTACGGCGAGGGCGCTTTTTTGAATCCAGGATGAAGTGAGGGATTCTAGAGTAGAATCCCGAGCGTACCGAGGGACTCTTTAGTAAAATCCTGAACGTAGCGAGGGATTCAAAGTACCTACTTCGCCCAAGCCAAAAATATATTTTGCGCCCGAGTGATACTTACACTCTACTTTTCATCACCCACTATGAGAAAATAAAAGGCGCCTCTTGCATTTCTCCATTCAATAAAATTACCATAGGCTTTCATACATTTCTCCCGGGATTTTGCAGGTAATAGATTATCTATCACATTTCTTGCGTCAGTTCTAATACTTTCAGGAGTTAATTATATACTTTCACTGTTACTTGAAGAACTCATTTTTCAAAACAAAACCATGAATTTCTAACAATCCATGAAAATTGACAAAAACGCGGGCTGTAGTTCGCGCGGTTTTAATTTGATTTTATTTTATTTTATTCAGCCGGCAGCGCGATTATGGGCCGTCGTACCAGCCAGTCATTAATCGAATAATACCTATTTGCGTTCGATTTCTTCGGCGCTGAACACTAAGATGTTCCAAATGCAAAAAGTGCGCAAAAAAAGAGGAAAAAAGTCATTACTGCCCGCTAAAAGTTTCTTATAGAAAACACCACCTTTGGGTGCACTTAAAGGCGAACCAAGTCGTCCTTTTCGAATAGATGGGATGAATAGTAGATTGTACAACAAGTGCATAAAACGCACCATTTTACTCGAGACGTTTATCCATCCGAGCGAGCTTGCGAGCGAGGATAGATATAAAGTCGAGTGTAAAATGGGTTTTATGGACGAGTTGTACACTCTACTTTTCACTTCGATTGACGACATTATTTATCGTTAATCAAAAAACAATTTTAAGTTGTAACACAAATATTACAATGAAAAAATAATTATGGTTCCCGCCAATTAACTTTTTTTTCTTTTTTTTTCTGTAGGGACGTGACACCTGACTTAAGGTCGTTACATACTGCTCAGTTATAAAAACATTTTCTTTTTATAACTATGATAAGTTGTTGTTATGGCTTAAATACTATACTGATCTACTAAATTGAAAAATAAACAAATATAAAAAATAATAAATGAGACGAAATACAAATTATAAGTTTATTTCATGAAGTTTTATTGTGTACTTTGGCTGTTGGTATCTTTGCCTTGGTCTTAGAATACGAACGAAACGAAATAAAATAAAGAGGTTGTTGTATGAAGTTAAAGATGTTCGTGTGGCTGTTGCAGCGATTGCCTTGGTCTTCGACGAAGATTTTACTTTATGCTCTAGAGCATAAAAAGCGACTTTATGTCGCCTACGCACGACATAAAGACGAACTTTTAGAGCATGAGAAGTGAAAAAGTAATTTGAGTTTGGAATGTGGAAACTGGAATAAAATTTCTAGTAAAAGTTCCAATCACCAAAGAGATTAATCACGAACATTGTAAGAAAAAGTAACTGACTGTATGATAAAGAAACTGCGAGCGAAACAAATTTTAAAAAAGTTTGTGAAGAAACAAAAGACGCGTGAAATGGTTTCTTCCTCCGCCTTTGTTCGTAATTGTTTACGTACTCAAATTTATTATTTACTAATTTTTTATAAAAAGTGAGTGTATCTTCAATTACTTACTTATTTTTTCATGGTGATAATTAAATAAAAAATAAAAACCGACTTCAAAACACTACAGCACTAAAAAGTCAGAAATAATTTAAAAGAATACCTTTAAATTAGAAGTATGTAACATGCCTAAAATATATGTCCTGGTCATGAAACTGGGCACCGACTACAATACACCGATAGTAAAAAACTTATGATATTAAATGTTTTCGTTGGTTTCTAAACGTTTGTTATTTCACCGAAATTTACCTATTTACCCACCACGATTACGACTGTTTGCTTAGCTCTGCTTTATTGGTAGCCAGAATGAAACAAGTTTGTTTACTGGGGGCTTTATGTGGGTCACGGCGGCGGCTGCCAGCTACCGCTTTAACCCTAACCACTCTTTATTGTTGTTCGCTACTCTAATACGTACTTAGTTATATAGGTAGGTATTGCTTTACAGTTCATTTACTCAATGGGCAATACGAGGGTATGCGCTGATATAAATTAGTAGTTTAATAAACTTTTGAACTGAAAATTTTACGAGTGTAAACGTAAAGTTACATTGCGTATATTGCGTAGCACAGTCTTCCTAATCGACTTTGCAATGTACATACATCGACCAACCATGAATTGTAGTTCTAGGAAACAGGCCCCAGGTTTAGCTTTTAGTTCAAATTCTTTATTGATTGGTCGATTATCTTTATCACGCCAGTTTGGCTAGAAAAGCATCATGCAATAAAGGATTTAATAATAATAATAATAATTTTTACAACAACTCGGTTCTCCATTGAGCTACGAAAATTTTTATGTTATATCCACACATCAAAATTCAAAATGGATGAAAAATTATTCACAGAGTTATTGCGATACAAAAAAAAATAAACCAGCCCGATTATGAATAAAACACATGAGATTTATTAAAAAAAAAATTTTTATGCAGTAAAAATTAATAATTTAAGGCAGTATTTTTTTTTAATATTTTTTGTCGTTTTACTGGTCCTGGCTGAAGTAATTCCTCCACGGTAGACTCTTCGAGTCGTGAAGACTCTTGAACCGCAGGTAATGATGCTTTTATGGTCGAAACATCATCATCGTCGTCGATATTGAATAGAATGTCGACTCTGGCAACGTTGTTGCATGTTTGCCCACTACAAAGCAGCCAAATAACGGAGCAACTAATTTTTAGCTTTGTCAATCGATATCGATAGGAGAAAAATTTTAAGGATCTTAATTGTGGATCGTAAAAAAAGCAACAAAAAATTATTTCATCAAAATTATCGTATATGAGGCGAACCGAGTTATTGTGAAAAAACTGAATTTAACCCTTTTTTCAAGATGGTGAAAAATTCACATAGGAAATCTTGGTCGTCAATTTGAAGTTAAGTTTATCTAGACCTCCCTACGGAATATCCAAAATTTAGCCTTCTCGGTTTAAATGTTAACCTAATAACCATAACCTAACCTAACCCGTTTTTTCCGACGTAGGACTGGACTAAATGTAATGGTAGTGTTGGCGACTGGCTGCAGTGCGACCTTTTTATATGTTTATATTTTTTGTACTTGACGTTGTCAAGTAGTAGTTGTTTGATGGTTGCTAAAATCTGTCTGTACTGAATATAACTTGTGCTTTACTTTTATTAAATTAGTATCTTCTAATACAGTCCACCACTAGCTATCATTTTGGTCCATTCTCACCGTAAAAATATCATCCAGCGAAAATCATCTGTCATAATTTTTTCAGATATAAGTCATTGTTGATTCCATTTCGCATAGAATAAAATACTTACATTATTCACATACGCATTCATCATGGTTGAAACACGGAGTAAGGCAAAGACAGATTTTGTAACTACGGAAACCGAACGGGTGCAGCGCGATCGCCGCGAGCGGTCACCGCGCGGCACCCGGCCGGGTTCAACCACAACCGACGTCGGTGCTTCGGCGCTGCCTGATAGAATGAGCATACCCACGGTGGGCAACGCCCCTAGTAGTGTGGCACAACCTGGTCCCGCTGCCGATTGCCCAAATGCTCCTTCTAGCACACGCAACGACGGAAATACCCAAGCACCAACCGCTAGCGTCCACAGTACGCAAACTCGCAGCGAGTGTACCAACTCATCGCGTTCGTCGGCGACCGTCCGTGCTCAGAAATTGGCGTTAGAAGCAGACGCAATGCGGCGCCAGGTAGAGCGCGAGCGCGAACTCGTGCGGCTCCAGGTAGAGCGCGAGCGCGAACTCGTGCGGCTTCAGACGGACCGCGAATGTGAGCTTGCCCGCCTGGAGTCCGAGGCGGAGCGAACGGATCTTCAAGCAAAACTCGCCGCATTGGAAGCATCAGATAAGTCAGCTCGTAGTCGTAATTCGTATTTTTCCGATCACGACGTAGAAAAGCGCACCTCCACGTGGGTTTCAGAACAAAATGCCAACGAGACCACGGCAACCCAAGTAGTCATACCTAGTAAGGTGCCGACCGTCACCCCGAGTAATCCGCAAGGACTCTATTCACAGCCGGTCGCCCCTACCAACACGGTATCGTTCTACATGCCCGATGTCAACCGTGCAAATTACTCTAAACCCACACATTCGAGTAGCTTTTCTAATAATAAATACGACACCATGACACAACAGTTATCTGAACGTTCTTCCTCCGACCCTATAACAAAATTGTCTCAAGCTATTAACGCTCTTTCCAATAGGCCAAAGAAACCCGAACTTGTTACATTCTCGGGCGAAGTTAGTCTAAATCTATATTCTCTCCTTCAGAGAATTTAGACCGCTTGAACAACGCAGTCCGCGGTCAAGCGTACCAGTCCGTCGCGTCACTCATGTGGACCTCCGGCGACCCCGACGACATCGTAAAGGCTTTGGAGCAGACTTACGCTCGACCGGAACTCCTCGTGGCCCGCGAGGTCACCGAGCTGCGCAACAGTCCTAAGCTAAGTTCTCCTCATGATTTAAATGGCCTAGCCAATAAATTACGTAATTTCGTTACGACCCTCAAGTTACTTAATCAACACGAGTACTTGTCTTCCCCGGAACTTTTTCGGTGCATTTTGATTAAGTTAAGCGAGCACACCAGAGCCCGCTTTACGGACTTCGCATCCATTCACGTACCAGAGGCACAAAATATAACAAAACTTGAATTACTGTCACAATTCCTCTTGGCCGAGGCAGACAAACAGTTAAAATATAATTTTGTTACTGACAGTACATTTAAGGCGCCAACTCAACCGACGCAACCGAACTTACCTCGAACAAATAATCCCAAATTTCAATTAAAAAAGGAATTGCTACACGCTACGGTATCCAAATCTGAGCACTGCACATTTTGTAAACAAGGGCCTCATGACATAAAGGCCTGCAAAGGTTTTCTGGGGCTATCCATTGACGATAGATGGCGCTGGGTTCGGGAGTCAAAAATCTGTTACCGATGTCTTAAGGGTAACCCGCATACATGGAACAACTGCCGAGCGAAACGTTGTGGAGTTGACGGATGTTTGAGACGTCACAATGCTCTTCTCCACGGCACGGAAACTGCCGGAACCAACGCTAGCGCGACATCAAGTGGACGATGCAACATGACTGATGCGTCCGCTATCGATTCAATTGGTTCCTTTAACATTAATAATATTGGCACCAATGGCACCGCAACCGAACACCCTGACAACATTGGAAATACTTCTGATTGTTTAATTAACGCTACAGGATCCTTGCCGTCGTCCTCACACCCCCGTGGCCTGCTGAAGGTAGTCCCGGTTATAGTCGAGGGTCCCGACGGTGACTTCGAGACGACAGCACTTCTCGACGAGGGCAGCACGTCGACACTGATCGACGGCGAGGTAGCGGCACGCATCGGTGCAAAGCCCACTTGTCAGGAGCGTCTTCGCATCGAAGGCGTTAGTGGTATGAGCAAGGAACTTGACGTGAGTTATGTCGACTTCTATATTCGGGGTCATGGCCTGGCCGAACGTTATTTAATTAACCACGCACTTGCTATTAAACCCCTAGGGCTTCGAGCTCAGAATCCTGACACGATAAATCTCACAGATTATAGTCACCTCTCTGGTTTAACTAACGAACTTTCATATTGCACTGACGTTTCTCCTACCGTTCTTATCGGCGCGCCAGACTGGCATTTATCCTTAAGTCGTGAAGTACGTAGTGGAAATAAGAATGAACCCGTCGCCTCTAGAACCTTGCTAGGTTGGGTGCTCCATGGTGCATTTTCTCTCTCATCAAAGCCACTCGAGTTCATAAATCACGTTTCGGATGACTTGGACAGCCTTATAAAAAGTCAATATGACATTGATGCTTTAGGCATCACAAAAAAGAGTCCCCGTCCAAACGACGATGACAAACGAGCGGTAGACATCATTGAATCCTCAGCTCGTCAGCTAGAAAATGGCCATTTCGAAGTTGGTCTACCCTGGATGAAAGACTTGCCGGAAATTATACCCGACAGTTACTATCTCGCTTCAAGGCACTCGAAAGACAAATGTTAAAGGATCCAGAGTTCCTTACAGCCTTCAAAAACTTTATAGATGGCGTAATCAGTAAAAGTTATGCCGAAGAGTGTGATCCAGACACTTACTACCATCGTCTTCCGCAAAAGGCTTCATGTGTCAACACAGACGGCTCAATTCGTTGGTACCTGCCTATCTTCGGTGTCTTTCACCCACAGGTGAAGAAGCTTAGAGCAGTTCACGATGCAGCTGCTGCAACGAAAGGCATAAGCCTCAATAGCCTCCTCTTACAAGGACCTGACCTCTTGTCCTCACTTTTGGACATCGCCGATATTAAAATTCCCCGCTGGTATATGACTAGGGCAGATGTATCGGACGTTCAGCTGCACGTCGTGGCCGATGGTGGCGAGCAAGCCTACGCGTAGCTTATTGGTGTTTTAGTTATAGCGACCACTCCGTATCTACGGCACTTATTGGGAGCAAGGCTTGAGTCTCACCACTGAAACCGGTTTCAATCCCTCGAATGGAATTACAAGCTGCTCTTATAGCGGCACGTTTTGCGCAAACAATTTTACAAGCTCATCGTTTCGAGCCCTCCAAAACCACTTTTTGGACTGACTCAACCACAGTCCTCAAGTGGATTCGGAGCGATGTTCGCGCGTTTAAACCGTTCGTAGCGCACAGGTTGGGAGAGATCCTAGAAATTACCAATCCTTCTGATTGGAGGTGGATCCCGACCTCTCTCAACGTCGCTGATGATGCGACGAAACCCAAAAAAATTAACTTGACTGTTTCTCATCGATGGTTTACTGGCCCAATATTTCTAATGGAGCCGTCATGTACTTGGCCGACTGAGTGCGTTGCTGATGCGGAACCGAACTCACCAGACCCAGAGTTGAAATCAGACGCAGTAGTTCTGTTCCTCACCACTCCACCTTTGACTTTACTACCGAATCTGACGCGTTTTAGCTCTTGGCTGCAATTACTACGCGCCATCGCCCGTGTTCTTCAGGGCGCACGACTCTTTAGGCTAAGATTATCTCGACCGATAGATCCAAATTCTAAATTGCATATTGATGGCACCACATCTCCTTACCAACTGCACGCTGCAGATTTAGTGGAAGCGGAGAAGTTGATCGTTCATCAAGCACAGATAGAGAGTTTCCCCGAGGAGCTATTGGCCTTGAAATCTTCAAAGCCAGTGCCCAATAATAGTCGCCTTAAGAAACTCGCACCAGTACTAGACAGAGATGGTTTTTTAAGACTAGATTCACGTATAAGGGCTGCCCCTGGAGTAAACGATAACATGAAGTCACCAGTCATCCTCAACGGCCGCCATCATATCACCCGTCTCCTGATCCTGCATGAACATACTAAAGCATCACACCAGTTCAACGAGCTCGTCTTAAATGAACTCCGCCAGAGATACTGGATCCTAAGAGCGAGAAGCACGATCCGTGGTATAGCTAGCTCCTGCGTTCGTTGCCGAAGATGGAAGAATAAGCCTATCCAACCACAGACTGGAGACTTACCACTAGAACGTCTGGACCACCACAAAAGGCCGTTTACCCACGTCGGGCTCGATTATTTTGGCCCAATTTTAGTAACGATATACCGACGTAAAGAAAAGCGTTACGTCGCATTGTATACATGCCTGTCAACCAGAGCGTTACATTTGGAAGTGGTCAATTCTCTATCATCCGACGCAGCCATTATGAGTCTAAGACGCTTCATTGCACGCCGAGGATCCCCCACCACCATATTTTCTGACAACGGCACGAACTTTGTTGGGGCCTCGCACGAGCTACGCTGTCTACACGACGACTCCGTGAGAGAATACGCCACCAACCATAAAATCAACTGGTGTTTTATCCCACCTGCATCACCGTTCATGGGCGGCGCATGGGAAAGGCTCGTACGTACAGTGAAAACAGCCCTCAGATCCTGCCTTACGAGCCAAACTATAAAGGAAGACGTCCTAACAACGTTCCTTCTTGAGGCAGAAGCAATCGTCAATTCAAGATCCTTGACCTACATTTCATCCTCACCAGATTCCCCAGAAGCCATAATACCATTTCATTTCATCCTGGGCTCCTCATCAGTCGTACCGTGGACCTCATCACTGACAGACGCAGATTTACTCCGGCGGTGTGACTGGCGAAGAACGTTGCGTCTTGCAGACCAATTTTGGGTACGATGGCTTCGTGAATACCTCCCAACGCTCCAACCGAGAGGACCGAGAAACAGTGCTGTGAATCTTGGCGAAGGTGATGTGGTGCTGATCGCCGACCCTACACTCCCTCGTGGTCTTTGTCCATTAGGAAGGGTAGCGAAGGTTTACTTTGGACCAGACGGAGCGGTCCGCGTAGCAGACGTCCACACTAAAGGCGGCATGCTGCGCCGACCGGCCCGAAAACTTATTTTACTGGAAGCCGCACCTCAGTCAGTAGCCACCAGATGTTAGTGTGCCACTGGGGGCCTGGAATGTTGGCGACTGGCTGCAGTGCGACCTTTTTATATGTTTATATTTTTTGTACTTGACGTTGTCAAGTAGTAGTTGTTTGATGGTTGCTAAAATCTGTCTGTACTGAATATAACTTGTGCTTTACTTTTATTAAATTAGTATCTTCTAATCCGTGTTTCCATCAATATTCAAAAAGTCTTCATACAGTCCACCACTAGCTATCAGGTAGTATTTACTTAGGAAGGTACAAGAGTAACTCCGGTCGAAATACCAAAAGAAAATAAAATTCTTATCTGGGGACCCCGCCAAGTCAGGCAAAAAAGCGGCACGGCCGTACTATCGCAGGCCATTTTCGACCCCCTATAACTTCGTTATGGATAAAACTAGAAGCCTGAATTTTTGGAAACCAAGCAGGCCTTGTATAAACACGGTGTATAATTTTATTCAATTTGAATAAGTATCTAAGAATTATAACTAGTCAAAGTTCTTTTTGTTTAAATAGACATAACGTCCCATTGGTCCCATCTTAATTTGGTGAAGATCTGATGAAAATTTTCAGAGATGAAGAACGGAACTCTTCAGTGGCAGTAAGTAAGGGCCCATTTTTCATAAAATAGCGTAAAAGTAGTGCCAAGGTAATTTGGTGAAGTTTTGGTGAAGACTTTCGGAGATGGAAACTGAGAACGTCAGAAATCAATCAGAAATCAATAATTTATTTCAACGTAAAGAATTTACATTCTGTTTGCTGAATGTCAATGTACTATGTTACTATGTTAGCCGCTGCCTTCGGGCCGTATTTGTAGTGGAATACGTCAAATTTTTATGTCAATTTTTTTATTTCAAATTAACCGGCTCGGTACTACGTGGATATCTCAACTTTTTACGGTAGAAGAACTGAGTTGCGAGACTTGGTTTTTTTACAAGTTATTTTTTGTAATGGCATTATGTTATACGCTTAACGTTAGGCGATCTAGGTCACGTGAAAAATGTTCCGGTACCGGGCTATTCGGCGACGTCTCGCGTCTGTGTGATTCTCGGACGCAACATTCGCTGACAGGCTCTGTATATAACGCAATATGGATCTCAGGGGACAATTTTACGCGTAAAAGTTTTTTTGCCCTAAATGTACCTTTCTCTTCATTTCGCTACTTGCCCCGCAGTTTCTCTCGCGGTAATATTTGCAAAAACGCTTAGCTATGAAGCTCCAAATGAATATTATTCCCGTCCGACCGCTTTGCTGTGATATAAAGGTCTTAATTAATGCTTATTTTTGAAAATCTACCGCCAAAAAGGTTCAATTACAATTTACAACACATTGTAGAATTGCTTACCATGGAAACACATTGAAAATCTGTTAGGCTTTTAATCTTTAGAATTCTAAATGACCCGACCGGGCCACCATAACAATGATTTTTAACTTTTCAAGGTCATAATATAACAGGTTGATTCATACTTCTGTATGTGAAATTCCAAAATGTAAGTTGGCAAGCTGTCGTATCTACTATGTAGATTCCTACTGGGAGTCGGTAGTAGTACGTACATTCAGCAGCACATCAATTATCATTACAGGTTACTCTACGCGTTACTTAGCATACAAAAATCTTAACAAAAATGTAAATTTTGCTCAGCTGTATGTAATACGTCTCCTAAGCGAAAGTTATTTAAAGCTTCCATATAGGGGGTCTTAACCCTGTTTCTTATAGCTGTCGTATGACCACGAATCTGACAAGGAGTTTAGGAAATATGTATGTAGGTAAGACCAATTAGAACAAAGCGATGAATCGATGGATAAACAACCCGATCACGATTCTAAGAGAAATAATTTTATTAAACTGAATTTGAACGGATATTTACTCGTTTACTTTTCCATTTTACAATTTTCCGACGTTTCGGTACTTTTGCAAGTGCCGTGGTCTACCGAGACCACGGTCAGTTTTCAATTTTATTATGTCTAGTGCTCGTCTTAACCTCAGAAAATACAAGAAATAATTATGTTCTGTAACCGTATCTTCGCTAATATCCTAGAATATTAGCAAAAATCCGCAATATCAGAAGATCCTACGACGTCGTAATTTTCGCCAAACCCAGATTGGTCGCTTGGGGAAAATTACTGACAATAATTTATAAGTTTACTAATAACAAGCTTCCAAATTATTGTTGTAACTGTATGTTCCAATTCTCGATGTTTAGTAGGATGTATAGTTTAATAGGTTCCATTGGTAAGAAAATGTATGTACTATGTGCCCAGTGCAAGCGGGTACCTATCGATTTCGCCGGCTCTAGGTCCTCGGACACTTTTCGGCCGATCGTTGGCGTCGCGACGTCGCCGTCGCATTTAATATTTATAGAAATACATTCTTATGCGACCGTGGGATTCTGTACAGCTAGTGTAGAGCCCTCGGGGTGTCTGAAAAAAACCTTATATTGGAAAACGAAACTCAGCCACCAGGAGCTCGTTAACGTAGATACAACTCAACTCTACAAAATGAAAACTATGATTAAGGCGCTGATAACGGCTAATTGAGCCACATTAAAATTTGTTTCAGTAAAATCTGATTAGTATATCGCAGTGAACTAAATAGAAATATGTTACTCTAGCTAGAGAATATTTCTGAGAACATCTATTGTCGCTCTCTCAAAACCCTCTATAACACAATACCAAATCTACTCGATAAAATAACCATTAAACAATCGTATCGATCTTTTTATTTAACTTTATCGATAAAATTAAGAGAAACGACTCATCATCATTATACCAAATATCTTTAAGTTTACAAGCTCTCTAGTAAAACCTTTTATTATTTCAATTCTTCGGTAAGTTTCTTCTAAAAAACCTATTTAGAGGCTAAAAATTCCACCCATGCCGGGACTTGAACCCGCGACCTCTGGCTAACCGTGTCAGCGCTTTCCCAACTAAGCTAATGGGCAAGTGCAGGTATCAGTGAAACTTCGAGCCTCTTTACAAACTTCTCTGTATTGCATACAAATAGGTTTAAATACTTTTTTAAAAATAGTCCTCAGCACGGGTTAGTGCAACAAAAAGTATATAAATAAATAAAAATAAAAATCTTTATTCAATAAGCAGAGGTTATAGATTAAACACGTCATTGGGGCTAAGTTTCTTCCATTTTATTGATATCCATACCGACCGACAGTGATGACTGATATGATAACTGAGGCTTCTGCGTCCCCTGTTTCTAAGTCGTCATCTAATTGATATACGCAAGTGTAGCAGCTATCAATATCACATAGTACCTGATGCGTTTGAGTGGAAGAAAATGCTCATGGCATTAAGTCCGCCGTATTGTACATTTTAAGTTTACAAGTTTAAGTGCAATAAAAGTGTTATTAATAACTAGCTGAATGGGCAAACGTGGTTTTTCCATACTAATTAGCCATACCGTTTTGTCGATGTGATTAATATTATGTATGTCTATGCCAAATTTCGGCTTTCTCGTACTAATTGTCTCTGAGCTAGGCCGCGCACAGACAGACGGAGAGACAGACGGACGGACGTGGCGAAACTATAATTGTCGACTACGGAACCCTAAAAATCATAAAAAATCGGTGAAGCTGTTTCGGAGGAGTTCGATAACAAACACTGTGACACGAGATTTTTATATATTAGATAATAATAATGGCGGTGGTAGCCTAGTGGGTAGAACATTGGACTCGGAAGCGAGAGACCCAGGTTCGATTCCCAACCATGAGGGAGGCCTATGTCCTGCAGTGGGCGCCAAATGGCTGATGATGATGATATAAAAATGACAGGGCGTCAAGCCTCTCCTGTCGCGTCATGTTTCTTTATGTGTATTTCATCATCATCACTGCAGGACATAGGCCTCCCTCATGGTTTTCATAACCATGTGGGGTTTTGCCATCATCGCCACGCTTGGCAGGCGGGTTGGCGATCGCAGTATGCGGTTGAAATCTCAGGAAGACGCTGCTGCCTGACTCCTGGTAATACAAGTTTCACACATTCTAGGTAAGAGTCTGAGAGCGGTGGTAGCCAAGTAGGTAGAACATTGGACTCGGAAGCGAGAGACCCACGTTCGATTACCAGTGCGGGTGTACCGTGACTTTGTTTTCTAAGTTATATGTACATTAATTTGTGAAGTTATAGTAGCAATACCAGTCGCTAACGGTGAAGGAAAACATCGTGAGGAAACCTGAGTGTCTGAGCTATTCACATACCTCAGCGCTTGAAATCGCCAATCCGCGGTGGGCACGCGTGGTGATTAAGCCAATACCCTCTCCTTGAGAGAAGGCATCTACAGTGGGACGTGCTGCTTAGGTACACATTCTACGTGATCAATCTCAATATACCGCTCTTTAGCGTTTAGCGCTCTGCCATGTAACGTCATAAACGTAGCGTAGTAGGTTGTATAACTAAACAAAGTAACTTTGACGTAGGTAACGGTTGTGTACACCGGAATCACATCCATTTTGCGGTCGGCACGTGTGGGCAGCCCGTGTCATGGAATTTTCGGTAGGTACAGTCGACAGCACGTCAACCTTTACGTACACTCTACTCAGGCACGTTACTGGAGACTTTATAACGAAAATAGAAAGTTCAAGCAGCTGTCGACTCTACTCAGAAAGTGCCAAAATATTTACTTATACGGTGTGGCGCCGGATTAAGAATAGCGTCACTCCATTACCTTCCGTGGATGTGGTAGGAGGCGACTAAGGAAATAAATTACCAGGAGACGGGCAGCAGCGTCTTCCTGAGATTCCAACCGCATACCTACTGCGAGCGCCAATGCGCCTGCCAAGCGTGGCGATTATGGCAAAACCCCTCACGGTTATGAAAACCACGAAGGAGGCCTGTGTCCTACAGTGGGCGTCAAGTGGCTCATGATGATGATGATGATTTACTTATACGGGAGTGTATTGAAATCGCCTTTTTTTTTTTTTGTAAACTTTATTTATTAGGGATTTTTGTACACTGCAAGTGACGATGTCAATCCCATCCTCAGATATGTCAACCGACATGCGCGCTTACTCGAGTGCAACTTGCGGCAGTGTATGCCCACTGGGCATACAACGGTCAGCCGCTACGTGGTGGCTTGACCTCTCTCTACTATTCAATGCTCTGAGATCCTAGCGTTTCTTGTACTAATTACTGTTTATCTATATGATTAAATTCCAAAAATTACAAACAAAATGTAAAAAATTCTAGCTGCCCTTGTCAAAGCTTCAGCTAGGATGCTCTGGAATATAACATAAGCAGCCTATATACGTCCCACTGTAGGGCTCAGGCTTTCTCTCAAGGAGAGAGTATGGGCTTAATCACCACACGTGCCCACCACGGATTGGCGATTTCAAGCGCTGAGGTATGTAAATAGCTTAGACCCTCAGATTTCTTCACGTTGTTTTCCTTCACCGTTAGCGAGTGGTATTGCTACTATAACTTCACAAATGTACATGCCCGCACTGGGAATCGAACCTGGGTCTCTCGCTTCCGAGTCCAATGTTCTAACCCCAGGCTACTACCGCTCAATGAATACGCCTACATCTAATATGTTCAGTTGCAATTATTTTAATGTGGCTTCTCTTGTCGCCTTGCATTACCGAAAACAATAAATTTCGCAGAAAAATATTCACCATGCTAAAGTTCAATGCCTCGACACTACATTGTATGGAAAAGCTGATAATTTTTTCGCAATTTCAAAGTTGTCCTCAAATTAAAGTTTGTTTTGGGGAAGATCATGTGATTTTAGTACAACTTTTAAGATAAAATAAGATAAGCTGTCTGTCCGGGGCCTAGCTCAGAGACGATTAGTACGAGAAAATTGAAATTTAGCATAGACATACCAAGGGACATACATAATTGTTAATCACGCCGACAAAACGGTAGAATAAAATCTTAAAAACGTTTTTTTAGGCCTCTGCACGTAAATTAGGGATGCAATATTTTTTCTCGCCAACACCATAGTGTGGGGTATCGTTGGATGGGTCGTTTATACATATATAAATACTAGATGACCCCGTGAACTTCGTATCACCGACGTCAACCGTTTTTTTTTCTTCTCAACGTTTAAACCTTCCGGACTTCCACAAATATATAAAAACAACAACTAGCCAAATCGGCCCAGCCGTTCTCGAGTTTTAGTGAGACTAACGAACAGCAATTCATTTTTATATATAAAGAAGATTGTAGGTGTAGGAAGATGATCTTTTGATTTAGGGTTCTGTCTGCAAAATATCTTTAAAGCGCAAAGATTTGTCCGAGTACGGCGTGTCGAATATGGTCAGCAAACAAATAATTTTCGTCTGCAGAATAAATAGACGAGCAGAAACACGATGTCTGAAAATAAATTAAATATGTAGCATATTCATTAATTCGATTTTTATATACTATATCGACCACGATTTGCTACTCTAGACTTCTAAGGCTGATACAATTTTTTTTAAGACTAGAACCGTTTTTTGCTGATGGTTGAAATGATAACGCTTTTTAATTCGCATCAATTTTCCAAAGGACACGGGCTCGACCCGTGACCACAAGTAAAGGTGCGTGTGTTGTAAACCCACCGCGCCCTCTCCAGTAATGGCTACCGATGATGGATGGCTCGTCGACCGTATAAAACAACCTTTTCTGGTAAAACATTTTAACGCCTAAACTTATACTTACTTAAGGGACGCTGAAACAGATCGATAACGCTAATAACGTAAAAAGCCTCAGCACTAATTCCGTTTCTAACAATAAAACTTTATGTGGAGAAGTTATGGTGTGCTAGAGATTATATTTTCGTTTTAACATGCGATCCATTAGACATTTTCTTTCAGTTAAGGTACAATACAACATACTGCTTTAGAAATATTTACTAGAATCACTAAGTATTGGAAAGCATAGGTTTAAAATGACTAATGTCATACGAGCGGACGCATTATTTGTTTTTGCTATTGTTAAGGGAACAATTGACTGGTATAATACTCATTGTCTAGTGACGACAACATCATTGATCCGTCTGCGTCTCTCAGTGGGAAGGTAGGAAATGCTTTTCGCTGGAAGGGATGGATTAAATTCCATTCTGTGCCCTCCACAGCTACCACATTCCGGTCAGTTTCACAATGACAGTGAGTGGGCGATCGATCGAATCCACTCGAGTGTACGTCACAACATACTTAACAAAACTTACTAGGTACGTGACTAATTGACCATTATTATAAGTCACAACACACTATTATGTAAGAATCACCTTTAAGTTCAGTGGGCACACTGAGAGGATATAAAACGCATTAAATCCTTGTTTATTTTGCTACCTATTCATTCATGAGTGTGTGATATTTTTAGCTGAAAAGGGCAAGCAAGTCTCTTTGGATCTTTTCGACGGAAAATTGTGCGGAAAGAGCGAAGAGTGTGACGCACGCAACGCAATCCGTAGTGTGCTACGTAGGTATCCACGTATTTTGCATGCAATAGCGCTCTCTTGCATCCAAACAGATGTCGCCTTTATTGTTCGCCAGACGATTTATTTAGACGTGCCAGGGTCGTCTTTAGTATACATGTATATAACGAGGACTTAAAGGTTCACCATCGGCGTAGTTTATTACATCATAAGTACCTATTTACGCAAGCAAAATGTTTCGTGACGTCCGCACTCATTTACTTGGTTCGACTTAAACTTGTCGCAAGATACATTTTTTATTTATAAAGAGTTTTTATCGATTTCAGCTACCTACGCAAGTAAGCGTACCGTTCCTACGTGTAACATTAAAGATAATGGGAGGACTGAAAACGATTTATCTTTATGATATTAACGCTTCACAATCGCAACAATGGGAGATCCGACCTACAGCAGATAAATGCCAAAAGAGTTAATCATTACAGGGAAAATATGGGTCTTTAACTTCTTTGCAGGCTGAAACATAGTCGGTAAGGGTTGCACAGCCATTTTTTCTGAGTATTATTTAGCGGAAACTCGCGTTTGGGTACGGAATACGTATGAACAAAGGTTCGATCCCCAGTGCGGGCATGTACCTATGACTTGATTTTCTAAGTTACGTACATTTGTGAAGTTATAGTAGCAATACCACTCGCTAACTGTGAAGGAAAACATCGTGAGGAAACCTGAGTGTCTGAGCTATTCACATACCTCAGTGCTTGAAATCGCCAATCCGCGGTAGGCACGCGTGGTGATTAAGCCCATACTCTCTCCCTGAGAGAAGGCCTGTGCCCTACAGTGAGACGTATATAGGCTGTTTATGTACCTACTCGGAACAAAGGTATTTTTTCCCAATAGTTCTACTGTAGGATTAGTAAGGAAAAATAGAACTGCTGGATACAAAGGTTCAACTCTATGGGCTAAAAGACAACAGTTAAAAATAATACACCGTTTTAGAGCAGATCTATGCATTAAGTAAGGCATTGAGACAAAGTAAATCAGCGGTCGTACAGTTATCAGGGCTTTATGAACCTTAATCACGCCCAGCAAAGGTCAGTCTTGCGCTGGTTGAAAGTAGCTAATGCTATTCCTACTACATTACTGTTTTTGTTGGGAATTGGTTTTCAATAAGCCAAGAGGGGACTACGAAACTTCGCAGATACTCGATAGCTTATCGTCCATCGGGGAATTTACTTTATTATGTTTCAGGCCATTTGAATATAAACTTGATGTTCTCGCTGATTCGGCCAGTGTACGCTAGTGAATTAAAAAGGACGTTGACATTATTTCTTGTCTTTAGAGGTTACATGTACTCTGAAGTACTATTTGCTAGTAACTCAGTTATGCTCTCTCAGATCGCTGAGGCCGGCGAGGGGAGAAGTTAGGATATGGGTGGGGTGTGAGGGGATGCGGTAAAAGACAAAGTGCAATTGCATTAGGAACCACCCACTGAAAATAAGTAAAGATCGTTACTCAATGAGTGTCAATATGAGCGTGAAATTGATTTGTACACAATGAAAAAGAAAAGGGCGAAGACATAAAGGAATTGTACTTATTTATAACACTTCAGTCAATCAATCAGCCAGTATTCGTCTATTGCTGGACATAGGCCTCCTCTAGGCATGCCACTATCGTCTGTCGTCGGCTATACTCATCCAGCCGCTGGCAGTAACCTGCCTTAGATCGTAATAACAACCCTTATGATATCCCGTAATATAGTAACTAAAGATAAATAACATACCTGTGACGAGCGCCATCCTGGCTAAAGCTTAGCGCACTCACTGAATAATAAATGCAGCAAGAACAAGGTTATCTTCTATTCACCGTACGTTCAGTCGGTACCGACCGGTGCAAGCCACGTTGTGTCCCCGATCCTGAAGCCCGAGGCCCTCCGCTTTTAGCCGTAGCGGTCAAGTAGACAGGAAACACGTATACGCCGTGTAGGGGTGGTTTACGTCACTTAAGCTAACGAGGTTATAGTGTTTGTGGGAGAGAGTGGGCAATGCGAAGAGACGTGCGCCCCGGTCGCCGCTCACTGGAAAATGATTGCGTGAAGGCTGTAGCGCGCCACCCGCCCGCCGCTACCCGCTGCACGCCAGGGCGGGCGGCCTTATGTTCTGAACATTAAGTCGAAAGAAAATACGTGACCCTTCCGACGACAGTTTTGTAGTTTTTATTAGTTTTTTGAGCTGCACACGCTTGTTTGGTAAGGATAATGATAAGTTGATAACATATCAGTTTAATTTGTTTTTTCCCTTTTTTCGTTTAAATTGTCAATGTGTTGTCAATGTCAATGTGTTCTAGTGAAAGTAATATTCACTATGACAATGTTTCTCTGATGATATCTCTATTTCTATTATACGAGTACATACAGATGAGTCCTATATTTACTCATATAATATAGTTAGAGATAGATAGACAACACTTTACTGAACATTAAAATGAAAATTATACAGCTAAAATTAATAAAATTATGTTGTTAAATAGGTATGTAACCTGTGTATCTATAACACTACTATTAGACTCGACCCAAATGCGCAAGTCTAGAGCCTTTATAAGAGCACTTATTACGGTACACGGGCGTGTGCACCTCGGTAGGTGAGCTGGGACTTTTTCTGTGGGTGGATAAACTGATAGTGTAATTTTACATGAAAGTGTCTCTCTGATTTAAAAATTGTGTTCATCAACGATCAGCTATTTAATGATAAGTAGGTAGGGATATTATAAGTAGATAAGCAAAGTAGTCGACCATTAATATTAATACCTACAAATGGTTTCTAGGAAACACTGCTAAAATATTGTTAGATATTTTTTGTAAATAAACCATACCGCGCCCTCTAGTGACAGTTTTAAAGAAACTTGGAGAGAGGCTTCCATAGCCAGCGGCCACACAGAAGGGACATGGGGCGAGGGCGCGGAAAAGACGCGTCGTCAATCCAATTCACTTTCATATAAAATGTACTGCAGGGTCGGGACAAAGTCCATACAGAAGAGACGGGACAAGGGGGCGATTTATATACAGCGCGTCGCACGTCTTTTCCGGGCCCTCACCCCGCGACCCTTCTGTTTGGCCGCTGGCATCCATTCCAATCTAGTGCTACGACTCGAGGTAGGTAAAAAAGTAACCGGCCGTTGAGCGCTTTTTGCAACAGCGAGTGTTTTAGTTCAGCATTCCTAAAACCAGATGGCATCACAAGTTTTTCAAAATTTTGCTTGGTACCTTATCTACTTACGGTCGTCGGCGGGAGCGTTACTGATCGCCTCTTTTGGCCGTAATGAACCACGATTCACGTTTTAATTAGCTAAAGGGTGTTTTCAGGTTAAAGTTTGTAAGTACATCCCAAAACATCTATCTATCTATCTAATCAGCCCATAAACAGAGCCCACTGTTGAGCATAGGCCTCTTCTCTTTCACGCCAACCCATCGGGTCCCTTGCCAGTCTCGTCCAATGTTTCCCAGTCGCTTTCACAATGTCCTCGGCCCACACAGGGCTGGTCCCAAAACATATTAACTATAATTATTAATAACTGAGCTGCCATTCAAAGGCCCAATAATCATGAGTAATGTAAAGCATTGCAGAAAACGAAATAAAGGGATAACCCAGTCACTCCAATCCATAAAAACTATTCGGTTCCGGTTACTGAGAATTTAGCAGACTGGCCATAGCGTAATCTCAGGAGAGTTGGTATTTAAGTTGGTATTAATAAAAATAATAATAATTATTATTATTATTATTTTCACGGTTACTACGACAACGGCGCACTTTGTTTTACATAGCGCCCGCTTACTGGCCCGCTCCGTGCTCCCTGATCATTTCATCTTCTCTCCGCTAAAAAATTAAGTATTGCAAAATATTCAGCCGGATAGGCACGTTACTGAGATAAGACTGCACAGACTGATCGACAACGATAACTTTCTATCAATTTAAAAAACTCGTTTCTGATTTATGAATTAGAGTGATAGGTACCTAAGTCCAACTTAAACCAGTTTTTGGAGAAACTGGTTTCTCAAAGACCCATACATATTAAATACTTCCTTTGTGAAATTCTCGAATGATGCACTGGGGGTTAGAACTATGAATACTCACAGGGTGTAAAAACAGACTGACGCCGAACCCGAAAGCTATGTAGGTGTATTGGGTTCAACAAAAACAAAAAATATGCAAAGGGGTTTGAAGATTTTGCCATACTAGTCAGCGTCCATTTTGTTCTTTTTTTTTAAATTGCGGCGCACAGTAATACCTATGTACATCGACTGGGGACACTTCTACAAACATAAAACAAACACTCCACCACGGGGGCCAAGTCCGGATTGGTGGAGGCTAGTGTAGACTAGTGGCTCGTCTACTGTCAGAAGTTGTCAAGCCAACCTAAGGCCTTTGACTTAGCTTAACGACTGCCATCTATCGACGGCAGCCGGCACCAACAGCTTAACGTGCCTTGCGAAGCGTATACTTATGACTTATGACATGACGTGGGTTTCGGAATGGCCGTTAGTTTTGTGACACTAGGTATATTGCAATTTTCTCATATTGTATGACCTCGTTCCTAAAACTTCGCTGTTTAGCCAATATTACATTAATTGCGTCCGTATTTGACTCAAGTATGTACTTATTCAGAATGTTTGGAGGATTTATGGCTAAACTGACCACCGCAATTCAGTGTAAAATAATGGAATATTCTTGCTGTAAAGTTTTCAAGCGGGTTCTGAATACGAAATTGAACACTTACCCGCGCCAGCTCTCCTGGCTCCCATTTTCTGAGCTAAATGTATTGCGGGGCTAAGCTCAGACATTTTCTAAGCAAATATTTTCTACAGAAGGCTAATTGAGTTATTGTAGTGCTTACTTGGGTGACCAAAAGAGGATGAAAACCCATTTTCTTTTATCGACTCAGTTTGTTTTATAAATACATTTGTTTTAAGTATAAAGGGATTTTTTTAAATTGTAAAATGTGCTGAACACAGCAAGTACTAGGAATGTATGAACTTATACTGTGTTATATTTATAAAAACACGATTCCTCTAAAACACTCCTCAGAGGCAGTTTAAGTAATCTGTGGTTACGTTCTTCCCTTTACCAGACTATTTGAATTGCCGCTGAAGAGTGTTTTAAGGAATCGTGTTTTATAAATAAGACCGTAACGGCCTCATTTATAAAAACACGATTCCTCTAAAACCAATCTAAAACTCTGTTTATTTATCCCCACAGCTTCAGCTCACTCACCTTTACTCGCCTATCATCTAGCACGATATGATGCAATTTTTTCGATGGTTTCCGGTTTGGTGGCGATTTTTGGGTGTCCTTCACCTAGTTCATCTTCGAGGGTCGAGCAACCACATTTAAATCCAGCTACCCACTTTTTAACTGTTGACATGGAAGGTGCAACATAAGCATAAGCAGCCTATATACATCCCACTGTAGGGCACAGGCCTTCTCTCAGGGAGAGAGTATGGGCTTAATCACCACGCGTGCCCACCGCGGATTGGCGATGTGATTGACAAAAAAAATGCGCAAGACGTCTACTGCAAAAAATCCGTCACTGAGCAAACTACGTGACAGATTAAGTTGAAACTTTTAAAAACCTATTTAGAAGCTAAAAATTCCACCCATGCCGGGACTTAAAGAAGTTTTTAAAATTGTCCTCAGCACGGGTTAGTGCAAAAAAAAGAATATAAGTTGAAACTTGTCATAAACGAACTAATAACATGTGCACCCAGGCAGAAAAAGTAAATTTTTGCTGATTAGAACGCTATTTCTGTGTCAGGCCGAGAACTTTTCTTACCCTTGTAGCTATTGACCTATGACATGCAATTATTGAACTACCAAAGCATACCTATAGACAGATAGATATCTAGATAAAGATAGAAGATAAAATAATGAGTAAGTATAGTATATTACCCGACAAACAATTTGATCCAATTACTTTGACTACGCATGGACGTATTTTGGCTCTCATGCCGGGGACGCGGGATATGACTTAGAATTCTTCGGACAATTAAGAAATAATTTAAAAAAATCGGGCAAGTGCGTGTAGAGTTCCGTAAAAAGAGGGGTTTTTAAACTGTTTTACTGAACTAACAACTTCATCGAAGTAATTTTCAACTATCCGGGACTTGGGACGCCCGCTAGTCTGACAAAAATGTGCGATTTAAAGCTTAATATTTCTCAAAAGGAGCCCTAAATCAAAAAATGTCTTAGTAAAATGGTCCCACAATATTTTAAGCGACCTATCCAGCGGTACCCCACACACTATGGTGTAGCAGACGCGATGAGAAAATTGCATTCCTAACTTAGGTGTATGGGAGGTACCCTAAAAGAAATTTTTACTCAAGATTATTTTTTACCGTTTTGTGGGCGTACTGTTATAACCCTAATTACTATGCACTAAATGCTAAGTTATCACAGCAACACACTGAAGTAAATTTCCATGCTGTAAAGCGCAGCGTCAGCATGTCCCCATGCATGTCGCATTTTCATCCTTTAATTTTCAGTTAGAATCTGGCATTCGCGAAGAGCGGTCATCACCGCCCCCGAATTTGAAATTTTGGAAACCTGCATCTGGCAGGGGACCAACAATATCGAGAGCCAATCTTTCAAAGGGCCTCGTAGAGGTGGATGTTATCTCCATTGGAGCTTTATTTGATCTTCGCAGGGGTTTATTGACCTGGCAAAGCTTACATTTTTTGACATAGTCCTCTATATCTGAACGCATGCCTTTCCAATAATAGGCAGCCTTAATTCGGTTATACATTCGCTTTGACCCTGGGTGACCAGCGATGGTTGAATCGTGGTTCTCCTTTAGAATTTTAGGGACCTCGACAGGAGTCGGGTAGATTAATTGATTTTTGTAGATATGGATCTTAATGTTAGTATTGGAAGGAATTTATTTTGAACCTGTTACGACAGTACACTTTTATAATGACTATTGGAAAGTGATCACGCACATTGACCTTGTATCTCTTGAACCATACCTAGATAACGTCGAAAACCTACTGCATAAAACCCAAGGTCTCTGCAACAAGGTACAATCATCGGAATTAATCCAATGTAAGGATGTGTCCGGTCCGATTGAAGTCCTACTTGAATCAAACAGCATCAAATTACAATCGCTATCTCACATTATCTCCACTACCGCCCCGACCAAGGTCAAGCGATCTTTGGAATTCGGAGGAGAGATTTTAAAGTTTTTCTTCGGCACATTGGATGCAGATGATGCCCGAAAATATGATGCTGCAATCGAATCTTGCCAGAAGAGTGAGAACGAGCTGTTTCACCTGATGAAAGATAATATTCATATTGTGAAATCAACAATTAATAACTTCAACTCTACGATTTACAAGCTCAACGAAAATGAGATAAAGTTAAATGCCCAGATCAACAATATGAATGAGATCTTATCTCAAGTCACTAAAGCTGACAATATATTATACACTATTTCCAGGATAAATAGCTTACTCAATATAATCGAAAGTTCCCTACTTTCTATTTCTAATTTGCTAGATACTACGTTAAACGCTATTCTATTTTCTAAGGTTAGTATACTACATCCTAGTGTAATAAGTCCCTCTAAGCTATTCGCTGAGCTGTCAAAACACAGCAATCAGTTAAATAAGCGACTAGATTTCCCAGTTCCACTGAGTATGGCTAACATACACTCTCTTATAGATGTGTCTCAACTCAGCTCTTATTACTATAACCAAAAGATTGTTTTTGTTCTGCAGATACCACTGATAACCTCTGATAGGTTCATTGTTTAGAAGAATATCCCTTTACCTACCCCTCATGATGAGTCAAACGTCAGAACTTTCGCGCTAATCCAGCCCTCCAATGCATACACTGCCTTGAGTGACGACAGATCACACTATGCTATGTTAGACAGTGTAGATAGATGTAAGATGATTAATAATAACTACTCTATATGTGAACTTGTCTCAATATTTTCGAGTATTGCTAACCCTAATTGTGAATCAAAGCTCCTTACAGAGGTAACGCTGTCCTTGCCTCCACAATGTAATTCCAAGCTTTTAATTGGTCAAATCGATATTTGGCAAAAACTCAAAAATAATAAATGGATTTATGTACAATCAATTCCTAGCAAAATATCTATAAAATGTGATGACGACATTGTCGACTATTCTCTTATTGGTACAGGTATTGTGAAACTTACTGAAAACTGTATTGGCTTTTCAAAGACTATTCAGCTCATGCCAAGTAGCTCCAACTCCTTTGTACTGAAGTCTCCTTTGGATATAACTTTTGATATCACGTTAGACGACTGTTGTAAGAAGGAAACTTTTAACAAGTCCTTACCTCATTTATCTCCGATAAATCTGAGTAGAGTAAACCTAGAGTCTTTGAAGTATGCCACTCATAAGATGGATCATCTGGAAGATGAACTGAATCAACTTCAGTCTGAGTCCCATTTCGTTAAATATGGTAGATATTACTCTAGTTTTACCTATATTTTAACTGTACTAATATCCCTGTTTGTTTTGTATAAGCTCTACAGATGTTATAGAAGCCGTAACGCTAAACGCGATTCTGGATGCTGTATTCAGATATTCAACCAATGTAATAATAAGAAGTTAGTTAAGCATAAGGCTAAGATATCTAATTCTATAGAGACGACAGATGTATCTACGTCAGACGATGAGAAGAAATCTGTAAAATCCTTACCAGCCCTGCATGCTAGTTATAAGTCATATGATAATATTCATGGAATCGAGCTCGCTCATTCGTCAAGACGTAATCTTAACTTTTAAGCATATTTGAGATAACTGCTAAGCTACTATACTTAGATACTACTTAAGCTTATTTTTTCTATACTCTGTCGTGTTAAACCTTAAGTCCTATTGTAAGTTGACTTCCTAAATTTTATCGTCAACCCTCTCTTACCAATTTTGTTCTCTAGAACTCCGCTTCATTTGTAAAAGGATGAAGCTCCGTCAAAAGGGGGGAGTTGTTATAACCCTAATTACTATGCACTAAATGCTAAGTTATCACAGCAACACACTGAAGTAAATTTCCATGCTGTAAAGCGCAGCGTCAGCATGTCCCCATGCATGTCGCATTTTCATCCTTTAATTTTCAGTTAGAATCTGGCATTCGCGAAGAGCGGTCATCACCGCCCCCCTCCGAATTTGGGAAGTCAAAATCTGTCCTTAGTGTAAAACTCTAATAAAGTAGTGTTAGTTATTTTGTGGTTTTTTTTAAAAAGACAAACGCCCGCCGCGTCCTAACAGTACGAATAAAAAAAACAGAAGTGTTTCTTCCTACAGAATTCACACTTAAAAACGGCCCCAGTCCTTTCAATTAGTCGTTACTAATGAAATGAGCGCAAAACGTGCCGTAGAGTAAATCACTCTATAATTAGTTCATTTTGTACGCCATGCGTGACGACGTGAACTTTGATTGTTGATTGGGCAATAGTGAGTGACAGCGTAATTGATGATTGGTTTCATACAAAAGCGTCAAACCATTGACTTCATTTATGTATAAACCGTCAAAACATCTAGGTACCTCGCAAGATGGCGATCTGCTCCTATATTACGCGCACCAAATCCTGAGCGATTCCAATCGTGTAAATGTCAAATCAGTATGGACTTTGACAGTGAGACGATTGGAATCGCTCAGGATTTGTTGCGCATAATTAGGCCAGTGACGTTGGCAGGTGCATAGATATTTTTTCCCGGGTAATACTGAACTCGCTCCGATTGATAACACTATTGAATGTGGGGTAATTTTTTAGCGCTAGTTAGACGTCTACGAGTATGTTTTTAAAACTATCACTGGGCTATGCCAAATTTCAGCTTTCTAGTACTTATCATCTCTGTGCTAAGCCGCGAACAGACAGACAGACGGATATTTATAAGGGTTCCTTGTTGACTACGGAACCTTGAAAATGGTCTTACTGCTTACCTGACTGCGCGGATTTTCGGAAACTTACCAAACAAAAATTAAAATTACCATTCAACGCAGAAAAATGACCATTCCATGCAACAATTTTTTTTTTAAGCATTAGGGGTCGTCCATAAAGTCTACCTCACACTATTTTGCGATTTTTTACCCCTCCCCCGTCCTTCTCACAGTTGGTCACATTTATTAATTTGCAATTTTTTTTTAATTATTTATTTTAGAAACAAACAGTCATTTAATTACTATTATAAATCGTATCTTATACTAATCAAATAGAAATCTAGTTTCTCATAATTTCAAACATTTTACTTTTAGACATTATTAAATTAAAACAGCAGTCCCCATATTTGTTTTATTGACATTTAAATTATTTTTTAATATTATGCACATCATATCAAACATTTGAAAAACTAACAAAACAATTAATTTGTAATTGTATTATTGAAATGTGACGTCACGAAACTTAGGACCCTCCCACTCCTTGTCACACTTTGTCAATGCCCTCCCCCCTTAAAGTGTGACGTTCCTAATTTATGGATCCTTATTTATCAAACAACGCCACAGCAAAGTAGAAAAACCAAAATTACTTTAAAAAAAACAAATAAATTCAAAAGTGGTAGAACCAAAGTTGTTGTTATGTCAAACTCTAACCGACATGTTTCAGGAATTGGGTATTTGACAAAATATCAAATGAGTTACTTTTAAAACGAAATTTTGTATGAAAATACTGGCTTATGATGTCACTCTTTTTATGTTTAATCTATTTAAAAATTGTAGTAACTAGCAATTGACTAAAAGCGATACATTTTCCGAGATATTTTGTAAATTTTGTTTTAATCGAGCATATGAAATATTTTTTGTTGATCGTGTCAAATACCTTATTGCGCATTATGTCCGATCGCAACCCTGTATATTACGTTCGATCCCACTCAGACATCTTACGGCGACCACGGTCGGTCGGCGTACCACCGCATAAGCTGCTTCCACCACCCTCGGGCTTTCAAGCGTCGCGAACGTAATAAAACCGTCTGCCGTCTGCATATTTTCCTTTGTTTGGAAAGGGGTGAGTACTTTATCCACTTAATTATATTTTCTTTTACAGCGTGAATTTAAAATAGTTAACAATATTTTAAGAGAATGTTCTTTTCCTTACGATAAACCATAATATTATTGATTAAAAAGTTATGAAGTGCTTAACAGTATTAATAGTTTAGGTCCTGGCGATGAGCATTGCGTATCCACATGTTACCCACCAATCACGTCGTGCAACTGTTTTTAAATGAAGAGAAAAATTGTTTTTTTACCAGCTTCCTGGCACACATCGCACGAAAATCTTGTGTAAAAGGCCATAAAAAAATTAAATACTTATTTTCTTAATTTGCGATTTGCGTGGCCATTATTCCCTAAAAAGGTTACATTAACAAATATTTTTTATCTGCAAGATTAATTTTACCAGATTTTACAAGTGCACAAAACAAACCATTTTTATCCGAGACTTTTAGCAGCCCGAACCGAAGGCGAGGGCTTATAGTACTGTCAAGGATAAAATGGCTTTGTGGTGGTGTGTTGTTTAAACTTTGTTTAAATAATTTCATTCAGTACGTCATTCTCTGGTGTCTGGTGGACATTGTTGCATTCGTTTTGAAGATCATCAGCTCAAAAGTCGTTCTTGAAAGGTTCTAAGCTTCTATTCAGATGATCTGACATGATTGCCTGCGAAGTGCCAGAACACTCAATCGCCATGCGTCGATCAACGACATAATCCATAATTTAGGCATTATTATAAAATTATTATTATACAGACCGTTCAAAAAAAAAAACGAAAAAGCCGTACCTATCCCCGGGCGAAAAAGTTACAGGCTATAAGTAGATAAGAAAAATCTCTCTACGAGGCAATCGTAACAATTTATCGACTTCAATAACCGATGCGAGCATACGCTTCACGATACTCAATTTCTCATGTCAAAGGTCAACGAGGCTGATTTGATCGTATTTCAATAAAAGATTTTGGCAGTCCTTATGTGATGGTCTTAGTTTGGTTGTAAATAATGAAAGTATAAACTCGCACAAGATTGCTTTGTTCGGATGATTTGTTTTTCGTCATTAGGTAGCCACTATATTTTCACGCCTTGAATTTTTTAGCGGTAGTCCGACTCACGCTTGACTGTTTTACTACTTTGTTTTATTACTATAGTAATACTGTAATTAGGACTAGACTATCAACACACCAAATACAAAACTTTTAACAATTTTCCCTATGGAATGTGCGAAAATAAAATATTCTCTATGAACATTTCAACTTGCTATCTTAGCTAATGAGTTAAAGCCCTAAAAAGGTAATAAGTCTGATGGACGGACATGCATATGACACACAGCGTAGGCATAGTGTCGGGTTGGCACCCTTTGTATACAGAACCCTAGAAACATAATATAATCTCCGGGTAGTAGCGATGGGCATTACATTTATCTGCTACGCTTCGTAGCAAGAACTACGCGGCTACACGGCTACGGGACTACGCGCACGCCACGTAATGCAAACAGAGTGGTTTTACATGCATTACGGAACGGCAAAAGAGTGAGATTTTGCTAATATTTTTTGTTAGCTTTCATTTCTTCATACTTAAAAAGTTATAGTAATAAAGTACATTTCAATAATAAATAGTACTCTGCCTCCCCGGCGATCGGGGAAGTTGATGTGACAGTGAAGAGGCCTATAAAGCCCCAATAATGGGCGTCTTTCATGAGATATGCAGATCGACTGTGCTCAACTAAGGGCCAGTTTCTAAATTGAGTATTTCGCTAAGTAAATACTTAACTGTAGTGCTCTCTCTTCGAATTTCTCAGAAAAGAGCGGGACAGAACATTACTGAAGTATTTACTTAGTGCAATTCGCAATTCAGAAACTGGCCCTACGTAAGGTACTAGACCAAATTTTCGGTATACCTCTACCCAATTACGTTACGACCCCTTTTCACGGGAAATAAAAATATACAGATGTCTATTGTACCTCTTAAGAAGTGTTTCAACAGATTTATTTTGGCTTTGACGATAAACAAAAAAACAGCTTAGTAAGAGCTCTGAGGGTACGCATTATTAAACACTAAGAATATTATTAAACCCTAAGAAAAGTCCTAACTTTGCGAATTTAAGTAATAATTGAGTCAGGCTAAGTCGACCTCGGCTGGCAACACAGGCTGAGCCAGGATTACACCCGGGGAGTTGCCGCGTTATTGATGCTGATCCCTTTAGGTGCACGAAATTGAATTACCACTTTATATCATCAGAAAAGTCGGCGAAACTATCATGTCTGAGCCTACTTGCCAATGAAATATAATGGAGAACGTGCCTTAAAATTTTACTTGAGAAGCATTGTATTTATACCATGGAGGACATAGAAAAACTCTTTCGCTTTAGTTTACATAAATAATACCTTATTAGATTTTTTTGGTTTTCAACTGAATTCTAAACGTTTTATAATAATCTTTAATAAATGCTTCTGACATTATAATAACGTGTCAGGAAACATTGTGACGTCATAGTTTGTGCCCTATTTTCATGGCGCGTTTTTGTACCACGTGACTAAAATTACTTTTCGACTTTAACCTGGCTTTCCAATGAGATTAAAACATTTTTTGTTTAAGTTCTCCATTATGTTTACCTTTTTCTACTGTGTGGGTGAACACAAATAAAAAAATGTTTTGTTCTCTCCAGCACATTGGACAATTCGACCACTAGACTTGTTGCCACTTTAATATTATTTCCTTGACGTTTTGACACTTGGTCATTTTGACACTTTGTCCAATATACCCCGGAGAGTAACTGCGCACTCGGCATAAGCCCACCGTAAACAAGACGTGCACACCTCCTTCATTGGCCTTGGAACGAGACGAGAGGGTCTACACCTTTGCAATCATCATCATCAGCCATTTGACGCCCACTGCAGGAAATAATCCTACTTCGTAGTTTTCATAACCATGAGGGTATTTTCCATAATCGACACGCTTGGCAGGCGGATTGGCGATCGCAGTATGCGGTTGGAATCTTAGGAAGACGCTGCTGCCCGTCTCCTGGTAATTGATTTCCTTAGTCGCCTTCTACGACATCTATGGAAGGAAATGGAGTGACGTTATTCTTAATCCGGCGCCACACGGATAAGTTACAATAATTTGCAATAAATGCATGTCGGATTTCTGAAAACATATTTGCCTCCGAAACACACTATAATCAAAAGAAAATTTTTTTAGAAATATTCACAAGAATGAAATTTTTTTCACTGCGATATAGGTACTAACCAGATTTTGCTACAACTCCTTTAATTAGGTAAGACTCAATTAGCTCTTATCGAAGCCTTAATGAGTGACGTAATTTATGTATAGCCCAATTTATGGATGTGTGAATCGATAATTTTCTCAATTTCAGATACATGATAATTTGTGAAGTTATAGTAGCAATACCACTCGCTAACTGTGAAGGAAAACATCGTGAGGAAACCTGAGTGTCTGAGATGTTCACATACCTCGGCGCTTGATTCCGGCGATTGCCATTCCGCGGTGGGCACGCGTGGTAATTAAGCCTCTCTCTCTGAGAGAGTGATGAATACTCTCTCTCTCTCTGAGAGAAGGCCTGTGCCTTACAGTGGGACGTATATAGGCTGAATCCAAGTATATTCTGTATCTGAAATCGAGAAACTTATCGATTAACACATCAAAAGGGTTTCATCGTCGAAATCCCAAATAGCTAACACAGAATTATGCATATCGGTTTGCTCGGGGCTCAGGGGCACAATCGAGCAAAGAAATAGCTAAGTCAGTGAGGTATCTAACCCTCAAGATATTGAGAAAACTGCCGAGCGAGCGGACTTAAGGGGGTCCAGTGAGCCAACTAGCGCCCCACCGATGAAAAAAAATCGTATCTTCGTTTACAGATCGTATTTGCAAAAAGTGTCAGTACAATCTCTCAATCATGTTGACAGTGATTTTTAGAACCCACGACAAAGAACCTAGGATCACGAACCTGGCACTAGATAGACCGCCGTTTCTGGCGATAATGCTATCTATAGTTCGTGCCAAATTGATTGAGAAAAACGGTCAATGACCTTTCGGTAGTTTAACCAGGGGTTACAAACAACCGTGTTTGACGAGAAGCTTAAATTGTGGTGTCTACCCATACCTTTTCCACAGTATGACCTGCGTTAATCCATGTTCCATCTAGGTAAAAAAATTTATGACCCTCGTTTCCTAGGTTTTGTATTTCTCCCAATTATCTGGTACGCCACAGAACTATCTCTGGGCGATCTACTAAACTACTTTTTCTGGAAACAGAATTCTGGATTCAAATATATAAGGAGAAATCCTTATATATTTGAATTTCAAATGGTGCAACACACGTCGCAGCGAAGTTTTGCTCAGCTTTGGCAACTGGTCATCTTGATTTACACTAAGCAAAATGTTGTCCAAATTCGGTGATTCTCCTGCAAGAAAGAACTGATGCACTTTTGCTCTTATAGCCGATTCATCAAAATCGTCTAACTTGTCAATAATAGACTTTTTTCTTTTATTACTTATTCCCTGTTCTGGTACTTTATGGAAATTTCTATAAAGTGGTAGGTTTTCTTTTTTTTACTGGCGACGTTAAAGGTGCTCCAGAAAATAGGCCTATAAATAAATGACAAAAATATATTACTATAAATATATGACAAAAGTATATATTTTTGAAGGAATATTGTTTAAGAAAATAAATACCACATGGTCAAATAAAAAGAGCGCTTTATGAAATGGAAAGGCTATATCGTTGGATTTTTAACTAATTGTACGTACTTGCTACATTTATTATGGGTCAGCGTCTCTTTCCACGCCATGTTGAAGGACCGGGTCTTTTATTAGGTTCTCCTGAACTCATGTCGGTCTGTAACGATCGTCACAGTAAAACTAATATAACAACAATAAACTCAACGATATAATAAATCTAACAGTATAAATTCAACGAAAACGAATTACCCGAGACGTACACACGCAAGCGCTATCCGAACAGGAATGAAAACAAAATGGTGGACTGGCCAAAAAAGGTGACGCATCTCTGGCTGTCATTGTCACGTTTCTTTTAGAACGAACTGAGGTAATACGCTTAATGTTTATTTTTAAGGGATGAATTTGCAAAAGCTCAATATGATGATTACACCGCTTACAATTTTTTTTTCTTATATAAAATTATTGTATAATGAAATGCTGCGTTAGTTACCGTAAATTGAAAGATATAATTTAACACATTTATCACGATGTAAGTAAGATTTTGGGATGTTTATAGGAACCAAACACAATATTCTTTAAGAAACAATAAAACAAAACATATGAGCTGACTTAGAAGTGGGAATAATATCAATATTTATACATTGTTATCACATTTAAATTGAATATTTTTAAGTTACCCTTTTTTAACACTGGGCTCATTTCTGAGGTCAATGTCCGTTTATCTCAATCGATTTGGCACGAACTATAGTCCTAGGTTTTTGCCTTAGGGTCAGGGCCATGGGTCCTAAAAATCATGATTGAGAGATTGTACTGACACTTTTCGCAAATTTGATCTGTAAAAAAGATATGAGTCCTCGGTGGCGCTAGTTATACTATCTGGAGCCCCTTAACGCTTTCTGCTGTTACAGCAGCTCAACCAAGGCTCAAAATATTGCCTGTCCAAACGTGAGACCGCAGCAGCGTTTCGAGACGTTTGTTAAATGATTTTGAGGAAGTTTAATTTATCGAAAAAAAGTAATCATAAAACTTGCGTTCGTCACGAAGGTTAGGTACAACTTACATGAATATTTTTTTCGAAGTTCTCTATATGATGTTAGACGTGTTCGTTATTGATTTATTTTGTTTGCCAACAAAAAGTACGTGGGAGACGCGAACTTTCTCAATTTTGCCAAATAAAAACAAGGATAAAGTTATGACGTGCTAGCTGTGATATAAGATGCTTATAGTAGGTAGTACCTACTAGGTACGTGTATCTGTACCATTCCGGAAGTAAACCTATGAATGTGATACACAGCGGTAAACTTGTTTCGAATGTAAGTAGGTACATAAGTAGGTACATATGAAGTTTTGAACCAAGCGTTCAATTTCGACGATTTATTTTGTAATGTTTTTACACTAAAAGAGACTACATAAAAAATGACTACCGGCAACTATAAAAATACAAAAAATAAAAAATTAGGCCCCCAAACACCCCTTTATTTTTTACTTTTGTCAACTGGCTACATGTGACCAGTTTGCAAGTCAGACAGACAAACTTTGTTCCTTTAACAGATTCCTATGGCACCCTTCGGGTACGAAACCCTAGAAATAGAAAAGCGAGATAGTCATCATCCACCTAAGTATGTTTAAAATTCAAAATTTAAATTTCGTCCACAGTAACAAGTCCGGAAATAAAGCAATCTTTATCATACACTCTATATTTATGTATGTCACAAGTTCTCTGGGTGCTGCCGCTAGAGATGGTATCTAGCGTCGTTGTGCGCCGCGCCACACGACACAAGAATCTCTTTCACGATAATTAGGTCGCTGTCTCCCTGGAACTCGAAACAATGGGTACAACGAACAAAACAAACTGTTGTTAGAGAACACAATGGTTCATCCGAAACATCATCCCGTGTATGACACAGATATTCAGTACAGGGCGTATTTAACAGAACGGTTATATTGTTTGTTCTTTGTATAACAGAATGTATGAGTTATCAATATGAAGAATCCTTGTTATCAATAACCATAAAATCATTCATGCAGAGTTAAAGTAACAGCTTTCTCGTTTTAAGCTGTATCACATATACCAAATAGAGATATAGTTATTTATTCTAATCCATATAAATAGTTTCTAACTCTGACTAGTATCAAATTCCAAAGGTCCATGTAAAGGGTGACCCAATGGGGGTGGCAACTGTCAAAAAATTAAAAACGCAGGATGTCCCGTTTTCTTGGCTATTTGTGTAGGAAAAGCACAATAGGTATTTGTAATTATATAAACCCCAGAGATATTGTGTACTGTCTTTTTTAAAAAAAAAAATAATGCCTACACATTTATTGCTCAGTTTGCAATAGAAAAACTGTGACTCCTAAGCTTCCTCCAAATGGAAGTAAATCAGGTAAATACAAATGAAATATATGTTAAACGTTATGTTTTATTTCGTGTTGCCATCCCCTTTGTGTAGCGCTACATTTTTAATAATCGGAACAATCGTTGACGCCAGCTGTAAAATTTCAGAACTAACGTGCAAAGCAAAAAATAGCTGCATACGAGTTGTTTTTCTACAACAATTTAATAATAGATTCCAACGTTTGCTCAATTGGTTCTTAAACAAACAAAACAGCGTTCATAAAAGTTGGCTGTGTGCAAAGTATGCCAATGTATCGGCAGGAAAAAAGTAAAGAAGAAAGTCAAGTCAAGGGCAACCTGCAGATAGAACAAGGAGGGGCCCGTAGGAGTCTGATAATGTTATCCATTAAAAACCTAATAATACAGGCAATAAATATTTTAGAAAGGCTTAATTTAGCAAAACTATTGAATATAAATTCAGTAAAGAAAATAAAATTATGTAAAATATTCCTGAAAGGGTTTGAGAAGACCTGGGAACCCAAGAGGGGAGGATGGCAACGGGGTGTGGGGGTGAGGGAACGAAGAGACGGTCTCTTGGTTTTAGGATTTGGTGGCGGGAATCGGGCGGTGGTTTTTTCTTTGGCATCTTTTCTTTCGGGGGTGACCAGCCGGTCTAAATTAGGATTAGGATGAGTTAGCAAAATGATATTATCAAACTAAAGTAAGTTCTACAGTGTATCGGTAATGTGGCTACAGCAGCAAATATTGTGTAGTTTAGCTGTGAAAGTGGTATAGCTTGAGAAATGTTTTGGTGAGATGGCTTGGGCAAATCAGGGCTTGAGCAATGCAGGCCGTGGTACGATTCATATCAGTAGATTGGATCTGACTAAGTCGATTTCGTCAAGGTAGCTCTCTAGATCATTCTCAGGTCTCAGCAGTAAATGTGGTAAAGTCTGATTTGCATCTTGGAAAGTTGCTGTCATCTACAGAACCATACTTCGGATTAGGCTTCACCTACATTCTTGTGTTTTAATGTTGATTGAACTGCTTACGTATGAGTTGGCAAACAAGCAGGTACAATATAGCAATCAGAATTATGAGGGTTTTTTTCTTTAGAAAGAAGATATCTTGAGCGAGCTGTGCCTTCCAAGTAGAGTATGGACTACCGGACCCTTTTTCTAAAACCGGTATTTTTTCGATATCAACATTTGAAATACCGGAATTTAAAATAACATAGATGATTGTAAAACAGTTGATTTATGTGGCCTCTACGTTTTGTCCCACTGAGCTTTCCCCACATCATCAGTTCAAGTTGTCAAATTAACTCAATGAAATATAAAGTAAGCAAAATTTTCTTGAGCAAATACAATAAGTCCGAGAGAAAACTGAACTCAACCTGATAGTATTAGAATATTTAAAAGAAACAAATTTATTTTGTATTCATAATTATTTTTCTCTTGGTCGGACTCTTTGCACTATTGCTAAAGCAAACCGAAAGAATGGCCATTGTCCTTCAAAAAATAAGTTTTGTATTTATATATTTTTTCGAGAGTATAACTAATTTTGAGAGCCTAGGCTGAATATTTCGATTGGAGCTGCTTTAACAAATTTTTAAAGCGAAAAAAAATAAATTTGAGTTTACTTAACCGGAAGTACGTCATGCACGGAAGTACGTCATCAACTGATATCTTACAAGCTGTCAGTTTCTAGTGATACCATGACTCGATACAAAAACTCTTTAAATAAACTAAACTTAAAAGACTCCTTATCTATGCAAACGTAAGAAAAAATATATTATATTTGTTTTTTACGGAATACCGAAATGTCAATATCTTGACATTTTTTATTTAAAAATATTAAACCTACTTTCATTCACGTTTAACGAACGTTAGAAGGTCGAATTAGTCACACACTTATTGACAAAGATACAAGAAATCAGTGAATATTATATGAACTTATATATATTTTTATATATTTTATATATATATATATATATATATATATTTTACCTTTAAAACAAATTGTCATATCTCCCGCGGCGGCTAACCTCGCGTCCTAAATTCAAACACAATATATAGGACAATGCCCATTGTCGCTAATATCTTTAACTTGGTGGTTGTTGAAGATACTTACAGTTAGTTACAATACTGTATTATGTCACTACTGTACCGTAGGTACACCACATAGATCAGGAGACCAACACTAGTTTCTTGTCAGACACCGCAATTCACAGAAATTAACTGTGATTTTAAATAGTACCCATCAGTAGTACCCCAATAACATTGGGGAACTCGACTCTCGAAGTTGTAGACGAATACGTCTGCTTAGAACAAACAGTCCAACTAGGCCGGTCCAACTTCGTGAAAGAGGTCAATCGTCGAATCCCACTCGGCTGGGCAGCATTCGGGAAACTTAGAAAAGTATTTTCGTCTAATATGCCTCAATCGCTCAAGACAAAATTATACAACCAGTGTGTGTTACCAGTGATGACTCATGACACTGAAACGTGGTCTCTCACTATGGGTCTCATAAGAAGGTTCAAGGTCACGCAACGAGCTATCGAAAGGGCTATGCTCGGAATTTCTCTACGAGATCGAATCAGAAATGATGAGATCCGTAGACGAAAGAAAGTCGTCGACATAGCCCAGCAGATTAGTAGGTTGAAGTGGCAGTGGGCGGGGCACATGGCTTGCAGAACTGATGGCCGATGGGGCGGAAAAGTTCTCGAATGGAGACCACATATCGGCAAGCGCAGCGTAGGACGACCAGCCACAAGATGGACAGATAACCTCATCCAAGTGGCAGGAAGGCGCTCGATGAAGGCCGCTTCCAACCGGTCTTTTTGGAAATTCATGGAAGAGGCCTATGTCCAGCAGTGGACTTCTTGTGGTTGAATGACGATGATGATGAGTTAATTCATCAGTTAATTCGAAAGTATCTGTTAGGTGAGTGTTAAACATTTGACTGTATTGATACCGAAGCTTCTAAACCCTAGAAAGCATGAGTTCTGTATTTAGACAGTCTCAGGCTCTCAAAAATTGCAGCAAAATCGTAAAACCAGATTGGAAATCTAGAAAAGTCCCAATGTTTTACATTATGAATGAAGTTATTATATGGATGAATCGAACAGCGCGTCTAGAAACTGGGTATAGTAATACCGAAACTATCGAAATACCGGTATTAGGATTATACAAAACCGGTTTTTCAAATTCGAATATTCGGTCCGGTATTCCGGTTTTTCGGTATTACCGAAAACCGGTATCCATGCTCTACTTCCAAGCGATGAAACTTGAAAACACGATTGCTTTGCGGGCCACCCGTTCTGCGCTAACTCCGACCGTAAATTACAATTCTAATAGAACCCATCTGTAGGTAGGTCATATAGATGTTTTGCCTGCAAGTGATTCTTACATCCGTTGAAGTCCCATCTGTGCAAGGGATTTTAGTGGGAATAGGACAGCTTTGTTCGCGCTTCGGCCCGCAGTAACATGACAGGGCAGGAAGTCTGAATGCGGCGCTAATGACTTGAAAGACATTTACCTAACATTATCAGTCGAAGCTCAGTAAATACAAAATATTTCCCAGACGTCTGAGTGGTGACTTCATTTGACTGGTTAACTTATGTCTGGTGTAGGTGGGAGATCGGCAACTCTTACTAAAATTCAACATATGAACCGTATTATAAATCATCTAGCATAGATATAGAAGACCTAAGGTGCTCTACTCAGTAATGTTACGGGCGACTTTACAACAAATTGACTATTGGCTGCTATTGACTGTACCTAAGTATTGATAAAGTACTTATAAATAATCGTCAGGCTCTTCAAACAACCGCAACACGGTACGGTAAAACTCATCTTTCAGCAAATTATCAATAAAATAAATTTGTAGAAGAGCGGAATATCGTCTATCCTCAAACCAAGACTGGAATTACGACTTGACCTAGATTTAGATCAGAGAGAGAAAAGAGACTAGAGTTGAAGTAACTAGAAAATAATCAGGGGAATAAAAGAAATCACGAACATATGTGTCGCGATTTATTGCTCAGCGGGAAGAACGTCGACAGTACCTATTTTATCAAATCCGATCCAATAGTTACGACTAAAAATATAACTGAAGATTCTCATTCATTTATTCGTAGAACGTGACAAAGTAGTTTTACTAGGTAGGTAAAGGCCCAAATATCTACTGAATGTGATTGAAGGTAATAAAAATCCGATAAAGATTACTATTAAATAGCTTAGTTCGGTTCGCTAATTACAAGACGATCATCAACATGGTCCGGAAGGATGCCTCCGGCCGACTATGGCCATTTATCATATGACAGCGCCATGTAGACACTGCTCAAAAAGGCCCCGCATTAATTAGTAATCCAACCCCAACCGCTTCTAATTTACTTCCCCTACTTTTATGAACTTTGAATGTGAGCTAAAATAAATAAACTATTAGCAGCGCGATCGCTGCTAATAGTTTATTTATTTCATCGCTGTGACTTTAAAGACAAAACTAATTTAACGATGAATGAACCCAATCTCACAAGGTTGGATTTCATATTTCTACTCAGTACAAGAGTCTCGATTTACCAAATTAGTGACCACAATCTGAGCTAACCTTGCCAACATTGTTTGGTGTTATAGACGTGGAATATTTACTAATACATGTTAAGGGCAAGAAATGTTTTCTGTTTTCCAATAATAAATTATAATCAAACATGAGGGAGGCCTATGTCCTGCAGTGGGCGTGAAATGGCTGATGATGATGAAAGATTATAGGCCCTCTTTGCACGGCCTCTTACGGTCTCGGCATCATTATTAATTACAATAACTACTGAGTACTGGCTAACATCCGAGCCTGCCCACGGACTCTCGGCGTAAATGTGGCCAACTTGCGTTACAATTAGGTGCGTTCGTTAAATTATTCAGATAAGATAGGTGTTGGAGCCCTACGTCACTGAGCGGAGCCCCCCGCCCGTAAGCCCAAACCGGCCGTACTACTCGCAAGCGGGTCGACGGAGCGCCGCGGCACTTCACTCTACCTTATCAACGAGTCGATACACTAATTTAATAATTTATTCATCATCTTCATAAGCAGCCTATATATGTCTCACTGTAGGGCACAGGCCTTCTCTCAGAGAGAGTATGGGCTTAATGACCACGCGTGCCCACCGCGGATTGGCGATTTCAAGCGCTGAGGTATGCGAGTAGCTCAGACACTCAGGTTTCCTCACGAGTTAGCGAGTGGTATTGCTACTATAACTTCACAAATGTACAAAACTTAGAAAACAAAGTCATAGGTACATGCCCGCACTGGGAATTGAACCTGGGTCTCTCGCTTTCGAGTCTGATGTTCTACCCATCAGACTACCACGGCTACCAATAATTTATTAAAAATGTAATATCCAATAATTTATTTTTCGATTATACTCCACGCACTTATTGCTTTATTTATATCACCATTGAGACCCTGAGCCTACAATAGGTATGCCTTAATTTTCTAAAGCGCTCCAAAGTCTAAATAAGTTTAATGCTGTTTCTTAAAGTATAACTTGCACCACCTTCTTAAATGTGGCTTAAGTAGCATTTAACTGAAATTCTTCTCACAAAATAGAATTTAGCTACTGGGCCACTGGTGCTAATCAGCCTAAAACATTATTTTGAACATATTCTAAATATTGACAGTAGTTACATACTTCATTTTAAAGGTCTATTCTATTGCTACAATTGTAAATTTTAATGACATTCACAAATTTGTTGTATTTTTGTGAAAATTTAATACGTTAATATATATAAAAAATATATATCAAAATAAATCAATTTTTAAATACTTGCATCCAGAGCCTGCACTATATACCAAATGTATACTAATAGTAAACATTACGTTTAATACGTTAATATATATATATAAAACTTGTAGAACAAAGGCTGTTGTATAAAAAAAACAATTTGGGGTGTTTCAGAAAATCAATAATTGCGCAGTTTAAAAAATATCCCTAATTTTTATTAATGCCATATATATTAATAGATATGGTTTTTATTAAAAACAGAGTTTAAGATAATTAGCTAATTCTCCAGAGAGAGAAAGATAATTAGCTTTAGGGTTTAATACTGAATACAGAAGAGGAGATTTGCTTAAATTTTTTAGCTGAATATTCTTAAATTTTATTCATAAGTTTAATTTTTTAGGCGGAAAAGGAAAAGAATATTGCTAACGATTTCAAAATCACGCTGTAGGTTACAATAAGTAAAAATGTCAGAATGAGCGCGCCCAAGAAAGATGCCTGAATTAAAAGCAGCCATAAGCGACATAGGCGTTATATATTTAATTTAATCAGTGATAGTTAAAAACATAGATGTCTAACTAGCGCTTAAAGATTACCCCACGTTCAAGTGGGGTAATTTTTTATATCTATGCACCTGCCACTGCCACTGTCAGACCGCCATCTTGCGAGGTACCTAGATATTTCGACGAGTTATATCTGATGATGTATATCATGACTAGAATGATGTATATCATGAAGTCAATGGTTTGACGTTTTTGTATAAAACCAATCATAAGTTACGCTGTCATTTACTATCGCCCAATCAACATTCACGTCGTCACGCACACGCACGAAATACTTCTTTGGTTTTTTTATTCGTAGAATTTAAGTTCAGAAAATCTTTACACCAGAACGGATCCGGATGAAACTGTGCAAAAGCACTAAAAGCAGATTATATAAGTCTGGAATAGAGAAAAGAAGAAAAGAAGCCTATTGTGCCTTATTTTTTCCCGGAAAGATACACATCAAAAATTTCAAGTGGCGGGCAACAGCTGGTGAGTCGGTGGCTGCGTTTCTTAAAACTAGGTACCTACTATGCATAGATTATTATGACAATGCGATGCACATCGCGTCTTCCTACTTGTTTATCTATAGATTTATCGACTTTGCAATGTAGTACGTCAAATTGTCATAATAAATTGAGAAACGTAGTTTATCTAAATTTAACTGAATTCAAACGGAGTTTGTATAAACTGTTATGCGATAAATGCTATTATAAGATAGAAGATTTTTTCTCGAAATAACTTTTTGCATTAATATGGCAACATTAATTTATCGACTAAATACCTGTTAATATCGATGAAATTGTATTATTTAGGACAATTTTAAATTATGAATGACATTGTAATATTTTTTCCATTGTTTGACATTTAATATTAACGCACGAATCTAGATTTAAGAACAAACAAAAGAATATTTGTACGCCGCGAGGCAAAATATGGCGAACGTAAAATATAATTGTAACCATCTGCATGTAAACACCCATATTTGACAAATAAAGACATTGTATTGTATTGTATTGTATGAAACGCTGCACCATGAATTGCGACTTTGGCGACAAAAAAGTTAGTAGAAAATCATTAAATGATATCAAGTCCTGTTAAAGAAAAATGCAAATTAATAATCAGATCATCCCGCAATCGAGACCGCATAGCCCCAAAAGGTAAGCGGGCCTTTCGCCCCTTTTATATAAATGAATGTCGCAATTTATTTTAGCGTTTTGCGCCCCACCGATGCCTTTTCCGTTCTTTTCAGTCAGTGCCCACCCAAGTACAGTTTGTTATAATTAATTTAGGGCAGTACGAGAACTTTTTCACACATACTGATGGTTTTTTTTTCGATACTAAACAAGGTTGGACTAGAACCTCAATAAAATACTTACAAGTGCGGGCGTTCAAACTAGGTTGTGGTGCGGAACGGGCACGTGGGGTGAAGGGCGACGGCGGGCAACGGGCACGGAGGGCGGGCGGCCGCTCCGCTCAAGCACGCGACGTACACTGCCGCCCTACGCAGCTGCCACGCCAGCCGCCCCACCGCCCCGCAGCCTACCGCGATCTAACTCACCAAAGTCTGTATAAGACGAAAAGTCCCTATACGTAAACTTTTTTCATGTAGTCTATATGCGTCCCATCGCAGGGCACAGGCCTCTTCTCTTAGAAAGAGTGTTGGTTTAATTACCACGCGTGCACACCTCGGATTGGCAATTTTAAGCGCTAACGGGTGCGAACATCTCAGACACCAAAGTGCAAACCAGAGTTTGCTCACGATTTTTCCTTCACCATTAGCCAGTGGTGTAGCTACTACAGCTTCACAAATATACGCATGTGAGGGGCGTTGCCTCCTCAACAATTGAAACCACCAGAAGGGATTTGCAGGATGTATTTGGTATGCGAGAAAATTCGTGTCAATCAGAACGAGTGACTTGAAAACCACTGACTCTTGACAGATGAGCCGCGCGGCGGCGGCGTGAACATTCCGCCGGCCAGCACGCGTGAGGCGCGCAAACGCTCCATGTAGGATGCACTACATCACCCCCCTTGGAGAGAGTTAATCCGGGGGAAAATCCTTAAATCTAACTCTTCGTCCTGACCGCGTTGTGTAGCTGCGGCGCGGGATGGTGGCAGTGGGTGCATTCTGTGCGTTCTTTGGTGCTGCAGGTGGTTTGTTTGCTTCTGTGGGTGGGACTGAGGAGGGTGGAGTTGGATGGTCATCGGCGAGTATGTAGGCCGGCTTGACACGATCCATGGAAACGGTCACTGGTCCTCGCGACGAGTCGACAGTGACTGTTTTGCTAGTCCTCTTCAGCACTTTGAGCGGACCCGTATATGGCGCTTCCAAAGCGGCGCGTAATGCATCTTTGCGTAAGAAAACGTGTGTGCAACTCTCGAGGTCTTTATGTACAAACAGAGATTTGTTGCCGTGTTTTGATGCTGGGGTCGGTTTTAACTTTGCGATGTGTTCCCGCAGGTTGGCAACGAAATCTTGAGTCTGTGGAGTGGCTAGAGTTGAAGTTGTTTGTAGGAACTCTCCGGGCACTTTTAGTGGCTCTCCATAAACAAGTTCCGCAGCAGAGCTTTTTAGATCCTCTTTCCATGCTGTCCCGATGCCGAGCAGTATAACGGGCAACACTTCCGTCCATCGCGTGTTATTGTGAGCCATGATCGCTGCCTTCAGGGTTCTGTGTAGGCGCTCTACCATGCCGTTGGCTTGAGGGTGGTATGCAGTAGTATGTTGCAGTTTGATACCACACAACTTTGCCAGTGCCTTGAACAGTTGCGATTCGAACTGTCTGCCCTGGTCGGTAGTCACTATCTGAGGACATCCGAATCTTGCTATCCAGGTTTCGTAGAAAGCTTTGGCTACAGTTTCGGCAGTCATGTCGTAAAGTGGTGTAACCTCAGGCCATCTGGTAAACCTGTCAACGGCTGTCAAACAGTATCTGTAGTTCTCTGACGGTGGTAATGGTCCAACTAAGTCGATATGAACGTGTGCAAATCGTGCTCCAGGTGACTGGAAAACTCCAAGTGGTGTTGCTGTGTGTCGCTGCACCTTGGCGCGTTGGCATGCGAGACAGGTTTGGACCCAAGTACGACAGTCCTTGCGTAACGAAGGCCATACAAACCGATGTGACACCATCTTTGTTGTAGATCTGGTGCCTGTGTGACTCATGCCATGGATTGAGTCGAAGACTTGACGACGTAACTGATTCGTGATAAAAGGACGAGGTCTGGCTTGTGACACATTGCAGAACAAAGTCACGTCTGTGCCTGGTACCGGAACTTTCTGAAGTTTTAATGAAGATCCGCCCGACAGCAGTGATTGTAGTTCCGCATCATCTTCCTGTGCGCGGGAGATGGTAAGGGGGTCGGGGGTCGCTGAGATGGATTCAATCCTAGAGAGAGCATCAGCAGTCAGGTTATCCTTGCCTGATATGTGCCTGATGTCTGTGGTATATTGTCCGATGAGATCCAGGTACGTGAATTGTCGGGGTGAGCAGTTTCGGTCCTTCTGGTTGAATGCGAATGTAATGGGTTTGTGATCCGTGAAGATGATGAAATGACGACCTTCAACCATGTGTTTGAAGTGCCTGACAGCTTGATAGATGGCTAGCAATTCTCTGTCGTAGGCGCTGTATTGTGTCTGGGGTTTGGTCATCTTCTTGGAGAAAAACGCTAGTGGTTGCCAGTTGCCGTCGACGAGTTGTTGTAGGACTGCGCCTATAGCAGTGTTGGATGCGTCAGTGACAAGAGCAAGGGGTGCATTGGGAACAGGGTGAACAAGAAGAGTAAATCTTGAGAGACTCGACTTGCAGTTTTCGAAAGCCTGCTGTTGTGCTGGTGTCCAGGTCAGGGAGTGGTTGCCCTTGACATTTGGCCCAGCCAACATCTCGTGCAGTGGGGCCTGTTCTTCGGCTGCATTTGGCATAAACCGTCGGTAATAATTCAGCATTCCAAGGAATCTTCGCAAACCTTTCGCAGTCTTAGGTGGTGGGTACTCTTTGATGGCCGAGATTTTATCGTCCAGTGGTTGAGTGCCTTCAGCAGAAATTTTGTAGCCAAGGAAAGTTATTTCGCTTTCCCCAAAGCAACATTTTGATTCGTTCAGGAGCATTCCGTACTCACTGAGTCGCTGGAAAACCTTCTCGACGTGTGCGAGGTGCTCTTCGTGATTTCTTGAGTAGATGAGTATGTCATCAATGTATGAGTAACAAAAATTCAAGCCTCGGAGCACTTCGTCAAGAAATCTTTGGAACGATTGTGCGGCGTTTCTCAGTCCGAATGACATGAAGGGAAATTCAAAAAGTCCAAATGGTGTGGTTATGGCGGTTTTTGGGATATCGTCAGGACAAACGGGAATTTGGTTGTAAGCTTTTACAAGGTCTAATTTTGAAAAAAACTGTGCTGCCAGCTAGTCTCTGTGCAAAATCCTCGATATGACGTATCGGGTATCGATCTGGAATGGTGCGGTTGTTGAGTGCTCTGTAGTCTCCGCAGGGTCTCCAGCCGTCACCTTTCGGTGCTAAGTGGAGTGCAGAAGCCCACGGTGAGTCTGAGCGGCGCGCAGTTCCGACCTGGACCATCTCTTCAAACTGTGCCTTGGCTATCTTCAGCCGATCTGGGGCGAGGCGTCTTGGTCTGCAGAAAACCGGGGGGCCAGGTGTGATACGGATGTAGTGAACTGTCGTATGTTTCACCTGCCTGTCGATGCCGGAGGGTTTTGTTAGTTCCTGGTATTGGGCCAAAAGCTGGTGATATTTGCTCAAACCAGAGATAGCCTTCACGCTAGGAGTATTGCACGGCTTGACTGTGCCCACCGCTGTGAGCGTAGTTACGCTGTCCAGGAGTCGATGGTTTCTGCAGTCTATCAGTAATCCGTAATGCGAGATGAAGTCTGCGCCGATGATTGGTCTATCTACGTCGGCCACAACGAAGTTCCATGTGAAGTCTCTGCGCAGGCCTAGATTTAGGTACATCTTCATTGTCCCGAATGTTTTGATTGATGTGCCATTGGCTGCTGACAGATTGTAACCGGCTATTGGTTTTCTGGGTTCTTGAAGAAACTTTGGCGGAAGAACGCATAGGTCGGAGCCGGTATCAATTAAAAATTCGATTTTGCTTCGTGGATCCATTATAAATAGGCGGCTGTATGTAGGACGACAGTCGTCTGCCGCCATTACTGACTGTCCTGTTGGTTTTCCGTTTTAGTGGCGGTCTTATAGGTGCAGGGGGATGTGCATTTTTTCGCCTTGTCACTAAACATTGAGTGGTACCAACATACCCCGGGGGATCTACTGCGGGATCGTTGACGCCCCCTAGATACGGACCTGCGTCGGCCTTGCGAGTTTCGCTCACTTGAATTGCGGTTGATACTCAACTGCGCTATTTCTTGGGTGATTTTTGCCGACATAATTTGATGCAGTTTCGCGAACATATCTTCTAGGCTTGCCATTGACACACCCACGAAGGCAGAGTCGTCGGAATCCGTCGAAGTCGGTGGGATGTTATTATCACCGCTCGCCATCCTGGTTTCTGCGGTTCGTATAAGGGTCACCAATGTGAGGGGCGTTGCCTCCTCAACAATTGAAACCACCAGAAGGGATTTGCAGGATGTATTTGGTATGCGAGAAAATTCGTGTCAATCAGAACGAGTGACTTGAAAACCACTGACTCTTGACAGATGAGCCGCGCGGCGGCGGCGTGAACATTCCGCCGGCCAGCACGCGTGAGGCGCGCAAACGCTCCATGTAGGATGCACTACACGCACATAACTTATATTCTTTTTTTTTGTTGCACTAACCCGTGCTGAGGACAATTTTAAAAACCTATTTAGAGGCTAAAAATTCCACCCATGCCGGGACTTGAACCTAACATAGAAAAAAGAAATCATTGGTATATGCCGAGATTAGAATTCTCCGAATGTGAGTTCGGCGTTCTACTGCTTTGCTAACACCGCTGTTGTAAATAGACCTCTCGCAAAACTAAAGCCTTATTTATAAAAAATTGTCTTATTTATAAAAAAAACGCGATTCCTTAAACAGTCTGGTAACGGAAAAGCCTTTACCAGAGACTATTTAAACTGTATTTGAGGCGTGTTTCTAAAAATATGACCGTTAATTTCTACCTACTATGTGTGTTCAATAAGTAGTGAAAATGAGATGTAAACTCCTTGGATAGAGAAAAAGAAAATACTGGCTGGCATAGCCCACTTATTTGTCGATATAATAAAAAAAAAGTTTCATGCTCTTTTGTTTTTTCAATCATGGAAGGTTTTTACTTTTGTTCTGTCGCAACACAGATCAAACACAGATCATATAGTATTATGTCGCAACGAGTAATCGAAAATGGAGAAAATTGAAGTTCGCGCGGTCAGTGGCGTAGCATGAGGGGGACGGAGGGTGCGGTCCGCACCGGGCCCCACTTTGCCGGGGGCGGCGCTGCGGAGGTGGCAGTTAGAAAAAAAAAAAAAATTCTTTCAGTGTTTTTTTCGTCTTTTTTTATGTTACCAAATACCCAGGTACCTATGCAGGTTCTATGCATGGGTGATGCAAGCGCAAGGTTTCTCAATAACTATTATTTAGGAAATTTATTTCGTTTCAATGTTATTTTAAATAAATATGTCTCCTTACGCATTCTTTGTACTTCACCGTAATACGGTAATGACAGACCGTCGTTTCACAAGGCATTGATGACTTTGAGTAAAAAGCAAGATATAAAAACAAGCTTGCGGATTGTTGCCCCAATTTGTCGATTTCGCGGCTTCTCGTATGAAACTACGTACATATTGATATTCTGCGTATCTAGTTTGCAGTATAAATCCTTTGATGAATACTTAGGTAGTATATATTAATATAATAGTTGGTAAACGGCCTTTTGAGCTAAAAGCTACTGGTAAAAAAACAGCGAAGATACGCGTTACGCGTACATTGTTGCAACACGAATTACACCTTGGAGGCAATCGACAGCATTTTTTGCTTACCGAAAATAACGATTCAACGATTACCGATGACCGTTTCATTGGATATATTCACAAAGTTAGCGAGTAAAGATTTTAAAAAAAATTTTAAACGGTACATGGATTACAAAAATAAGAGGGCGGCAAATTTGGAATCCGCACCGGGTACTAGTGACCTATGCTACGCCACTGCGCGCGGTAATTGAATATCTATGTTTGAAAAATTTTACTACGGAGCATGTAAATCAAGACTTGCAAGATACGTTACGGGTTCATGCTCCTCCTTATTCTACGGTTGCGCGCTGGTGTACTGAGTTTAAGAGGGGAAGAACGTCCACTACTGTCGACTCGCGCTTAGGGCGCCCTACAACTGCAATAACTGAATAAATTATAAAAAATGTTGAAAAATTTGTTTTAACGGATCGTCGTACCTACTAGAGTTCGTTTTATAGCTGAAGAACTAAAGATTTCAATAGGGAGTGTTCATATATATAACGACCGGGTTTTGGCTCGATTTCTAATTATGGATGAAACATGGCTTCACCATTACGACCCTGAAACAAAAAAAAAAACAATCCATGACTTGGAAGAGACCATCACCGACCCCTAAGAAATTCAAGGCCGTTCCATCCACCGGCAAGATCATGCGTTCTTTTTTTGGGACAGCCAAGGGTTGGTGATGATTGAATACCTGTCATGGAGCCACTATTACGGGGAATATGTACACAGAACAAATCAAAAAGTTGCGTGACGAAATACGCGAAAAACAGCGTGGCAACTGGCTAAAGTTGTTTTGTTTCATGAAAATAACGCCCACAGAACACAAAAAGAACGCCCCAGCGCACAAGCCCAAAGTTGCGATAGCTGCCATCAATGATGCTGGCTTCGAATTGGTAGAACATCCTCCATTTTCTCCAGACCTTGCTCCCAGTGACTTTTATCTATTTCCGAGATTGAAAGAATATCTAAGAGGCCAGAAATTCGACGATGATGACACAGTGATCGCCGCAGTCAGTACAGGTTTTTTTTAACGTACGAAGATTATTTTAAGAAAGTAATTTCATGTTTAGAAAAAACTTATGCTAAGAGTAAACTAAAACGTAGTCAACGTTGAAAAATAAATAACATTTGATAAAAGTTAATCGACTCTTATTCATTCTCACTACTTATTGAACACCCCTCGTATATCTGCTTACCCTGGGTCATACATTTAAGAAACGAAAGAGGTACTATGTTGACCTTGATCGTACGTCAAAATATTTTTGTTTACGTCTGCAGATTTTTAAATGGTGCATGGTTATTTACACATGGTTATATACCTACATTACCTTCAGCTACGAAGATTTCGCCTTTCAGATTTATTCTACATTGCGTCTCTTTATTGCCACCTCTTTTTTTTTTTTTAATTTATTGACTTACTTTGGTATCGCAGAGTTTTAAATTTTATAAATTATTCGCCAAACTGCATGGCAGTTTGTTGGCGAATTAATCGCACTCTTTTAACCCTTGTTCCCAGTCATCACCACTGGCAACGTACCCACTGGGGACAAATGAGAAAAAAAATACCGTCCGTTGCCAATGGTGACAAATGAAACATAAAAATGTCCATTGTTTCTAGTGGTGAGGTATGGGTCATCCAAATCCCAATTGTTCTCAGTGGTAACAGATAGGAAAAACGAAAATTCCAGTTGTTGCCAGTGGCGATTATCAAATATATGAATGTTTGATTACTTTACTATGGAATTAAATAAAGAGAAATGGGGTCCCAGTCATCACCACTGGCAACGTACCCACTGGGGACAAATGAGAAAAAAAATACCGTTCGTTGCCAGTGGTGACGAAAGGGAAAAAAAAACATCAGTTGTCACCATAGGTGACAATCGGGGTAAGGAAGAATCCGATTCATCTCCAGTAGTGACGCTTGAGATTATGAATTCCCGATTATTGTCAGTGGTAATAAAACACTAACAACGTGTATTCTATCGGTGGGTGTGTACTTAAAAACTTTTATTTAGTACTTTCGTAAAAAAGTCTATTGGTTTATTTATTTCCTTATTTTATATATTTTGAAATGGCAATTTTTCATCATTGCTATGGCAACATTGACTCGCATCCAAGGCCGTAAAATAAAATATTTCTTATGCTCGATTAAAACAACAATTACAAAATATCTCGGAAAATGTATCTCTTTTAGTCAATTACTAGTTATTACAATGTTTAAATAGAATAAACATAAAAAGTGTGCTCTGGAATGTGACGTCATAAGCAAGTATTTTCATACAAAATTCAGTTTTAAAAGTAACTCATTTGATATTTTGTCAAATACCCAATTAATACAAACCCCAAGGAGAATAATATAATTTTTCAAATTATTATTTTTGTCATTTCCTACAACCTCGAAACATTTTTATTTGCTTCATACATGTACGCTATCTCTAGAATGACGACCTGTTAATTAATGCGATTTAAAGTTATTCTAAGTTATTGTTTTTGTCAATTAAACAATTATATTGAGCGCAGCATTTTGGGTGTACGAAGGATAGACCGTGTCTGAAACACCACCTTGCGCTCCAAAACGTGCATAGCTAACGTGGGTGTGCAAACAGCCAAGTTAAAGTGAAGTTGGGCTGGCCATGTCAGCCGCATGCACCCAGATAGAATCGCTACCGTGTGGGTGCCACGTGGTGGATATTGAACCCCATTTCTCTTTATTTAATTCCATAGTAAAGTAATCAAACATTCATATATTTGATAATCGCCACTGGCAACAAGTGGAATTTTCGTTTTTCCTATCTGTTACCACTGAGAACAATTGGGATTTGGATGACCCATACCTCACCACTAGAAACAATGGAGATTTTTATGTTTCATTTGTCACCATTGGCAACGGACGGTATTTTTTTTCTCATTTGTCCCCAGTGGGTACGTTGCCAGTGGTGATGACTGGGAACAAGGGGACTACATTTATAAAAAGTATACTTATTTTTATACAATCATTTAACAAAATTTAAATGAGCAAGCAAAAACAACCCCCGACGTAACAACAGCCTTAAGAGAAAGTTGGATTCCTTAACCAGGGCCGGGGGGTATCGCCTTGAAAATCATCTGATAAAGATTATTCGCGCGGAAACTCCAGTGGCTGCCGCATTAGCCTTCTACGAAAGGCTAACCCAATAAGATTCCAGGGCAACAAAACGAACAAGATTTAGCTTAGCTGCCTACAGATTAAATTCTATTTAGTGTAGTGATACGTTACTCTACTAGTTATTATAGACAACAAATAAAACGTCTTAACTTGTGTAAAATAAAGTAGGTATATTATTAGGTCACAACAATACGAACATTTCGTACTTAGATAAAAGTATTCTACTTTCGTACAGTCGACAACAGTCGACCTTTACCTACATTTTCGTTGCAAAGTCGCCCGTAACGCAACTGAGTAGAGTGCACGCGTGTAAAGGTTGGTGTTGTTTAATTCCTTCAGAGTATTAAAATACTGACACCTGACCTGAAAGCTAAGCTGGACACCGAGAAAAACTTCTTTCGCCATCAAATTCAGATAATTCAATTACTGTTCCGTTAGGTACTAAAATTAAAATGTTAGCGCGCTGCGGACGCTTAACTTTTAGCGCAGCGTTCTTCAGTCACGGTGCGTGTGTATAAACCAGCCAAGCCCTACACTTGTTTGAGACACTGATGTTTTGAATTTGGTACGAGTTGAAATCTCAAGTACGTTTTCTAAAGGAAAGCTTGGCAATTTCGATAAGGTTCCTTGGGAAGTATGTGCAGTATATACGATACTTTGGGTCAGACATGTATCGGGGCGGTTTATTCTATTGACTGTACCTTATGGTGTGTAAATTTGTTTTTTTTTTTAATTTGACAATGTGGTCGAAACTTTTATGAATGTGTTAATGTTACTAATAGTATATTTTGTGTCAAATATTTTACTACACTAGGTTTAATTTTACGATACTAGAAAAATGCAAAAAAAAATGTGACTGAACCCCAACAATAATATTATATCCTTATAGATCCTTTGGAAAAAAAACTTAATGATGCAGAGAATACGTAGTTTTAGGAAAGGTCGTTGGTAAACTAACTGCTAAACTAAACTCTAAAACTAACCCCTACTTACTGGCTGCCGGCCCTCAGCAACATTGCACCCCCACATATCCGAAGAGAAATGAGCATGGGGCGGGAACTTGATAAATGAGCCACAACCCTTTATCACAGTACAAATAAAGCCTTTGTGGAACGCCGGCGACGCGTAGTCTGATCAGTGGAAAACAAACTGCCCTCCAAGTGACATTTTTGAACTCAACACTCGTAAGCACCCCGCTGGCTTCAAAGCACTGCTCAATATCTGGTGCCGACTTAACCACCTCAGAAGGGGAGTGAGTAACTCTGCCTACATGTGGCACAAATGGGGATGGTGTAAGTAAGTAATTTATTTGTGACATAAAAGTCTTATACTAGACTAAAACTAGGTGGTGACAAATTACATGTTTGGTTTATCATTTAAGTTATTTAGCATCCGCTGCTGTACTAGGTTCATCACCAGTATTACAGCAGACAGCGCCTACTTCCTCCGTTTGCAAAAACTACTACCAAAAATTCTTACATACCTAGTTGGTTTTAACAAAAACTGTAAATTACTGTTAAAACAAAAGTATTATAGGAAAAAAAAAGAAAAGGGTAGGTATAGTGTTAGTTGACCTCCCTCAATGTGTGACTCTGAGGCCTGCGAATGTGGACACCAACAACAACTATCGACCATACGGTCTACGACTGCCCACTAACTAGATACAACGGGTCAAAGGAAGACTTCAAAAACCTCACCGGCGAGTCGGCTACATTTTGAACAGCCAATTTTAATTTTAGCTCTTATATATCATCATCATCATCAGCCATGTGACGCCCACTGCAGGACATAGGCCTCCCTCATGGTTTTCATAACCATGAGGGGTTTTGCCATAATCGCCACGCTTGGCAGGCGGGTTGGCGATCGCAGTATGCGGTTGGAATCTCAGGAAGACGCTGCTGCCCGTCTCCTGGTAATTGATTTAATATGACATATTATAATAGTAATTTAATGCAATGTATCTACTCATGAAGACCAATGTAAAACTCGGTACATCTAATCAGGCATCACAGCACACGTTACAACACAGGACGGCTGATAGTAACCATCAGGCGCCATAGTGTGCATCGTCGACAAGTGGATGTTACTGACTTCGACGACGCCAAAGTCGAAATCGGCGTATTTCTCCAAGATCCCTGATGCGTCAAAAGAAACTCGCTTAGCGTAGCGCACGTCACTCTTGTTATTGACTCGGTAGCGCGAGTTGATTAACGTTACGTGCAGTTTCACCTTGTCTGTCTCCTTGCCAAAGCCTAGAAGAAAGGATCGATTAACCAACTGAACATCATTAAAGATTATTTAGATGACAGAGATATCTGGCATTAAAACTAGTTTAATGCACGAGTTTAACGGTATTATTAACATTATTCCTTACAACCACAGAACAGAGAAAGTGCTTACAACACTCTTCAGAGGCAGTTTAAATAGTCTGTTGTAGAGGGAAGAAACGTAACCACAGATTACACTAGGGAACAGAGGTGTTGTTTTATGAAGTTTCATTGATTCTAAATGGCTTTGCCAGGTTGATTACGAATCTCAAGTCCGTTTTTAATAGCAGCTCTACTTTTTGAGATATCGATGGTAGAGAGTTTAACAAAAAGACATGAATTTCAAAACTAAAACGTTTTATAACATGAAAATAAAATTATTTTATAAGATGTTCTTGAGCGGGCCGATTCTAAATTATTACTGTGTATGTTCTAGACCCTTATTTTTCGGCATACCTACTTATATATTTTATGCAGTTGATAAAGGTTTGGTCATTTATTAACTGTTTCATCTGAAGACCATCAAAAATTCATGCCTTAAAATTTTCAATACTCAATTTCGGGATAGTTTGAACAATAAACTTAAAACATCCAGTTAGAGACCCACTTGAAATGATTTTTGCGGTTTATTCTGGTAATATTCACAACACAGAAATAGCAATCATCATGGTTATCAGACGGTTCACGCCAAATCGTAGGACCTTTGTATCTTAAAGTAAGGTTTTTCTTATTCGCCCATAAACGTAACGACGAAACACATCTTACACATACAAGATTTGGAATCTAGGCCTTCCTCGTAACTTCTAATGGCTTCTCAAATTAGTCTAAAATATACCTAGCATATACCTACTCGCCACTAATTGTACTAAAACCATTTTGTCGTCGTTTGCATATGTTCTTCTTGACGTTGACATCTCGATAAATTGATTACTTATCTGATGAGAGAAAAGTGTGAACTATCTACAGCAAATTAAGGGGGTAACTGTATCTCAAAAACTAGAGCTGCTGTATAAAACTGATGGTAGATCTGAAATCAGCATCACCAAATTAGTAAAAAACCGCTCGAAAAGTGATAAATTCAAAAAAGTTGCATTTTGTAAACCAGTGTCATTTAAACTACCTCTGAGAAGTGTTTTAGGGGCATCGTGTTTTTAATAAATAAGACCGTTAGGTTTTATTATAAAGAATTTAAACCCTTCTAAGCCTGGTCAGTCTTCTTATATATAAAAATGCGTTTGCTTAAAACACTCTCAAATGCAGTTTATAGTTTATAAAAACACGATTCCGCTAAAAACACTCTTTTTCAGTTAAAAGTGTTTCGCAAAGGGAAAGAATGAACGAAGACGAAGACGACTTTACCAGACTATTTAAACTGCACTTGAGGAGTGTTTTATAGGAATCTTTTTTTTGTAAGGTAATTTTCTTGACTAAAGAAAATCTCTATACCTACCTACAAAACCAAGATTCCTATAAAACGATTCTTATGAAAGTCCTAAAAAACGTTATTTACTGATAACAGATAAATAGAAATATCACTGACTTACCTGCTTTATCAAAATGGTCCACAATAGCGTCGGCAAGAGTTTGAAGCAAGCCAGCTGGCCAATTTACTTCCTGAACGAGGCCATATAATACATGAACCTCTTTGGGATCATCATTCATGTATGAAACCCCCTTCATTCGTATTTTCAACGGACCATGTTCATGCACCAAAGGCCTTAAACGCATAAAGTATATATTTAAAAACCACGCAAGACATAAAAAAAATCTCGTAAAATATTTTTTTTATACATCTACATTTAGAATTCAATGAAAACACAAAATCTAATAAGTTTTTATTATTACAGTAAGTTGATTTTTTTGAGACCCCGAAAACCCGGAAAAATATATTATCATCCTTTTATTTTTTAATTTTTCCTGAGTTTTCAGCTCGTCTTCTTTGGTTTAAAGACAATGTCACTCCAATCTAAGTTAGATGAAGTCCTCCAAGTTGATGTACTGACCTTTATACCTTTAAAATGAAGTATTATTTGTAGCTATTGTCAATACTTAGCAACCACATTAATTCTAACTTAAAGTAATAGATAGAGTAAGCAGTCCAAACCAACATGTTAATTGTTACAGTCAACTACCATGTTCAACGTCAGCGTCATACATTTCCCATTAAGCCTTTATATTCACCACACGAAATTATTTATTACCATATTCGTACACAGCATAATATAACTTTTTTGCCGTTTAAATAACATTTTAAATACTGTTCTGCTTAATGGCTGACATTTCAGTTATTAGTGATAACGTCCAGGAGGGACCCTACCACACATATGATGTAGTAATAATGATGCAGAGGAAAAGCTTACATAACAAGTTTGTCTCTTGCTTCGGTGAGTAGTTTAGATGCCTGTTGTCTTTCTTCATTGTCCATCAAACACATAACACCCAGTGTCAAGTGTAATTTTGTTGGATTTTGAAACACAGTATCATCTATCCCACGGTGACCTTCTTGCAAAACCTCTTCCTGTGAAAAAATACCGAAGATCTTTTTGTTATATGATTATATTAAAACAGAGCTCCATGAACTACGATGACAAAGCCATTGATACCCAAAGAATAATATAAATAATATACTTAGTATTTTTTTATTATATTTTCTTAGTTTTCTGGGTCTCAAAATTATTTGCTATTCTTCGCTCTCCACCTGATAAACTTACTTTAAACTTGTTGAAGTTCTCAATAATCTCCGATGCATTCACTGGTATGGATAAGAAATGTGTACAGCGTTGCTTAGCTCTACTGGACATCACAATCATGTTTATCCTGCGCCTTGCTGCACGAACATTCTGAAATTTAATTAAGTATCTGTATCACCATAATGTGTAATTATGCTGGATTGGTCTGATGAACATTATTTATCTATCAGTGATTCTGTAAAACATTTCTTATCTGTCATTACAATAAAGAAATGTTAAGATACCAATAACTTAGCAGGAACTTTGGGGAACTTAAGGAACTGATTTAACACGGGTCTTAAAGACCTCTTAATAATAATGTGTATCTTGAACAGCATTATTGATGTTTGATAGGCAATACTATGTACTTGAATAATAAAAACACTGTCTTGTTCGTAAAAAATAGCCAAGTATATATGTTTCAGGAGCTGTTTTAGTAAAACACTCTATAAGCCATTATAAGCACTTTAAGTAGGGTTTTTTCCATGAATCATGTTTTAGTGCGAATAGACAGTTTTAACACAATATAAACTATTTTAAAAAACTATTTAGAGGCTAAAAATTCCACCCATGCCGGGACTTGAACCGTTGCATCAGTGTGGTTAGCAACTTTAATGTCCTTGTGCATGTTTATTAATTTAGCACACCATATCAGAGCACTGTGACATAATGGAGCTAAGTACCCAGATATTGTGATCGTATTATACTTATAATTTAATCAATGTACTCACTGAAGCATTTGAACCAAGAATCACAATATCACCAGAGGTCTCTTGTCTTGGTATTTTGATTTCTGTCTTTGTCTCATACTCTATTCTACTCCTTGTTGCCCCTTTCTTTCCAATAATGTACCCTTGGTATTGCCTGCGACAAATATAATAATTCTAACAGGTACTTGGAGTTACCACCACTCAACAGTAGGTGCCCTTAATCTCTGGCTGAAAGCCTGGATAGAATTGTTACAAAAAGGAGGAGGGAAAATTTGCCTTTTGAATTGATATAAAATTAATTTAATACCCTTCAAACCTAATCAGTTAGCAGATTAGTTTTGGAGAACCACCTTTCTTAGCCTCAGAAATAAACTAAAAGAAGGTGAAACCCAAAGTTACCCCTCTATCCCATATTTACCTCTTGGTAACAACCAACCCACAACCATTGGCCTGCATTATGATGTATAGTCCGCACAAATCTTTTTGGCGGTAACGTCAACATAGTTACTCGCAATCACTCGCAAATCCGTGTGGCGCCGGATTAAGAATAGCATCACTCCATTTCCTTCCGTGGATGTCGTAGAAGGCGATTATGGCAAAACCCCTCATGGTTATGAAAACCACGAAGGAGGCCTATGTCTTGCAGTGGGCATCAAATGGCTGATGATGCTGATGATGATGATAATGATTACTCGCAAATCGCTTACTGTCTTTACAGTGTGTGTGAGTAATTGACAACTTTAGTAGTCAAATAGCAATTTACTATGCATCACACTGTGCCAATTACTCACATATACACTGTAAAGACAGTATGCTATGCGCAAACGATTGATGACTATGTTCACGTTAAAAAGATCTATGCGGACTATATAGAGCCTGCTTGTCATGTTTATGTACATGATCAAAGCAAGTTTTTAAGTACTATGCAATGGTTTTATGTCTTAGACACATAGAAGAACACAAGACTGTATTATTGTCAAATTATTATCTTTACGAGATTTTAAGGTACAGACATAATAAACTCTATTAAACTAAACTTACTTAGGAACATGAAAACTTGTACTATATCTGTCATTGTCCATTACAGTGATTTCAAACATCTCTTCCTCGTCACTTTCCACGTCGTTAGGCTCTGTGACGTATGACTCATCTATAAAATTGAAAATCGAATAGCGTAGATTTTAACCTAGAATGTATAAAGTATAAATTCGCTATCGGAGGTAAGATTGTCACTCACTATTCTCATACATATCATGTTCCTGAAGTGAAGTAATGTTTGTCGCCAATGGGTCATTCACTCTGTAGCACCTGCCTTCTATCCACAAAACTTCGGGATTTAGAACGTCAGCCATCGCACAGTTATGGGTAATATTGTTGACCACTCTTTTTTTGTCTGTAAGACAATCAATTCAATTAAATTCTGCTTTATGGACTCACAACACTGAATATCCAGTACAATTTCGTCAATGTCACGTGTTAGGCAAGAAATAGTCAATTATAAGAACATTTATCCAAATACCTATCAGAAATTAAAACCCTCTGAAAACCTCGCAGTCGCAGACGAAATGACAGTTTGGGTTGGGAGTACTGTGTCGTTCATGTACGAAGTACGAATAAGACACGTTTCCATGCAATGAACGAAAGGAAACGTTTCCCAGTGCTAATCGGACATTCGGTCTATTCGTTCACTGCTCTCGCGATCTCGGGCTGGCTGAATGAATAAATGAAGCGGAGTGAACGAACATGGCCGAGAGCGAACGAACGATGAATGCATGTTAATCGATCACATAATAATCGCACAGATAATGCTCCGCTCGGTCTTCCTTCGTTCAGCCGGTCGGTCTTTTCTGAACTATAGACGTGTGTACGCATGTCGTATAACAATAAAGATTGTTTTTGCTTGTTTCGTGTTTTGTTTAATAATGTTGTCAATTCCGCTGGTTCGCGCACTAATCCAAGTACTCTTGTAAAATTCATACTGTGTTGTTTTCTTGATGTTAGTTTCTCGAACGAATAAAACATATTTTCACTATGTTGTTATAGTATATTATTATGGTGAAGGAGATTTCTGTTTCGTGCGAAACAGATTTTTGGAGATTTCTGTTTCAGATTGTACGTACGAAAAAGAAAGTACTCGAGTAAAATTTTTTTTTATTGATTTTTATCATAGTTACTACTAGTAAGTATATAATGTATCGTAGTATATAATGGTGGAATGGCAACAATAAAAAATATTAACCATAAATGATGGCTGAAAGGTCAAAACGTGAACGTTCAGACAGTTATTATATCGTGTCCTAATAGTACTAATAAACCGTACTAGTACATTGTTTCAAATGTAACAGTACGGAGCGATCTTTAAAATGTCCGAGCAGGCCCAATACTATTTGGGAGATCAAAGTTTGGGAAATCTAGTCTGTGACTGTGAGTTCTGTGGGTCTTTTTTTTGGAGGAATTGAGTGGTAGACTGATAGGTACCGGTACCTACCGTAACTGAGTAGAGTTGACGCATGTAAAGGTTGATGTACTGTCGACTACAACTACTATCTGTATAGTTACATGCTCTTTAATAACGCTGCTGTTGGTATTAACTTCATGCTAAGCACGCTGTTGATAAGATACCTACACTACATCCTTATCTTTTCATGTTGTTCCACTTCACCACACGCTAACATGCGTAGTTATGACTTATGATCACTTAACATTTTACCCAATGTAACTCACGACTATTTAATTTTAGGTTGAATAAATAATATTATCTATGACTAAGGTAGGTACGACTTAGTATTTCGAAACACTTTATGTGTCGTTGATAGCCGTGAGTGCCGTGTCGTCTACTAATAATTATGTCTCAGAAATTTGGACATTCAGCAGTGACTTATTACAATACTAATTATTATGAATATACTTTTGTGCAAAATAAAAATGGTGGTAAGTTACACTGTACGTAGGTACATAAATTACTTACCTAACTGTTCCGGCAATTAAGTTTTTACAACAATTCGGTCGATGATGGCCGAGCTATTATTATTAGGTATGTTATTAAATACCAATATTATTAAAATGATAAGTACGTAGGTACCTAAGTACCTAGGTATTTCAAGCGCTGATGTATTACAGTCTGTTAGCTTTTAGAATAGGTATAGGTACCTCGGGCTCTAGAGTAGGCTTCGGTTTTCGCCGAAAGCACACGAGTGTATACTACTCCCTGCTCTGTATAAAACTTTTCTTCACTATTTTGAAAAGTTATGTAAATAAATTAAGTGTCGTATTAGTTCCGATATTTCTATTACACGAAAATATCCGATTCTATCCGATAGTACCCGAGGTATATTCTAAAAGCTAACAGACTGTATATTATGTAAACCTAATGTAAACATCTCAGACACTTAGTTTTCCTTACGATGTTTGCCTTCACGTTTAACGAGTGGGCTATTTGTAATCTATTATTAAGAGCTGTCAGTTGACCAAAGTGCATACAAAAAAAAACAACAGACATATGATAAAAGCAGATTAAATGATTATTAGTGTACGAGAAACCAAGGATCAGTCTTTGTAGATCCATAACTACATGACATATTAACAGACTTTAAACTCACCCGCAGGGCGAAATGCGCATTGCTAAAACAAATGAGATTATGTCTGTCTGACACGTACTTAATTGAATCATAAAATTATCACATTAGTGCAAAAAGCATTCAACAAGAACATCAGTTTTAAAAGCCTTTTTAGAGGCTAAAAATTCCACCCATGCCTTAAAATTGTTCTCAGCACGGGTTAGTGTAACAAAAAAAAGAATATAAGAACATACAGGTTGAGCAGGTTGTTGGATACTGGCTTATCATAATGCAGATTATCGAAATAAATTAAATTGGTTTTTCTTTAATCGGTTTCTTACTTTGGAAATAAAATCCACCCCACATAAATTATACCACAATAAGTAACCGATTACATTTTTAAAGTACCCCTTTTAAAGGTTCTTTAAAAATAATGGAAATTACTAAAAATAATGGCGCTACTCTGACGTACCTATATATACGTAGTTTTACTTCAAACTATAAAAAAATTTTTTTACTCGACAATAAAATAAACACGCTACAATAAAATATATCCGACTAGTAATAAAATACATCCAATAGTAGATTGTACAACAAGTGCATAAAACGCACCATTTTACTCGAGACGTTTATCCATCCGAGCGAGCTTGCGAGCGAGGATAGATATAAAGTCGAGTGTAAAATGGGTTTTATGGACGAGTTGTACACTCTACTTTTCACTTCGATTGCGAGGAAATGAAACAGCAACATGTAAATATAGTAAATGCTAATTTAATTTAATAAAATAAAAAAAAAAATAAAAAAAAAATAAAAAAAGAGAACGAAACGAAATAAAATAAAGAGGTTGTTGTATGAAGTTAACGATGTTCGTGTGGCTGTTGCAGCGATTGCCTTGGTCTTCGACGAAGATTTTACTTTATGCTCTAGAGCATAAAAAGCGACTTTATGTCGCCTACGCACGACATAAAGACGAACTTTTAGAGCATGAGAAGTGAAAAAGTTATTTCTGTCCCTATAAATTGATAAACAACCATAAAATAGATTCTTTCCACTACCAAATAATAAAATTGGAGCTTCGATGTCTAATCGTCCTTTGTAAATTTTAACGAAATAAAGTGGTTTAATTTCACCCAAGTGTCATGTCTTGACAGCAAGCAAGTGTCGGTTTCGTGTCAAGATCCTGATGCTGCGTCCACACGCTTGCCGTTTCCCGCAAGCCGCGAGCCTCTACAAATACCTACTTGGCAAATGGACAAACAAACCTCGGCGTCCACACTCTTCGAAGGCGCTAGTATTTCGTGGACACACAAGCGTGGCAGATGTGTAGCTCGTGTCAGCTTTCAAAATTAATTCTTAAAATTTAATTCTTTTTGGGTTTCCATAGTCGACAAGGAACCCTTATATTTTCGTCTGTCGGTCTGTCTGCGGGCTAGCTCAGATATGATTAGTTTTAGAAAGCTAAAATTTGGCATAGACATTTTATAATTCATAGGTACATATTAATCACGCCGACAAAACGGAAGTAAAATTTCCCCCTTCTCCTGGCTGAACGGTTGATTGTAAAAACGTGAAATTCAGGGTAGTACCAAATATAATGAACTTAAAACGAAAACTATCACGGCTAAGTAGGCTTTACAAGTAAATGCGTACAAGCTAGCGAAACATAAGGAAAACTTCGTACAAAATCCATTGAAAATTACTTTAATGAAGTTGTTACTTCTGTAAAGCAGATAAAACCCCCTCTTTCTACGGAACCCTACAATGCGCGTGGCCCGACACGCACTTGGTCGGTTTTTTATTTATTTATACTTAACGACCCACAAACGTGTGGATACATTGCAAACCGTTGCAAGCAAAGAGGATATAAATTTGCCGCACAAGCTTCCTTTGACTTGTGTCCAAAATACCGACACAGTTCGGGTCGGCCGGCGGCACGACGACCAGCCAAGACAAACGTCCTATCCACACGCTTGAATTTGTGATGGCTTGTGGAGACTCGGCAAGCCTGTGGACGCGGCATGATACGAAGAAGGCAAGTTCGGTCACCAACTGTTTATTTTAAAGTTAATAGAAGTTTCCAAAAGAAAAACATATTTTTTCAAGTTCCATCAGTTTTTCAAAAACTGGTTTCCTTGGAACCGGTTTAGATAACTTTTATATTTAAAAGCTCGAAGTGAAGTCTAATCTTGAATTTAATATTTTTATATGGGGCTACGTAAAATGAAAGCAACAAACCCGTTTTTAATTCGCGGTTAGTGTTAGGGACTGCTTTATACACGGCACTGATCTCCATGGTATACTTTGAAACAAGGCCAGATAACCAATTGGCAACCAAATAGCAACATTAAAAAAAAAACCGGCCAAGTGCGAGGCCAAGTGCGAGCTGCGCGCGGCAAGAACATTGAGTTAAAGTAGGGGAGACCGAGGTGAATTGTGACAGAGGGGAGTTTTGACAAGGGCAATATCTCGGAACCTATGACCGATGGAAACCTGGCAACACCGCGTTTCATTTATGTTTTGACATGCCATTTCGTCCAGTTCGCGCCAACGGTGTACGAGAAAGGTTTACGTCCACGCGACAACGGCGTCCAAAAATTTGCTAAAAGTAAGTTTTTAATCAAATTTTCACGATTATATTTTTGTAATAAGACGTATTTTATCATATGAACTGATTCTTTTAGTTTCAATGCACGATGGCATTTTTGTAGTTTGGCTTAGTGATTTGAGATTATGAGGCATTTTTCTAACACAGGCACGTGTTTTTGTACCTAGGTGGGTTGTGACAGGTTGTCACAACCCTCCTATTTTCACTATTACTTCTCTTTTCTAACAACACAACTTCTTGGAGTGGCTTTGCACGCTGATTTTGTTATTTTATTGTTTTAGTATGCCTAACAAATATGAGAGAAAGTCGGAAAGGGGCATGGTCAGTGTTGAAATATACGAACAGGCCTATGAGGAAATAAAGTTAAGAGGTCAAAGTAGAATTGCTGCATCCTCTCATAATTTGCACTACATGTCTTTACAGAGATTTGTTAAAAAGAAAGAGGCATACGAAGCTAACCTCACATATGAGCCTCTATCTGTAGGATATGCCAGACCAACGGTTTTCACAGAAGACGAGGAAAAAACCTTGTGCGACTAGGTATTTGTTGACTAGTGCGGCAACTAATGTGGATTAACTACTAAAGAAACAAGACGCTTAGCTTTTATATTAGCAAAAGAACACAATGTGCAGGGTGAAGCAATGGGTGCAGTGCATAGAGTGCAAAAATGGTCCCATGAGGCTTGCACTGGAGGCGAGCTTAGATACATAACTGCTTTTCCGATTTAAATGCTTGCAGCATTGTATGTTTTTATTGTTATTGAGTTGAGTTGGTATATTAAATACCAAAAAATATGATTGTTATGATAAGTAGGTGGTTGATTTTTATGTGATTGGTGTGATTTTTATGAAACGTTACAATTTTCTTTTTAGTTTTTAAGCAATGACTTAATAGTTATTTTAGTTGATCATAATTATTGTCACACTTGAGGCGAAAATATTCGGATAAAGTTAATAATCATTATAAAGGTCATTTTTTATTATCCATTCCTGTAAAATTATCTTTTTTCCCCAAATACACAGCTGTCACAACTTGACCTTGACCACTGTAACAACTCACCTAGGTACTAGGAGAGTTGTGACAGAAGGAACTGTTTTAGTTTTCATAATTTTTTTCATAGATCCCGATTATTATTATTCAATTTTATATTTTATTCTGATAGTGTATAAACGTAGCTATGTTATGACACAAAGATCATAGATAATGGTCTTTATTTGACAGAGTTACAATAAATAGACTAAAAATTGTCACAACCCTCCTCGGTCTCCCCTACTACGTATAGAGACGCCACACTGTTGACCGGATTCTGGGTTTCATAGACATCCGATTAGTAATCTCGAAAGTGGTGACTTTTATGTCTTCAATGTTTCGGAAGACTGAATACATGCTCCAAAATTTTTTTTCAAAGAGAATTTTTTATTCAAAAATTTGTATGGAACTGATACAATAAAATATTATTTTTCAAGGAGTGAATCTTTGAATTATTTGAAATTTTTTATGCATTGCATGATAAGGCCAGAGATGCAAAACCTCTTTTTTTAATATTTTTTTTAACAAGTCTAATTTTATTTCAGCTTGACATTTATAACTAACGCTGTAAAAATAATACGACCACGGATTATATTATTATATTATAACATTAATTTTACTTTTATTTATATATTTGTGAAAGAAGTTTAATGTGTATTGTGTGTACTTTTTTTTCAAGATGGCCATTTCATTGACTGTTTCATTGTTTCCAAATTAATTATGATGTATGTGGTCGTATTATTGAATACATACTCCAAAATTGTATCATTATAGTACAGACTTGTAAACGGCTCACTGAGATTTTTTTATTCAAAAATTTGTATGGAACTGATACAATAAAATCATATTTCTCCGGTCTCGCACAATTGGGCCTAATTATTTTTCAAGGAGTGAATCTTTGAATTTTTTTGATGTATTGCATAATAAGGCCAGAGGTGCGAAACCTTTTTTTTAATAATTGTTTTTAACAAGTTTAACTTTATTTCAGCTTGACATTTATAACTAGCGCTGTAAAAATAAATAAATTACCAAGTAATAGACGACCAACTTACAAAAGGAATAGTATATTTCATTACAAGTGTGGAAAGGCTGTCATTGCAAAGAGTTCCGACAAATGTCTACCCGAGCCGAGGCGCAGCCGAAGGCGAGGGTTGACAGTCGGAACAAGTTGCAATGACGGTTCCGCACGTGTACTGAACGACTATTTTTAATACAGTTGCGAAAAAATGAAAAACTATTTGCTTTTTTCTCTTCTCTCCACGCAATAAATTCGTCGTATGTAGATATGTAGCGACTTTTTGACTTTTCCGGTAAAATGTTCTCCGAAGCATTTTGTGCAATTATACTGAGTTCCGGTGGTGTTAATTCAAAAAAACTAGGGTCGAAATTACTCATTTTGTGCAATAAACAACTAAACTCGCAACGAAAATTTCTGAAAAATGGCGCCAACCGTAGAATAAAAGCAGAGTTTTTTTTCTTCACCCATTCTGGTAGGCAAAGGGAACTATGCCCATACAGCCAAGTCTTCAGTAGAAGTTTTTTATTGATATGAAATGAAAATGAAATTTAATGAGATGAAATGAAATGAAACCTAACCAAACTCATTCAATCAAATCATTAAATCTGATATTGAAACAAATTAGTAGCTTCTTTTTAGAAATATACGTATTTGCATGAATCATAAAAACTTCTATGAATTTTTTTAGTAAAAACTTCATGGTTGGTTTTTCTTTTTAATAGACATTATTTTGACAGTTGGGAAAGAGAACGCACGAGTTCGGGAAAGATAAAAAAAAAGCATGAGTATGTAATAGCCCACATCCCGAACGCTATACGTCCCTGCAATACGCCACTTTTTGAGCAACTGTATTAAAAAACATCTTACAAGTTCCATTAAAAAATACTTAGATGACGGTTTTTTTTTGTTTTATGGCAACTCGAATCGGTCCTGTTTTGTTAGTTCTGTAAAGCCAGTAAAAAACCCTCCCTTCTTCTACACGCATTTGGCGGGTTTTTCTAGACTTTCTTGTCAATCATAAGACATGTGGAAAAAAAGTATAATAGTGCTTTTTCAGGTTCCAAATGTAACTGAAACTAAAATTGATTTTTCAGTTTACAAATAAAAATTAGTGCTTTTTAGGGTTCCGCAGTTAATAAGGAACCCTTAAAATTTCGCTATGTCAGTCTGTCCGCGGCTTAGCACAGAGGCGACAAGTACTAGAATGCTGACATTTGGCACAGATATACATTATAAATCACGCCGAAAAAACGGTATGATAAAATCTTAAGAAAATAAAATATTTTCGTACCTACCCCCCTACACCTAAGTGAGGAATATAATTTTTTTTCTCACCTTTACCATAGAATCATCATCAACCATTTGACACCCACTGCAGGACATAGGCCTCCCTCATGGTTTTCCTAACCATGAAGGGTTTTGCCGTAATCGCCACGCTTAGCAGGCGGGTTGGCGATCGCAGTATGCGGTTGGAATCTCAGGAAGACGCTGCTGCCCATTTCCTGGTAATGTATTTCCTTAGTCGTCTCCTACGACATCCACGGAAGGTAATGGAGTGACGATATTCTTAGTCCAACGGCCGGCGCATATAAGTTGCAATAACCTTTTGAGTTATTGCATTGCACCTTTTGAGTCTAAACGGTACGTTTTCAAGCAAACCGCCTGCGCCGCGTACTAAATGGCGAGCACAGGCTGGTAACACTGCTCCATGACGAGTGCTTGCCGCGAGAACACGATCGATTGTACACGTTACGAAAATGCCTTCATGTGTTCTTAGATAGTGTAACAACTACTCACTAAAAGAGAAAAAAACGGATGGAATCACTTTTTATCGAAAAGTTCTGCAAAACTCCATCGGGGCTAATATGGCGGTAATTTCATAGATTTAAAAGTACAGAAGTTAAAAGCTCACTTACCTACATCATACCAGTGACGACTCTAAAATCTTGTTTAGATTGTTCACAATTATATTTTTTCATTTCCTTCCGTGGATGTCGTAGAAGGCGACTAAGGAAATCAATTACCAGGAGACGGGCAGCAGCGTCTTCCTGAGATTCCAACCGTATTCTGCGATCGCCAACCCGCCTGCCAAGCGTGGCGATTATGGCAAAACCCTTCATGTTTAAAAACCATGAGGGAGGCCTATGTCCTGCAGTGGCCGTGAAATGGCTGATGATGATATTTTTTGTAGGTTTCTTTGCTTGGGCGATGACAGAAGGAAGTAATGGATCAAATATGTGCAAGACAACTGAAAAGAAGAACAGGACGAATTTTGTTTGACAAAAAATCTTAACAAGGCTTATAGAAAACTTTCCTACTTGTTGAATAAAATTTTCTTAACATGAGTTCCCATTTGCGGAGGTTTTCAATTCAATGGACTCGTACAGAACCCTGTTTAAGACTTATTAACAGTCGGATTTTTGTTATTTGGGTTCCGTACCCGAAGGGTGCCAAACAGGACCATTACCTTTGCTATTATTAAGACTTCACTGTCCGTCTGTCACCAGGCTGTATCTCATGAAGCGTGACAGAAAGGCAGTTTAAATTTTCACAGATGATGTGTTTCTGTTGCCGCTATAAAACCAAATACTTAAAATAGAATAAAATAAACATTTAAGAGAGGCTCCCATACAACAAACGTTGTCTAAACACAGCCATCTATGTAACCTTCACAACGCCGATGTCATGTCGTTAAATGTCAATGTTAAACGCTTCTTGTTGGTATCTATTGATGGCGTTGTTCTAAAATTCGATCTTTGTCTAATGTTGTACAGATAATACGGAACCCTTCGTGCGTGAGTTCGACTCGCACTTGGCCGGTTTTTTAGGTAGCCCTTATACGTACGTACCACTGCTGGGCACAAACCTTCTTTCAGAGAGAGAATTAAGAGTACAGTAATATTACTGATTGTAATATAATTTACCTTAATATACTAATCGTTACCTTTTATTGCGTTGAAATAAAAATAAATAGTGAAAGGAAAATTAATTACCGTTCAAGGTCAGTCTTTTGTTCTATTTCCTTTGGGAGCCTACCACTTAATGCCATTACGTACCTACTGGTATTTCAAAATGGTCCCCATAAAAGCGTTCGTCATCAGAAGAAAACTACACTTTTTTAGGTAGTTAGGTATTGTGTTACACCCTGTACATAAATTATTTAAAAAAAAAGTGCTTCTCACTTAATGGGGATGGCAACATGAAACTAATTATGGATGGCGCCACTGAGATTTGCCCCGACAATGTTTGTTTTGTTTTATAATATAAGTGTTGCTTATTTTCGGATTTTTTCATGGAAAGTCAACATAAAAACATCATGAAATGCTTTTTACTAAAAAAAAAGGGAAAGCCATAGTTTGTACCAAAACTGAAAAAAAAAAGTTTTGTATACCGCGAAAGGAATACAGACTGTAATAATAAAGGTAACCACAAAATTAGAGATACTTCTAGGTCCATCGAGGAATAATAAATTGTCGAATCGGCGGCCTAAAGTATTTGAGTCAAATGTTCATTAAATAATTATTCTATTCCATATAAGCAATTAAAAAGGCAGTTTCCTTATTTTTGCAAGAAAACATATTTGTTCATCTCATTGTTTCCAGACAGCTCTCCGTTAATGTAATAAAGTTAATAAATATACTATAGTGTAATTTTATGCTAAGTTCTCTTTCACTTTCTGAAAAAATGTGTTTTGACTTGTGCGTTAGAGTCCGGCAACCCTAGAATTATTATAACATATACAGGGAATGGAAACGTGAACATATAATCTTCAGCCCGCCAATATCCACTGTTGAACAAGGGCCTCCTCATGCAAGCACCATTCATTTCTGGTTTGAGTTGTTCTTCTCCAGGTCTTTCCTGCCGCTTTTTCGATGTCATCGCGCCACCTAGCTGGTGGTCGGCCCACGCTTCTAGTGGCTTCTACGTCCGGTTCTCGGTTGCCACTCTAACAGTTTGCGACTCCATCTTCCGTCGTCTCTTCGGTATACATGACAGGCCCATCTCTATTTTAGGGTAGTGACTCTTTTTGTGATGTCTGTCACGTTGGTTCGCTTCCTGATCTCGGTGTTCCGCACACGATCTTTAATGGAGATACCGAGCATCGCTCTCTACATTGCTCTCTGAGCCACCTGAAGCCGGTGAGCAGTATGCTTGGTATAGGTCCATGTCTCGGCTGCATAGGTCAAGGAGGGCAACACGCATTGGTCGTAGAGTTTCCGCTTAAGGCATATAGAGAAGTCTCAGTAGCACATCTGACAACTTCCTGAATGCTCCCCACCCCAACTGAATACGACGGCTGATCTCTTTGGTTTGATTATTTTTGTCTAGAGTCAGTATTTGGCCTAGGTAGACGTACTCCGTAACCCGTTTGATCTTGCATCCATGGACTGTGATATGATCGATCTCTTCCTGGGTTTTATCGACTGCATCGATGCTTAAAGTCGCAGTGTGTAAAGGTCCTTAGTAATAGGGTCCCGTTTGGCATGGACCCGCCTAATCAAATTATATATTGCCTATTTCGTGTCAAGACGTGACTTTCTAGAATTTGCCGACATCGGTTTGCCCTTCAGACCCACTGTACCCCTAGTCATACCCCTGGTGGTATGGTGGGTCTTTTAAAGTTAAACGATACCACTGACTACTAGTGAAGTGATGTGATGTTGACATCTATAGCTGAAAGTAATAAAAATATTTTTGACTGAGTCGCAGTTAAAAGAAGAATAAATATTAACACGTATGAAACAGGAAGATGTCAAAAAGCATTCGCATTACATAATGGAATATGCATTTTCTATTACTTATGTAGATAATCATGAGAGAGATATGTAGATCACCACTAGTGATAAGCATACCAAAATGAATCTCTTGTCTGCATTAATAGTATAATAATTTTCAAAGTTATGGTCGTAATAAGTTTCTGATAACGACACGGTTTATCGTGCTTATAACTCTCAGTGAAAGCAGCAGTGTATCTCGATTCCAATTAAGATGCATTCTAAACGATTATCTGGTATCCAAGAATTAAAATTTGTATCAATTAATCTCGCACAATATCGTACGAGGATGGATGTGAGCTCGTACCTCGTACTGGGACCTCTAAATCTCGTACTTGTACGAGAAAGCTCGTACGGATGGCAACCCTGAGTGATTTTTTTCTGTGTACCAACATAACGAAAGGATAGAATGACATCTGTCAGAGGTAAAATAACTGAATGGACTGTACCAGCGTTGCCAGATCTACGGAAAAATGCGGAGATCTACGGATTTAGGCTTTGTGACACAGACCTACGGAAATCATAAGTGAATCTACGGAATTTCTGATAGAATGCACTTTTTCTGTAAGTAACGAAACGCAATCGTCGTAGAAATAACTTGAGGACTATTCATACGACCTGCGTTTCGTTACACACACAGCTGAGCAGCTGACTCAGCTCACCCACTTCACGCAACACTAAAACGGAACGTTATCGCTTCGAAATGAGGTGAGCGAAGTGCTCAACTGATCTGAAGTGTCAGTGTCACTTTCAAGAGTGTCAAGTGTCAACTGTGGTTTTGTGTACCAACCGACTAAATTATGTTAGCTGCGACTTGGTCGCGTTGCGTATGTTCTATCTCTATCCTTCTTTTCTTGGGCGCACCGCACGCGTGTGTACTTACTTGCAGGTTCAAAATTGCGAATATTTCTGGATTAAAATATATAAGTCATCGTTGAGAATTTAAGGTGACACACTCTTAGCGGAATTTAGCCCAGTTATCAGTGAATTGATTCGACCATAGACAGAACTCAGCAGAGTATACAAAAATCCACTTTCTGGCTAATTTTTGTCTATGGTCGAGTGAATTCAGTTAAGTGTATGTTTCCTTTCACTATTTACTAACTTTCAATAACATTTTAAGCTTCAGGTACAGTAGAAAAAAGCTTTGGAAAAAGTCTGTAGAACTACGGATTTTGTAAGCGCAAATTTACGGAATTCTACAGATTTTTTGGTCTCGCCCTACAGAATTCCATAGAATACATCTGGCAACACTGGACTGTACCTACCTTAGAACAAAAAAAGATTTTTTTGTGTTCTGATATGTAGATGGGTGGGTCTGACTGATCTGAAGCGATCGGTTTGTTGCCATTTCAACAAGGGAATATTCTTTTAATCTGTGAACAAGAGTAGCAAGACAGTGTGAGAGAACGGCCGCGCTAATTTAGAAAACATTACAAAATAAAAAGAAACAAAATTTAGTATATTATGAGTAGGTATTTATATAAATACCTAGACAAACTTATCCAGTGATGTTGACTCAACTATTTTGAAAGGCTGCGTTAAACGTCTCTAAAGCTTTGTATTTGTAGAGGAATATGCAAGTGTTGTCGCATCACACCGACCTAATCAATTTCGTCTGATTTACAGATGGCACAAAAATGAATGGATCTCGCCGGGTCATCATGTTTTGTGTTTTAACTACAGTCCTTCCATCAATCCTGATAGTACTCCCGCTATATTTGAGAAATATAAAATATGCAGATGTTGTGTATAAAATATCAGATTCGGATGTTATTCAAATACACAAAGGGCAGTCATCTGTATTTTGTGAAAAACACTCACTGAAAATGAATGCAACATTCAACGCATTTCAAATGAAAGGTACTCCAGTTTTATCAGAGAAAAAGAAACATATTTCTTTGAAGAAATCTATGGTTTTACCAGATGATACTCTTGAATACTGGGGTTTTTATCTATTCAATGGTGCTACAGTGGAACTGAAAGCTTGCTCGCGTTTTATAGGATCAAAAATATTAGTTGTAAAAGGAGAAAAAGAATTAAATACATGTGGTATTCTTGAAGGCAACAGAAGTAAGAAAGATCCTCAGCTTGCAGAAAACCAAGGGCAGGTTTTAGTCACACTTGAGTCGCCAGACAAAAGAAATAACAGAAAATATCTCAAAGAACAAGATAATAATCGAGCTAATGAAAAAGAAAATAAAGCTTTACTGGAAACTCGAAACATTATGCAAGATATTATTAATAAACATTCAAGATTTAGTAATGGTGATTTCAAAGAGACCAAATCATATGGGTTGAATCAAATCCAGGATTTGATTAATAGAGGTAAACAAAAACGTGATATTAAACCGATTCATAGGGGAAACTGGGGATGGTTGATCCCCCACTTTGATTTGATGCCATAACTTCTTTAATTTTAAACGGACATGGCTTGGTTTTATATTATTGGCGACATAATTTATCTAGCCACCAAATATACAAAGCTTATGTTGATTAAATCATCCTGAAATTAAATAAAGCCATAAAACTAGAAAAAGGGATTTGTAACAAGTATCCCCTATATACGGGTGACTTGATCCATCCTGTCGGTTGACTTGATCCGGGGGGGATCAAGTCTCCCATAGTATGGGACACATGGTACAAAAAAGGTGTGACAAAGAAAACGAAGCGCTTTGCTTTTAGTTTTATTTCCAAATTCTGCAGAAACTACAAAAATCAGTTGCATTATTATTAAGAGTCAAATATATGATTGATTGATCGAACTCTTCGATTCACATTTATATTTTCTGCTACTCATTTAAGTAGACAAGATTTAGTAATAACATTATTTACCTACCTACTGTGTCTAATCAGTCTATCATTTTCCTCTTATTTGTAGGTAATAGGTAACAATCTCAGATAAATGTTCTTCTAAAACTAATAAACTTGAAAAATCGTTATAAAAATATGACACAAAATGTTATCAATCACAGATATTTTATACTTCTAATTTAACTAGACAAGTAATAACATTACATACTTACTATGTCTAATCAGTCTGTCAATATCTCTTATTTGTAACAGGTAACATAATAATCTGAGATAAATGCTTTTCTTAAACTAATAAACTTGAAAAATCTCTATAAAGAAAAACCAAAACAAAACACAAACACAAATCTAATCGATTATAGATAATATTTCGAACTTCACATTTAAGTAGAAGTAGCTTCTGGTTTCCTTAAAGACAGTTCATGATGGCGAGACATAAATCCATGAAACCAGTCGTACGTGGCTTCTTCTTTTTCAGACCATTTTTGTGGAAAACGCTTCTCATTTTTAAGGGCATATTGATATGCAAGTTGCCTAACATTTTTTGGGGTTAATCCATGGTGTAATTTACTGGCTTTAGTTAGGTATTCTGACAAATGTTTCTCCTCTGTATCATTTAAAATTTGGTTCTGTCGGTAACACGGTTCGTATTCAATTTCCTGTTCACTCTCTTTTTGTTTTCTTGCATACCTCTTCAAGGTCATCACTGGAACACCAAAATCTTTTGCTGATCCTCTAATAGTTCTGCCGCCAAGAACTGCTGCAACCGCATTTTTTAATTTTATTTTGTCTATTTTGTTTCTTTTTTTTGAGCCTTCTTTCCTTTTGTATTTTCGAGGCATGATTTCTGAAAATAATATAGGTAATTAAGTATCTAAGTTTATTTATTTCTTTATCCATATAAATAATAATCCATAGACCTCATCATCATCATTATATTAGGCTAACAACGTCCACTGCTGAACATAGGGCTCGCCTATAGTATCCATTCTTCAGACTTTGATAATGATAACATAATGGTTTTGTATGGGAATTGCATTTAAAATAAATGCAGCCCAAATTGAAAAACAAAAGAATCCCATTGTTTTTTGTTTATCAAAATACGTGTAATATTTATCCAGGGAGACTTGATCCCCGAATCAAGTATCCCATAAAAAAGTGTACCATGTATCCCTGATAGACCAAAATTAACAAATGTTCCACCAATGCATAAAAACAGAAGATGGATACTTAAATTTACTCATAATTCATTGTTCATCTAATATTTTCAATAATAAAGTGTTTCCAGTATTTAATTCGAACGTTTTTCCTAATAAAAAATTCAAAACAAAACTCACCAAAAAATTCTCGTGCCGTCACAGAAAACAATCATGGCCGTAATATCCAAATGTCAACAAATTGTCACAGCTGACCGTGACGTAAAGTTTGCTCCTACCATAGACTAAAAGTGTTGCTAGCGTAAAAAAATATAGCGGTCATGGTAGATTCACAATGCAAACGTACCAAGTATCCCGTAGGGATCAACCATCCCCAGTTTCCCCTAATCCCAACACAGTGTTAGATGCTGGAGTCAACCATGGAGGGAATGCATTCAATGCAACTGACGCAGATCTGGATGCTTCAGTCTCTAGTTTTGAAAACAGTCTTCATGAATGCTATGATGGAAATATATTGATTAATGAATTTTTTCCTTATTCTATAAACTGCAATAGTTCAAATTATTTGGAGAAAACTACGACACTTAAAGTAACTCATCAGGTTTTATTAGATGGATATTACTATTATATATTTTATAGTGACAATGATATTGTGCAGAATTATATACATGTTATATTTGATATTCATAAGCCTACATTCCAATATACAAACATGTCCAAATCAAAAGTTTGTATAAATCAGACAGAATGCGATTTCAATGTTGATTTCTTTAGTGATGAACTAGTCATTGTAGAAGTTCCCACAAGGGATGGTATTAGGAGTGAGGATAATGATGCCACCTTATTGATATCAATTTGCCATCCAAGAATGCCAGTCTATGTGTTCTTTCCAGTCAGTGTCTTGATACTAATTTTGCTCTTTGCATTTTTATGATATTTTGTAAAGATATGTATTTACTATACTATAATTAAGTCAAGCTTTATTAAGAGTGTGATATTATCGTGATAAAACTATTCCATTCCATAGATATTATGTTGTAGATGTAGAACTAAGAATGTTGTGCAATTTCAACTGAAATAAATACTCTCTTTATTAAGTGTTGAAAAATGAATGTATTATTTTCGTAATTTAGTTTAATAGTCATCAATTTTTTTTTTTTAGATACTAGTGATCGCTTAGATTGGGAGGAACCTTAATTATTATCACTTCCTCAAAAGTCACTATCATTATTTTGAATAAAATTTATTCCAAAAATATAAATAATTTGAAATGAACATAAAAACCATGTAGAAAACATAATTTCAAAATTAAAATGCAAAAAGGGATTACAGGATACATTGAGGACCTGTCAAAATAAAGTATAGAATATCATTGAGGAAATTTTGATTTATTATTTCCATATAGTGTCCAAAGTGCGTTTCAACAGGCTGAGTATGTAGATATTCTGCAAACAAAATATTTATATTTCAGTACAATATTTGCGACAAATTAAGGTTCCGATCGGGAGTGGAGTGCTACACTTTGAATTATATCAATAACAATACAAATATGATATTTCATTTATTTATTCACCGTAATACAAAAACAGTTACCATATTATGTACAACTGGAAAGAGCTACAATACATTGTTTCCTTCTAGTGCTTTTGTGATTGAAATAGCCTCTCCAGTACCCGATGAGACCTCTCTGCAGATGGCAGAGAGGCCTGCGCGGAACGGGGGCCATCCGGCCGTGCCGGTCTTATTCCTAGGTTAATATTAAACTTATATCAATAGGTCTATAATTATAGTATAGCATTCATTAATTTAACTAAACTGAATGTATGGTCCAAATAAAAAGAGTTCGAATAAAAGTCGGCACAGTGGTACTTCAGAGGCAGTCTCCTAATACTCACACCGTATAAATATCGCAATAGAATGCAGGACACAAAGTATGAACCAGAATAGTGCAGGTCCCTTAGATGAGGTTGGCCACATCGTTGGGCATTTCTGTGATAGTTGTATGGTAGAAGTCCTCAATGTCCTTCAGCGCTCTCTTGTCAGCTTCAGTCACGAAGTTGATAGCAATTCCCTTACGGCCAAAACGACCACCTCGACCAATTCTGAAATGTTAATAAAATCCACTCTGAGCAACATATACCTAGAAGACAGAAATGGATAAATATCAAGTCTTCAAACATTCATTGACAGGTAGAGGTGATCCACTGTGAGCAACATATACCTAGAAGACAGAAATGGATAAATATCAAGTCTTCAAACATTCATTGACAGATAGAGGTGGAGTAAGCGTAATAAATATAGTGGTTTTACCTGTGAATGTAGTTCTCGCGGTTAGTTGGCAGATCATAGTTGATGACACAGGAAACTTGTTGTACATCAATACCACGGGCCAGCAAGTCAGTGGTGATGAGCACACGGGAGGAACCAGTACGGAACTGTCGCATGATAACTTCACGTTCACGTTGGTCCATGTCTCCATGCATAGCAGACACAGTGAAATCGCGCTCATGCATAGACTCAGTCAGCCAATCCACCTAAAAAGAAGCATTTTATTTAAAAAAAAAATGTGTTAATTCTTCACCTTTTACATTTTGTTATGAAAATGTAAGTTCATAAGCAGCCTATATACATCCCACTGTAGGGCACAGGCCTTCTCTCAGAGAGAGAGAGAGTATGGGCTTAATGACCACGCGTGCCCACCTCGGATTGGCGATTTCAAGCGCTGAGGTATGTGAATAGCTCAGACACCCAGGTTTCCTCACGATGTTTTCCTTCACAGTTAGCGAGTGGTATTGCTACTAGAACTTTACAACGTACATAACTTAGAAAACAAAGTCAAGGTACATGCCCGCACTGGGAATCGAACCTGGGTCTCCCGCTTCCGAGTCCAATGTTCTACCCACTAGGTTACCACCGCGTAATTTAAGTTAATAATTGAAATTTTCACCTTGCGGCGGGTGTTGCAGAAGATGACAGCCTGGGCGATGGAGAGAGTGTCATACAAATCACAGAGCGTCTCCAGTTTCCATTCCTCGATCTCAATAGATATGAAGAATTGTTTAATACCTTCCAAGGTAAGCTGTAATCAGGAAAAACATAACATTAGATTGGTGCACATTATATAAATAGTTTTTCAAGATTATATCGATGGTGGAAAGGAAACACTTGAAGCGACACTTTGGTCGAAATTGAGTTATACATGTATTCGTTAGATAAAAAAAAAACGCTGATTCGAAATATGTATATAACTAAATTTCAACCAGTGTCGCTTCAAGTGTTTTTCCTTTCCACCGTCGATATAAGTAAAACAGAGAATTTCAAACTCAATTTGTTGGCAGTGGTTCAATTATATTGATATACTGAAGAAACAGTTTTCAGGTTTTGTGTGATTTCAATAACACATTACTATGCATTTATAGAAAAATGTATGGATGATTGCTTTTTATGCTGTCCAAATCTCAAGAGTTCTGAGGTAACATATCCAGTGCACATTTATTTACATACAATGAGTAAACAGAAATATCAGCATCATGCTGAAATAGTAAGATATACCTCCTCTTTCTGGACAAGAATACGGATAGGGTCCCTCATGAAGCAGCGGGAGACCTCCAGAACATCATCAGGCATGGTAGCAGACAGCAGAATGACTTGAACATCAGCGGACAACATCTTGAATACATCATGAATTTGATCCTTGAATCTGTATAGTACATAAAATATTTCATTAACTCTTTTTCATATCATAATCGGGTTGATGGTTAAAGCTTGGAGAGCCCACAACCTGTACAAGGCAACAATATTCCTGTAATGGATTTGATAGAAATACAGTAGGAGAAATATAAAATAGATTTAGAAAAACCACTAAATAGGTATGTCAAATAATTTTTTTATGAACGATAATGGCTAATTTAACTATGCAGTAATTCAGGAGATTCCAATATTACAGATTTCTAGTTAATATTAACTTCCTGGGCTCCTGGAAAAAAATAATATCTATTAATAAATTCTTGTATGTTAACTGGTCAGCACTGAGCGCAAGACATGGTCAGTGGATATGGGACAGGTACTCATCAGCAATCCTCCTGATACTAAGTATGACAGCACTGAGAAAAAAAATGTACTATGAAAACTGGGTATCCTAAAATACCAAAATTTGTATATATTAACAAATACAGGGTTAATATATACGAATTTTGCATTGTCATTGCATTCATGATGCTGCCAAGGACTTATTAGTCATACCACAACATGATTCATGTTATTATTGCTGATCAACAATATGTTAATTAAAGAAACATAAACACCAGTCCGTGTGGCGCCGGATTAAGAATAGCGTCACTCCATTACTTTCCGCGGATGTCGTAGAAGGCGACTAAAGAATTAAATTGCCATGAGACGGGCAGCAGCGTCAACCCGCCTGCCAAGCGTAGCGATTTTGGCAAAACCCATCATGGTTATGTTCAAAGCTTGGCAAACCATGAGGGAGGCCTATGTTCTGCAGTGGACGTGAAATGGCTGATTTGAGAATAATCTACAATTAGATGTGTAAGTACCAAGACTTACCCTCTAGACAGCATCTCATCAGCTTCATCAAGTACAAAAAGTTTGATCGTGTTTGCTCGCAGAGCACGGCGGGTAATCATGTCGAAGACGCGGCCTGGGGTGCCCACTACCACATGTACACCACTCTCCAACTGGCGAATATCCTCGCGAACATTGGTTCCACCGATACAAGCATGGCATTTAGCATTCAAGTGGTCACCAAGTGCTATCACCACCTACAATACAATAAAATGTTTTTTATTATTTATAGCACTTTAGCACTGCATTGCATAGACACATTGACAACATGCATTCACCTTCTGGATCTGCTGGGCCAACTCTCTGGTTGGAGCCAAGATGAGTGCTTGGCACTCACGGACATTGGTGTCGATCTGTTGCAAAATCGAAATAGAGAAAGTAGCAGTTTTGCCAGTACCAGACTGGGCTTGGGCTATGACGTCACGCCCTTGAATGCACGGCATTATAGCGCGCTGCTGAATGGCCGAAGGCTTTTCGAAACCATAGGCGTAAATGCCTCTCAGCAACTCTTCCTTCAGATTCATGTCATCAAAGCTTTCCACGACTTGATGCCAGTTGGTATCCAAGGCCCCCTCGGGCTCCATACCCGGAGGACCATCATAGTTTGGCTGCTCCTTAGATGGCCCATTCTTGGAATCCTCCGGCCAGTCTTCTCTGTGAAACCAATGATGCATTATGACATAGTAATATGTTGAACTCATTCATTGGTTGAAGAGTAAGGTTCATGAAAATCTAGCCATAGGTAGGAACTAGAGCACAAAAATCAATTTGTATTGAAGGAGTGCTTCACTCCTGTCAAATGACAATTTCAATCGATAAAAACTTGTAGTACCTAGGTACCTAGGACGTTTGATTGGTAATACGAGCAAAAACACGATTTTTTGACAATTCTGGAAAGGTATCAAACAAAACTATAATAAGAAAAAAACACGTGCGAAGCGGAATTATGAAGTTCTTCAACCAGCGCCATGTTGGCAATCGGCGACCATGAAAGAGAATGAAAATTTCGCTCAAAGGAATAGCCCCATATATTTATACCACTATAGAAACAGGACTACTTTTCTGGCATAAAACTAATTTATAATGCTTTCTAATCTTTATAAAATAACAGAGAAACAGAACTTACCTTCTTTCAGGTGAATAGGACATGTTCCAATCGCGGTAGCTGAACGGAAAAGAACTAGCAAGGTCAAGTTAGGTTTGATTAATAGCTTTTTTAGGAGGTTTTTTCAAATATGCATAAAAATACACCAAGGTTATAAGAACACTTTAATATATTTTATGAATAATTGTTAAACAAATTATTACTACTAAAAAATGCTGTATCATGTACAGATTCCCAATAAAATATATTGGGAAAGAAATCTCCGGAAATGCGTCACTTTATAATTGACGTTTTAGTACCCGTTGTCTATGGGATGTCCTGCAATGCGCAAAATGTTATCGATATCGATACAGTAGTTTAATGTTACTTTCACACACAGTTTCTTACACGACGCATCGCGCGTCTGGTTCACTACAAAATGACTTATGTGCCGCGTTATCATAATGCGATTTTAAGTCACCAATGGGTTACCCACAGTCAGCAACGCTGTTTTCTACTGCTAACATCTGTAGCATTGCGAGGCTGCGAAACGCGGTATTACGACCAATCAAACTAGAAACGAGAACTCTTTAAATAAAAAAATCTAAAGAGACTCCTAATCTGCCTGTGCAAACGTAAATTATTTATTTATATTAGTGCATTACGGAATACCAAGATGTCATACCTTGGCGGGTTTTTATTCAAAAATGTTAAATCTACTTTCATTCACGTGTGAAACGAATGTTAGAAGGTTGACTTAGTGGCACACTTATTCTCAAAAATACAAAAAATCTGTGAATATTATTAATTTATGTGTAGTGACCTTTACCTTTAAAATTAAATATAATTTGTAACTATTGTCAATATTTAGGACAATGCCCAATGTGCTTATTCGACTGTTCTTTTGGCATTAGGGACCAAAAGCCAGCCACTTTTAAATGGACTGTATTCTTTGCGAGTGTGTCAAATACGTTGCACATAAGTAGTAGTTCAGGTAGCTCTCTTTTCTTTTTTCAGATCTTTAGCAAGTTCGGTCCATATTTTTTCAAAGCTCACGTGGGTCACGATGTCATCTTTCGTGATCTGTTTGAATTTGAAGAAGCTCATGCACAAATTGTACCTGCTGCCGCTGTATCTTTTTTCGATATACAGGTATCGTCAATTAGCCTTCGATGATTTCTAGTGTCACGCGAAGACGATTCTTTTGAATTACAAAAGAGTTCTTAAACTCTAACACATGCTATATACGCACAGTCTGTGCAGCGAATTGTCATTTGTTAAGGTTCCCCCTTTAGGACTCGGTGCCAAGAGCAGTTCATATAATATATGTACAAGGTTTATTTACACTGAGTATTCACTGGCACGGTGGAAATTATAATATACAGAAGGAGTTACTGACTAACTGAACTAAAAACTACAGCATCAGCTCAAAAAATAACATTTAAACGAATAAAATCAAAACCTTTTAAAATCAGAACAGGAAAAATCTATTTAAAATCTAAACTTTTTCCTTCTCCGTTACTCCACTATGCAAAAACTGCCAGCTACGCTTGGAGTTCGTATGTCGAACAATGAGATTCGAACCCGCGCGCGCCGGACTACCGGCTGTGAATGTGGTGTAGAGTCAACCCCACACCACTAACGGCAACAGTGGCGGTTCTAATTGTGATGTTATACGATACGTGGAACTATATTATGTTCGGAATAAAAGTAAAACCGGATCCTGCCATGATGGAAAAAGACTAAGTTTGGAGTTTTTTTGTCCATTTTTTCTCCAAAATGATCTAGATTTTGAAATGGACACCTAGTTTAACTTGTAACGTTCATTAAGTCGCAGTTTCTGTGCTACTTTGAATAAAAAATTTTTTGATTTTGATTGATTTTGATTTTGATCTTTAATTTGTGGCAGATGACCTTTGATTTTTTTTTGTTCAATTTGTGACAGACTGGACCTGTCAAATAACTCTAATTGCGTGTAATTTTTGGTTGGTTATTAACTTGCGTGGAGTGAAATAATACGTAATACGGGACGATTACTAGTACTTTCGTATGAGGAGGTGTCGCGGCGGCACCAGCAATCAGTGGACGATTGGAAAACCATCGTCAGCCCAGTGAGAAGTGTGTGTGGGTTCACGCTTGCCTGCGGCAAGATATAAACTTCTATATGGTGTGAAAGGAGAAAGTCGGCACTTGTAAGTAGCTTTCTAGGGAAGAGCGCTCTTGGGGATAGTCTTATGGAAGACTCGGGCCTCTACTGCCAGTGCCATCAGCCGGGAGGAGCCGACAGACACTCTAACCTCGACACGAACCGTGCAAGCCGCACTATTCAGTGAGTTCTTTATTTATTAACTTTATTGTAACATTTAAGGTCAGCGCAGAGGGCAAACCATACCGCTTGTTTATGGGCCCCAGGCGAGGAACCCCTTTTGGCTTCTGCGTCTGACATGTAGACGTACCAGACCCTGGTTTTGTCTGTGTATCAAAAATTTTTTGGTAGCAGAGCGTAATTTATTCTTGTATTAAACACTATAATATAATGGTACATATACCAAAATTCTGATGTTTGTGCCAAGAACCATAATACTTACACGTAGTTGAGCACCATTAATCAAACAGTTAAGTTCGTTATTTCGCTAAACCGTTGCTATAAAGTTAAATTCGTTAAACGTTACATTTCAGAAGATTTTACGTAAGTTATCGTTAATCCGTTAACACGTTACAAAAATTGCATTGTTTATGCCATTGTGTTAGTGATCTACTTATAAAAACTTTTGGTTTGGGTTCTGGAAGTTAGTAACAAAAAAAGACGTGTATAATTGGAGTGTGTAATTTTACTTATTCTTACTTACAGTTCTGCAAGGGAAACGTATGCCGACGATGCCATCCAGCTCAAACGAGATGGTAAAATCTTCATTATTTATATATATTTGTTGTTTTTAGGTCCTCAACAAATGGACTAAAATATTTTTGGTCTAATGGAGGAGATATTTACCATTTAAGACTTACTTGAAAACAGAGTCAAGTGGCGGATTGTTCAGCGTGGAAACAGAAATTTTAAAAAAATATCCATCCTGACAATCACTGACAATGAATCTAATACATCAGCACGGGTAGTACGATGGCACGAGTCATTAACAGAATTTGTCGAGAATTTGACAGTTAATGTATTGGTAAGTCGCGACTGTCGACGTTAAAACGCGTGACTAGCGTCGTCGTACTACCCATTCAACTATTTGATAGATGAAGATGAATAAACTTCGTACGAGTCCGTTGAATATTCAGATTCTGAATAATATGATGATTGATAAACGACTACTAAGAATATGCATTTTTGAATGGTTTTGTTTACTTGATGTCAATTTAATACAAATGTAATTTAAAACAATAAAAGGTTACCTACTTACGGTTTCATGGACACCCTTTATATGCTTTGATATCGTATGCCGTGCTTTACGGAACAGTGTAGCGCGTGTGTGTGGTGAGTGCTCGAGCCAACGTGAACGTAACAAAATTATCGATATCGATATATATACTTTTACCTATATTGTCTATGGTTAAAATTATTTCATAGTTGGTAGTAATGTATGAACTTCCGGTTGTCTTGTCTATGAGCACGCTGCCATTTTGAAATCGCAGTGCTTTTTGTTCGTGTGGAGCGTTTGCTCGTTGCGAAGAATAAATTGTTTTATTAGTCAAGTGTAGTTTTAATTAATCGAACTCTATCAAAATGAGCTGGCAGGATTACGTCGACAAACAGTTAATGGCTTCCAGATGTGTTACAAAAGCTGCCATTGCCGGTCACGATGGAAATGTCTGGGCAAAATCGGAAGGCTTCGAAGTAAGTTCTACGTGTACAGTGATTTGGGACACTTACTCGCTAAAATGTGGAAATGTGCTGAGTGTTGATTTGTTCCCGGTGAAAGTGTTTATTGCATGTCTCCAGAAGGATGGATGACATAGGTATTCTTTATCCGGCAACATTACACAAGATGGCGACAATGTGGGGGCAGTAGCAAAATTCGTATTGGAAAAGCAGTGCGGTGTATTATTATTTCCCTGCATGAGCTCTTAGCCAATTACTACTTAACGAAGAGGTTAAGTTAATGCAACCTGCGTTGTGGAATTTACGAAAGCCTAAAGTGGAAACTATATTCTGTAGATGAACGGTGGGTACGGGTTTTGCTAGCGGCAACAAGCCGGCCGGTTTCAGGTCGTACCTATCCGTTTTATGACGTACATACGTAATCGGTTAATTTTCGATGGGTTTGGCGTGCAACCGTATCCCACATTCGAGGCTAGGTCTTACTGGCGTAGGTCCCTTTGTTTTAATTTTACACAGCTGAGTCACCCAGACTGGTTGTGATGTGTCATAATTTAGGTTCACTTCTATACTATCTACCTACTTCGGCATAGAATCTTATTTGTGTTAGGTTAGCTGTGAAGCTAGTTTTTTTAGGTAGAAAAAAAAAACTATTTTCATTGAATGAAAATATTGTATGCTTAAGGCTTGCGCAGACGATGGACTTTTGTCTCCATGGTAAACTGTCCACAGATTTCTTGTCATGGACTCAACGCATAGGGTGTGCGGTCATTTGTTGCCCGGATTAATTCGTCACTATCGAGCCCTCAATGCAGACTAAAGTCCGTTGTGTGCTTTGGTCCGCATAGTTACGTTAGTTATATTTTTTCAGGGACTCACCCATACTTTTGTCCAGTTCAGTCTCTGTATCCTCGGTAATTTGGGGGACTTTGTGCGGGGTACTTTTAGTCCGTTGTGCGCATTATCGATACAATTTATAAGAGATCAATATTGATGGACAAAAAAGTACCTGGGGGACAGTACCTCATCTGTGCAGGCCTTTAATGTTATTGATTTAATGATCTGGGTAAAGATTGTTATATTTCTGATATGCTGTCAGTTTTCTCGTGTTGTAAGGGGTATGCCCTTTTTGTTTAAAATAAATGGCTTGCTTTGTTATTTTATGGATAGTTTTTGAAATTGCTACTTTTAACTTAAAAATTTCTATTAACCGCTTATCTGCTGTGTCACAGATCTGTGTTCAAGTTTGTAGAGACCACATATAAATCCCATTAGCGAGGGCAGTTGTTAGGTTAATGGAGGGACTGTAGAATTTGGGCCACTTAAATCTTCAAATTAATTTGACAAATACAGCTAACGAAACTATGACAAAAAAGCGTAAAAATTCGTGGATTAAATTGCTAGTTATAGAAGTACATAAATAAAAATCTGACCAGATTGATTTCGACAAAAGCTTATAAAAGTTGCTAATATGGTGGTCCGCTGAGTGAGGTCACAAGCAACCTAATTTTTCTATTATTTTTTTGACGTGATGGAGAGAATCGTTGTATTAAAAAATGTTCTCGCCGGTCATTGCAGAAAAACATGTAAAAAGATATGTCAGTACTGAAAATGTATATGGCAAAACTTAGACGTGTAAGCCTTTTATTGTATTTTGTTTTCTGGTGTGTACAATAAAGTGTTCTAATCTAATCTAATCTAAAATATGAAACCTATTTTTTATTTTCTCTGAGAATACAGGAAATTTTATTCTTACTGATAGCATATTATCAAGAGCTGTAGTTCTGGTATATATTAGGGGTTAAAGTATGAAATTGCCGTTTTATTGCAATAGGTTTTTTGGATTGACATAGAATCTTCCTGGTTTGAGGTTTTCGAATGAAACTTTTTTCAAATGGTTTCTATGATGTTCTTTTTTTAAAAAATGTGAAACATTTGAATATTGAATATCAACAAGGCAACACAAGTTTCAACACGCGTTTCTTTCTGCAGATCAGTCAAATCATGAGGCACCCATTTTTCGTATTTTTTTATTTTATTGATTTGACGCAAGTGAGTCAATATTGTGGGTAAGGTAACGTTAAACCATGCCGCTAATTCCTGGGTAGTTTGACTAGGGTCGGCTTCCACTATCTCTTAATTCATCCTTATTCACCTGTGTGGGCGGTCTTCCTCGTGGCTCGTTCTTTAAGTCGAAATTTCCATCACGAAAGCGTTTAAACCAAAATCGCACGGTGCGTTCATTAGTAGACCCCTCTCCAAACGCAGCATTGATATTGCGGGCTGTTACTGCCGCGTTAGTTCCGCGTCGGAACTCGTATTCAAAAATCACTCGAATTTTCGCAGTATCCATCTTTCTTGTCTAAATTGAATAACAAAAACAATTGAAAGTCGATATTCAAATGTTTCACATTTTTTAAAAAAAGAACATCATAGAAACCATTTGAAAAAAGTTTCATTCGAAAACCTCCAACCATGAAGATTCTATGTCAATTCAAAGAACCTATTGCAATAAAACGGCAATTTCATACTTTAACCCCTATTATTTCAAGTTTCAATACATTGGCCCAATATTGTACATAATAACCTAAATGGAATCTTTTTAGCCAAAACTGTTTTAAACCTGTTTATAGTGATAGAAATTATTTTGCAGTGTGATGTCTTTTTTGGTGGTTTATTTCATTGAAGTTTAACAATTTTTTCAGTGTGAACTGATTCGTTCATATTATGGTTAAATAAAAATAATAATTAGTGAACCTTCACTTCTGGTTTGTAGTCTTTTTGGACAGCATATATTTGTTTTGTGAGTATATTACTCAGTGTGAACCGAACTTAGTATAAACAGTGAAGTTGGCATAAGGTACCTAGCATGTTACATACAGATACAAAACAGGTCCTATTTAAAAGTTCTTTAAAAATAGTGCAAATTACCTCTAATAATAGTTAGAATGTCATATTAGAATTAGCTTTTGTTTTGTATCTGTATCTAAGAAGCTAGGTTTCGGTTCACACTGAATAATATACTCACAAAACAAATATAATTATGTTGTACAAAAAGACTACAAACCAGAAGTGAAGGTTCATTAATTATTATTTTAATTTAAGCATAATATGATTTGTTTATAAAATGGCTTTAGTATAAGATGTATACCAAAAGTCTGAGCAGAACCTTTCTCTTTAATTTCTACTCTTTTTGGAAATAACTATTTGAATCTATACATCTGGGACATACATACATCCATTCACGAATGAACAAAGAACGAACATACAAAGATTTTTGCCAAATTCTGAGCTGTTCAGATTGTGAGTTCGCTAATACGTATGCGAGTAATTCCCGCATATTATGAGTGCCTGGCATTGGGTCAAAACCCTTTGAAGTCTGTTCCAAAGATATGTGTTCAATAGTATTTTCTCAATCAGACTCCATTTACCTAGTGACATGTGACCCTAGATTCTGTAAATTCAAAAGGGCAAGAAATAAAACCACAGCATGGGTAGCGCGATACCGCGTTTCGCGCGTTTTAACGTAAAAAGTCGTAGCTTTCCAGTACATTGTCAAATTCTGACATTTTAGCGCAACAAAACACTTTTTCTCTAACAGAGTAGTGAATGGATGGAACAAATTACCACAAGAAGTGGTTTCAGCACCAAACGTCAACAAATTCAAGAACTTACTGGACAAACACATCACTGACCAAAAGAAAAAAATAACCAAGTGAAACTGGATGCGGGCAATTATCAGTTGTTCCAACTGCCTGCCCGTCTACAAATAATAAAAAAAAAAAAAAAAAACGCGTGGCTCGTACTCGCATCCCGTCTACCCATCTACCATCTACCTGGGCAGGTGTTTATATTCTATTGCCATTGGCACTAAAAAATTGCGTGTAGAACTGCATCCAGTCATTGAAGTGTAATTAAACAGCTCACTATATTATATGCTTTATCTACCTACCTAGTCATGTCAAAAAAGTTGAAATAATATTCTATATCAGTGGTTGATCAAATCAACCAATAGCTGGTTAACAGTAGAAACAGTTTGTTAGTGTATGAGAAACACGGGGTTACAGCTAATAATGCAATGTAGGATTCCAAAAAAATATATGAACAACACAATCATAAAAATAATACAGTTCAAATTTTTGCAGATTTTACAAGACACACTTCATAAAAATGCAGCTCATTTACGTCCCACTGTAGGACACAGGCCTTCTCTCAGCCTTTCTCAGTATGGGCTTAATCACCGCGCGTGACCACCGCGGACACACTTCTTGTAACCTCTTTATTAGAGGGCGAAAAAATAGCGACTGCTTTTGCACGAGTCACAAAACAAAGCTCAAATTATGGAAGGTTTAGTTCACATTGCAATCATGTCAGTTGTCATCCTTGTTAGGTCCTTCAGGCCGTTCAAGTATTACGTAAGCAGATTTATTACAAGCATTAAATTATTTTTGGAAATCACTGAAAATGCACTTTGTTTTCAAGCATAGACAAGTATGGTTGCCATAATGTGTTCAAAGCAAAATCGAGTAAATAAAAAAAAATGTAAAAAAATAAATAGGTACCTACTTATGACGTAATCACTAACCAGACCCCCGACTCTCCATGTCATCAAAAATAAGCAAAGCAAAGTCCCCCCCGCCCCCCTGTAGTGCTTACTTAATATTTGAATGGCCCCCTTCCTAAACTTCACTCCTAGGTACTAGGGCCTAGAGTCTAATACACACATAGTTTTTCAATAGAATGAGATACGCACGACGATAGCTGTTATTTGCCTCTATTTTGTAGTCTAAGCAATAGCAGTACAATGTCGTCCCAATGGTATAACCCGCACTAGGTAATTAAATAAGCGTCTGGCGAAGAAATCGAATTGACAACATTTAATTTTTTTAGCATACGTATTTTATTGTCTTAAAGGAAACTAGATACAAAATAAAACGACCCATATTTTTTTACTTTCTGAAACACGCACGTTTTCTTATATTTTTTATATTTGAAAGTTTAAAATATTTTTACCGGAAGAGACGAAACAACGAGGCTCACAATATGTTTTCTTTTGCCTAACATCCTAAAAAAACATAGTTACAAATGTCATTTTAGTATTGCCAGGGCCATGTTAAAAAACAGTTTCTGTATTTTTTTAACATGTTTTTCTTTTATAAAATTAAATCAGCTTAGTTCAATTCATCATCCCTTATGTATGTAGTTGTTCCTTTTTTTAAATGCACTTTGTGTTGACAAAGCCTTTATCTGCGTTCGGAGTGTTTTTGCTGCCAGTTTGTTACTTTTGTAGCTACTTTCGTTTCAAAAAATGTAGGTATAGAAAAAGAACTACCTACCTAATAAAGAACAGCATCACATAAAAAATTATCCTAGATATGAAATCACATTTCTGTGATGAATATAATGACAGTCTAATATCGGCCTTAGAGACACTCTCCCCCAGGATACGGATCATAGGCTCCTTGTTCCGTAGACTAGCTTCGTCCCAACTGAACTATGTTAACGTTAGGGATGGAGCAAATGACGTAAAATATATCGATGTATATCGTATCGATATTTTTCAGATTTATCGATATACCAATATCGACAAAAATATCGATATATTTGCCCAATATATAACGGTTGCAAAAAAAAAACAAACAAACAAACACACACAGACACAGCGAGACCAACCAAACCAACTGACTGACTGTTCTGTCAGTGGCCGCATTTAGCAGAACTAATCGTTGACTAATCATCGATTATTTAAGTCATCGATTACGCGTCCGATTACTATTTTTGATAGATTCTGCTGAACGCGCTTTTCAATAAACCGCGAAAATGACAGCAACAAACATACAAATCACTACGTCTGACAGAAACTTGCAACTAATCGCTGCTTCTCATCGAAAGTCAAATGCGAGGAAAAAAATGCGATCCGATTGCTGTAAATCGCTGTCAGGCACCGGGTTTTTGTGTTCGTTCAGCAGATAATTTGTAATCAATGACTCATCAATGTGTTCTGCTAAATGCGGCCACAGTCATACTTAGGACCACTGCACAAAGCACCAACAGGGACAAAGGTAGAGTAGAGTCTGGCAAACGAAAGCTTACCTGAGAAATTGGTGGCAAATTCAAAAAACATTCATGGTATCATCATCTATACTAGGAAGATTTGATACTTGTATTTATATTTTATACAGCGTTTTCAAAACTAAAAAATAATTTCTTGCTACTCAGGCATATTGGAGCCTAAGTAGCATAGTAGCAAGCAAGAGCCTAAGCCTAAGTAGACTAATATAAGATATTTTTTACGAACATAAACATATCTCATATTAATAAACTGACAGTATTATAAGGTATTTATTTGGTTTCTGTACAAATCTGAAATGAACTAAAAATCTATGCGCATAACTTATTACAAAAATACTCGTATCTCATATCGTATCTTAAACTCTTTATACATACAATATTATCTACACAATAAATATGAATATTCAGCCAACAAGTATCAAAATTATAAAGTCACAATAGTAACGATTATTATTGTATGACAGCACTGACAATCATTTAGTGGCGCCATGTAAAGACTAAAGAATTCCAGGTCACGCTTCCGTTTGCCACACCCTAGTAAAAACGAAACAGTTTATGAACGACCATAGGTACATATAGACACATTTTTGTTTATGTTCGAGGTGAAGGAAACAACCCATATAGCCTAGCAAGTCGAAGTCTTTCCTTTGAGGATCTGATTGGTCGTGTTCGTCATACGAAGCTTGAGCAGAGGTCTTAAATCGATATATCGAAAAAAATAAAATCGTCGATTATTTTATGAAAAAATATCGATAATTTTTACGGAAGCCTAGTTAACGTTTCCGGTTATAACTCTGGGGGCTCTGCTTGATAGCGATTTTTTAAATATTTTATTGACACTGTTAAGTTGCATTGTTAAATCCTTCCTTCCAATGGTCTAACCAATGTACAAACTTTCTTGGTTTGGATAGGTTGCAAGGTTTATATAATACCATTTGAATGACGTAGCAATGAGATTGATACAAAATACTATCAAATAAGAAGAGGACCCATTTAAAGGCACTTTAAAAATGGTTCTAAGATAAATATATCTTCTATGTACTTCTGCTACTTCGCAGTGTAGAAACTTAATAAAACAAACTCCATTTAGTAAAAATACATTCAACTACAAAGCAACCGTCTTTATAAATTAATTACTCACTATAAAAGCATGTCCAAACGCTCTTTGTAAATTTTAGCTATATAACATGTCTTTAAAATGATATATTATGTTAATTTCATAATTTCAACAAAGTATATCAGTCCCCAATAAGTTTGTACTAAATATTGACAATAATTACCAATGATACTTAATTTTAAAGGTTTAAATAAGGTCAGTAAATATAATGCTACATTTATACACTGTTTTTTTGTGAATAAGTGTGTGACTAATTGACCTTTTAACTTTCGCACGTGAATGAAAGTAGGTTTTTATTTTTTAATAAAAAACGCCAAGTTATTGACATCTCGGTACTCCGTAAAAAATAAACATAATTTATCTTTTACGTTTGCACAGCTTAGGAGTCTTTAGTTTTGTTTATTTAAAGAGTTCATGTATCGAGAACATATCACTAGAACCGACAGCTTGTAGGATCTCAGTTGATAACGTACTTCTGTGAATGACGTACTTCTGGTTCGTAGACTCTGTTCCTTTTTTTTCGCTTTAAAATTAATTTAAATATTGTGATTTATTTTTTAATTTTGCTTTTTAAAGCAGGCCAAATCGAAATATTCAGCCCAGGCTCTCGAAATTACCTATTTTTACGAGAAAAATTATATATAAAATCAGAACTTAGAATTTTTTACTAACTTATTTTAAAGATGACTTACTCTAACAATAAAATTTTTGTGCAAACCATATACTTTATAGATCCCCCATTATAAATTACACGATTCCACTAAAGCACTCCTCAGAGACAGCTTATTTAATCTGTGGTTACATCTTTTCCTTGTAAAATATCCACCACAGACTAATTTAATGGGTTATTGTTTCGAGGAATCGTGTTTTTATAAATAAAGCAGTATGTATTTATGTAATGTCAAATAACAGCCATTGCCTATGTCTCTACAAATATCACTCAATTTTTACAAATGAATCGAACACACGACCTTTGGTATGGCAGTCAAGCGCGTTACCGTTAGGCTAGAGCAACAAGGCACTCAATAAATTGAAATGTCGATCATGCTAATTATTTGTACAAACCACAGAAGAAAAAAAAGAGTAGAAGTGACATGATCTATTAGTATGAAAACCAGTGTGACCAAACTCACACATATAGACCAAACGCACACTATGAATACCAAGCTGCTATTGGTAAATAACGACAATGCCGAAAAGGTCTGCATCACAAAAGTTCCAAGTAAAATATGAACCTTTCGCTCATATAAACAATGATCAACATCAAATGATAATAATGATATTAAGTTTCACACTCACGCTTTGTATTGTAGTACCGCTACTCTACACTAGATGGAACTAGCCCCCCGTCTGACCGTCGAGAAGTTTTATGTAATAAGCCATCAAGTCGAAAATTGAAAAACAAGTATCTGCTTTGTTGCTACTCAGCCAAGGATGGGACGTATTGAGAGTTCTAGTTTGTTTGTCGAAACGAAGCCCAGAAAACTTATCATGTACAGAGTTAATTTCTTAACATATTTATTTACAATGTCGATTTCTATTTACGCTTACGCTTCGCTTGTGTATAGAGATGACATTTGCCAACGAAAGTCACGTGACTTCCCCATACATTTTAATTCCTGACAAGCTGGTGAGGAGGAGCTATTATCGCGAATCTAGCTGTGCTCATGTCTTCGGAAATAGGTATAAAATAACAAAAATTATTTTCCCAAAGTACCTACTTAGACGTAGGTGATAAGTCATTTATAAATATCTATAGATTTTTATCATGTTGTGTCCATCTCTAATCAAAACGCATTCAAATGTTAACAGAAGTTTCTAGAAAAAGTAACACAAACTTCGATGAATATTGAACATTACAGTCCAGTAAATAAAGGTGGTTTCACTTTCTCACTTTCAGATTGGATTCCTTGTTCGTCATTAAATTTAATTAAAAAAAATACAATGAAATACGACTTACCGATGAAAATTTACAGCATGATCGGTACATTTTGGTCCCCAACTTTTATTTTTGCACTCTAACACAGCAAAATAAGGCATTTTAGTAGAGTTTTTACAATTGTTTACTTTACTAGAAGCAAACGGCAACTGAGGTCAGAAAAACGGTCAAAGACTACGCATAGGCAAAACATTGCTAATGTGAGGCACTTCTACTCTCTTTTTTTTTCTGTGGTACAAACCATAATCATGGGGTAAAGAAGAAAGTGCCTATGTAAACCAAGATTCGCTACATGCAAATTGTAACTATGATTTGTCATTCAAAATTTTTTTTTTCACTACCCTACAATCAGCATTGGGTGGCTAGAGGTTGAAGGAGAGATGATCATTTGTCAGGCGAAATATTTTGCGAACGGGTCATATTGTGAATGTCATTGGCGAATGGGAAGTTTTGAGCACGTGGGAAGTTTTCCGAACGAGACGTACGTTCAGCGACAAATTCCCAAAATTAATCCTGACAGCAACTACTAATGATATTTTAGTACTGCAATCAGATCTAAGCTGTATAATTTTATTGGGTTTCCGTACCCGAAGGGTGCCAACGGGATCCTATTAGCCTACGACGACTGGCCTATAAAGCGCTTTTGCCCTTGGACCGCAATAAGCAACACATAAAAGTGTAAAACTTGGTGTGATCATAGTGCTGACCCTATAGTATAACAACAAATGACACCTATATCGACTAAGCATGCGTCTGCTCCCGCTGACGGTCTTGGACTAAATGAAACCAAACACATTTGCTAAATACGTAATGGTATAGAACTCTCAGTGCATGAGTCTAAATCGCTCTTGTGGGGAATATTTTGATGATAATAATAATAACAACTTCCACGTAACACAATCGCTTGTTCTGTTCCCAAACAAGGAAATACACCCAAACTGAGACCGTTTGTACAAATATACAGCGGCTCCCAGTGGGAATCGAACCCACGACCTCCGGCATGGTCATCAGACGTGATACCGCTAGACCAACGAGGCAGTGTATAAGCTTACACTAGTCCTCTGTTTCATCTGATGGTAAGAGAAGGCGAGATACTTTTGCTTTTGGCGAACACTGATTTTACTGCTCACGTAAAACACGCTTGACTACAAAAATAGATCGTGGGCTCGATTCCCACTGTATGCCACCATACTTGATTAATAGCTTCAGACTGGGTGTATTTCCATATTTATGATATCCTTAATTAATAGCACAGGATATCCTAGTTAGAGACCAGGGCTAGTGATTGTGTAGGGTGGAAGTTATTATTATAATTATGGTATGAGTAAGAAAATTGTAGATACCACATCGACCCTCTAGGGAAGAAATTTAATAAAAGCCATTTTACGGGACAGCGAAAACAAAAAAATACAAAAATATCTTTTTTTCTTTTAAATGCTGTATTAATGCAAGTATACAGATATACTAAAAATGTAACCACTCCACTTCTTTGGCAGTTTAGAAGTTAGCATGGCTTCATCATCAGCCACTTGACGCCCACTGCAGGGCACAGGCCTCCCTCGTGGTTTTCATAGCCAAGAAGGGTTTTGCCATAATCGCCACGCTTGGCGGGCGGGTTGGCGATCGCAGTATGCGGTTGGATTCTCAGGAAGACGCTGCTGCCTGTCTCCTGGTAATTGATTTCCTTAGTCGCCTTCTACGAGATCCACGAAAGGAAATGGAGTGACGTTATTCTTAGTCCGGCGCCACATGGAACTATAGCATGGCTATACTACAAAAAAAAACTGCATCTAATGGCTTTTACAGCAAAAAATGTTATAATTGTACTGATAAGTTGGATGGCAACGAATAAAATAATTACAGTAAGTATAAGCCGTAAGCGCCTACGTAAAAAAAAGTCTTAGGTACCACAAAAATTAAGTAGGTCGAACTTTAGAAAACAAAAAAAATATAAATATGCTTTGTATCTTTTTGTTGTTAAATGCCGTATTAATGCAATTCTCCGTGTGGCGCCGGATTAAGAATAGCGTCACTCCATTTCCTTCCGTGGATGTCGTAGAAGGCGACTAAGGAAATACATTACCAGGAGACGGGCAGCACCTTCTTCCTGAGATTCCAACCGCATACTGCGATCGCCAACCCGCCTGCCAAGCGTGGCGATTATGGCAAAACCCCTCATGGTTATGAAAACCACGAAGGAGGCCTATGTCCTGCAGTGGGCGTCAATTGGCTGATGATGATGATGATTAATGCAATGATTACAGATATAATAAAACTGATTTTTAACGGATATTAACTCGTTTACTTTTCCATTTTACAATTTTCCGACGTTTCGGCACTTTTGCAAGTTCCGTGGTCTCAGGCGAGGTGACAGGCGTCTTTTTGAAAGTATTAACTGTTAGTTTACTACCCTCGGCAGAAATTATTAAGTTACGTTCCAAAAATATTAAGTAAACGACTTAATATCCGTTAAAAATCAGTTTTATTATGTCTAGTGCTCGTGTTAACCTCAGAAAATACGATTACAGATATACTAAAAATGTAACTAGTCCAGTTCTTTGGTAATTTAGAAGTTAGCATGGCTTATACTACAAAAAAACCTGCATCCAATGACTTTTACAGCAAAAAATGTACTAATTATTGTTCTGATAAGTTGGATTGCAACAAATAAAACAATTCCTACGGAATTCATCTCATAGATCATCATCATAAATAGAATAATCTTGTTATGAATTATGTCATCCATCCGTCATGTCGCATGTTTGCGCGTGAACAAGATTACAGACCCAGGAAAATCGTTAGTTTATTAAGTTCACACATGATAAGGAATAGGATTTGTCGCTAATTTAGCTGCTAAACGAGGTATAAAATGTAGTGTGATACATTTAATTACCTTGTTCAGTCCTATTAGCCTGCGGGCTTGGTTGCCCTTCCTGGTGCGGTGTTCTTATGGGTTCAGTACCCGATATAGTAAAGAAATTTCGTTCATTTCACATGGTAGTTGGGTGAATCCCGTCGAATTGTCGCCAATTCATATTTTTCTAAACAAGCTCTCACAGTTCTCAACACAGTAGAAATGTACTTAATATACCTACATTTATTGTTGTTACATTACAATACATATCTATAAAAGTGACAATCAAATTCAACTAATATAGAAAAAAAAACATTTTTAACACCTGTTACGATGAATTGTGACAAATACGAGGCTAATTACGACAAATTCGAGTAGACAGTGGTATTATTTAAAAACTACTGTCGATTCGAGCCAGATTAGGTAAGAAATCTAAATTAGGTTTCTTACCTAATCTGGCTCCATTCGACTTTATATATTATATATGTATAAATATATTTGTTTGCAACCAAATCGGTTCAGCCGATATCTCTGAATCCCGCCAAACACTGACAAGGTTTTATATTCTGTTATTGTTATTTTATTGGAAACTCACATTCTGATTAAGCCTACCAGACTACCTGTTCATTCGTCACTTTCCTTGTCCACAGATATTAAAAGATGAAGTCGCCAAAATAGTGGCCGGTTTTGAGAATGAATCGCTCTTTACGAGTGGCGGCATCACGATAGCGGGAACGCGGTACATCTACCTCAGTGGCTCAGACCGCATCATACGCGCTAAGCTCGGCAAAGTCGGCGTCCACTGCATGAAGACGCAACAAGGTACGTACTACATAGGCTGGTTTAACACGTATGCTTACAACTCGCCTAGACAGCGGGTTCAGCCCGAACGATTGTCCCCTCTTAGTTGCAGAAGCGGGCATAATATGCCCTGATGTCCCCTAAGATAGTCCCCTCCTAATAACTGAAGGGGGCATTATGTCCCCGGATGCCCCCTTCAAGATTGTCCCCTTCTGGTCTCCAATTTGACTGAGTGTATTAATTTTATTAATCCTTTATAAATCATTGAAAAATAGTATAATGTTATGATAATGGGTAGGTACAGAAATAAAACGCGTAAGTAGAATTATTTAATCACAAAAAATTCTTTCAAGAATTGGCTGGATTTATCACAAACCACATTTCACTAACTTCTCATTTTTTCTTTTAACAGTATAAGTATGTATTCACTATAAGCCACAATCCAATTTACGGTGTTTTCTCGTGGTCCCATTAGTTTGTACCGTTAACGGGCCCACGAACAATAACCTATTTTCGTAGTCCCATTAATGAAAATGTTCCCTACCGTATAAAAATATTTACGGGCTTATCGCGTTCAGTGCCGTGCCTCTCTCTCTCCCTTTCTTCCGTTTTGTATTGTCGCTATCGTACACTCCGATAAGGTATGCCCAAATTGTAAGATTTTTCAATCAATAATTTAATATAGAAAAGAAGAACTGGGAAATCATAGACTTGTAGAATATTTTAGATTTGATTCGATAATTGAAATAAAATCGGATGTTTCTGGAGCGACCTCAAAAAAGTTCTACTCACATGGAAATGTAGGAGTAATTAATTGTCTTTTAATTATAGTTAATTATCGTTAATTGTACGTAATACAGAAAAGTTTGTAAAAAGGTTCGAAATTTGGTCGATGCCTGCACTTGCCCATTAGCTCAGTTGGGAGAACGCTGGCACGGTTAGCCAGAGTTTGCGGGTTCAAGCCCCGGCATGGGTGGAATTTTTAGCCTCTAAATAGGTTTTTAAAATTGTCCTCAGCACGGCTTAGTGCAACAAAAAGAATATAATCGGACTAGTCCTATCGTCAGTGTCCAAGTTTGATCGAATCGGAATCTTACTTTGACGCTAACGGGCAGGACGCAAAAGTTCTGTTAGTTGTGGAATGGCGGTAGCAACAATTCATTCCAGGTTTCGACACGGACTGCAGACAAGATTAGCTAAATCTCAATGCAGTGGTAGACACAGCATTGCTGCCATAGGTAGTTATAAACGGGGTAAAGTATGAAATTGCCGTTTTACAATTGTACTTTGAATTGACAACCTTCATGGTGTGAGATTTTCGAGTAAAACTTTTTTCACGTGAGTGGTACCTATGAGGTTTTTCTTTAAAAAAAATGTGAAACATTCGATTTCCTATTTAAATTGATATTTTTATTCACCTTAGACGGGAAAGATGGATACTTCGAAAATCCGAGTAGGTAATTTTTGAATCAGAGTTCCGACGCGGAACTACTAAGGGCCCGTACACAAAACTGCGATGCGACGGCGCATCGTAAAAACTGCGAGCTCGCGCGACGCATCGCAAGTACTTGCGAATTGATTCGCATCGGCGTTCATAATAGTCATTCAGAAATCAATAATTTATTTAAACGTAAAGAATTTACATTCTGTTTGTTGAATGTCAGTCTACTATGTTACTATGTTAGCCGCTGCCTTCGGGCGGTATTTGTAGTGGAGAAAAAGCAGCGGGAAAAAAAATTCCACTCTGACCATCTTCTCTGAAATCATCTTAAACTTATACATCAAAGTCTATATGATTCCGTGATTGCCACCAATAACTTTAAAAGCCAAAAAAACACTTCTTACAAAAGTAGGAAAAACATTAATGCTGCGGCCAGACACACGAACAGCACCCGTTAACGAGCATAACGCAGGGGTCAGCCATGACCAGTCTCAAGCAGCAATAAATGGATCAACCCAAAATCATCCTTGTTTCTTTTTTCTGTATCTTCTTAGCAATAACACACTCACTTCTTATTAAGATCCATGTCACGACCTAGTTTACAAAATACGTTCATTACGGTTGATGGTCGTCGAAGGAATGGTCACCCGAATCGTGGAAGGGAGATGCCTTGCCGCACGAAATCTCATCGCAGCAATTCGTGTCGCAGTTTTCTGCGTTGCGAATTCGCATCGCGCCGATTCGCAGTTTTGTGCCCTAAAACAAAAGGTTACCAATTAAAAAGGTAATGGTAGTCACCATTTTGGCGGTTTGGTGGTCTCTTGAAGTTGTTATTGAATGTGTATAGCTTTCTCAAGTCTAGTCAAGCAATAACAGCAGATGTTTATTGTGCCGAACTTCGAACCATGATGGCGAAACTGGCAGTGAAACAGCCCCGACTCGTGAATCGATCTTCACCGTTATTGCTAACGAGATACCGTTGTAACTCTACAGGAGCTGCAGTTAGAAACCATACGTCATCCTCCATACTCGCTAGACCTTACTCCAACTGACTACCATTTTTTTCATGATTTGGACAATTCTCTAAGTGGTAAAAAACTTTCTTCCCAGGAGGCAGTACAAAATGCTTTCACACAAGTTTGTCGAATCTAGATCGCCAGAGTTCTATTGCAAAGGCATAAATGAGCTTCCGATGGAATGGCAGCAATGTATCAGTAGATAATGAGGGTCAATATTTTGATGAAATAAATATAAGAAAGAAAGAAAGAAGGAAAGAGGATATTACACACAAAAGGTACACAAACCAAAGACACGAACGTCAACAAAACAGAGATAAAACAAAACAATCGTGAAGAGAACATGTGAGGCATATGTTAGATTTCAGAAAAAAACGTCCTCCTGTATTTCTGTACAAATGTATGGGAAAAGTTTTTTGCGATTTCTGACATTTCTAGTACTCAAACCTCACGTCGTTCCAGTAGAGACTTTTATCCCTATAAAAAACGGGATCGATTGGTATCAAAGTCTTTGTGTAAAATTACCATGTCCTTGTTAAATTTTTCCAAAATCAGTGAATGCAGTATAGAATATCTTAAAAATTTATGGATAGTCCTAAAAACGTTTTCCTGTAATGGTACCTGCCCTTACCGTCCCGTCTAAAAAATTCCACCCTGTATATCCGTGAGTATTGAATGGATCAAAACTTGGTTACGAGACGTAATTTGTTTTTTGAAGGACTAGCATGCACTATACATCTGGGTGTTGGAGGTGATATTCCATAATAAGTGAGGTTGCGGCGATTTCGCTAGTTTTGTTTGCGGCTATATAGAAACTTCCGAAAAGATTTTTTCCTTAATCTGTGTATAATGATCATTATTGTCAACTACTGCCATATTTCGGTCGGAAGTTCCAATTTAACACTTTATTTTTGGAAAACTGATGCACCAAAAGCAAAAAATATGGAAAGCTATTAAAAATTATATTTTCATTTTACAATTCCGATGTTATCATATTTTCTGAGACACCACATCTAATTTCAGAGTACTGTAAATGGGCAAAGTTCTATTTTACTCATTTTATGTTCCACTTGGACTAAGAATTTAACTTTTGGTGATATATAAGTGAAATTGCGCATTTTACGTAAACCTGAATATTGTGAATATGCACTGTGCGAATCGGCTGATAATTTGGCCTGACGCACACTATTAGCCTAGATATACCCCTACATTAATCGAACACTCAACTCATGTACGCCATTTTGGCAGCAAGTCAGTGTTATAAGCAATCGTTAGGGCCGAAAGTTGATTAACATCGCGCACCATTCCACGCCATGGTACACCATGATGATACTTTCGCGATACAAAACATGCACCCTAAAACGAGCACCCTACTCCGAATTGAGGTTATATTTGTGGTTAGTATGAAATTGCCGATTTGTAATGAAAAATTAACTCGTTTTTTCCCTCCAGTACCCTGGACAAAGTGTCGAAATGACCCAAGTGTCAAAACGTCAAGGAAATAATATCAAAGTGGCAACATGTCTAGTGGTGTCGAATTGTCATAACATTAATGGCCAGTTGCTAAAACACCCATATGCCAAAAGGTTTATTAGTTAAAATGTCATGTTGCTAAAACGTCCAATTGCCAAAACGTCTAATATTTTACCCTTAAGGCTATATAATCACTAGCATTTTCACGCTCAAAAAACTCCAAATTCCAACAAGTGACAACAATAAATCCGTCCGTCTGACATATAAAGCGCTGTATCTTTGAACCGTAATAGGTAATAGTCTTTCTAGCGTCTGGACATTATGGCGCCTTGGGCATGTGACACTAGCACTAACTGGCTAGTGGTCTTATTAGCATCTGGACATTATGGCCCCTTGGACATTTTGACACTATCACTAACTGACTAGTGGTCTTTTTAGCATCTGGACGTTATGGCCCCTTGGACATTTTGACACTTGCACTAATTGACTAGTGGTCCTTCTAGCATCTGGACATTATGTCCCCTTTTATGTTTTGACATGGTCATGACAATACCCCGGAGGCAATTTTCTCAACACAAACATAAGAATGACCTGAAATAACCCAAGAATTCGAATCGGATTCGAAGTTTTAAATTTTAAACGTTTTTTTTTATTTACCTATTTTTTCAGCCAGTCTTCTTTATAGCGAATTACACCGGATCTACCCATTACAAAAAGTTTGGCTAATTTAAAAGTTTTAACTCTTTTACCGAAATGTGTGGAAAAAGATATTCGCAATTTCTGATATTTCTAGTACCTCAGTCGGTCCAGTAGAGACTTTTGATCCTTATAAGAAACAGGATCGATTGGCATCAAAAAATGTTGTGTAAGATGACATTTTTTTTGCTGATTGTACATTATTTCCAAAATCTGTGAATGCAGTTCAGAATATCTTAAAAATTTATGGATAGTTTCCTAAAAACGTTTTCCTGTAACTATAACGGTTAAGATAACTCCCCCTACTGGACCGTCACAAAAATTCACCCTGTATAGTAGACCGCTCTCGTCTCAAAGCTGCTAATAGACAAATGCGACCAAAGTTCGAATGAGCAGTTCTTAATCCGGTCTTCTGTTTTTCCTCAGCATCCATGAATTTTCTTAAAAGTAATATTTGTTTCTTAACACTGGTCATTTTGTTACAGCCGTCGTTATTTCTTTGTACGAAGAGCCCATCCAACCCCAGCAAGCGGCATCAGTAGTGGAGAAGTTAGGAGACTATTTAATTACCTGTGGTTACTAGAGGTACGTTTTAGTTGTAACTTTTTATTTTGTAATCTTATTTTTATTTATTTCATATCTGTAGTACCCGTACTTACGCATTAGTAAGATATATTACCATATTATCGTGTTTTATTATCGGACACAAATCACGATGTGACAACAAACTCGTTACCGTAAATGATATTGACCACGCGTATTCCGAACGGTTTAGGTGCAGAATGTCGTATTCTAAATATTACACCCTGACAAATCCTTTTTCCCATGTGCTATTCGCAAAAATTCCTACACATTCATTTAGTTTACAAGCAAACGTAAGTGTTTGAAGGTGTTATCTTAACAATTATGCAGGGTGTGACGAAATCTCCACATACATCCACTTAATGTGTACCTACATTGTGTTATAAATAAATAAAAAAATACGCAGTTGAACGCGTCAAAACCGACAGCTTTTATTATGGGTAAAAAAATATAAAACATGTGCGAAAAAATCAGCTTTTCAGCTACAGGTGCATCTGATATTTTTTCCGCGAATTTAATGTTTTTCCCAGTAAAAGTGGTTGGTATTGACGAGTAAAACTTACCCTGTCTTTGGATGTATTTTGTTACACCTGTATAGTTCGTTGCCGTTCAACGATAATGGTTTCGACACACTAATGATACGCCACCGGACGCGACGCGACGCGACCTGTGACTTGTAAGAATAGTTGCCTCGGATGTTCCTAATGTGATTCTGATTTATAGAAAATAGTAGATTTGATTTGACTCAACACGCATTGCGTTGCGTCGGGTCGCGTCGCGTTTCAATAATCTGTTTCCGCCTTAAGAGAGTGACATGGTGAAAATAGTGTTCAAACTATAACGAAGCGACTGCAGCGCCAGTGACAGCTGTGACGCACGCCAACAGATTGATGAATTGTAGGTATAGGATATTCTGCGCCGAAATCCGCCGGATCCATTCTGTTAATGTACCTACTAGGTATATTAGATTATAAGATGTCTATAAGATGTATTTAGATGTCGAAAGGGCGCCGTGTGGCTCCGGCCTAGAATGAGCCACCCCATTACTTCCTGTGGGTGTCGTAAGAGGCGACTAAAAAACGGAAACTAGGGAACGGGCAGCAGCGTTGACCTGTGATACCAGACCACCAAACACTGCGATCTCCAATCCGCCTGCCAAGTGTGAAGATTAGGGCAAAACCTCCCATACAGTGAGAGACCCATGTCCCGCAGTGGACTGCCATGGGTTGATGATGATGAAAGGGTATTTGACAAAATTACATCTTTAAAAAAAATCTAACTCAGTGAAGACTCCCTGGTCTGCGGAGCCCTATAACGCAAACTATTATATTTTCGTAACTTCTAATTTCGGAATTAATAGAATCTACCTGCTATAAATGCTGACCTAACGTGGTTCTTTCATACTTATTTATTTAATTTGTGTGAATTCGTCACGCAGGGCAGTCTTTAACCTATTGGAGGCCCTGGGCACATTGCCATTTTTCCCCCGTGGCACTACAGCTTGGCACTAGTTGTAGTGTCATGGGTAACTTAACTCACCCATGACACTACTTCCCTGATTGGCTCATTCACTGCATACAACAAATACCGTGATCTACTTAATCACCCGTGGCACTACCACTAACGCTCAAATACCTCAAAGCTAAAATCACTTTTTGTTAAAAGTTTAATTTGCCGTCTCTGTCGCTTTCATAAACGAGTACAATGATAGAGACTTCAGAAACTAACTTAAATTTGAGTCTTTAACTAAAATGTGTTTGAGGTATTGGAGGGTAAGTGCCTAAACGCATAGTAGGTCAGTAATCCTCGAATTGATTGGCTGTCCTACTATGATATCGATTATTTAGCGGAATTATTATGTTACAATGAAAACAAAATGTTAAGGAAATGAAAATTTTACCGTGCCACAGGAAATAATATTTCCCATGAACCAACTGCAACCAGTGTAGTGTCACTGGAAATGCGTTATTGCCCTTGAAACTACCAGGGGACACGGGGGAAAAAGGCACATTGCGATAATAGGGCTCCTCCAACCTTGACAGAACACTATTTTATTAGATTAGACCAAGAAAGTAGGTAAGCAATATGACGTAAAATATATTTTATATAATTTTTGTATGTACTTTACGTAGAGAGTTGTTGGGACCCATTTAAAGGCACGTTGAAATTATCATGTCGTTCTTTCTTTACAGATCGAAGCGCGCCGTGGTCTAAGAATACTAAGATAATATTTTTTCCACATGGAAATAAGTAATTGCATTTTGTATATTCTATAAAGTGATAAGGACCGTTCATTTGTTTTGATATTTGATAAATTATGGCGTCAGTGTTTGATGCGTCTAGTAACTGCACGCAGATACAATTACTCCGCGGATCATGGACCCCTTTTTTATACGCTCACCGCTTCCACAGTGTAATTGTTTCTGCAGAAAGATTTTGAATTGTGTTTTTTAAATTTGCTTTTGTTGACCTATTAAGTGAGGCATGTTCGGCTTTGCAAGCAGGTTTTAAAAGCATTGTGTATAGAAAGTCCTTTTTTTTGTTTCTTCTCAAGCATCCCGATCTAGTACTGTATTTTGAGAACACCAAATCTTTGATGTACTTATTACGTATCAACCTACCTTGTATTGCGAAAATAGCATTCAAATACCTAATAGCAAACATCCTAACACCAGCCGATACGCGCTGTCGAGCCGGCTCGTCACAGGAACATTCTAAGTCTTTTTTGCAGTACAGGTGCTTGACAAGAAATTATTTATACCACGTAATGAAATTACTGTAACAATATACAAATATATATTATTATGCATTCGTGTAAGGGCTTGTTACGAATTGAAAGACACTGTAACCCATGGAAAGTATTACGATTTTAATTAAAAAAAGTCTAGTCCCACTGGATCCATCGTGCGAATAATCCAACACGAGTAGTGGCACTCGATTGCGACTCTTGAGTGCTGCGCTGCGCACGAGTCGCATCGCTCTTCATCTGTGTTGACCATATACCTTCCAAAAATACCTTCAATCTTTAATATAAGCTAAATTATGTAAGCATTTTTGTACGGCACATAATGTATCTGCATTTAACTGAAATTATGTTGGTTTATGCCAGAAGTCACACTAAGCGATGCGAGTCGCCAGCCTTAAATCATTTTGCTATGCTTCCTTTATATATATGCTGCATTTACATGTCTTGTGTAGTAAATAATCAAAATTTAGCATTTTGTTGTATCTCTTAGCTGCCGAAACATAGAAGCGCTCAATGACCCTGTAATTCTTATATGAAGCTTCGGAGGGTGCATATTGTTTAATATTTGATATTACTACTATAGCTTTGTACATTGTTTCTGATAAGCGATGGGAACTGTGTCTATCTAATAATAAAATGATTTGTATTATAAAGTATACTTGGTTTTCTTCTTGTTCTACCTGTAGTATAATACGATACTTTTAAATTATTAAAACAACATTTGCTAATGAACATAATTTATTTCTTTAGACAAAATCTACAATAATAAGAATTAAGTACACACAAATACAAGGATTGGTATAAAACTTTAACGTGTAGCAAAAGCCTATCATGGGATCTTGGTTCTTTAATACATTTGACATCACTAGGAGCATTCCTCATCATTTAATTTACAATGAACACTTGGATATACCCCGCGTCGGTATGACGATACAGTAGATACAAAGCATTGTGTCGTGACGATGTGATTATGCTACTTGCTATGTGGTTATCTACATTTCTACAACTTCACCTAGACTTATCCTCCTAAGTCCTGACCTTGAAAATAACAATTGAAAACCATTGTTATTCAAGGTTAGGACTGAGGAAGTTATATAAACTATCATCATGTGAAACGACTGAGGAATCCAACGTCGTATTTTGGGCGAGAGAAATGCTTTAGATAGTTTATAAATTAAATAAGAGATAGACACGTACAAAGTTAGTCACATAATTGCTAAGGTAGGTGTAGTTCTCAGTTGTTGCGTAGGTAATGAGATGCATTCACTATGAATGCAATTCATCGGAACACGCACTTGTTTCTTGAAGAGTTACCTATGTGAACATTCGTGTTAATACTTAAAATCTAAAACAAGTTTCTAGAAGTCCGTATAAAACCGTTATTAGTAGGTCATTATAGTAATTAAAATAGTGTTCTGTATACTATTTATTTACTGAATCTAAGAATTCCAGTACAGCCCATTATACGGGTAAAAATTCGATCGATTACCTTATTGAAACACCGACACCTGTTGAAATTCAAGTAAGCAAATCTCCGAATAGGTACTTCCAGAAGCTTTCTCCAATGAACCTAACTTAGGTCTGGAAGGTATACTTATTATTAACGTGTTTTGACTTAACAAATGATTTCTTATTGCTTAATACTTTTCACTGAAGAGAACAAAGTCACAAGAGAATATTAAAACAAACTGGTATTTACAACCTGTATGCTGTAGTAGGTACAAATTACCAGCCGCATCACAATGTCGCAGGCAATAGCTATCTTATCCCAGTTTACCGATTGAAACGCATGTTTAGAGCCAATTAGTGAATCTGTAGCATTATTGACACTTCTCAGAACTCGGGATGGTTCACCATGATCTGGACTATGCATTTACTGGGACAGTTGCTCCCGGTAGATCCATATTTAAAAATATTAATCCAAAAAGAATCCAACGGGAACGTTCGCTTAACTATTCCATTTGTCGTCACAATGCGCACATGTTCAAGATCACCAGTGAAATAAAACTTTCGACTTTAAAATCACTGTGATTGGTAATGACAGCGGCTGGTTTATGGGTAGAGCAAGATTATTTAGGGATGCTCCAATGAGTAGTGGCGAGACTTCTTCCAAAGGCTCCGGAAGAATCCCTTTCTTTGTTTCTGGCCGGGATGATCCTCTCCTGTTGACAAAATATACAATTTAATTAGATTTCTTCCGAATCGGTTTTGTTCAGATTGTATCTAACATAGTTTCGGCTATTGTATGCAGATAAGCCCTTCCGCTGATGTGATGATGCCCACGCCCAAGTTTAACATTGTTGTCAGACCATAGGTATCTATATAGTTTCCGTTTTTGAGCACCAGAAACATCACAAGAGATATTTACTGAATGTCGGATATGCTGGCGCTTCACTTGGCTATTCGTATTCGCGTATTTACCGACAATTGCAGGTTTTACGAAATTTGTGGATCATCGGAAAAACCCGGCAATCGATGGTTACCATTTGACAAATACGCAAATCCGAGTGGCGTATTTGTCAAATGTTAACCATCGATTGCCGGATTGTCTGTAAGTGAGGCGCCGGCTTTAAATAGAGTTAGATAAAATGGAAAAAAAAGAAAATTACACATTTCTAAGCCTAAGAGTACACACGGCGGCCTCATCACTACAAGTGATCTCTTCACAGACGACTAGTGGTAGTGGTGCTGGGGTCATGAACCTGGTTGCCGAGTGAGCCGGGGGTGGGGCGTGAGGGTGCGAATGTCAAGTGTACGCGTGCCTCCAGTATCGCGGAGGGGATCGCGGCGGCGGCGCACTAAAGAACCCCAATTGGTCGATATCCACCGTATCATCACTTGGGATATTCGGGAATAGACCCGCGCGCCATCGGATTTGATAAAGATTTCTGTTTTAAAACGTGATAAACATTTTAAATCAACTGTAGATGTAGTAAGGGGCATCAGGGCCGCGTTTCATAAAACTACAATTCATAGTTTATTACGACAATTCGATCTTCATTGCGTGGCCGAGTCGTTGTACCTGCTTGTTAATCTGGGTAAATCGGATATGCAATGTACAGTACATCGAATTGTAATAGTAAATCATGATTTGTAGTTCTACGAAATAGGACCCCGATTATACACAATGGTTGACGGTCACGCCCGACGGAAGTAACCCTAACTTCGATAGGGTGATAATGATCAGTGAGAGTGAAATGTAAATCAATCTTCCGCTGATCATTGAAACCATCGTACTTTTATGACAATCTCGGACGGCGGCAACTTGATCGAGTGCGTCCGCTGACAGCTCCACCTCTACTAACTTAATATTAAATATTACATATACTTTATTGCACAAGATATTACGTTAGAAATAACTTGTATAAAGGCGAACTTATCTCTGTACAAGATTTTAAAAAAAAGTTGTTATAATTAATGGCAAGCTCGTTATTGACGTGTTTATTTGCGCGTAGTAAAGATAACTTTGTATAGACCGGAGTGAAAGGGATAAAAACGGTTTTCAACAAATCGTGTTAAATTAAAAGTATGCTTCTAAGCCCGTCATCACCAGATATATCTCTTAGTGTCAATGTCACCATGGAACCTGCTTCGTCAGCCCTTTTTGGAGTTCAAAATTAACCCATCGAAAACATGTCTAAGAGAAAAAAATCAGCAGCGAGAAATTTTGCCGCGGCTTGACCTGTTGCAGCCGTTTAAACATAATTTACCGTTAACCCCAGACTAGTCTTCAGGGTAAAACATAAATTACTGCCTCCTGTACGGTGAACGCTCAAACCTAATTAGCTGCAGTTTTTTACTTGCGTTTGTGGAGATACGAATTAATTTTAAACCCATAAGACCGTGGATAATGTGTTTGAATTCAGTATGTTACCCAGGTGATTCATTGTAATTGCAGCTGCAGTGGCCCAACTTCAGCATCGTACAAGGCTGCTATCTCTTCTCTCAGCGAAATTAACGGATGCACCCGTCCATGCCGCAGCGCTCGCATTGCGACGTAAAAAAATATCTATACCTACTGTCCGAGATAAGCTACAAAAAAGTTACCTAACTAGTTAAAATAAAAATGAACTAAGTATAGTAAACAATAATTCGTAGGAATATTTATTAACCGACTTCAAAAAAGGAGGAGGTTATCAATTCGACGCGTATATATATTTTTTTGGCTATGTTCCTCCATAACTCCGTCAAATCTTAACCGATTTCGGCAATTCTTTTTTTGTTCGAACAGGTATAACGTCCCATTTGTCCCATTTTAATTTGGTGATGATCTGATGGAGAACGGAACTCTTCAATGGACAGCAGTAAATAAGCCCTAATGGGGCCCATCCTTTAGTAATATCCGTATGTTTCATAAAATAGCATAAAAGTAGTCCCAGGTTAATTTGGTGATGTTCTGGTGAAGACTTTCGGAGATGGAAATTTAGAACATCAAATTTGAAAGCAACGAATTAAGTAGGGTAAATTATGGTTATAAGGGACTTATTAATTTTTCTCCCGCTCCCCCACTAAAAGTTGAAAAATAAAAAATTTTAAATAACAAATAAAAACCGACTTCGAAACACTACAGCACTAAAAAGTTAGAAATGATTTAAATAATTAGAAGTATTTATACATGTAGTTATTGTAGAAATATAATTTTTAGTCGGTGCCCAGTTTCAAGACCAGCACATACATTTTGGGCACCGGCTCCAAATTATATTTCTACAATACCTACATGTATAAATACTTCTAACTAAAATAAATTGTTAAATTATTTCTAACTTTTTAGTGCTGTAGTGTTTCGAAGTCGGTTTTTATTTTTTATTTAAAATTTTTTCACTTCAGTTTATTTTGAGGATGAAATGAGCGCGTCGTTGTTTGTAGGGCAACCGAGAATAGCAGTAGGTATTTTCCAGCGGTCCGCAAAGCATGCGCGCTCTGACTAAAATAGTCTGTGATGCTGCGTGGCCGCATCCGACATCTGATTTCACCTTACCTACGTATTCATGTGGAATTCTAAGGCACAGCACTCCATTTATAAAACAATATTAGAACAATGTCAAATACTGAAAAAGTAGGTAGGTAGTTACTTTATTTTTACTCGCGGTGCTCATATTTATTAGTACTTAGTTCAATATTTCATTATTCTAATATCGCGATTACACCCGTTAAATTTAACTTAAAATACTATATCTTCGCTCAAGGATCGTCTTAAGAATTTCAGCAAATCTGCCCTCTGGAGACTTCTGGAGCAATCAAATCTAGACCAAAAGCTGACAGTACCACAGAACATAACATATAATATAGGTAGGTACATGTTTTGTGCACACTATTTTTATTTTAGCTTCGCAGTGGAGGTCGATGCGATCAAGTTCAACGGTTCAACTCCCCGCAAAGATATTACGTACGTACGACACATGCTCTCATCTCAACCAGAAAGCTATATTTAGACTCGCATGGGAAAAACGCCTACAAGAACGTAAGATTTTACTACAGTCGGCAGCTCATCAACCTTTTCATGCGTATAGTACACTCACTTTTCAGTTAGGTTCCTGGTGACTTTCAACGAAAATATAAAAGGTCGATCTGCTGTCGACTGGCACACAAGCACTGAAGACCTGCCATAGTGAGAAGCCCGCATTTTTATGGGCGTTTGTTTACTCAACTGGTATGGCACATTGTGTTTCCAATATCCAGTGTTAGTTTGGTGAGTCACGCCACGCGACTTAGCCCTGACCGTAAGGTGTCGAATCGAAAGCTTCTACGGCGTTTTCGTTTGTTCGTTGGCTTAGTTCAGCTCTTCTAGAATAAATTGGATTGTCCTTGGCCATGACTTGCGACCATCTTGCGACAAATCAAACTACGAGTCTACCCCCGGTTTCTCGTACACTAACAAGCTGTTAATCTACTGTTAACAGCTGTCAGTGTTTTTTTTTTATGTGCACTTTGGTCAATTGAGAGCTGTTAACAGTAGATTAACAGCGTGTTAGTGTACGAGAAACTGGGGGTATAATTCTCATTGTATCACCGCAAATAGAAGCGCAGTTGAAACGAAACTACATAGTTGGATCTAGTGAAGAAAAATAGTACTTGTAAAATAATACAGGGTCAGAGTTTGTTATTTACTTCTTGTTCCGTTGGTAGACTAATCTAATAATATTATATAAAAATATGATGTCACTGTGTTTGTTATCGAACTCCTCCGAAACGGCTTCACCCATGTTTATGAAATTTTTGGTGTATATTTGGTAGGTCTGGGAATAGATCGTGAACGTTTGCGGGATTAACTTATTATTTGTTTAAATCTAGTTTTAATCACTACATAGACACGAGAGACAGGATCAGTTTGGGGTCGGTACTATTTGTGTTAAATTGGTTGTTCCCTTTGTCGCTGTGTGCGTGCGTGCGTGCGTGCGTGCCTGCGTGCGTGCGTGCGTGTGTGTGTGTGTGTGTATTTTGGGCAATTGATAACGTCAGGCAAAGCAGTTAGGTATATTTTTAAAATTTTATCTGGTTAGTTGTGAAAAATACAACACATACGCCTGTATCCCAAAGGGGAACGCAGAGACCAGGGACTGCCACTTGCCACGATCCTGACAGATCACAACAAAAATACAACTAATGGAAAATAAAAAAACATCCTTGAAAATAACCCAACCCAATTAAAATATCTTCCCCGGCTGGAAGCGCGTTGGGCGTCGACGGACAAAACCTCGTCTGCGGAATGAAAACCGGAGAGGAAATCAATCCGGTTTTGTCAAACATCCGAGTATAAGAAATATGAAGCTTCGAGAAGACTGGTTGTTACAAAATGAAAATTACAGCGAAGGCAGGACAGTAGATTTGTAGACCCACTAAATCCTTTAATCCTACCTAAGTTCAGATTTTAGGAAGAAATTTTATTGTAACTGCTGTAAAATGGTTTAAGGTGCATGACGATGCTGAGAATTGTAGGGGGCCATTAATAAGGCAGGGAGTTAGATTTGGAGAAGAGAGGCAGGGGGGGGGGGGCTCGGGCATTGAACAAATTGTAGCAAAAGAGTCGTGTAGTTTTATTGTCCGATTACAATGTGGCGGAACGTTATCAGAAAATCTGGCAGTTCCTCAACTCTAGGTCTCACCAGTCGTTGGAGTAGAAGAAGACTCAATGCCTAGAAAAACGACGCACAAACACGAAGACTACTTGAAGGTAGATAAATCGGTAACTTTTTTCCCGACTTTCAATATGTGTTTGCAACTCTGGACCGTTCTAGATAGCGATTGTATAGAACAGCGGAACGTCGCTAACGCACTAAGGCTATACTAGGCTGATTGTGATAGGGACGTTGTACTTTCTGTGGGATGTTATTGAGCGGCGAGGGTCGTCGACACGGCGGTGAAGGGCAGCGGGGTCGCCCAGTGCGTTCGCTTTCGTCGGGGCGCGGGCGGGGGGAGCGGCGACGTATTGATCGCAGCTTCCGAGCCCGCCCTGGAGCCCCGAAAGCTTATTGCCCTCCGAATATACAAATACAGATCTTCTCGCCTATTTTGGAAACGATTTGTGACGTTGCATAAAGGTTTGGGTCCTATGAATTGTCCGCTTATAGCAAGGAGGAAATTGCTGAACAAGATACCTATTTTCCTCTGATTTTATGTAAATACACAGATGACCTCATCCAAGTGGCAGGAAGACGCTGGATGCAAGCCGCTTCCAACCGGTCTTTTTGGAAATCCATGGAGGAGGCCTATGTTCAGCAGTGGACTTCTTGTGGCTGAATGATGATGATGATGACACATTAAGTATTTTGTGTCATTTGTCAGGGTAGGCTTGTGGTTAGTGTCAGCCGCAGCGACCAGACGGACAGCCTAGCCGCTGGCGCCTCAGCTCACGTGTCCACAATGCGACTGCTATACAGATTAAGGCGATACGGTTTATTAAGGTCTATGATTCTCAAGTGGTTGTCCCTGAAAGTACCCGGAGTAGTCCTTGAAGTCACCCCAAAGTTATTAAATAAATCACTAAAATAAAAATAAATACAGGGTGTAAGAAAAACAATAAACATTCGTAAATTGGCGGTTCTACTCGTCAATGACACGAACAACTTTTACCACAAGAAAAAGTTAGAAATCGTGAAAAAAGTATCAGTTGTAATATCAGCTGTTTTAATGCCACATTGTGTCTTTAGTATGACATATCGTATATTTTCTTGTTTTTTACTTAATAGTATAAGTTGTTACGTTTGACCCCTTCACTTGCAAACACAAAACCAATAGTTATCATTTGTAAACCATATTTTCTTCTTACATTTTTGTTTAAACCAATTTAAATAATAATAGAAATGGCAAGAAATTAATGCGATTGCGAATCAACTATTTTTTTAAGGAAACCGGGTTTTAACTAACATAAAATTCTAGAATGTCGTCATTTCAATTCTAGCATAACGTAGAGGGGAGTCAGATTTGAGTAAGATGTATTTAAAACGGTAAATTAATTAAAAAACATAGCTCCTGTGTTCTCTACACCATGTTACAAAAAATGTTATTGACTTTTTTCGTTGCGCAAAAAGTACATACATGGTTACATCGAATTTTCATAGAAAATCATGAATTGTAATACGGTATTTGACACGATCAACAATAAATTATTCATATGCTCGATTAAAACAAAAATTACAAAATATCTCGGAAAATGTATCTCTTTTAGTCAATTACTAGTTATTACAATTTTCAAATAGATTAAACATAAAAAGAGTTCTCTGAAATATGACGTCATAAGCAAGTATTTTCATACAAAATTCCGTTTTAAAAGTAACTCATTTGATATTTTGTCAAATAGCCAATTTTATAAAATCGGGCCCGGGAGATCACAGAGCTAACAGATTGTAGGTTACCTGAATCTGCTAGGTAAGTCAGTCCTACCTACCGTAGGCAGGACTGACTTAGCAGATCAACGAAAGCATATTGAAACAAATTTGAGTGGAATTATTGAATATTGTCCTTGAACAAGAGAATGTGTTAACGATTCATTTATATCAATGACGAGCGAAACTAAACCTCACAAACATTAATGCCGAAGTTGTCCGATCCGTCAAGGCAAACATAAAACAGTCCTTATTGCCATCGTCGTAATATCAGCAACGTGTCTGTGTGACTGACCGACAATGTATTGGTTCAGGTACCCAACCCATCAATAGATTGTTTTTGGAACTTTACTAACTACTCATCTAGTGTGTAAACTAAGTCGGTAGCCTATCTTGGCTTTCCTAGCGAGGATGTTCGATAGTAAAATTTGTTCCGTCAATAGGTACATACGTAGAAAGTCCATTGCTCTTATTATCCTCAGTTGGTGGCCGATGACGTGACTTATGAACTGTTTATCAAGCCAAGGCATTTCAAACTTAGAAATACGGTATTTGACACGATCAACAATAAATTATTTTATATGCTCGATTAAAACAAAAATTACAAAATATCTCGGAAAATGTATCTCTTTTAGTCAATTACTAGTTATTACAATTTTTAAATAGATTAAACATAAAAAGAGTGCTCTGAAATGTGACGTCATAAGCCAGTATTTTCATACAAAATTCCGTTTTAAAAGTAACTCATTTGATATTTTGTCAAATACCCACTTAGTGGTAATAATAACAGCTTCATGTTATTTCATGCCGTTTGTCAGGATCGTGGCTAGTGGGAAACTCTGGCCTCAGCCTATCCCTCCGGGATACAGACATGAATGTTTAAGTAATGTGCGCCCAAGAAGTTACTAAGTTACTTAGCGTAAAAGCGGACGTGGAGTGCAGTAGGTAAGTCAGACATGGATAGACACATTAAATCAATGGTAGGTAGATATACACGTGTGTTAGGTAGAGTGTTGTTTAATAATATTTGCAGTAAGATTATTATAACATTAAAATAGCTATACAGACATGTCACTGCAGTGAAGGTCTCCGCAGCATGAAGTCATAAATCCGGAAGGCAGAAAAATAGTCATCCTTGGGACCGGTTTCGTGTCCAGAAAGTTCCGCGCGGCAGAGCTGGCTGCAATGTTGCTCGCTCGCTACTTTCGCGGAGTAACGGATCAGTCTGCTGGAGAGAGTTCGAGGCCGACGCGACGACCTACTTCGTCCATTTATTAATAGCCTGCTTAAAAATTTACTTCAATAAAGTTAGGCTTCTCTCCATTTAATGCCAATGGCAAACCATTATCACATCCATTCAATGTGTACAACTTATCGGGTAAATATTTCTGCCGCCTAGGCGATGTCTAAGATAATCCTCCGACTTAAGATAGGCTTCGATAAAGGTCGACTGCTTTTTTAATCATGAGAGGCCATTCTGCTTCAACAGCAAATAAATGGCAATTCTGCTACTTATTCAAGTGCGGCTCCAATGATAGGAGTCTTGTCTTAATCTACTTACATCGGACCTTGAGTAGAAACTGGGAAGTTATACCCGTTGGAAGATTGCGTCATTGCGTCTCAAATTATCGATCGTTTGGTCAACCCAGGAATGACGTTTAGATACTTTCAATGCAGGAAAATTGCAGAAGGAAGAGTGGCAGCGTGCATTATTAGTTATGAGTATGCTTGCCTAAGGCAGCACGGCGTGTAATGATGGCGGATGAGTCGCTTTCGCCTTCGACGAGGCTGATAATGAGAGCTAACGAGGGTGCCCACAAGTTTTGCGACCACGCCTAACTCAAAGATTCCCCTCGTCTGCGCTGCGATGACGGACAAAAGCAACAGCACCTAATTAAATACAATTTTAAATCTCTCGTCTGGTTATTTTGAAGATTTTTAACGCATAATATGATCGCAAATGTCGAGGATCTTATTAGTGCGGATAGACATGAGGCAAATAGCAACAGTAATACTTCTTGCAGCCAGCCAGCCATTAAGCTAGAGGCCTGCAAAACAATTTAAAGTTTCCAGTCAAAATCACCCGTGGTCTGCCGACACTACATCATGAATTATTAATTCTAGACAAACGGATTGGTTCAACGAACTGCTTGATCTCTAATTGGGCAAGCTCGAAAGCCTTTGTGGCGAATTATTTATTGCGTACCTACTCTAATCTTAGTCTCAGATATCGAGAAAAAAATGCATTAGATTAAAATCCTCCGAGGAGATTGTGAAATTACAACCTGCATATTGATTGCTTCTAGTACATATTAGCGTGATTATTATAGAGAAAGTCGAGAGCTAACAGTTATAAGGCGAGCCTTATACCTACATCCACTCTGACTCGAAGAATTTTAATGGCGTATATTAGCAAAATAGTAATTTATACATTTTGTACAAGTCTCTCCCCATTTTTGGACGTTCGTGAAAATGACTGTATTGCTGTAATAACAGCTATTCAAACAAGCTTGTTGTTGTTAGCTAGATGTGTTGTGTACAGTCGACAGCTTGTCGAGAGTACATATACCTTTACATTTCAATTCTCAAGTAGAGTGCACGGATATAAAGGTTGATGTGCATGATCGTGTCCATGTGTACCTGTGCATCTGTGCATATGTGTATATGTGCATATGTGCCACGAAGTTATTAATTCGATGAATATTATATGAATATAGAATATAGAATAGCGGCTGCAAATTCCGAAAAAATACAGTGGAAATTATGTAACGTTAGTTGTCCCACCACCTAAATTCTGGAACTTGTCCAACGCTTGCAATTGGAGCAAGAAGTTTACATTTCTCGCCAAGAATAGATCTGGAACTAGGCAAGGGCGTCGAAGGAGACCCAGTGAGACTGTTTCGTAAAGTACCTACATTTAGAACAAAGCATGTCGATTGCCTTAACAAAATGTTAATTTCCTTTGTTGAAATGAGTCCACGCTGAGTCGTCAGCGAGCGATAAAAGTCGAGGCGGGAGGCGTCATTTAACGAATTCCAAGACTCTTCAATCACCCGGGGAGACGCCTTCCTTGATAGTGCATGTGTAATGAACTCGAGCACTCAAAACCATTATGAGCTCCAACGGCTTGTACGTGTAGGTATGCCTATACAGCCATTTTAACTATTTATACACGTTTTGACGTGTCTCATGGCTGGAGAAGCGTTTTGCTTCGATATTGATTAGGCCAGAAGTGGATACATAAGGCATAAGAATCAAGAAAGGAGGACTATGGAGTAGAAATGAGTTTCTTGAGAAATGTGTGTAACTGACTGCCTGTAGCCTGGAAAGGAAGAAACTTTTCTATCATGGTTTTCCACTTGCCATTTAATATAAATGCTTTTAATAACAACCAACAAGGTTACTGGACTGATTTCAGTCAACTGTATACCAGGCATTTTCCTGTAACCACTTTTGGCGCAGCATTATTTGTGCCGGCGGGTGCCTGTATCGACAAAATTCAAGTGTTCGGTCCTTATCGGGAGTTTTTAATTTTTGCAAGAATGTTGGACTGGGTTTCGGGCCCCTGCAGCGAGGGGCAGCGTGGGGCGCGCAGGGGAGCGAAGGCCCGCGGCTGCGCGAGCCGCAGCCCCGGGGGACGCTTCGACGCCACGTGCTGCCCCGCCCCGCCGACCGATAGGGGTTGCTTGCTACCTCCACGATAGACAGCGTGGTTAACGTTAATGAGCACTCATTCAAGCCCTATACGTGATCGTCTCCGTGGCAACGATACACTCCACGTCATTGATTTAGATTGCGCCGGCGATAATGTATTGGAATTAGATTCGGTACGGATAAATAATTGATGCCATCGCGAATTCAGTCCTTGTTCCGTACGATATAAGAACGTGTTTGTCATGGAACAGCCGCAGACTCCACTTCTATCTGTATTGAGTGCGAAGTGAACTTACCGTTCGCGGACCGCGCAGCTGGCGATGTTGCTTCCTTGTTACGCGCGTTTTCCTTCTCCTTCCCGTTATTACCTGAAACAAATTGATCAATGTGAATCAACTCGAGCAAAGCGAATTTCAAAACAATAGCTCAATCCACCAACCAATTAGGCCTTTGTAAATAAAATAGCGTATTACAGTACCTATCTGGGAAATAATATTTTCACACCTCCTGCTCGACAATGCCTTATTACGTACCGTCAAATATCATCGTAAAGCATGGCCTTGTCTCTCGAGGGCAATAATAATGAAGAATTTCCCTAGGGAATAAAGTGATTTGAATTTAGAATGTCAAAATTCGCATGAAAACTATGGAGAAGCCCCGCATTGCAATTCGAAATTCGAATTGTTGTTCGAAACTCACCTCTTTTTTTTCTTTTTTTTTCTGAAATACTGTGTCCTGTGACCGCGCGAAACACCAACAAAAAAAAGAAAAAAAGGCGCGAATTGCAAATACGAATTTAAAAGTTATATTCAATTTAAGTTGCTAAGCCGTAAAAGAGTGTGGACTTTATATTTAATTTCAGGTTTTAATACATATTTTCAACTTATGCAGCCCTGTCTTTTTATTGTCTCCCAGATGGTGTGAAAAGTAGAGTATTCACCTCTGGAATAAAACATGTCTTAGTCTCGGGCGGTATGAACCCCTCGCTTCACTCAGGACTCTACATAACTCCCTCGCTTCGCTCAGGAGTTAAAATTTAACTCCCTCGCTGCGCTCGCGAGTTAACTCGGAGTCCTTCGCTCCGCTCAGGGTTCAATATGCCGCCCATGACATAATACATGGTTTTATTCCCTTAGTACATAATCTACTATTACAGTCTTTTCATATGTAAATACTGTACATTACACTACATAAACTCACGCCTGTATCCTGGAGGGGTAGGCAGAGACCAGGATTTGCCACTTGCCACGAGCTTTCGCTTCGTCAACACTTCGACTTCTTCTCTTATTACACTATTCAAAATAAACTCGGTATTTCACTATACCTAATTAGGACCTAACCTTTGGATCGGATATATCTCGGGGCGGTTCCATTGACTGATTTTATATTGTTTGTATTGTGCGTGTGGGGGGGTGTGTGTGAGTGTGTATGTGTGTGTGATTTATTTTGACGTTTTTTCCTCATAGTTTTAATTTTCGACAAAACAGTTGTGGCTGTAATATTTGTCCAGTTAGAAAACACTATTTATTGAATTAAAATGAGTAAGACCTAATTAGGACGCTATTCTTAATCAGGCGCAACCATGTGGCGCCGTATTAAGAATAGCGTCACTCCATTTCCTTCCGTGGATGTCGTAGAAGGCGACTAAGGAAATCAATTACCAGGAGACAGGCAGCAGCGTCTTCCTTAGATTCCATGATAGAGATTATGGCAAAACCGCTCATGGTTATGGAAACCACCAAGGAGGCCTGTGTCCTGCAGTGGGCGTCAAATGGCTGATGATGATGAATTAGGACTTTGAACTCACTTCATTATTGAAATGCTCATTTCTCTTTCATATTAATTTTGGTTGTCACTCTAAAATGTGCAATTCCTTAAAACATGTCAATTTTTGTTTGTGATAGACCAGGGTTTCCTAAACTTATAACTCTGCGCACCGCACCCCTATTTAATTTCCCAGGCGATTGCTAACTCCTTTCAAACGGCCAAAAACCACATGAAAAATAATGTGTGTAATATTAAGTGCACGGGACAGACAAAAAATTTTAAAAAACAAAGTTATTAATTTTTTACACAGATTAAGAGGTTATCATTTGGAAATTTTTGCATAAATCAGTTTTACGTAGAAAATATTAGTGTCGAAAAAGAATAATTTTACCGGTTTTCTGGTTTTTCATGAATCTTCGGGCGCTATAACATCATAGATACACCATTAATATTTTTTCCCTTGTTCTTCGTACATAACTGAGTCACATTACTAGCAATGTATGAAGAGAAAATATTCTTCGTACAAAACTGGGTAATGTACCAAGAAACCTACATTCTTTGCACATTACCAGTTACAATGCCAGTTATGTACACGGAGGTAAATATTCTTCCTAAATAACCCGGTTCTGTACAAAGAAATAGCTGTTCCTTGTACAAAACCCCATCTTTTTATTTTCGAAATATTTACAAGCTTGATATATCATGCATTCTTTGTCATGAATTGATTCATGTGTTATACTCGTATACAAAGGAAAAGGGAAATAATATCGTAATATATCGCTATTGTTAAAGTCAAAGAGAACCTCCTTGGTTTTGTTATCCATTTACAGCGGAGGACTGATTGCCGTTGGGGCGAAAAAGTTCTGACCTGGCGACCGCGGACCGGATGACGCAGCGTGGGAAGGCCCCCCACCAGATGGTCTGACTACCTGGTTACGGTGGCGGGGAGTCGCTGGATGCGGGCGGCACAAGACCGGGAAGCTTGGAAAACCATGAGGGAGGCCTAAATAGAATTGAAAATTAATGCAATTAGTCACTAATACGAGTCAGTTAATGATTAACTACTTTTAGGCAGGTACCTCGGGTCGGTGAAAACTACATAAATGTACAGGTTAGTAGTTAAACTTTTTTAGGTAGGAAAAAAGCTTCTGGAAACATACAGGGGGTGTGGCGGGGTGGTGTATTGTATTGTTGAGGGCTTCTCATAAAATCGCAATAAACCGTAACGGTGATGGATGTTACGATAACAGGGAAAGATAGTGATAGTGCTTTATTTTTATTTTAAAATTCTTATTCTGAAAACTCCTATGACATCTTAGGATATACTATCCTTGAAGAGAACCTACACAGGTTTGAGAGCCAAGTATCAGTAGGTACAATATTGTTAGTTATATTGTGAACTACCACCACAGATATCGCTTTGAGAAAAGATTATCAGAGTGAAGTTTTTCCACTGCCTTTTTCTCCATTACAAATCGAACCAGCTTACATTACATAATTATATTGACACGAGATTTCTTGGTTCGCGAGAGGCCCTCGGGTCCGACGGAATAATGGAATCCGAACCTCCACTCTACTCCGCAAGAGGCGACGAGGAACCTTTTTTCCGTGTCTCGCTCGTCTGCCTGTTGGACCGGTTCGAGCGGGACGTTCACCCTTAAAGAAACAGGGTCCATATTCTCGACAGCGATGGAGAGTCATTAATTGTAACCATCGTGGTTAGTTACTCCGTGTTTCTAATGGGTTCGAATTTATCAAGATAAATATTGCCTCCGATAATCCACCACGTGACACTGTATTAAGAAAATTAAAGCATATTAAATTTAAATTTTATTTTTCCGTTTTGTCGGCGTCATTATTATGTCTATCTATGCCAAATTTCAGCCTTCTAGTACGTACTAAGTGCCTCTGAGCTAAGTCGTAAAAACATAGACAGACAGACAACTACAAGAGTTCCTTGTTGACTGGAACCCTAAAAATCATAAAGCGCGTGCGTAAAATTAAGAGAATCGCGCTTGTAGTCAGACGGACGGAACTTTCCACTTCCCTAAAGCCAGCATGCTGTTTACCGAAGTAGATGGAAGGCGACAAACCTGACATTTGCCTATCAACAAGGATATTGACGAACCGTTCTAAAAACCGTTAACGTGACACTTATCTTTAGTGGTTTGGTAGGTTGGTCGGTATGACGAATTGCGTTATCATGAACAATTTTCGAATACATTTGGGTCATTGTGGGTAGGTAAAACGGGCCTGTAGTTTTGGTTCAACTAATTAGTGGAATTTTTCTCCATGGGTTTTATATTAATTGTCAACTTATTCGATACCAATTTTATAACCCAGATGCCTGCGTATAACCAAAAGTTTGCGATGTTTCACATTATTCACAAAAAGACTGAAACAATTCGTTTTTATTTACCATCATATTAAGCTCTATTAACATAACTCTAGGCGTACCTGTACCGGACTAGTAAAGGACTGTAAATAATCGGTGTTGGCTTTTAGGCATATAGGCAAAGGCCCAATACAGCAGTTATAAACCGGCCCGGCCTTGAGGCGGGCGGTGCCGTTGACTCTATCAGCCGCGAATCGCAGCCAGCCGAGCGGCCGAGACGAGACGCCAAACAATTTAACATCGATCTACCGTCTCGCCCCTATATTACGCGCACCAAATCCTGAACGATTCCAATCGTCTAACTGTCAAATTTTATACTAATTCCTCTCGCAAACGTCAGGATAATTAGCCCCCTGAAGTCTATCAACGGGCTGCGACGCATGGGCGCAATGCCACAACACAAACTAAAATGAACCGTAAGTACTATTAAGTATACCTTAAATAGACGGGCCGTCACGGGGACGGGCCGTCACGGGGACGGGCTTTTTGGCACTTGTATTGTAGTCTCAAGTACTTCGTGGCGTAACGTAGTGGTAACAAGATTGGAAAGATTAGGAACCACTGAAATACGTGGTTGTACAGTTGTACAGGGTGTATCAAAAACTGATTACACTTGGGGGTCTCTACACATCAATAGAAACCACTTTTACTATGAGAGAAACTCCGAAACATCGCAAAGACTGTCAGCTGTTTTATACAATTGCTGGCGTTCCTAAATATTAAAAAATTGTACCTGTTAGTTGTACCTTTTTTAGTATTTCGGAGTTGGTCTCAAATTAAAAGTTGTCGGTTTTGTTGAGTAGAAAGACCTTTTTGAAACTCTCAGTAGAAATTCTAGCTAGACAATGCTAACATTCTTCATCTCAGCTCGGGTTCGTTCAAATATTGGATTACATGACTTACGAAGTTATTACTCGGCTCCCAGACGATTCCATCTGGTAGACATCAAAAGTAGTACTTATCATTTGACTGCGGTGTGCAGTCAGGCAGGTAATGTAATATACTCTTTAGATATACCGGCCGATCGAAACTCTATATCATAAGTTACCAAGATGAGACCAATTTAAAATTTACTATATTATCAAATCGAATCAATTTTTTTGTAGGCGTGTTGGTAGTGTTGGCGTAGAGTTGACATGTGCTTGCCACATTTTTATTCAAAATAACACAGAAAAGAGCAAAGGAGCAAAGGGCAAGATAAAAAGTACCCGAAACCGGCGTGAATGTTGATGGAGCGAAGGAGATCTGTCAGGATCGTGGCAAGTGGCAGACTGGTGTCCCTGGTCTCTGCCTACCCTTCTGGCATACAGGCGTGTGTTTATGTAATGTTAACATAGAAACGGCTGCTTTATGAAGTTTACAAGTTAAACTAGGTGTTCGTTTCAAAATCCAGATCAGTTTGGAGAAAAAATGGACCAAAGCTCCAAACTTAATCTTCTTCCTAGTTTCCATATTTCTTGTTTAACTGCAGGGGTAGGTTCATAGCTTGCATAGCTTCCAAATCCAAACTATGCATGCACTAATTACTAGTATACTCGCTGAGTCTGTATCTGCGGCACGACTCTAGATTCTGCAAATACAGCAAGACATCGTAGGGACAGTGTCTATGATAGATGTTCTCATTCCATCGCAGCTTCAAGTACGCATTTACAAAACCGTAAAGTCTTTGAGGCAGCAAAGCAATAAAAACACCGGTCAAACAGTCAACACACAATTACCTATCAGGGCCTCGATTCTGTTAGTGCATTGTAGTACCACTACTTAGATATAAGAAACTATTTGTAATATCTTTCACCTGGTTGTGCAATAAAGTGTTCTCTATCTATCTATCTATAATGACAGGTACACTGTCGGGTCACGTGACGTGTTTTTTCGTACCATTGACGCCTAGAAGGTTTGATGGGTGTGCCCGCGTAGACTTAAAGCAGCCATGAAATGAAAACCGCCATGTTCATGCAGTTGTCATGTTACTACAATGCATTAACAGAATCTAGGCCCTGGTGTGCGACCACGTAAGTCCTCCACTGTATGGAGTTGTCTAGCCTACTTCGAGCTGTCAAATACATACGTATATTTTGACACTGGAGTCGTCTAACTAAACGATAGAGTGGAACTAATTACAGTGGAAAGTTACATGATACAAGGGCTGGGCCGAGTTTCATAAAACTACAATTCGTAGTTTATCATGTCAGTTCGAGGTACATTGCATAGCAGAGTCTACTTGTTAATCTGTGGGTTAACCGGTTAATCGACTTTGCAAAGCGCATCGAATTGTCATAGTAAACCGTTAATTGTAGTTCTACGAAACAGGCCCTGGCCTTCTAGAATTATGGAATCTTCTAGAATTTTATATTATGATACGTGTCGCTACAGGCCTGACAATATGGGTGAGGGTCGCAGCGTGGGAAACGCGCAGTTCAGCCAGCAGGTGGCCAGCTAAATATAGCCCGCCATTGCCGCTGCACTGATCATGCTTTCTGCCGTATGTCACTTCGTTAAGTTTTTATAATATAATAAATAATAAGCCGTTGTATGGTTTCCCCTTTTGCAGTAATTAACGCACGATATTTAAACAATTTTCCCGTATTATTTATTTAAATGTAACTTAAATGACCGGGCGGAACAAATCATATTGCACGTTATCTTATAGCACATGACTCTAGAGGAAGTTGTAAACTTTGCTAGCGGCTTTTCCTGTTGATATTAAAATGGGTTGGTAACAGTGAGGTTTTTTTTATTTGCAGGTTTTTAATCAATAAAACTGGCCATGTGCAAGTTGGAATTGCGCACAAGGGTTCTGCACTACCATAAATCTAGTGTCGGCGGACTAAAGCACATAATTCCTAATCTACGCTTGGTTGAGCCAACTTCATTATGACTGCACCACTCCTTACAGTAGGTATAGAAAATAGAAAAAACATTAAAAAGTAAGTTTATTGACCGCAAATAATTATTACAGTGGTTATGGTTACACAGTGACTACCACAGTACCACACAAGGTCGAGCCCGAATCGCGGCAGTCGGGGAAACGATTGCTATATTGTTTTACTTTGTACTTATATCATAGGAGCAAGTGTTACAAAAGATTTCGAAAGTTACGTTACTAACAAAAGGTAATTGTTTAAATTAAAACTTACGGACTAAGAACTAAGCTGGACAAATTAAAAGAGTTAATATAGCGTAATTCAATTATTGATCTGTAGTATATTATGCTGTGTGAGTTTGTAAGAGCATGTGTGTGTGTGTGTGTGTTTGTGTGTGTGTGTGTGTGTGTGTGTGTGTGTGTGTGTGTGTGTGTGTGTGTGTGTGTGTGTGTGTGTGTGTGTGTGTGTGTTTGTGTGTTTGTGGGTGGACCGTTAGGGTCAATTATAGGAATGAAATCTCTCTAACAAACTTGGTAAGTTAAATGAAAGGAAAACTATGAAATCCGGACTAAAAAATTCAATGGGTCAAGTTAAAGCACTTTTATTCAAAATCCATCTGTTTACTTATGTTAATAATTAATAATTATCATTGACGTCATTTATCCCTTAAAGGTACGAATTACTCTTAAGGCACGTGTTCGAAATGCAGACTCCTTTATTAGATGCGACATAACTGCGTGTACGATGTAAGTTAAATATGGAATGTTACATTTGAAAATAGATTGACATTTGATTGTTTTAACATATCGTTTCATATTTGTTTCACGGTAAAAATGGCTTAACGAGAACAATTTGATTTAATCGAAGCTTATTTTTACACACACACTCACACCCACATACACACACGCACATGCACACGCACACCCCCCCCTCCCAACCTACCCACAAACCACTATAATTTTCGGAAAAAAAAACATGTACATATTTTCATGTCATCGTGTCATGACAGCTCTCCATTGATAAGAAAGATAAGAATATTCTTTATTGCACACCAGAAGCGAGACGGAAAATATGAAAGTTACAATGAAAAAGTACAATGGGCGGCCTTATTGCTGTAAATAAGATAAAACATGTAATGGTAGAAGTATGTAATTTTATAATAAGTCTCTTTCACATTCTCAAAAATTTGTCTTTTGGACATGTCTTTTGTGCTTTAGTCCGCCGACTCTAGAAATTATTACGTATTTGCTTAACAAAAATACGTCAGCGGGAGTCCGACGGCCGATTTTATTATTTGTTGTTACAGTAGTGTGATTATTTTACTATAACCACAAAAAGTTTGACATATTATAATCACAAAAAGTTTTTACGTTACACAAAAAATAAAAAATAAACTTTTGAACCATCATGTTTCTTTATGGGAACCGACCTTTTTATATTTTGTGTTTTTTATTATTTGTTGAGTAATCCGCCATAATGGCATAAAACTTAGTGACAGTAATATCAATAATATAGTTATTTTAAGGAGCTAGAACTTTGGGCCAAGAAAGTAGAATTTTAATCGCTTTCCGCTGAAAACAGTCGTTATTGGCATAAAAGTTACTAGCGCTGTCAGTGCGTTAGGCGCGAGACACACAGATAGGACGTGGGGCGAGGGCGCGGAGTCACAGATCACAGTCCTTGCTCTGCGCCCTCGCCCCACATCCCATCTGTGTGTCTCGTGCCTTTAACGTTGGTGAAATCGAAATAACTGTCAAGCAGCCCTACAAATGGATTAAGTACGCCTTTAAAGTCGACAAAATCAGGCAAGTCTTGTAACCTTACACGCAGTACCTATTACACGCTGTCGCACGACCTCGAGTAGTAATCCAATATGGCTGAGAGCTACTCTACTTATGGCATGATTGCTTTTGTAACGCGTTCCGTATCTGCGTCTGCGCAACATCTGTAACGTACCACCACTGGTGGCTAATGACTGCCGAAGAGCCGGCGAGTGATGATTTGATGAATCATTTCACGCTTTCCGACACTGATTCCTCGGACGAGACCGTAGACAATTAAATTAAGAAAACCATCGGAAACATTGCGTGTAATTTGGTGCCCAAATCGATTTTAATTGGACTCATATATTTTCATTACGTTTAAAAGCAAAGACTCTCAAAGGAAAAAAACCCTTTTGTTCTCCGTACGTCCATCAAGACCCTTTTTCTCAGGATCGGATAGAGCTATTAAGTTGAAATTATGTCTAATACATGCGGGACCCTTGAAGGTGCTTCTAAAGCTTGATTTCTGTACACCTTAGATTGACGTAGGCAATGCAATCAAAAGTAAGATGGTATATGCAGTGGCATAGCGTAGTGAGGGGGGGGGGGGGGGGTAGGTAGGTTAGCTCAGTTGGGAGAGCGTTGGCACGGTTAGCCAGAGGTCGTGGGTTCAAGTCCCGGCATGGGTGGAATTTTTAGCCTCTAAATAGGTTTTTAAAATATGCATAATGCTTTAATAAAGATTCATCCCTGTTGATATATGGTCCGTTGGCACTCGAGCCCTGATTAGGGTTAGCTGTAGAGGAGAGATTATCTTTAGCGGTTGTATTTGCAATTACCTTACAATGACAGTCGACAGCACATCAACCTTTACAACCACGCACTCTACTCAGTTACGTTACAGACGACTGTGCAACTAAAATCTAAAGGTTGATTTGCTGACGACTCTACTCCCAGCCCGCAACTAAGTAGTAACTGTTTGGAGGAAGTCCTTCGGGCGCCAGAAGTCTGCTTCTCAAATGGCCAACTTCTCATCATACCTACTTCTCTGTTTGACTACTTCGCAAACGGCCTACTTAGCAACCAGCCTATTGCGCAATCAGCTTACTCTCAAAGTGACTACTGCGTACTTGTCAAAAAAAAAAAACAAAGTACAATTAGCAAAATAAGCACCAACGTATTTTCTTACTTTGAGCATTTAATTAATGTAGGTGCGTAATTATTTTACAATTAATGACATTAAAGTGATAATCTGACACACTAATTGTCAATGATGAGATCAAAAAAGATGAAGAATTATAAGTGGCCAGTAATGCTCGCTACAATTCTTTTGTAGGCGCTCTGGTATAAGTTGTGAATATATTTCGTTGCTTACGGTACAAAAATAATGTTTCAGTATAATGAAGTAGGCTGAATGTGACATAGGCTGTTTGCTAAGTAGGCCATTTGCGAAGTAGTCAAACAGAGAAGTAGGTATGATATGAAGTTGGCCATTTGAGAAGTAGACCCCTGGCGCCCGAAGTGGAGGAAGGACGCATGTCGCATAAAATATTAAAGTAGTGTCAGCGCATCAGTAGAACGCTGGCCTCACATTCGAGAGGTTGTGGGTTTGCATCCCGGCATGAATGAGTTTGTCTTCTAAGTTGCATCTGTGAATTTGTAGTAGCCATACAACTCGCTTATTGTTAGGAAAAACTTCGTTAGCGCTGGAAATCACCCATCTACGGTGGGCATGCGAAGCGATTAAGCCCATACTCTCTTTCTGAGAGTTGTTTATTTATTTATGTGAGTATGTCGCATATCTGCTCATATTGGGATCGCTTCAAAATAAGAGTAGTTTCCATTGCGAAGCAATCCAGCTATGCCATCATTGAAGGCATTCAGGGGTCTATTCGTATTTATACGGAGGTTTTAGACTAGAGTGGGCAAACGAAACGCAGGTAGAGATTGGTTCTTATTTCCATTTTTACAAGGAAATGGTAAATACACACTGTGTGTGCAAGTACCTACGTATGATGGTGTTACCGGACGTCTCTATCGAAGATTGAATCTTGGAGCAAAACACGTGGGCTTGGAGTTTCAAGGTTAAATACTATCAAAGCATGTCTCGTAGACATTACAAACGAGCATAGCGCAACATGTCCATCGAGACAAGCTAAAATGATGTCTGTTGTATTAACCATAGATCCCCATCAAAAGCAAAGCATTTTTGTGTTTGACTATGGTAACAATTGTCATTCAGTAAGCTTCTCTGGTAACAATATGTCGAAGTTTTTATAAGAGGTAGAGCCTTGATTTATATTCTACATGTAGAGATTCAATTGTGTCAAACGTTTTACTTATTGTAGGTAGGTAATATCTCACCAGCAGCTGGCATACTGGCTGCTAGATGACTGTTTAAAAGAAATTAAGTACCTAACTACTTATTACTGGTCTTTGTATCAGTTTGTGCCTATAAAAAACTGACTAAACTTGACCAAACTATTAGCTAAACATATTGATCATTTACTTGACAAATCGTAAGTCCAATTAAAATGCTGATGAAATTTTGATTTGTGTAGTTCCTCGATCTAATCAAAGGCTGCCATTGTTCTATACCAACTATATGGCCACATGGTGACAGAAAAGAGATAGGCAGAAGATAAAACAATATGTTTGGCCGACGACACCGACCGGATGTGGCGCATACAATAGTTTAGTTCGCGGACGGATGTATCGAACATTTGCATGCAGTGCAGTGCGCTGCTGGCTCCGATACACACTCCGCTTACTAAAAAGCTTGGCATTTATACAGGATGTAACAAAATCCCCATATGCAGCCGAAAATGGGAGGTTCTAGTCGTCATTATGGATAGAAAGATGAATTATTTATTTGCATTTACACACATACGGAATTAAAACAATAATACAGTAGTAAGAAAAGCAAATAACACATACAAAACACAATGAAATTATTACATAAAAAAACATTAACAAATGAGACACAGCAATGCCTTATCCAGTGTGAGTACTGTGGGTGTGGCACATGCGAAAGGAATCTCACTCGGCATAAGCTGGAGATATGATACTCCAGCGCTGGTCTTCCGTCAGTACCCGTAAGGCGGCGTGCAAGGCTCGGAGAGATAGTACGAACCAGTTCAAAATCGTAAATAAGATTAAATAAATAATAAATATGAGATAGTAAGAATACTATAGTAAGTGGACTATTATAGTTATACTGTGGGGGAAAACTTCAAAATCGCGGAAAAAATATCAGCTGTTCCATACTATCAAAATGATAGTACAGTTAAAGTGTCAGATGAATTTTCCTGATTTCCACTGTGATGTTTGCTGGTCCTAGGTCATTTATTCCTCACAATCCGCCTAATCTGTTCTTAACCATGAACGTATTCAGCACTGTGGGCTGATTTCCTCAGCACAATGCAGAGTCAGCTGCCTTTTGTGGCAACTTAGACACACCACACGCTGTATCTACGTTTTTTTGTCTGTTTTGTATTACGTTTTGATTTTTTTTTTTTCATATTTTGTTGTTTTCGTGATATTATATCCTGTTGTTGCAATGTCTTTTATTTATCTTTCTCCCCTCTCTCCCTCTCTTCTTTCCCTATATATATAGTAGAGTTATACAGTCATCACGGATGATCAATTTGTGCAGTCAAATAACTTTTAACTCCTTCCTCGGCTTTTAAAAAAAATGCTCATTCAGTTTCAAAATGTTATTGTTAACAATATTGTATATTAAAAAATATTTCACAAGATTAGATAACGATAATACTGTATGATAATAAAATTGATAGAGTGAGTGAGCATTATCAAGAGATATGATGTTATCGATTTCGTTATCGGAAATGAAAGTTACTGGCTGCGGCCAGAAAATAAAAATATTGTTCCTCGTTTCTCCGAATTCTAGAGCAGTCAAACCTCATTCATAGTATTAAATTAACAGAACCATAATGAGATCGGCACGTCCCGTGGGAATTTTAGAACTGGCGTTCGTCCAAAGATTTCACACAGCATTCAAAAATAAAACTGTAATGAATTAGTAGACTATTATAAAAGTGCTACGTAAATATTTACATTCAAGCTGTTAAAATTCAATCAAATCTAATTTTAGGTATGTTTTAGATTACTAGTTTATACGGGTTAAGTACGTAAGTAATTAACAAAGTTTTAAGCTGCAGCATTCTTGTAAATAGTTCTTTTAACTTAAGTTATCAATTAGTTAACGATTAAAAACAATGTACCGTGCATTGTTTTTATACTTGTAAAGTCTGCGTCTGTTAAAAATCTTATTAAATAAATAAAATAAAATCACTTGATTCTATTTCACTTAATTAATCGTCAACTAATTGATAACTTAAGTTAAAAGAACTATTTACAAGTATGCTACGAGCCACAGTGTGAATCCAATTACTGCAAAACACATCATTAACAACACATATTATTTAAGACTTACGTACTACAAGTTGGCATAATTACCAATTAAAAAGTTAAAATTAAAAATATTAGAATTAAGTTTTAGGTATAGATATGACGCTAATTTGATCAAGTTTTTTGTAAATTTACTAAGCAAACTTTTCTGTTAAGTAGGCTGGTCCCCGTATCGCGAATTGTGTATCCCGGAGGCCAATTCTTCGACTCGATTCTAATTCACTTGTTTAAGGACTCGTTAATTTGCTAGTACACTAAACTGTAGACTAAATTTACAGTTTAGTGTTCCGTAGTCAACAACGAACCTTTATAGTTTCGCCATGTCCGTCCGTCTGTCTGTCTGTCCGCGGCTTAGCACAGAGATGATAAGTACTAGAGAGCTGAAATTTGGCAAAGATATACAAATTTATTACGCCAACAAAACGGTAGGATAAGTCTAGAAAAAAAAATTGCATACCTCTATACCATAGTGTGGGGTATTATTGGATTGATCATTTAAAAATATTGTGGGTGTAGAAAGACCATTTTTTGATTTAGAGTTCCGTTTGCGAAATATTAAGCTTTAAAGCGCAAATTTTTGTCATAGTAGCCCCCCCCCTCTCCCGACTAACCGGTTGATGGTAGAAACGTGAAAAAATTCAGGGCAGAAGCACATATAATGAACTTAAAATAAAAACTATCACGGCTAAGTAGGCTTTATAAGTTTACGAGTAATAGGCGACCAACTTATAAAAGGAAAACATCGTACAAAATCCACTGAAAATTACTTTGATGAGGTTGTTGTAGAGCAGATAAAAACCCCTTTTCTACAGGACCCTACACTGCACCTGGCCCGACACACACTTGGCTGGTTTTTTGTAATATTTTCTCCAAAACGATTTAGCTTTCAAACTGGACACCTATGTTTAACTTGTAACGTCGCAGTTTTTGCGCTGCTTTGAATAAAACGATTCTCGGTGTTATTTATAAAAACACGATTCCTCTAAATCACTCCTTAGAGGCAGTTTACCACAGACTATTTAAACTGCCTCTGAGGAGTGTTTTAAGGAATGGTATTTTAATAAATTAAATTAAACGGTGTGACTTTGACTTCCTAACTTAAAATTACGTTTTCTTGCGTACTTAACACGTGTAAACTCGCCATAAGAACACTCGCTCGCCGTACCTATGTCAAGTTGGATAAACATGCGCGAGACTGATGATGTGGCCAGGCTCGGAAGTAGGGCGTCCGACAGCTTTTAAATGACTCGCTCGCTCGAGTATGGACTTGGCCCCTACCGACCGGTTCCATCTTTGGCGAGGACCGGTTCCTACAATATCACTTCTAACACTCCGCGCTCTCTAATGCTATAACATTCACCAAACCAGCCGGAGACACGCGGCTATGTGAAATCGCGAGGATACGGTGGCAGACTGACCCGTTGGTCTAGCAGTTAACACGCTTGACTACCAAAACAGAGGTCGTGAGTTCGATCCCCACTGGAGACCGCCGTAATTGATTTGTACAAAATAGCCTCGGTCTGGGCACTGGGTATGCTAGTTTGGGACCAAAACAAGTGATTGTGTTGTGTGGAAGTTCATTTATAAACACGTTTCATGTAAATTGTGGGTATAGTACCAGTTCAGTACAAGTTAAGGAAGGAATACCGTGTACCGCACAGGAAAATCTAAATGTTGTCATTGACTTAGCTGTTTAAATGATTGAGCTGACCACGACAACATCTATCTATTGATAGGTATCACAACATTCATACGACAATCACATGATACTACGAACTAACATTACGTAAACATTTACGTATCTTCATTTCGTGAATTGCAGTCTTCATTCCGCGAAATGGATCACGCATCATCTTGTTTTTCGAAATAGATTCGTGAAATATTCTTGCAAGTGGAGTTGTTATGACTCATGCAACCCCTGTCGCTGAGTCACCGTTTTACTATCTCCCTTCAGTTTTTGCATCTTAATAATATGTGCGATTAATTTATTTATCGCATTATGTTATTGTAAGAGTGCAAATGCTCCACTCACTTCGCAGGCATATCTCTACCTAGACTGTGGCAGGCATCATAGCGATTGTGTCAGTTAGTGGCATGAGTCATGATATTCATGATAATATCATATTTGCATAAAGTCGCGCTGCACAGGGGGCGGACTGGCGAACAGCTGTCGCCAGAGCCGAATTAGCAGTATTGCCCGCCCTAGGTGCTAGCTGTCCCCGCCCTTTAATATTAGCTCAGTAAGAGCTAATATTTTGCATTAATTTTATGCTATCTATAACGTCATCCGCAAATATATGACTGTGTATGTTATCCGCATCTTCAATTTACAATGGGATACAAACTAGAATACTAGGGCAAAAAAGCCGCGCACGTGCGGCCGATGAGCCGTCACCGTGAGGTGACGGGTTTTTGCACTTGTAGACTCTAACTTCGTAAGTATTATAAACCTATTTAGAGGCAAAACATTCCACCCATGCCATACCCATGATGTAAAAACCTAACTGCAAAGTGGGTTACTCGGGGCAGCAATTGATGTAAATTGCTTCGGCCAGATGTCGCTGCCTGTACGTAATACAGAGAAAGTTTGTAAAGCGGCTCGAAATTTCACTGATGCCTGTACTTGCCCATCAGCTCAGTTGGCAGAGCGCTGGCACGATTAGCCAGAGGTCGCGGGTTCAAGTCCTGGCATGGGTGGAATTTTTAGCCTCTAAATAGGTCTTTGAAATTGTCCTCAGCACGGGTTAGTGCAACAAAAAGAACATAATTCGTAAGTATTTCAATAATATTTTGGATTGAAACCGTGATGCTCGCACTTCGCCGGCCCGTTGCAACTTGAATTCGTTCTTAAAGAATTTGTTTATTCTGCGTTCAGCCGCCCCTAACATCCTGGTGGCTCTGGCCTCTGGCCTAGGCGGCCACAAGGCGCCAATAGCACCCAATTGAGCTAATGGGGAACTTGTGTCTAACTTAGATTGGAGTGACATTGCTGTGCAAGATACAAACTCTACGTTACGTTATGGGCGACTTAAAATTTTTTTTTTAGATTTCGGTTGACTGCTGTCGTTTAATCGCTGTGTGTGACCGAAGCATAACGCACTTGTGCGGTACGAGACGTTCGTGATAGACCATCCATCCATCACTCTCGCAGTAGGTACCATATGGTGCCAATGAATTTGAAATCTCTGTTTAAACGACTGCCAAACACCCATTTTTATAAAGTGCGTTGTTGAACTGGAAATTATAAATTAAATAAATCAAAGGAATAGTTCCGATACTGTCTATAAATTATTCCGATGCCATTGACTTTTACAAACAACAAGCCCGAGCAAGCAAGGTTATCTGTTCAATAATAAATATTGTAGGAAGAAGGTACCTCCTTTGCCTACCAAGTGTCAACAAGATATTTAATTAATAATTACTTGTGTTTAATTAAGAATAACCATGAAAATACAGTATGTAGTCCATACCAGCTATAATAATGTACTCTGTGGTCCACACCCTGCTGATAGGCCAACACTTGGCCAACACAAACACCAATATAGAGAACCAGAGACACCGCCTATTGAACTAGCACTTTTTGAAACACGTAGCGCCATCTAGTGCCTTTAAAACAAACAACGTAGAATATTTGGCTGATGATGTCATTGTCCAACGTTCGAAAATAAGAGTCATCAACACGTAGGTAATCACATGTGTAATAAATAAAGCGCGGTCGATTCCAATCCTTGGATTGATTGGTCTTTATTAATATCATATTTTTATGATAACATATGGTATGATGACATACAAAGCATCCAAAAATAGAAGAAGGAAACAAAGGTCACGGTATGTCACTGCTATTAAAAATGGTGTATGGTGATGGGCAAGCCTTCAGCGCTGATTTTCAGTCAGCGCTAGAAGATATCCCGCGAGCGTCGCAGCGCAGACCGCGGTGTGGTACAACCATGAAAGAATACGATGTAGAAATATAATACTTAGTTATTATGTAGGTATATAGAATGGAATAGATATTTAAAAACACGAAGAACGATATACACAAACAGCCTGCTGCGTCTCTGAGGAGCTGAAAGTTGTGGCCACTGCCCACTGAACAAACACTCCACACCATGGAACTGACCGACAGCCCGTTATGCCGAGGATCCCTCAAGGAAGATGAAACACCCGCCCACGCGACTATTCACTGTGAGAGCGTGGAAGTGCAACGGACATCCACCAAAGGAAAGCTGACCGAAAGCCTTCGGGAGGTCAGCAGTGACATTGGTGCACTGCTGGCTTTGTGGAAAGAGATTGGCTGGCTGGAGTGATCTCACAGCCCTGCTACGTAAAATGGCCTAATTATGACCACTAAGTGCGGAAACCACAGGACATTAATTATATTAATTAATAATACTCACACAAACTTTGTATGGCCCAACGTCTTTTGCCACTAACATTTGCAGTAATTTCTGCCTTGGATGGTGAACGGGGCTGCTAAAAGCACTTACCCTTCCGTATTAGTAAGCTGGTGACCCTTCGCAGCGCCTCTCTCGGCGATTTGTGGAAGAACTTGGGCGTGAGGTTTGGAGGCAGCGTTAGAGGCTTGCGCGACGCCGTGCCCTCCCACGGGGCTTCGGTCGCCTTCGCGGAGGATGCCAGCCGGTCCAGGTGCTCGATGGAGGCAGGCCTGTTGCCGACAACATGCGGGTTAGAGAAGTGTTAAAGATACGGGTGCATTTTGGAGATGTGCGGAAATACAATTTAGATACTTATTAAGTATATTATTATAATGATTTATCGGTAATGGTACAAAATATTTGTAAATATTCGTGATTTACGAGAAGGCTATATTTTGCATAGTGTGGGAGGCCTAGAAAAGCTAAACTTCAAATTGTCGACCAAGATTTCCTATGTGCATTTTCCGCCATCTTGAATAAACGGTTAAATTCTGTTTTTAGGGTACGGGAACGGGAACCTATTACTAAGACTTCACAGTCAGTCTGTCTATCTGTCTGTCTGTCACCAGGCTGTATCTCATGAACCGTGATAGCTAGGCATTTGAAATTTTCACAGATGATGTATTTCTATTGCCGCTTCAACAACAAATACTAAAAACTGAATAAAATAAATATTTAAGGGGACTTCCATACAACAGATGTAATTTTTTTGCCGTTTTTTGCTCGATATTAATAAAATAAATATTTAAGGGGACTCCCATACAACAAACGTATTTTTTTTGCCGTTTTTTGCTCGATATTAATAAAATAAATGTTTAAGGGGGGCTCCAATAAAACAAACGTGATTTTTTGCCGTTTTTTCTCGATCTTTGTATCTAATGTTACGAAACCCTTCGTGGGCGAGTCCGACTCGCACTTAGCCGGTTTTTTTTACAATAACTCGGTTCTCCGTTGAGATACGAAAATTTTGATCCAATATTTTTTGTTGCCTTTTTTACGATCTACAATTAAGGTCCTTTACATTTTGCACTTATCGTTCATCGTTATTGAGATATCGATCGAAAACCGTAAATTGAGGTAGTGAAATTTGATTTTGCTATTTTTCTTTTTTCTCATGAAAAATATCGAAAAAATGTTTAGTACAAATCTTGTAGAGCGTGTTCAGACCTACAATTTTGTTTTTTTTTTTGGGGTTCCGTACTAGAAGGGTGCCAAACGGGACCCTATTACTAAGACTTCACTGTCTGTCTGTCTGTCACCAGGCTGTATCTAATGAACCATGATAGCTAAGCAGTTGAAATTTTCACAGATAATGTATTTCTGTTGCCGCTATAACAACATATACTAAAAACAGAATAAAATAAATATTTAAGAGGGGCTCCCATACCACAAACTTATTTTTTTGCATAGGCAGTAGCGCAGATAAGTGCTGTAGTTAAAGAACTCGTCATCTGTATGTAGGGGAGCCTATTTTCTACTTTTCAATGCATTTTGTAAGTGGAACGGCCGGAAACGACACCAGTTGCGTAGCATGTTGAACATAAGCCCTGGACAAAAAAAAATGGGGCACTAACTAAATAGTAAAATTGTATAAATAAATATGTTACTTGTATGTTGTAACGATCAAGTGCTCCTTAAGCCTAGAGGCCTCGGGGCACGACACTGCTTAGCCGCTGGTCGCGAAGCCCCTCTCTCGGCAGGGATGTTATTATTTTTGTGCCGGTTAATTCCGTATGAGCTAAGCAAAGTTACAATATGCGGAAGATTAAATATTTTATTAATTTCAGATATTTTGCCTATTATATAGATAGATAGATACCCTATTGTACATAAAAAAAGTAATGACACAGATATTTCTTAACCTAACAGACGGCGGCCTTATTATAAAAAAAACATATAGAGTAGAGAGTTATCTGTCTATCTCTTATGACAAGACTGGGGAAATGAGAAGGGTATCTATAGGTACACAAATAGCCCCGGAAACTTAGAAGAAACCTTGCTTGTAATCATTCAATTTAAACACAATACCAACAAATCATATTCCGACATACTATCAGGCCCACATGGGTGACCAGACGATCGACGAGGGCGTGATTCTGTAAAACTAACGGCCTTATTTATAAAGACAAGATTCCTCTGAAGCACACCTAAGAGGCAGTTTATTTAATCTGTGGCTACGACTTTTCCATTATAATCTCCACCACAGACTATTTTAATTGGCGATTCGGAAACGAAGGAATCGTTTTTTTTTATAAATAAGACCGTAAGTATTAAACTTCCAAAAACGAGGTTTTTGCCCCTTATGGCAGTCCCCTATGACCTGCTACTAACACAGTACTGTCTTTCACGGACTTATGGCAGTCTGCCCATTTTTAACGGAGGGAATTGGTCGACCTCCTTATACGTTAGCGACATACCGTTACACTAACTAGGCATTCAAAGAATGTCAGAGTCCAACAGTGGTGCTTTATGCAAAGAGTTTACCCACCGATACCACCGTCTTCGGTACGCAGCTCCCGTACATATGCCTACTGGTTCCATCACAGACCCGCTTCCTTACACGACCTGAGACACACAAAAGAAGCGTGGGGCGAGGGCACGGAAAAGACGCGACGCGTTGTATAGAGTTCGCGCCCTCGCCTCGTCTCCTCTGTGTAGGCTACGTCCCGTCCCTTCGGTAAATTTTGTATGAAAGTGTATTGGAAAGACGACGCGTCTTTTCCGCACCCCGCCCCACGTCCTTTCCGTGTGTCTCAGGCTGTAGAGGAAGACCACTGTGCTGGTTAGAAGATACGGCACTTTGACTGGACAGTCTGAGCCCAACAGGGGTAAAGAGGCATATCAAAGACATTATGTAGAACCATCAGCGTAGATAGGGGGAACCGAATGGGCCGTGATCACCCCAGAATGGTCTAAATGATGATGGTGGGTTACTGCATGCATGTATCGGGATTCGGCAGGCCATCACTTGTTAGGGCCAGACCTGTCTGGAAAATAACTCTATTAGGTACGCCAATGTGTAGAACCCACCGATGCCGCTGTCTGGGGTACCAGCCCCGCGCTGGGCCGCCCAGCCGCAGCAGGTCAGCCCCCGTGCACACGCCCACTGGCCCCATCACCGACCCGCGCCCGTAGCCGCCTAGAGTCACGCTGCTCCCTGGAGAACATAATACGCATTAATTAATAATTAACCCGCACTTGGTGGATCCTAGTGGTAACAGCCTAGTGGGTAGAACATTGGACTGCGGAAGCGGGAGACCCAGGTTCGATTCCCAGTGCGGGCATGTTCCTATGACCTTGTTTTCTAAGTTATGTACATTTGTGAAGTTATTGTAGCAATACCACTCGCTAACGGTGAAGGAGAAACATCGTGAGGAAACCTGACTTTCTGAGCTATTTACATACCTCAGCGCTTGAAATCGCCAATCCGCGGTGAGCACGGGTGGTGATTAAGCCCATACTCTCTCTCTGAGAGAAGGCCTGTGCCCTACAGTGGGACGTATATAGGCTGCTTATGCTTATGGTGGATCGAAGTGGGTAGACGAAGTAACTGAAAAGACCGGTATTTTGGTCCCGCTGAGCATTCGGGTTGTTGTTTATTTTTTCATCATCATAAGCAGCCTAAATATACGTAACACTGTAGGGCACAGGCCTTCTCTCAGAGAGAGTATGGGCTTAATCACCACGCGTGCCCACCGCGGATTGGCGATTTCAAGCGCTGAGGTATGTGAATAGCTTAGACACCCAGGTTTCCTCACGATGTTTTCCTTCACAGTTTATTTTTTATTTTTGTCTTATTAGTGGTGTTTTTATTTGTTTGCTGAATTTATGCTGATTTCATATAAGCTATGACACTCTCGCACAAACGCCGAATCGATTAAGATCTCATTTGTCGAAATCTGACCGTTGGTTAATGAGTCATAAGGGAACATAGAATCGGACATACTTACAAACATTATTTGAACATTAGATACTTGCCTATCGACTGAATCGAGCTCATGGTGTTATTCCTGGGTGGCCCAGTAGAGTTTCTCGGCGGGGTCCTGGGCACGTCACAGCCGCGAGCGAAGACCGGGGTCTCGGGCAGACTAGCGGAGGTCTGCAAAGGGCCACGGATCCCACTGGCCGCTGCTGCGTCGCGGTTCTGCCTCTGGAGGGTGCGACGACGCGCCCCGCTCGCTCCCATGTCTGTAAAGGTACATGTTATTTCTTATGTAACGTCTTGTTAAATGTTTCATGTGAAATAAAGTATAATAACAATAATAGACAATTCAATGAGTCCGTATTCATCCACTGCTGGACCTAAACCGCCCCCAAGGCACACCACTTCCTTATTTGTCATCCAACCACTGCCGGCAATTTGAAAGACCATTTCGTAGGCAAAACTTGGACCCTACCTATGCTGGTGATAGCTGTTACACAAGATAGTTGAAACACAGTTTAAATAAGAATAGTTACCAATCTTCCTACTAACATCCGAAACGCGCCTGTACAATATACATAACTACGGAACGCGAGATCTCGGTGAGCTTCGGTCCCACCGCACTTCCGGTGTTCACCGCGCGTGAGTTCAGACGGGCGACGCGTCGGATCGTCGGATAGCTAGACGAAAATGTCGAAGTCACGTTGACTAATTGCGCGGTGTACCTACGGACTACAGATGTTTAAACTCGACAGTATCAGAGGTCCTGCTCTTTTTTCCATGAGAATTACAAACGTCGTCTTTCTGTTACATTGTGGCAGTATCGAATTCGAAACACAAGCGCGTCAATCCTTTCACGCCTACTCCGATCGGGCGAGCGTAGGTAGTTAAATCCAGCGGACGGCCACATTGCCTACTGTGTGTTCGTTATACTGTGATTGAAGTGTTTTATCTGAGGTAATGTAGAGCCAGAGACAGCTCACCTTATCACTACTGCGCTACTTGGTTCTAGATTATGTCAAAGCAACATTGTAGTAGATTATCGTCAAGCCGCCGCCTTTGATATAGGTTTTCATACAATTAGCACTTCAATTTCTCTCGCAGAAACATGTCATATCTTTGTGGTGTCAATGTATTCAAAACACCTGTCAAAGTCATGGATATGGTTCTCCGCTGATTTTGTTAAGTTTTGTCTTAACGAGAATAAGCACACCAAATGCGTAAGAAGAATTTTGGGCTTTGTTTTTGTTTACCCCATTGGAGAATTCGGCGTGAACTGTGATAGTGTTTAAGGGGCTTCAGGGAGTAACACTAGCTAGGGCCATCGGCCACCGAGGAAAAAAAAATCATATCTTTTTTACAGATCGAGTTTGCAAAAAGTGTCTGTACAATCTTTTAGTCATGTTAATAGTGATTTTTAGGCCCGTAGCCGTGAACCTAAGACAAAAAAACCACTAGGACCAGAAAAGGACAAGGTAGCAATAACACCAAAAATGGCCGCTTTCGGCGTAAATGCTATCTAGTACCAGGTTCGTGATCCTAGGTTCTTTGTCGTGGGTTCTAAAAATCGTTGTTAACATGATTGAGAGATTGAACAGACACTTTTTGCAAATACTATCTGTAAAAGAAGATATGATTTTTTTTTCATTGGTGGCGCTAGTTAGCCCACTGGGTCCCCTTAAATAGGGCGTGATAGTATTTTGCGTTTATATATTATAATGTTTGCAATATTCTAAGCATGTGGTAGCTAAAATAGTCCTTGAATCTTAGGCACGAACGCCTACGTACAGTATCTGATGTAAGAAAGTGCTGCAAACGTTTAGTTTCTCTTCTATTGCTCTGCGATGGCGATGATTACCACACACTGTAGATGTCGTTCGAAGCATGACCATTCATGGATGCTGTCTAAAGAGGAAAGAAGCTTTGTCTTGTTTAATTTCATGGGTACATTGCTTGCATGGGCTTAAAATGCGGCTAAATGGGCACTGTCCTAAATATTAACAAAGTTACAAATAATAATGATACAATTATAAATTAATAATATCCACTGATTTCTTGTATTTTTGTGAATAAGTGTGTGACTAATTCGACCTTCTAACGTTCGTTTCACACGTGAAAGTACCTAGGTACCTTTAATACTTTTGAATGAAAAACGCTAAGATATTAGCATCTCGGTATACAGTAATAAAACAAATAAAATATATCTTTTACGTTTGCACAAATTAGGAGTCTTTTTAGTTTCTTTATTTAAAGAGTTCTTGTATCGAGCCATGGCATCCCTAGTAACTGACAGCTCGTAGGATCTGAGTTGATGACGTACTTCCGGTATCGTAGAATCTGGATATTTTTGTCGCTTTAAAAATTAATTAAAGTAGCCCAAATCGAAATTTTCAACCCAGGCTCTCAAAATTAACTATTTTCTAACAAAAAAAATAGAACTTAATTTTTTTAAAAGAATGTCCATTGCTTCTTTTAATTTTTATCTCATAGCTTACGCAACGCAAGCTTCCGTTAAGCTACTTTGTTCTACGTATTTTGATGTGAGTAGAATAGGGTTCCTACCTGTAGGTAAAGTTCTTCTGTCGGTTGAGCCACTCTTGAAGTTACTGCTTCTTCTATTCTTACTGTAGCCTGCCTCCATGGACCTCGTCTTCAAGCTGTTTGTTGTGTCCCGGTGCGGCGGTACCGCAGGGGGTTCTGACGGCCTAGTAAGTGAAATAAATTTAGTACGTGATCATATTTATAAAAGATAAATATATAATAGTATGATTGCGCTTTACCTCCGTCTTAGTTCCATTGTCGGAGTCGTTATTATATCTACTTTCTTCTGGTGCCTTTTTTCAGTCGGGTGTTGCATGATTTCCGTATATTCATCCTCTACTTCTTGTACGGGTGAAGGCGGCAGGGGTGGGAACTTTGGTGACTCCGGCGTCTGTGGCAATGGTCCCATATCGTGGCCCATGTTGGGCGAGGCTGGTAGTGGATGGTGTCTGTACGCATGCTCTACTACTTGAACATTTAGCGGGAAGTCACCACTACTGGAGACAGCGGAGTCCGAAGACGATGGCTGTCGCATCAAACTTACTGGAACATCCTTGGCACTGGTAGATTTATGCATACTATTCGACCGTCTGCTAGACGAGCGGTCGCGACGGTCTATCGACCGTTGGTTCTGTATCTCATTATGGCTCGACGACTTCTGTATATCATGCCGTTTCTGCCTCTCTCTAGAACTATAACGGAAATTGTTTTCTAATATATCTTTAGACACATCGTCACAATACTCGTCCTTATGAATATTCCAGTCTTTTGGTATGTAGGGGGTAAAATGTTTTTGGTCCCGACCTTGGTTAAGAATAGCGCTAATATTATTTTCGATTTTACGTAAAGGCGAAGTTTCACCACTAGACTCGGGCTCAGCAGTCTCCTGGTCCTCCTCTTCTTCGACGGTGGTGATGAGTACCGCCCGGCTGGCACTGGCGCTGGCGTTGGCGTTGGCGTTGGTGTTGGCACTGGCACTCTCTCCGTCCGCACCTAAGCTCGGCAGAGACACCACGCGCATCATATTTGGAGGAACACTCGCCAACTCATTCACACTCTCAATACATTCCGGTGAAGGTGTTTCCTCTACTTTACCTTCTTTGATTAACGATTGTATATTATCAAAAGTAGAAGAATACTTCTTGAAATCCGTGAATCTGCTTTGTGGAGACAACTTATTTTGTACAAGATTATTTTTTGACGAGTGAACGCTTTTGTCGCTCGCTGGAGTCTTCCTGTTTTTAGGGCTCTGTCCGAAATATTCTGCTGCAATATATTTGTCTTGACCATTATTGAGGTCTAAGCTAAGTCTAGATTTCGGAGAATTCATTTCTTTGCTTAATCTAGAATTTGGAGTACAGAGATCTATGCTGTATCTGGAGTTTGGTGTGTTGAGTTCGCGACTTAAACGTGAGTTTAGATCTACGCTGTAACGAGACTGAGGTAAACTCATATCAGAGCTTGGCCTTGAGTTGTATGAACCAACTGATCCCGAGCCACTGATGGATATGCTGGACCCGTCAATAGATTTTTCAGCATCCAAGCTTCTGTTCAAACTGTTATTATGCACGTTTGGCGTTTTACTGTTTGGAGTTTTATTGAAGCTCGGAAGTTGTTTCCTGCTCTTCCCTTTTCTTATGACGTATGTACCCGTTGTGAGATCAAGTGCTCGTTTGCTTTCCGAATCTGCATCAGATATAGGCGAAGCAAGTGGTTCACAGGCTGGCGGCGGAGGAGGGGGCCAGAACTCTTCGCCCCAGTCCTCATCTTGTTGAGGGATTGAACTTGTGCTCGAATGGGAATGGTCACCAGATTTTCTTCTTCGTCTCCCAATAACCTGCGAAAATTATATTCGTTTAAGCAAATTTTTTTATTATACGTAGCATAAACATGGACACGAACTCCTTTGAATTCCGTTTCCTTTCTTTTGTAACAAAATTTCCATATCTATCCGAAGTGGGGAGAGTTCTACTCGTCAATACAAAAAAGTTTTACAAGGGTGACAACTTGAAAATCGCAAAAAAAACGGTGTTATTTATAAAAATATTCCTCTTAAATACTCCTCAAATGCAGATTAAATAGTCAGATGTAAAGTCTTTCTCTTAACCACAGACAATTTAAACCGCATGGAGGAGTGTTTTAAGGAATCGTGATTTTATAAACAACACCGATAGATTTTCCATACTAAAGTTACCCTCTATATAACTACGGCATTATCAGAAAAGAAAAGAATATTAAAGGATATTCTATCTATCTATCTATCTTATTACGGAAAAGCTAACATTTTTCGCGTGATTTTGAAGTTTTCCCTCCAGTGAAGGTTGTTCATCATGACTATTAGAACCCACTTTTCCGGGTGGAAATGGGGATTTGGTTACACCTGTACCTTTGTGCTTCCTGGGGTTAGCAGAGGATCATCACCATCGAGAGACACTTCCCATGCTATGGAATTGCGTTTCGAAGGTGTTGTAACAGCGGGCGGCGGTGGAGGCGGGAACGACTCCTCCAGCGAGTCGTCCGAAAAGTGCTCCTCGTCGTTAGCTTTACTCGAACCTCTCGTTTTGATGTTATCCATCACATCCTCCGAGGATCCTCTGCACACTTCTCTATGTCTCTCCATAGAACCGGCGAGAGTACGCGGAGGTATTCTTCCTTTGGGCGATAGCATCTCGCCATCAGATCTGATATCGCGTTGGACACTGTTCTTTCGGCTGTCCGGATTCTTGCTGTTAGATGGCGAAAGTTTCGGTATGTTGTAGGTTGGTGAATGGGTTTGTCGGTTGAATTGTATGTTGGGGCCTGGGTATATTGTCACCGGATGTTCGTTATAGGGTTTGTCGCTGAATTCGCTTGAGAAGCCCATAAAGGGAAATACAGGTGGGTTTTCCAGACTGGGCGACTTTTTGATTTGCCCGGTGACTGCATGGTAAGGTGGCAGCCAGGCTGGGGAGCTCCCTTCCAGGGGCGGCCTTGGGGCTCCGTGCTGCAGCGACGCAAACCGATATGGCGGTACCGGTGGTTGCTGAAGGTGGAAGCCATTTTCTCCGCTATCCTTTTCCCATCCATAAGGACGTTGGTGCCTTGTTTTGGGCTGAAATTGGTTAATAATACATTAGTTAATAAAAATTCGAACGATGAACGTGAACGTGGCTAGCAAAAAAAGCTGAATAAAATCTTACAAATGTGGTCTGTGTTGCTGTGGTAATGCCGTTGATGCTGATGATGGAGTCCAGTTTCTCTTCAGTTTCTCTCCTGGCGGTACTTTTTGCCGAATTCGCGGGTGATACCCTGAGAAATAAAGAAACACAGGAATATTTAAAAATGTCGCTTATAAGCACAAACATGATTAAATTATGCAATTAAGTATTTGGCGCAATATTGAGATTCACTGCTAAAATTGATTGCTTGACATGTTGGTTGGTTTGTTATATTGTGGTTGTGCGCTACGAGAAAATATCCTCATGTTGAAGATTCTCAAACTTACGACGTAAAATTACATAAAATTAGACGTATCCCGTAGACGGAGGGGTAGGCATAGAGCAGGATCAGCCACTTGTTACGATCCTGACAGATCTCTTTCGCTTCATCAACATTTATTAGTCGTTGCGTGCATGCACGCCGGTTTCCGGTACTTTTTACCCTGCAAACTAATTCATCTCTTATTTTATCCAACTATGTCCACCGGGGGCGTCCACTCACATTCGCTCGATTTATTTCTTTCGTCAATCTTTCTTCCTTCATCCTCTCCATAGGTCCAATAACAGTCCTTTCTGAATTCTAGTCACTATATACTCTTTCAGTCCACAACGTTCTCTAATCAATCTACTGCGTATCCTGTCATTCAAATTAACATCACACATGCCGCTCAAAGACCTTATCTCTACTGCATTAATCCTACTTTCTTGATTCTTCTGCCATACCCAAGTAACGCTACCATACATAAGTGTTGGGACTATCACTGCAATATGGTTTTGAAAATTATCGGCAAGTAATCATAGGAGCCAATAGTCAGCTCACTTCTTACTTAACTAAGGTGTTATTTGAGATGTGGGATACTTACTTAGGCAACAACGTGGAAATGATTCGCTCAGCCTCTTCAGGCGGCGGGGGCGAGTGCGGGGACGGGGGTGCGGGCGGTGAAGGCTCCTCGCGCTCTTCCGTCGGTCGGAAACCCAGCGCGAACTTCGCTCTGGAAACATTTTGCCAATGATTAGATTCGGAAACTTACAGATTTTCAGCCCCTAACCACGAGATCCCTAATTTTCCACGGACATTGCGATTACGGACCTAAAACTTGCTATCTTAAGGCCGGAAGGTAAAGATACGGGTCTGGCAACTTCATGTTTCAAGATTCAACTATGCAAGCATCGTAGGTACAATCTGATTACTTTATAATATTGGATGTATCCGGGGGCATGGTTAGTGGTTACGCTAAGACGAGAAGGCACTACTTCGTATTTTTCGAACCCTCATTAAGTCATAGTTTCGGCCTGGATAGTACTAGAGATATATATTTCAATAAACGTGAAGACTTTTACAATCGGTAGCACATCAACCTTCACATACGTTCAATCTAATCAGTTACGTTAAAGGCGACTTACCGACGTAACTACATCTTGATCTGTGTATCTAACTATTGTAAGAGTCTCTTGGCCGTGAATACGTTTCCCCTTAAGTCCTTACCTCCTGCCGTTCATGCTCATGTATCCATCGTCCTCGGACGTGTGGCCGGCGTGCGGCGAATCGTCGTCCGTGGCTGGCGTGGCTGGCGTGGCCGGCGTGGCGGGCGTGGCGGGCGTGTCTGCCGCCGGTCGGGCCTCTAGCGAATGAGGCTCGCCCTCGTCGTACTCGCTCAGCACCTGGTCCAACAGTTCCAGGGAACGCTGCACGTCGTCGCACCCGCTGAAATTTAGGACGGCGGCACATTAGGTCGGGGTACAAAAGTGATTGAAGGAAATTGAAATCTAGGAAATAGCACGGTAATGGCCAAATGGCGTTTAAACATAGAGCAACTTCAGGACAAATCCGCAGTACCCAGACATTGAGTGACATGAACTGCGTTATATTGTATATCTACTAAGGTTCTCTAGCTAGAGTATGAGAACATAAACAACAAAAGATGCGTGTTTTGGTTACCATTATATTTTCAACCTTATTATAGAAGTATTATAAGTTCGTCAGGTTCATGGCAAGGGTGAAAACCTGGCCTACCCCTCCGGGATACAGGTGTGAGTTTAAGTATTTTTTGGCGAAGTACCCAAATAGCGACGTTAAATAAGTGAAGAGGTATTATGATGTTGCTGCTAAGTGATACTCCATCAACATTTCTCGGCCAGTGTTCTGCAAACTTTGTCCTGGATTTACCTGACAAGTTTACGGAGTTTCCCAGTCGGCGGTTACTCTAAATAAGTCAGCGGAGTGGCCGGAGCCAATTCCCCGAGATAATGGTAAATTGAACTGCTTTCCTTCACTGGGGGCTACTTGGACGGCGCTAGAGCGCCGACCTAACTGCACCATTACAAGTAAATTAGACAATAACGGTTCAGTTACATCAATTCCTAAGTAAACAGAACCCATTAAGCTGATCCTATCTAGTTACAAGTTACCTATTTGGGCAGTGAAGCCATTTCTTATCTATTTGCTGGAAACTTGACAAGTGATTGATAAGTAAACGTAGGGTAATTTCACTGTAGGCGTGACAGCAATCGCCACATCATAATTTATTATTGTAGGTACTTAAAGCCATTATCTATACATACAAAAGGGTTATTGCATATGTAGTAGCGAATATTACAATCCGACTGCCTGCAGGAAAAATATATTTTGCTGTCCCTGCAGAACACCCCAGCCATTACGGTGTACTTGGCAAGGACTGCGGAACTGTGCGTTTGTTAAAAGAGATTTACGAGAGTACAGGCCTATGGTCGTCGTCGAGGGTAAAACTGTCCGACAGTGCTGACACGAGATTCGCGAGGGTAAATGGCCTGCTGTAGCGACTCGCCCGAGAATTCATTATTATTTTAAGGACATCGGGTACTCGATGCCCTGAGTGGTTATGGAGGCAAGCACAAAGCAAGCCTTTCGAGCTAAGTGGCGCGCACTCTGCCGTCATCTCTCGATATGCTCTTGAGTAGCGAGCGAGGCGTGTTGTTCACTATGTTATTTGCTTTGCAGCAGTGAAGCTGAACCGAGCAAATATTAGTTTTTAACAATGCGGATGAAAACTAATTTCAGGACTGAGAGTTAAATGGCAGGCGTTCGCTTTCCCGGCTATAGGGTATAAATAAGCCAGTAATTTTAGCATTGTTTGACGGATTGGATTTTATTATGTCATACATAACTAGTTAAAACTTATTGACATTTTTATCCACGTTATGAGTGATATAAGGATTCGTTAACAATTAATTGAGAATTGTGAAAAAAAAAATTATGTATTTTTAGTACTAAGTTAATAGGTACTGTACTTAATACTATATTGTTAACCGGATCCTTTTGGGACTCTAAACTTAGACAGCAAATGCTCTTTTCGTAGCATATCTAATAATAATTATGTAGCATATTATTATGGCTGCATTATAATGCGGCCTATATAGATCCCACTGTAAGACACAGGCCTTCTCTCAGAAACTAAGTAGATTTAGTTCCAGTTCAACGATTTGGAATTACATAATAATATGGTATAAATTAACGTGCCTTGCGAAGCACGGAACCGCTCGGAAAAATGCCACTAGCATTAGGCATAGACGGCGACCTATCCATGCACTGAACGCGCCCTGTGTTGCTTAACCTTCGTGATCGTTTAAGATCACTCAGGCCAGGCAGCCGGGGCTACGAGCGTTAAGCTGTTGGTGCCGGCTGCCGTCGATAGATGGCAGTCGTTAAGCCAAGTCAGAGGCCTTAGGGCGGCTTGACAACTTCTGACAGTAGACGAGCCACTAGTCTAAAAGCCTCCACCAATCCGGACTTGGCCCCCGTGGTGGAGTATGGCCTATACCTTCCTCAGGGAAGAGACCCGTGCCCCTCGGTGGGGACATAATGGGTTGATGATGATGATGGTATAACTAACCCGGCTTTGTTTTATACATTCATTCAAGATTCTATAAAGTTTCGGAAGGCAAGCTAGTTCGTAATCTCGTTCATTTTAAGGAGACTCGCCGAGGGCTTCGCGATCGCGGCGGTGCCCGATCGAGAGGTCTTTTAATGTCCACTAATGATCTAACTGTATTTTTAAGGAGACAAAAACAATCTGATTTTTCTTGTATCGGATTCTTTGCATTCTTCAAATTAATTCATTTTAAATAATTTAGGCAAAGAAGGTTTGTCAATATAATTTGAACATTCTAAGATTAATGGAATTTGAATCGAAGTTTTGTGCAAGCCTTATCCAATGAAATTGGCAATGGCTGACAGGAAGACTTGTACGTAGGTGTACCTAGCGAGACATATTCGCGGAGAAGGAAGATGGTGCCGCCAGCATGGAGCGTCGTCGCGAGTGAGGCTCTAGGCATTGTAATCGTATCGTTCGACGCGACAAAGCAGAGCACTCAGCAAAGTGCTGCGTCGCGCGGACTCAATCCGGCTCTTTTGTTTTATTCCCCATATCGCTACATCTGAAGCTTTCAAGCGGTCCGTGTAATTAGGTTTTTCCGCACGGGCGTTAATCGAATTGGAGATTGTAGGTAAACGGAATTACACTGCAGCGATTTCTCTCCGTGAAAATTCTGGCTTTGAATTGTTTTGAGCTCAACGCGTAGCTACGCGTAGCAAGCTACAACAATATCATACACGGAAATGAGTGTAGCGAGGCGGAAGTGCAGAATGCTTCGGGAGGGCGCGGCGCACCCCCGGGCATCGACCCCAGCCCTAGCGCGCCTTTGCCTTGGCACGGAGCGTAAGAGTTGAATGGCAACGGCCTCTCAACAACAATACGTAGGTACATGACATGAGCCGCGCTCCTAGAGAAAAGAAAAACTTCATATCGACTGGCTCCATCAATCACAGCGTACGGGGCTCTGACAACTTGACTGGAGACGTGAACATTTAAAGCCTCGGAGGAATAAAACAGACTTCTACAGCGTAGTTCACCATAAAATAGCGGAATTCGATTCAACTCCTGCAGGCACCCAAGTTCCGAATAGTTGAGCGAGTTCTGGCGTAGTTCGGTACTAATTCACTTCGTTTTTAAAGTGCACCAGAACTTGGCCAATTAAACACTGTTCGGTTAGCTGCTTCAACGTTTTGAGATTTTGCCACTTTGTGAAATGTAATCTACGGAAACTTTGGTAGAGCAAAACTGCATTTATTTTCCACATCTATTAGTAAACAGAGGCTAGACAAGATCGTTTAAGTTATGAAACTAACAAGGGTCCCGTTAGCGCGTGACGCGCGACGTGACCGCACTACAAGCCGGCGTATTTCGCGCTAAGCTGTGTGAAAGTGGTTTATGTCGGAAGCTGCTACCTGGACTCTTCAAGCCAGCCGAGAAATTGGAACATGACTGCGTTAAGAAAAGGTTTTTCAATAACCCAAGTAAAGTAAACTGACGGTGTTCGCCAATATACTCGCAAACTACCTACCTATACAATTTATGTATAGGGGTGAAGATCTAGTGCCCATGAAGAGGTGTACAGATTGTGGAGTCAGTCAAAATAACAGGTGAAATTAGTACATTAGCCCATTGCACGATCTTCAATTACAGGACTTAAAGATTTTTAGGAATGGAAGAAAGTTTCCAATAACTCTTTATCGCCGAAGACAACTTTTCCAAGCGGAGGAAGTTTTACACATAACATTAGTAAACTAATACCTATTGTATGTTCTTACATTCTAACCAGTTATTAAGAACTCAAAGCTCGTCAAAGTGTCAACAAGCGCAATACCGGAAAAATGCTGTTGCCATCAATGTAGCGCGACGGAAGGAAGCTCAGAGGACACGGAAATAAGCTCAACAGCTCCCACACCTCGTACAAACACGCTCGGGAAGCAATTCGCGCCGAACACAAACGTTACTGCATTATGAGGTAATATTGACGCGAGCTCGTTTTGGGATTTAAGGTGTGTGGTTGAATCTTTCTTCTATGGGATTTACCAATAAACTCGACATAAATTTACACCTTGGAATAATATAAAATTTTGTATAGGTATTCCTAGTTTAACCTACGCATAACTTTACACTAGGTTTATAAGTAAGGGGGTACTAGTATATATAAAAATGAATTGCTGTTCGTTAGTCTCACTAAAACTCGAGAACGGCTGAACGGATTTATCTTATCTTAGTCTTGAAATGTTCGTGGAGGTCTAGGGAAGGTTTAAAAGGCGAGAAAAAATCGAATAACTTCCGGGAAAACCCTAAAAACAGCCCTTTTCTATTTCCCATACAAACGTTTTCTGTGGCGTTACGAAGTTCGCCGGGACAGCTAGTGAATTAAATAAAAAAATCGTACCGCGAGTGCGCGAGCTTCTATACATTTTCATACATTCTATGAATACGGCTATTTGACCGTATCCTTAGTAACCATTAGAGCGTAAATAAATATTAGAACATGATTTGCGAACGACAAAAATAATTCGATAGAGAGCAAGATGTTTGACTGGGAAGCTTCTCGAGATTCCGTTGAATTTAATTAACAGCCAACATGCAATTACGCGATACTCTGTCACCTCGCACCCAGATGCTGTGGATAGGATCAAAGTGACGGAGAATCACTGACAGCAATTACCGTCAGCTTCTCCTCGCACGCTACGTCGCGTCTCCAGGAATGTTGGCCCGGAATTAATTGCAAAGCAGGAGAGATGGCAGCCTCGAAAGCAGCTCATTAGCTTTGTTTGCCTACTAGCCTAGAACCTGTCATTTCGCTTTAGCTCAGCTAACTCATCGATATTGAAATGACTTTAGCACCTGATAAATAGTGGATTAAGCTTCTGAGCCATGATAAAATAAACTTTCCCTGATCTGATCGGATTTTATCAAAGCTTTTATGTGATTTTAGGGTTTAATAGCCGTGGTCATTGGGGAAGGCGGAGGATTAAATTTTCACCCTAAATCATTTAGGGGTGTCACTGAAAATTCTGCGTCCAATGAACGTGATTTGAATGCCAATCCAAAGTGTACCCAAACGGTTTAACAATTTGGACATCGCGTTATAGAGTAGTTAACGTTCTTCTATTATAAAATACACAAATAACGGCAAGATTAAGGTGTGCATACCAATAATACTAACGGTCAATTTTGTATTTTATATTCAAGTGATAGCATTGTATGAGGTCGTATCCATGAAGATTTTATGAATCACCTTGGGGATATTTCATGGATAAACCGATTTAGCTCTTTGTGGTGCAGGGCAAAGTCCTCGAGCTTTTTTGTGTGAGACGACTAATTGCCAAAAGGTGCGGAAAGATCTTTTGTCTGGTGCGATGAGCCGCTGGTGCATCGCAGACGCTATCGATCTCGCGCTGTGGCCAGACGCTGGCCGCAACGCGGCGTGCGCCGACGAACAACTGCCGCTTTTTGTTCCCGCAACTTTTCAAACAACTTGTTCGCATTCTCCAACGCGCGCTCTTGCCAAAATTGAGATTTGAAAATGTTTCAAGGAAGGTAGGTATCATTGACTCAGCATCCAACTACAACTCCCACGACAACTCTAAGTAGTAAATAGCAAAAGTGGAGCAAACTATGCTAAAGAATTTAATGAAGAGTTGCATGAGTATATAGCTCCTAAATTATGGTAGGGAGGAAGCTAAATAGAGTGAGATTAGAATCTTAACTAGAATGTAGAGTATCTACATCGCTGCGACCAAAAAGTGATGTCGTAACATTTCTCAGATTCTACGCGTAAGCAAAGGCACACCGAATATTCCCTATACGCGGAAGGATTTCCTGAATTTTAATTAATACCTTAATTGTGTCTAAATCTGTCGCACGGTGATACAAATTTAGTTAACGGTATTGTGTTTATAAACATTACTGTTTAAACAATAATAAATCGCATACAATAAAAACTTTTGTCGATGAAATGTCGTAGTAAGACGCGCCATTTGACGCTACGTAAACAAAGGAATTACAATCCGATTTTGCTGGAATAGTGGATGCAGTAAGCAAATGTTGTGCCCGCCTATCTCGAGAATGAGCGTCGGCGGATGGCCCGGCATTAGCCGCATGATTTATATGTCTGGCAGCGGTGGCGTCGCAGAGGGTGCCCCTGCACACCCTGATAATTCCACAAACAATGCACTCCAAAGCCCAGGGGACGATCAAACCCACAGCGCAAATCCCGATCTTTTTACAACAGCTTTTTTAGACACCAAAACTCAATAAATATTCAGATTAACAAAGCAACAGAATTGCGCTCTTAAATGTTTATGATGTTGCGTCTAGACTAGATAATACCTGGGATGACCACATTTCAAAATCAAAGCTAATGAAAGTGAGCGTGGGATAATGTACTTTTGCGAAACCTCAGAAATCTGCATTACCTCATTTACGACTTAGACACAATAAAGAGCTGATATAAAATATTGACCTCATTGTGATCGCCTATTTTGAAACATTAACAACTGTAGCTACCTTACAAATCGTCAATAAGGGGAGCTGAAAATTAGAAGAGTCGAGAGACGTAAAAATCAATATAATCACGGTCGTTTACCTTCCACCCCAACAAATTGTCCTAACCCTATCTGTGTTGCACCGCAGGCACAATAGACACACGACACACTCTTTAAAAAATGGTGGATAATATTTGAGCCATAGCCCCCGCCCCGCCGGTGTAGGTACCTATCTGCAGTTAATTATCAGCCTGCAGAGGGAAAGAAAAGGGGAACCCCGAATGCCAATTTCCACGGTCCCTCCCTCTGCAGGGCTAAAGAACCGCGCGGGGCCGCAGCCGCTGGAATTTTTGGCCTTCGTAATTAGTTTTAATTAAAAGCTAAACGGGATGAATGTGAATCAATATTGCGTATTTGATTTCTAAATTAAAATTGAAAGGATTTATGAGCAATCTAACTTCGTTGGGCCATTTTGTTACTGGTTTGGTGTATCCTGTGATTCGACCGAGACGTCGAATATTGTATACTAACGGCCTTAAGTATTTAGAAAAACACGATTCCTCAAAAACATTCCTCAGATGCAGTTCAAATATCCATTTATCACCGACTATTTAAACTGCTTTTGAGTACTGTTTTAAGAAATCGTATTCCAATAAATAAGACTGTGATTGCAAACTGAAACATTTTTTATTCTATATTAAACTCTCAATAATAATAATAATAGTGAACTTCAATAATAATAAATTGAATAAAAATAATAATAATGACGAAATTAATAATAATTATAATAATGCAGCCTATATTCGTCCCACTGTAGGGCATAGGCCTTCTCTCAGAGAGTGAGTATGGCCTTGTCACCATGCGTGCCCACCATCAGAAACACACAATTTCAACAACAGGGAATCAACGGTAAAAAAAAACCGTAGTCACGTACAAGGTAGAAGTGAGGAAGTTGCATCCAAAGAATGCCTAAGCGCCCCTCTGTAAGGCTGTAAGGTGTAATTACCGTCATTATACGGATGAATTGGATTAATCACACTCGCTCAGCTGACGGCCAGGTACTAATAGAAACTCACTTTACGACCTCTAAAACGTTAAGTGTTGACACGCTTGCTAGATTTCGGCTCAAACGTCAAAGAAAAAAGTCATCTTTTCTTTGACGTCTGAGTGTAATGATGTATAATCGACTGATATACAACTTTAAATATTTTCACCGGCTTACCATCGAAGCATTTGGCACAGGCCTTCTCTCAGAGAGAGAGTATGGGCTTAATCACCACGCGTGCCCACCGCGGATTGGCGATTTCAAGCGCTGAGGTATGTAAATAGCTCAGACACTCAGGTTTTCCCCACGATTTTTTCCTTCACCGTTAGCGAATGGTATTGCTACTATAACTTGATGTACATAACTTAGAAAACAAAGTCATAGGTACATGCCCGCACTGGGAATCGAACCTGGGTCTCCCGCTTCCGAGTCCAATGTTCTACCTACTAGGCTACCACCGCTTCTTCCGACCCGTTTGCATTTTTCCGTAGCATTGAAAAATGTCAAAGTTTAGCTCGTCGCCACCTCTCTTCTCCAACTAATTAGCTGGAGCTGCGGGTAAGTTTAGCGTGGCGTGGACGTCTCCCCGCCTCGTTTTAACAGTGTTTGCTCTCCAGATGCAAGTGCTTCCAATCTCCCAACATATAGCTGCGTATCTACATATGCAGTTTAGGATCTATCCAGTACAACATAGAGTTCATAACGGACTAAGCGCCCCGACTTCTGAAATTTTTATCTGCGTTCGTCGCGCGTGAAAACAATATTGTTTTGCTTCGTCTCGCTGCAACAGTGCGCATCATAAACAATGTGTACATGCAAACACATTCCTAACCTAACACATGCGAGCCTGTCTGCGAAACAAACTGCTATTTGTAAGGAGCCAGCTCGAGTGCGTGCTCGTTAGTGGTAGAGGCTAAATTAGCGTGCAATTTTTCATGGTATGTTTTTCCTAACTTACTTACGCACGCCAGTCGTCGACATAGAACTACTGTGCTTTGTGGAACTGTGCTTCACTCTGAAAGAACTCAGGAAAAATCTCAGTAAAAATATCTACGCTCGCTAGTGGGTCTGTATAACTACTTACTCAGCTGTCACTATTTTAATGATCATTGTTAAAAGTTACAGCAGTATCTCGACATACTGTCTGCTTGTCTTGCGTAACAAGAGTATAGTCAAGTAATGAGCAACTTACATTGTATTTAAAAAAAACTGGCCACGTGCGTGTCGGGCCACGCGCAGAGTAGGGTACCATAGAAAGAGGGGGTTTATCTACTTTACACATAACTGACAACTTCATCAACGTAATTGTGTACGAAGATTCCCTTTTATAAGTTGGTCGCCTATTGCTCGTTAACTTGTGAACGGCCAATCCAGCGATTCCCCACACTACGGCGTAGGCGAGAAAAAAAAGTGCATCCCTAATTTAGGTGTAAGGAGAGCAACCAAAAAAAATTTTATTGCAAGATTTTATCCTACCGTTTTGTCGGCGTAAGTAATATGCATGTCTATGCCAAATTTCAGTTTTCTCGTACTACGAGGGGTGTTCAATAAGTAGTGAGAATGAGGTGTAGACTCCTTGGATAGAGAAAGAGAAAATACCGGCCCACTTATTTGTCGACACACTAAAATAAAAAAAGTTTTGTTGCTCTTTTGTTTTTTCAATCATAGAAGGTTCTTACTTGTGTCCTGTCGCAATAAGTAATCGAAAATGGAGAATTGCATCTTATTCATTCTCACTACTTAATGAACCCCCCTAGTAATCGACTCTGAGCTAGGCCGCGGTCAGACCGACGGACAGACAGACGGACGGACATGGCGAAACTTTAAGGGTTCCGTGTCGACTACGGACCCCTAAAAACAGCGGAGGTACCTATGTATGTGGTACCCTCCTTTTGTTCATGTTTTTTTCTCATATTCTCTAGTTTTTTCCCGTAGTGTGTACGCACGTAGAGATCGCGCAAATATTAGCTGCGTACGACTGAGTTCACTATAAAAAGGAGCCTATTACGGTTTCACAGGAATGGGTTTAAGTCTGCGCAAGGGGTTGTCGTCTCACAGAGAATGAAAATAAAGGCTTTCGTATACTTTTTGTATAGGCAGTGCTCATTTTTGTCAAAGATTTTTTTTAGAAAAACCTCTGCTTATTCACATTGAAGTTGTGTGCCTCTATCCTTTGTTTCTGATGCATGCATGTTGTAATAATGGAATTAGAACGCATGGTTTGCAAAAGGGGGTAAATTACCTGCTTTGTATGAATAATTCAATTCTCTTTGTTCCCCGTGACGACACATCGTGTGTAACATGCCCAGGGCAGCAAGGGTTGCCCGGCGAGAGAGACCTTCACTTTCACTTGCACCCTCCCCGCTGCACCCCGCGCCCCGTCCGCCTGTCCAACTTTCACGATCGATTCAATTTATTAAAACCCTCAACTTTTATCGTACATATTATAAGCTAACAAGCAAAAACTCGAGGCAACATTCTATAGGTAGTTAGGTAAGTAATAGCGGAAACGGTTTGTGAAATTCTCTGTTTGAGGAAAGGGAAAGGAAGAGCCTTTGTTTTCGTTATCTCCGTTTATCTTAAATATTTAATGAATGCTTTATTTTTCCCCAAACTGTGGAGAAACCTTTCAATGGAATATTAACTTTAACCATTATTGGCAATAAGTGCGTCTAGAATGCACGGTATTACCTATACGGTAGACTTATATCATTTAACGATTTTCCCTTGTAAGTAATAATGTTTTATAAATAAGTTTTGTCTGTAATATGTAATTGTATTTATTTATTTATGAATAGTATTGCACACAGTCTGGTTATAAAAGGTTTATACATTTATAAAGGTAAGTAGGTAGAATCTATGTAAAGTGCCTAATGTTTTGTATAGTACAGTACAGCACATAAAACTTTACGTAAGTACACTCTATCCAGTTATGTTAAGGGCGAATTTGCAACCAAAAATTAAAGTCCGAGTGTACCTACGTATCACAACAGCTGGTCAGCGAAAGGCGACAATGCTCCATTATGGTAATTGGTCTGCGCGTGGGCTATAACTATTCGCATAAATATAGTTTTTGGTGTTTCAGGAAAATTATTTAAAAGATTGAGCCATAGGGACTGTTTCAGCTCTAAAACCTTAATGTATTCGTCTGGACATTCTTCTATTAAGTAACTGCACAGTTGCGCTTTACAGAGGCAGAAACAATCGGGTGAACGACCTGCGTGCAACTTTAACGACGAAAAAGCTCCCATGGGCGTTGCGGAATGTGAAAAATTACACGAGATGTTTCTTATGTTTACGACTGTGAAATGGTAGGAATTATCCAGAAACACGCAAGACAACTCACTTACGAATTATTATTTTTTGTGGAGGCATTCAGTAGAAAATGCCTTCCGAGCAGTTAAGAAGGGGGAGGTCCGGTTATCAGTATGCATTACAACACTTTCCTTGATTAAGGAAGTGGCCAGTAAATCATAGCGCACCCCTAAAATATGGCCAGGGAGCGGCATAGACTTATCGCTAGTACATAATTTGTCTTAAATCATCGGCAATTTAATACCTAAGTGGAGCCTACCCGAAGCTCTATAGTAATTTCGAGTAATGACAGCGAAAATTGCGATCAGGACCTCGGAAATCACGTGTTCCTGTGCGGAATCATCTAAATTGGAAATAGACGGAAATTTCAAATTGAGCTATATGTATACTACACATACCTATATTAGTGCTCCGTGCTAGATAATCTTTCCATGAATGTAAACATACTATTTTAAAAAATACCTCAACTACATATGGATGGCTATTTCTTTGTTTATATCATGTTTCGCCGTCAGCTATTTCTTTGTTTATATCATATAAAATTGACAATAAAATTGATAATGGAAGTATAAGATTTTATTCCCACCTCATCTCGGGCATAAGTCGAAAAATATCGATCTGACGAAAAAAATTACAAGAACCAAAATTGTAGAAAATTTAATTTAAAACAACTTTGTTTATAACAATTTTTAAGTATTATTTAACATAAAAGAGTTGTTAATCAAACAAAAATTCGCCCCCTCTTTTGGGGTATAAATCGAAAACTATCGTTCGTAGGAATATATTTATGAGAAACAAAATTGTAAACGTTAATACTAAACCACTTTTGTAATTACCATTTTTTGTGTGAAATTGAAAATAAATGAGTTATTTAATAAACAGAAAGAAACCCTTAAAATCAAGATGGCAGATGATGCAACGGATCGAGTACTACGTAAAAAAATATGTAGACTGCCATCCCCCCCCCCCCCTTCCCCCCAACGAATTCCAAAGAAAAATTTTCAGAAACATGTCGGTCATTGCTCATTGTCAACGTGCCATTTACAACTGTTGTTCTGCTACTTTGACGTTTTTTTAACAATATTCTCATTTTTTCTGCTTAACGCTTAAAACACATGGAATGGACATTCTTCTATGTACGTAGAGCGTATAAAGTGCGAATTTCATGAACCTAGTATTTTAGTAATGCCTGATATTTCGAAAAATATAAATCTGAGAGAGAGCGCACAGAAAAAAACGTACCTATAGTTGTTAAGGGGCTACAGTGTGCTGGAACTGGCTGGAAGACGCTTTTGAATCGCTTGTGACATCCTCTAGGAAGATGGCAGACCTTTGAAATTAATATATGATATAATTTAACTCCTCGATTCCCTATGGCATGTATGACAACTGTCATAACCTTACGCCTTCTATGAGTAAATATATTCCGTAAGAATGCCCTAAGAATTTATGTGCCATTTTAAATGCGCAGTGGATTACGTTTAAGCTTATACAGTCTTACGGGCAATATCAAAATATTGTATGTTCACGTTTAAAACTAACAGGAACAATAGTTACTCATTCAGAAAAAACGTTTTCATCAATTTATCACATTACGCCTTACGAGGAAAAGCCCAGCTACTCGTTGCATGTTGTCTGTGACCAGGCGCTCTTCGCATCACCATTGATTTGATTGTAACTTTTCATAAGCGATTCATCAATCATAAATCAACCTTCCAAAGTTCACCTCGAGCGCCATATAGTGAAATTAATTCAAAGTAGCAATTCTCATACAAAATTACCGATTGTAGGCCAAGGACGTGGGGTGAGGGACCGAAAAAGACGCCGCATCTTTCCAATTCACTTTCGTACAAAATGTACTGGGTCAAGTTTCATAAAACTATAATTTCGTAGTTTATTATGACAATTCGAGGTACACTGCGCAGCAGAGTCTATTTGTTAATCTGTGGGTTAATCGGCTTTCGGTCATAGTCACAATGAATTGTAGTTCTATGAAACAGAATCCTGAAGGGATGGGTCTTTTCCGCGCCCTCGCCCCACGTCCCATGTCCGAACAAAACAAAAAATATTATATACCTATTAGTCCAATCGGTGGAGACATTTTCGAGTTTTTGCAAGACCAACGCACGGGGACTGATTTTTGTAGTAGTGATCGAGCTTCAATCGTTAGAAAAACATAAAATGTAAATTCCCATTTCCTGTATTTTTTTAATTAAGTAAATAACTAAAAAAGAAAATAAAAAGAAGAAAAGTAAAAAGGAAACCGATCATTTATTATAATCATTATTCGAACCAAAAGCTCTCTGTCGCTCAAGGGACGCCTCTTCCCATCCGAGCTATTGTAACATTATGAATCTAAGCGAAACATCGTTCTATTATTTGTGCCTAAATCACGGTAAAAGCGAGGTTCACTAAAAATGAAACCTAACTACCTATGTATTATAATCCATTTATTGTCGCGATTAGGTCGGCCGCACGCGGCCAGACTTTCTGCTCGAGTATTGTAGTCTCTAATACCTAGCATTTAAGGTTCATTTTAGTTTGATGAAGTTTTGTTTCAGTCCTCGCGCTCGCACTTCGCCTCCTCGTTAGATTGTAGGGTACATAGGCGGTAAATAATGTGTTGGTAAATAATAACTTCGATTGGCGTTACGAATAATACTTGATTCATAAACGAATCTGTGTAGATTTCGTCTGTAATTTTTTTTTCTATCTGCCTGACATGTTTTTCTGTTTTAAATAAAATAAAACGCAGTATATTTTTATCACGCATTTTATTGTACATGCGGAAGTATTGTTAGAAGAATCAATGGCGTAATGCTAAAAATTTTAAAGCAATTATAATTTATATACATGTGTACTTGTTTTTAGTTTTTTTATTTTCTCGAAATTCCGCCGTATTGGGATAAGTTATCTACACTGCAATAATTATGCTCTTTACCTTCCCTACATGTAATATAAATCACACTTCCATGACATGTATAAGTTGATCCTATTCAATTGTTTTTGCTAGGGTTGTCACAAAATCCGGGTTTTTTTATTCATGATTTATTCGATGCTCATTTTTAGGTACAACGTAATTTAAATATATAATTTAACGCTCATAATATTTTTTGGGTTCCGTAATCATAATGACAACAAAAGAAAGTAGTACACGTAACAAAAAAAAAAACAACTGAAACCTTAACAAAAAGGAAAAGTGTAACAAAAAGTAACCAAATAGAAATAGAAGTACTGTATCACACAATAGATTAAATAAAAATCTGCGTTCCTGGTTTACCGATATTACATATTTTTATTTAAGTGTCACAATGAATAGTTTAATGTATCTTGAAAATATTCGTCGGTGGGGAGTTCCAAAATTATAATAATAATAATAACGTCCACACAACGCAATCAAACTAGAATTCCCTGTACTATGGTATGAATAGTTTTTAACTATCAGCTTTAATGACAAAAATCACTTAAATGCTGTATGTTTCCTGTGCTATTGGAATGAAATAATAGAAATGGTATGAATTACACTATTAATACGATTATCAACAGATTAATCTGTTATAATATACCAATATAAGTTAAGACGAGGCGGCACTGTTTATTAATAATTATATTTATCAGTCTTTGTGCTGAAACAAGGATGCAGGCCAAATAAGCACTCAAATCCATTTGTAGCTCTTTTGCCAACATCCTTAGCAACGAAGTCTTTATCCATTTTCATAATTTTTGTTTTATTTCTTTGGTCAATATCCATTTTGAAATGTTTTTTTTCTTCTGTAAGAAATAAATTATTTTGCTTTTGTTCTTAAAATTTTTATTATTTTGTTTGTGTTATACCATAGAAAAAAAATACTCCTGTCAGATTCGCTCAATGGACTATTGACCACACAGGCACGGAAGCGATGACTCATATTCACCATTTTGAAACCGCTTCAGTGAATGCGCGTAGTGTAAAATAAAATAAAAAATTGCGTAAAGTCGATGATTTAAATTCAAAGATTTTGAGCCAAAATCTTTATCCAAGCTTCAAATTTATCAAAATTTCCACTCTTTTAAAATATTTATAATCCTCTGTATTTTTACACTATATTTAAAGATTTTCAGCAGCTTTTGTAAAGAAACCTCTCGAGTCATGGAAAGACAAGAAGGCCACTGCTGGATATAGGCCTCCTCCATGCATTTCCAAAAAGACCGGTTGGAAGCGGATTTCATCCAGCGTCTTCCTAGCACTTGGATGAGGTCATCTGTCGGCTGGTCGTGCTACGCTGCGCTTGCCGATATGTGGTCTCCGTTCGAGAATTTTTCGGCCCCATCGGCCATTAATTCTGCTTGCTATGTGCCCCGCCCACTGTCACTTCAACTTAGTAATCCGCTGGGCTATGTCGACGACTTTCTTTCCTCTACGAATCTCATCATTTCTGATTCGATATCGTAGAGAAAGCCTTTCCATACCTCGTTGCGAGACCTTGAGCGATCTTATGAGGCCCATAGTGAGAGACCACGTTTTAGTGCCATAAGTCATCACTGGTAACACACACTGGTTGTATAATTTTGTCTTGAGCGATTGAGGTATATTAGACGAAAGCACTTTTCTAACTTTCCCGAATGCTGCCCAGCCGAGTTGGATTCGACGATTGACCTCTTTCACAAAGTTGGACGGGCCTAGTTGGACTGTTTGTCCTGAGTAGACGTATTCGTCTACAACTTCGAGAGTCGAGTTCCCCAATGTTATCGGGGTGGGCACGAAACGAGTATTCGATGTGACCTTCGTTTTGTCCATGTTCATTTCAAGGCCCACCCGTTGGGAAACTCGACTGAGGTCTTCGAGCATTATGCCGAGGTCTTCCATCGTTTCTGCCATGACTACTATATCGTCGGCAAATCGAAGGTGAGTGATGTACTCGCCATTGATATTGATGCCGCGTCCCTGACATTCCAGAAGCTTGAAGGTATCTTCCAGTCCGTTTGTGAACATTTTTGGAGAGATAACGTCTCCCTGTCTTACGCCCTTTTTCAATGGAATTGCCTCCGAACTCTGTTCCTGTACTCGGACCGACATAGTGGTTCTGTGGTCATAGTGGACTGTTGTACAAGCATTTCAGCCAGCACCTCGATATACCGATAGTCAATACGGCAACGCTGGAGAGACTCGAGCACTGTCCATAACTCGATCGAATCGAAGGCTTTCTCATAGTCCACAAACGCAAAGCAAATTATACTCCTCAGTCTTCTGTATAATTTGCCGCAACGTGTGGATGTGGTCTATGGTACTAAAGCCCTTTCGGAAACCGGCTTGTTCGGGAGGCTGGAAGTCATCAAACCTACGTTCAAGACGATTCGTGAGGACCCTCGAAAACAGCTTATAAACATGGCGCAGAGTAGTCATCAGTAACCACAAAAACCTCCAATACTAATTTTCATACAAAAACGGAGCCAGAGATTACCCCGTAATGTTACCGTTTTCTCAGGCTTTGACAAAAAAGCTGTAAAGACCGGATTTTCCAAGTCAGATTTTTCTTATCGGATTGAGGGATCACCCTGTAAGGATGGAAAATTCCAAGTTTATACCATATGTGGAACTTGAAAATCTTTTAGCACCTGATAAGACCGAAATTAGAACAACCAAAAATTCAAGAATTTTCGCACGTCTAGTTATTTTAGCATTCAAATGCTGTGTGACTATAAAGTTGATACAATATTAGTCCAGCCGCTAGACTAGCGGGGCCCGGTGGCAAAACCTGCATTAGGTGTTGGTTGAAAATTTAAGCAAGTTTACTTTTCAATCGGCACTATTAAATTTGCCATAAAAATTTGTTGACGTCACCGTCCTATCTAGGGTTTATGCAACGAGTTTATGTTGTTTTAAAAGACCACCCCTAAGTGTTACCATTATCCCAAGCCGTTGAAAAAAAAAAAGAAGCTTCTCCAAGTTTTCGATTTTCTCCGTCAGTTTTAGCAAAAAAACTAATCGTATAGAAAATTTCAAGTTAGTAACATCAAAATGGGACAACAATTTTATCTAGCTGTTTTTCGCTGATCAACTTTATGTAGGTATATACATTCTTCACGTCACACCGTGTACATAAAGTTGTTATATGCGATGTATATCATGTTAGTATTTTAATTAATATATCAATAATAATGGCACCAGGTATTTACATATTTTTTTCAAAATCAAATCAGATCCGGATTATAAATTACTATCTGAGAGCGTGACAACCCTAACGACGTAAAATCCGGATAACAATTAAAATGGTCGTAATTTCTACTTTCCATGGAATTGGCATTTGAAATATATTTTTTATTTCATATGGGGAAGTCGCTTCCTACGTTCCAATTTTGCCACTGAGTCCCGAAATACATCCATGTGAAATCAAAGTCAAATTCACTTTATTGAAAAAAGATAAGATGATTTTTTTTCACTTTTTGACATAAAAACCTGTGGTTGTGAAAAAACATGTACTATTTCGTAAGTAGGTAGATAAACAAATACGTACTAAACATGTGATTTTTGTTTGAAAGCTATTCTTTCTACAAAGCATAGATAAGTTTTGAAGAGATGTACCTACCTTTATCTTTTTTGTTTGTAATGGCGCATGCTATACAAGAAAGCATTAGATTGAAGTCTATTCAATCTACGCGTAGGTACGCGGGCGGGCTGGCGAGCCGGCTAGAAAAGTAGAAACCGCTCGGCTCGCTCGACGCGTTCGAAATTCGGCTATATATGTGTGCGTTTGGCGGCGTGTGCTTACGCGAAGGGAATGAGACTGTGTGTGTGCGGCCGCGCGCGCGTCTTTCTATGGAGATTACTACTAGGAATTAATTCAGTCGTGTCATCTAGCGGTGAAATGTTGAAGTGCTGCACACCTGTGTCAAACGCTCAAGGTCATCGGCACAGGGAAAAATCTTAAACATAAACTGTCATTGGGATGTTTTAGTAATTGCAGGAATTTTTCAGGTAACCCTGTGGACTTAAAACATTATTATTATCGACGGTTTCTTTACATTCAGAGAGTGCAATCGTTTCAATTTTCGACAGTATTTAATAAATACATGAACAAGAAACAAGAAATTACGCAAGCAAGATGTATTTTTCTAACTTCCAAAAATTTGCGGTCGTCTCCTTCAATAAGAAACGTAATTAGGAAAGTTTTTGCTCAGCTTGTTTGTGTAGCCGAAGGAGAGGACATCTCGGAGTCCTAAGCAAATCGCCCGGAACGGCCCCGTCCTATGCATTTATTTACCCGAGTTTATTGCCCAAATGCCGGCATTACAGTTCTATAGAATTACCTGATATTTCCGCACTCAGCCTCATAGTTGGGCCATTGTATGTAGGAAGCGCTGATGTGTGTAATTACCTTGGACTCTAGGGTTTCAATTCCTCACGATATTTTCCTTTACCGTTAGCGAGTGCTATTACTACTACAACTTCACAAATGCACGAAGCTTTAAAATGAAAAAAAAAAATAAAAAAAACTTTATTTGGAAAAGGGTTAAAAGAGTGGTTACTGGCTCCCAAACTAGGATTCCCTGTGCTATGGGTAGCTTAGAAAACAAAGTCATTGGTACATGCCGGGATTCGAACCCACGACCTCCCGAATGTGAGGTCGTGGGTTTGTGGGTGTGTTCTACAGTTTCCACGTAATTTACAAGTTGTTGGTTTCTTAGAGGTAATTTAATTTATCGATAGGGAAGAAACGGCCAACGCTTGTCAGTTTACAATAACTAGTTGGGCATCTCGCTCAATGAGAGGCCTCGTCAATACCATTGTCGAAGAGACGGGTGTAGGTACCCTATTGCTGGGCGCTCTGGGTGAATTAATTGAAATTTTAATTGTTTTTTTTTAATAAGCCCACTTAATGACCTACTGCTCGGCAAAAGCCTCCCCTTTAGCTCTCCACTCCTCTCTGTCATTGACCATACCCTGCCACCCCGGCAGGAAGATCGTGTGGTCGTCCCGCCATCTTCCCCTTGGTCGGCCTCGTTTGCGGTAGGTATGTGTCGCGTTCGCGCGGGGCGCGTCTGTCTGGGGCCATACGTCATGGGCCAAGACAGATGGGCAAAACTTGCCACTGACTGGGTCTGGATGGGGCTCCATTCCATTTTAACTTTGCGGTCGCAGCTCCAACATCAGTGACTTTGGCTTTGGAGCGCAGCGTGGTATTCCGGATTCGGTCGCTCCTTTTTACGCCCAGGATGCTTCGCTCCATCGCCCGTTGGCAAACCTCAAGTTTGGACTTCTGAATCTTCGGTCAACGTCCAGGTCTGAGCGCTGAGCAAAAATATTTAGAGTTCTAATTAGTTGAAAATGCTTATATGAAACGAAATATTGTGTTATTTGGTGATTCCACATATTTATTAAGGTTAGGATAGGCAGGATGCACATGTCGACGAGTTTTCGCTTTAGTACTTAGTAGCTTGCCCTCCATCAGCTCTTTCACGGACCAGAAGATTTTTACTTTTTATTGACTTTTAACCTTATTATGATTATTTTAATTAAAAAGTATAAGTATAAAAATATTGTGAATTTCTCTGTTTCGTGTATATTTCACTTGATTTCTGAATATAATGTGATACATCCACCCCGCCCAACATAATTAATATTTAAGTAATATTTATTAAAAATAAAAACTGAAATTGATCTACAATAGAGATAATAAATAGAATGTAAATCAAAATATAAATATCGGGTAACTGTAGTTATGGCATAATTTCTGTAATAATTTAAGTAAATTTAAGTACTTATGGTATTATATTAAGTAAGTTTGGAAGTAGCTTATACATGTCGTAAATTCTATTTAAGATCTCAATAATTTCATGAAATCCCTGGTCTCGGACTACCCCTGCGGGATAAGGGCGTGAGTGTGTTGCACATTCTTAAAAAAAAGAGTGGGATGATTTAAATGTTCTGTGGTTTTAAGTATCATGGGGCCAGATGGTACCCTTTCACATTTTTATCGAAGTGGAAGTTATAATAAGATGATTCTGATTGGTTAACTGAACAACCGTTTTATTTTAGTTGCGTTCTGATTAGCTGGTTAGAATCTGGAATGACATCGTTTATCTATTTCTCTATTTTTTGTTTAGGCGCAGAATGTAGAATACGCAAAATGCCAAGCGTTCTCAAAGTGTCTAGTTCTCAAAATGAACAATTCGCAAAACGCCCATTACTCAAAATGTCTATTTTGTTTAGAGCTATAGAAGGGTGAAAGGTGACATGATAATAGGCTATTTGACAGTGTGAAAAAAAGTATTAATTTAATTTTATCATCATCATCATCATCAGCCCTTTGACGCCCACTGCAGGACATAGGCCTCCCTCATGGTTTTCATAACCATGAGGGGTTTTGCCATAATCGCCACGCTTAGCAGGCGGGTTTGCGATCGCAGTATGCGGTTGGAATGTCAGGAAGACGCTGCTGCCCGTCTCCTGGTAATTTATTTTATATATTCTTATAAATTATGACCTTTAAAAAAGATTTAAGACATATTAACTAAAAAAAAAAATGGACCGCTTATCCAAAAAAACAGGATAAAACTTGATAATGTTGTATCTGTCGCCATTTTATGGAAAAGCCGAATTTATGATGACGTCACAGGTCAAGTCATATAGCAAGTCAAGCTTAGAATCCCCAAAACTCTCAAACTTTTCAAGGAACCTATAGTAGTAATACCTATTTGCTTGTTGAATACCTATTTAGGGTAGGTTATATGATGGTTAGTTTTTTAACCCTTTAGAAACTAATTTTGAAAATGTTATTAAAAAGTCGTATAAAGGAAAGCCCTTCGTGGGCGGAGGGTTCACCGCTTTGATCGGTCGGTAATAGGGTCCCGTATGAGGGAACCTTTACGGGACACTGACCCGGTTCTAAACACCGGCTGAAAGAACGTATCTAATCCTTTCCTTCTTAGAATAATCAGAGAGCTATAGGTAACCCCTAAAAATATTAAGAAGGTTGCATGCTCGCAGTAAATGTGGCTCTACAGAAAATGCCGGAATTAAATGAGAATCAGCCGAGTCGATGAAAACGACATTATTATCGTTATTTTTATATTGATGCTAAGCTAAATTCCTCTTCGAATCCGCCCGTAAGCTCGTAAGACACGTTGACTTGGATTGGTATTCCAGAATTCAACGATGGGATTACACGGAAATCTTGAACGGCTATTACAGTTCTTGCAATGAAATGGAATATCTAATATTATGCTTGATTCGGTAAGACGGGAAGTGGTTTAACTTGATGCATATAGGTAACTTGACTTGTGTATGCTGTGTATCCAAATCTCCCTATATCTCTGAAAATAGAACTTCCAGATTGGTAAAAGCATTTCATAGAGAACTTTAATATTTCTCGAATTTCTCGGGTAGTTACAGTTTTTTCCTCTGTGGTTACAGTTAAAGTCTGTAAGAATAGAATAGCATTGTTGCTATATTCTTGGATAAGACAATTATTCTATCCATTATTTATTGAATTTCACTGACGTACGTTAACGCGTTGTACTGCTACTTACTGTACAGCCCGGTACGGGAACATTTTTCACTTCACATTTTTTGAACATTTTTTTTCTTACCGTCATGCGATGGGGCCAGACTTATTACTAAATGAGTAAAAACTACGGTACCATAAGTTTTATTTTTATGAGCGATTTATTCTCGTTTTCGTCTAGAGCAATTTAGGACAAGAAAATCTGTCAAATAAAATACTGCATGACTGCCTGAATTCATAAAACTTAGTTCATTAGTTCTTGTACAATATGCCAGTATCGAACACAAAACTACTCGAAATGAGGCCAGCGTTGTACTGATACGCTGCCTTAGCTCCTATGAGCTGCTGTAATATGGGCCTAAGATAGCCTGGAAGTGGTGATAATTAATCCACAAACCGGCGAAGGTAAGAACTCGCGTTCGCGAAGAGGCCAATCAAAGTTATGAGTCATTTCCTCACCATGTAAAGGAAAATATAACACACTGACTTACGACGGTTGAGCTTAACCGTGTTTCTGACAACCTCAACAAATAATTCTTGATTAATGAATATACATATTTATATTTAGTATATTATTTAACATTTAATATGTATATTCTGCACAAAACTGAAGCGAAGGTTATTTTAGCGAAAAGTCAAGGGGCTTTTACGCAGTATTATAACGGGGAAATAATATTATGCGTAACGTAACTGAATTTTCTAGTGGATCTCTATCCCCGCGACGGATAACCGAGCGGGATGAGTTCAAATGGCGGCTGCTCCCTGCGGACGCCTCTGACGCCACTCGCGAGGCACGCGAAACACAGGCACAGCCCTCATTTGCAGTATACTATATTAAAATATTTTCCCACCAAATCCCTTCGCGATTGAGCGATATAGCTCCACATACATACCTACTCTGTTTAGCCTTTCATGAGAAGACGCTTCGCGGGATATTGTGTAAAATATAAGAGACCCGCCAGCGCACGAACGAGTAAAATGAATCCGCAGGAGAAGTTTCGAGCATAAACAATAGAGCGTGGAAAATTCACTTCGCATTACGCCACGAATCATAACAATATGCTTGAAACTTTAAAGTTATTCCAGAAAATTGTCAGCAGGATTTGACGCAAACGCAAAGAACAAATAAAGTTCAGTGGGGGGCAGGCGCAAAGTTGTGGGTAACAATTTAAAGTTTGTCTCGGAGGTGCCAGCAGGTCCGGCGAGGCGAGGTGAGACAGCTGATGCGGCCTTCGGGGCTCTGTGTCCGCTGAGTATCGCAATCCGCAACTTTTACACACCGTGTACTGGCCAACTCCACTAACTCCCACATCCCGCAAAACTTTCACTCACTCTACTCCTAATTAATAAACCATGTCCAAAAGAGGTTTGTACGCGAACCTATTCATGACAAAACCGAGACGAGTAACTTTGATTTGGCACCCCAGAGTGGGAATGTAAATTAAGCTGAAACCCACAAATCTCCGCATCGGTAGTTTACTAAGAGTCTTGGGGCTAGTCTGCGAAGTTGTTAACTAGCGCGACAGGATGGATAGTGCAGCAAATTGAACACATTTGGAAATGTCTACCTACTAATATTGGATTAAGCCATTTGTTAAACTTCCGAGTTTAGAGACAAACCTTAGTGTATTCAACCTCAACAACGTGTAAGAGAACACAAAATCTGACAAACATTTAATAGGAATTGATAATAATTACTTCTAACGGAATTTCACTTTTTGAATTCTTATAGAGTCTTGAAAATTTACGGGGTCAATTTGTTTGAAAAATAAAAATTACATTGATATTTTTAAAAGTTTGTTTATTAGAAGTTTAATTATACTATCGATGCGGTTTTCTCACGATCGTGGCAAATGGCAAGCCCCGGACTTAGCGTACCCCGCCGGGATACAGGCGTGAGTTTATGTCATGTAATGTATGCTAAAGAAATGGTTTACAGGCGTTTATTTCAATAACGCGTCATAATCGGGTAGTAAAAGACGTTTAGGTACTGCATATCATTAGCAGAGATTAGCAGAGTTTAATACAGCGAATGGAACGGCGCGGAACACTACGTTGGTAATACGCATCTAATCTACCCATTTACCCAATGGAAAGAATTCCGAAAAGCGTTTTGGCCCGCGAAGATATACGACTTTAATAATTTTATCGGGCGGCTCCGGCTCACGGGGCGGTATTAAAAATATTAAAATAAGTAATTGCTCTATCAAGGCGGCACCTGCCGCTCGCGACCTATCTCGTTGCCTCTTTACCCTGGGAGAGTTCAAGCGACAACGCGAGGCTAAACAGTGTAACTTACCTATCTAATACCAGTCACACATGAACTCGTCAAGCTTATGCTAGGCAACTATAATAGAATGAATTAATTTCATCATGTGTATGCCGGCGGCCACTGTTGAGTATTCGTATTCTTATAATTATTTATTGCATTGTCATGTGGTAGTGGCAGTGCACGCCGACAACATATATAGATATAATATTCTTTATTGTACACAGAAATTACATATTAAAACCGTTTATTTTCCACCTTTGAATAGTACTCTAAAAATACATCAAGACTTATTTTTATAGATGTCTGTCTTCATAAAGTAACATAACATAAAATAAACTCACATCTGTATCTCGGAGGGGTAAGCAGAGAGACCAGGGTCTACCTGCCACGATCCTGACAGATCTCTTTCGCTTCATCAACATTAATTGGTTTCGGGTACTTTTTTTCATAAAGTATTTTTAAAAATATCGTTTATGAAGTGAAATACCGTATTACGATTTACGATGAGCGAATTGCCGATTGTTCTCGCCCTTGCGAATAAGAGAGCAAGGAAACTCTCCTAGCACCAATGAGCCTTACCGCCTCCCTTCCGAGAGTTCGGAATAAATACAAAGGTCGGCTATGAATAGATAACTCTATTTACGTACGCATACGTGGATGGCGTTGCACGTGCCTGCCTTTACACTATTTTCCTTTACGATGTATGTCATAATCACATAATCGCATTAATTAGTACGCGCTGCAAAATTTGTTCGTGCAACGGATACCTACTAGTAGTGTGTCATGCCCGTTACGAGTACATTTGATGTCACTCTTTTTGATGGCGTAGTACTTGTATAAACAAAGCATACTATTATGCTATGCTTGATTTCTTTTATATAGATTTTAATTTTAAAAACCTATTTAGAGGCTAAGAATTCCACCCATGCCGGGACTTCAACCCGCGACCTCTGGCTAACCGTGCCAGCGCTCTACCAACTGAGCAAATGGGCAAGTACAGGCATTAGTGAAATTTCCAGCCTCTTTACAAACTTCTCTGTATTACGTACAGGCAGCGACATCTGGCCGAGGCAATTTACATCACTCGCAGCCGAGAGTAACCCACTTTGCAGTTAGGTTTTTACATCGGAATGATATCACTGTACCTACATGATTAAAAATTCTTTTTGTTGCACTAACCCGTGCTGAGGACAATTTTAAAAACCTATTTAGAGGCAAAAAATTCCACCCATGCCGGGACTTGAACCCGCGACCTCTTGCTAACCATGCCAGCGCTCTCCCAACTGAGCTCTAAATAGGTTTTTAAAATTGTCCTCAGCAAGGGTTAGTGCCACAAAAAGGATATAGATTTTAATTTTGTTTACTAAATATCTGTGGCGTTTTATATGTAGTCAAAATTACGAAAAGAGTTCAGTCGCACTTCGCTAAGGGAACACGTGAATGACGATTCTACAATTAATATTACTCGCACCATTTGAAAATGTTGTTAATACTCAAGCATGTTTTTTATATGTAGTTGGTGCCTAGGTATCTTAAAAAAAAACTAGGTGGTTGCAGAGAGACCCTATGTTTAAACTGTATATGTAAGGGATTGGACGCACTTGCGGACTATTACCCGCAAACGCTCTCAAGTCGTTATGAATTAGGAGAAAGTAATTATAAACATAAACATTTACATACGGGTACATACATTGCTTCTGGCAATTATTTCTTTTAAATTCTATTAATATAATAGAATTTTCATACACTCTCTAAATGAGAGTATTTATCCAGATTTTAAGCGAGCAAACGCTTGTGTATTTCAGCCTTTAAACAGAATCTTATTAAAATTACGTAGATAGGTAAACCTATTCTTCTGAGATCTTCATGAACTTACCACGGAATTTAATACACAAAATTCTAGTATCTAAGCACATAATAATGTAACTTATACCTAACTGCTGACAGGAGGTAGCTTTGGGTGGTAGAGGGGTTCTTATCGAAGTTTTGGAACTGCTGCAAAATTTGCAACTGAAAGGTAGCAAAGAACAAGTTTGTAAAGGTGATTACTCACTCAGCTCCATTTTTTCCACCCCTGTGTAGCATGCCCGCACGTGCCATCTCACGCCCGCACTCTGGAGAAAAAACAAACCATCAATTAATGGTCGATGAGTGAGTCGCTTGGGAGCTGCTAAGAGACTAACCGGTGCTAACTAGCGTCGCTAATGGAAATAAAAGATATCTTCTCTTATAATACATTTTTGGCAAAAAGTGAGCATAATGAGTCTCAATAAAACGGTGATAGTAAGTACTTAATTATATTATGTAGATGATAAGTTATTATAACCTTGATCAGATCAAAGAATAAACCATGCCATGTCATGTCATGCCACAGGGTGCCATCACAGTATTTGACAGGCTGGGCATGATCCTGTCACACTTCGCTGATGACCAGGGAGTTTCTCTTAAATGCATTGTTGGTTAATAATTATAATCTAGGCAATCGCATACTACTGGTATAACCCGCGTGCCACTTAACTCGGCGCTTCGTGCGACTCGATCTCCATCGCGAGAGATGCCTGTTTAATTTGTGCGAGTTATAAAATCGGAGCGACATTGTAATTATAATACTTAGTAATACCATCGTATTAAGTTTATCAAATAAAATATTCATAATTATTGCATTAAACTGATATTGGCACAAGTATTTCATTTTCTTGGGGTGAACTACGTAAAAAACCGGCCAAGTGCGAGTCTGACTCACGCACGAAGGGTTCCGTACCATTATCTATACATCATTTGAATATTTCAAGCGTCTACCTGTTGCCGTTATTAATATCGAGCAAAAGTGGCAAAAAAATCACGTTTGTTGTATTGGAGCCCCCCTTAAATATTTATTTTATTCTGTTTTTAGTATTTGTTGTTATAGCGGCAATAGAAATACATCATCTGTGAAAATTTCAACTGTCTAACTATCATGAGTACAGTCTGGTGAGAGACGGACGGACGGGCGGACGGGCGGACGGACGGACAGCGGAGTCGCAGTAAGGACCCTCTCTTACCGTTTGGGTACGGAACACTAAAGAGAGTAAAAAAAATTATTGTAAAATAAGGAAACGATTCTACAAGACTTACAAACACTCACACCTGTTTCCTTAAGGGGTAGGTAGAACAGGCATCCGTGACCAGGGAATAATCAATCAATTGTACAGTCTGCGCTTTTCTTTGTTATCGGTCATCACAGATCCTGAATAATCTCATCGCAATTATACAAAAATATACAAATTGGTGCTCGTTTAAAAAGCGATCCCTCATTTATTTCCATAAGAAAAGCAGAAATAATTGAGTTAACAGGAAAGAAGGTTGGTTGGGTCTGGGTCTCGAAGGTCGAAACAGGGAGTTTTTGAGTTGGAATAGTCTTGACCGGAATAAATGAATTAATTTGAATAAAAATTGTTGTGTTGGACTGCATAAGCATAAGCAGCCTATATACGTCCCACGCGCGTCCCACTGTAGGGCACAGGCCGTCTCTCAGAGCGACATCAAAATAGGAGGAGGTTCTCAATTCGTCGGAGTCTTGTATTTTTATTTTATACGTTTGAATATCCCCGATTACTCAAAGACACCTGGACCTATTTGGTTTTTTTTTGATAGAGTAGACTACCCAGGTGTTCCCATATTCATCTAGTCGGGATCTGACGATGGTATCGTGGAGAAATCGAGGGAACTCTTCAAATTTTAAAGAATTTTTATAGTGATTCGTGCATTTGCTTCCGGAAATCACAATTTGGCGAAGTCGTAGGATAGTCGTAGGATAGATAGCCTCGTTAGAGTACCTGTTAAGGCGCTTAACTACCACGACAGAGGTCGTGGGTTCGATTCTCACTGGGGGCCGCCGTACATTTGTACAAATGGCCTCAGTCTGGGTGTATTTCCATGTACATTTTGGGCACCGACTCCAAAATATATTCATTTTGTTATTATTTGTCGTTCAACTTATTTCTATATTTTCAATGCTGTAGTGTATTGAAGACGTTTTTTATTTTTATTTAAAAAATATATTTATCTCGAATAAGCCTGACATTGTGGTGGTGGACCGGGCGCAGAATAAGGAGTTTTGGTCGACATCACTGTCCGATATGATGAGAACCTCGTGAAGCCGAAACAGATAAGAAAACGAAGTATCCGGACCTGGTGCACGAGCTTACCGACATGTGGGGGGTGGTGTCGAGCGAAATCGTTCCTATAGTCCTGTCCGCGAATGAGTGAATTCCAGCCAGTCTTGCTGACCATCTGAGACGGTTTGAACTCCGTGTGGTCATACTTCAGGCTATCATGCAGAACGCGGTGCTGCTTGATACAGCCCGGATAGTCCGACGTTTTCCCTCGTTGTCGCCCTGACCTCCGGCCGCTTGGACTCCTCAGCCGGAGGGCGTCCGTCTGGTCACTTTGGTCAAACGGGACTATTACCTTTATTATTCATAATAATAAAGATTTGAAATTACCAATTAAATTGCGTTAAACAAAATTACATTAATATTCAATAGTTTACATTAAGATACTAATCATTAAACATTAACAATAATATTTAATGGTCAGTATCGAGCTGACATTCTCACATTTTACTTTACAGAGTATCAAAAAACTAACGCCCGACTCAAACGCTTCTGGAAGCCAAAACTATCACCAATCAATTCTTTATCCATATCCATATTTCCATATTTTGGTAAGAAATACCTACTACATCTTACGTATCTTACTTAAAGGAGGGTTGCCGTCTGTAAATCGCGACATCTGGGACAAAAGGTAAGACAATGAGTTGAGTTGGAAATTTATGTGATTCGTTTCTGCAGTCATCAGTCTCCCCGGGACAGAGGGAGAAGGCGTGAGGAGAGTCAACGAGATAATATAATGATGTCGCATTTGTTTTCGGAGTTGAGTACTACCCGACACAACTGAAACAGTCGATGAAAGTTGGTGTGTTGTGGTGGTGGTGCAAACTTACTATACCCCATCTTTGTTGTAATAAGAGAGGTCCTGGGTTCGATTATTTTTTAAGTTATGTACATTTGTGACTTTCTGGTAATACCACTCGGTAACTGTAAACTAAAACATCGTGACGAAACCGGGGTATTGGCATACCTCAGCAGTTGAAATTGCCTATCCGCGGTAAGCACGCCTGCATGGCGCATGGTGATTGCCCATATTTCCCGAATCAGGTTAAAGTCAAGTTAAAGTCAAAAATTTTTATTCACTATAAAAACAAAATGTTTACTTAATGAACGTCAAAGCTGTTAGTTTCACAATTAATAGATTATGCGGAGAAGAAGCTAACAAAGAAACTCCACATTTATTCTTTTCAAAACAGGTTTGCTTAATTAACAGAGTTTTCAACGTAAAGTTACACTACACTAGATACAATCGTTCCTGTTAACATTATTTAAATACCAGACAACCTTGTCTTGCAAATAATCCTTAATGTTATAATAGGCTTTTTTGCAGAGAGTATGCTTAATAAATTTTTTATTAGTGGTAACTCTAATATATCTTGAGAAATCTTATTGTAGAACCGTATACACTGCCCCATAAAGGATGTATTAACTTTTGCTTTTGCAAATAGGTTTTTAAAATTGTCGTCAGCATGGGTTAGTGCAACAAAAAGAATGTAATTTTGCTTTTGCGTTAATAAGGGTTTGTTGTTTACAACTACTTTTGTTCTACGACTTTTTTTTTTATTAATTTTTTTTACTTTCTTTAACGGTTTTTCAGATTTTTTGTGTGATTAGTGTGATTTAGTGCGATAATGTGATTATGATAAATACCATGCTTATGAGTTAATGGAATTAACGTTGTTCTACGTAGGACATTGATTCACCGCAGAATGTGACATTGTTAGAGCGCGTAAAGTGCGAAATTATGTAGATACACCTGTCATTTCGACAAATTGAAATCTATGTAAAAACTTCTAAACAAATATTAATGTAAAACGCAAAACTTAATTGGTTTCAGATGTATTTTTGAGGTAACCCTGTATATAGACTGCTTATGTTATGTTATTGTAATATACATGGTGTCGATGGAGAGCTGTTAGTTCGGTATCACGCGATGCGACCATTACGTCGACTGCACTTGATGACGCGTGCACAATTCTGCCGCTTGTTGTGATATACTGCCAGTTTCAATGATTAACAGCTGTTTATAACGGAATTCTAATGATTCTTCACTTCACGTTTGACCAATTTCATTCACTGAACATTAAATATGGAAACACTTTCATTGGCTCTCATCAAAAACAAACAAACAACGAAAGTAGGAAATGATGTAAGTGAACACAAATACGTTTCTCCTTCCGCGAAATTATAATGTGAGGGGTAATAAAAAGAACGTTATCTTTCTTATTCGATGCAAGACAGAAAGAGAAGGTACGGCATAAAGGGATGAGGTAGATATAAGAGCATATGGTTAGGCAAATACGGACTGTGGTGAAATCCGCGCACGGGGAAATAAGACATAAAATGAAGATATCATCGTTTGCATGCGGTTATGTAAGAATACCGGGAATACAAAGGCTCATACAAATGTAAGGGCTGTAGCGGTTGCGACTGATATCGTCCGTCGTAACCACTTTGATTGCTTCTTGTGGAAACCGCTACCCAATACATTCAGCTGCATGCATGCGATGAAATAAATTGGAAACCCTAGGAGTTTACATGCATGCACTCTACTCGGTTGAATTACCAATGTTTTGTAAAAAAATATGTAAAGTTTGTTCAACTATCGACTGTCCTTATAATCGCTGTTTTTGCGATGTGTAAGCAATTTTACGCTTTACCTGGACATTCGATCTGGCGGTCGGTTGTGGTGACTTTTCTCTTGGATCATCCCAAATGCCTGGAACAAAGAAATTATGTTGTTAAATATGTAGGTATGTATTCCAAAATTCACGCCACACGAACATGCGGCGTTCGTGTGGCGCCGGATTAAGAATAGCGTTAGAATGGAACGTCACTCCATTTCCTTCCGTGGATGTCGTAGAAGGCGACTAAAGAAATACATTACAGGAGACGGGCAGCAGCGTCTTCCTAAGATTATAACCGCTTACTGCGATCACCAACCCGCCTGCCAAGCGTGGCGATTATGGCAAAACCCGTCATGGTTAGGAAAACCATGAGGGAGACCTGTGTCCTGCAGTGGGCGTCAAATAGCTGATGATGATGTATTCCAAGATTGGTAATGTAAATTATTTTTAAACCGTTCGTTTGGAAAAAATCTCAATTATAAGGTACTTATGTATATAAGTTATTCCTTGGGAGAAAACATTTCATTGGCGTGAATAGCGTAGGAAAGTTTCATTAATTTGACATTCCCATAGGTACCGTATGGACTGGAATTGTTGTCCAATATTCCCGCGTAAAATGTGCATGAATTATTTATCATGATTGAGGCATTTAAAACAAAATAAAACGCATTAGTGGTTGCGGGCAGAGCGGGTATGATTCATGTTCTTTGAAGTGGAAACGATGTATCTGAACGGTTCTCTGTTGAAGCGATATTGAGGACGAGTGGCGAGCTCAACCGCAGTCGCGTCCCGCTAACGTGAATCCCGATGACCCATATGGAAAAAGCAACCCAGTGGGCCAACTAGTCTGTAGAGCAATCGCTGAGTTCCACAGCTACTGCTATAGTCGGCCGCATTGCCTGATAGCGCCCCTCAACTCAACTGCCGGTGCCAGGAACGGCACATAAACGCCTTCTACGATGCCTTAGAGCAGCGGCTTTTCACGTCACACCTCCAACACTTTAAATTTCTATCAATGAAAACCTGCAGTCCTGCCAGAGGGATTGTTGGGTGGCTTTTTATTTTATACGTAAGACGTTTTTATCGTAGTTCAGGAAATTTGCACGGTTTTCATTCTTTATGTGAGAAACAAATTGCACCTATCTATAGTGTCTAAATCGTTTAGGTAATGTAACCTGGTATAGCAGGCGTACGTACGAGGCCTAACAATCTGAAACACACATTCACGCACTTCTTCACTTTAGTAACTTATGTTGTTTGGGTGGTGCAACAATACTGGGGCCATAAAAACCAGCTTGTCCGCAGTTGAGTTTATAAAATGCCCCAACTTTCGTTGTAGGTAGGTAGAGTTATGGAACATGGAAGGTTGATAACAATTTACAGGTGAACCGGAACAAAGGCACGAACGCTCGACCTAAATCATATAGCCAGAAGCCAACATCGATGCGAGCACAATATTGAACAATAAATAACCCCAGCTACAGTTACACCGAAAAGTAGGATAATTGGCAGCGCGATCGCATTACATAAAATAAAATAAAATTATATGAACATTGAGCTATTAATAAAAGATAAGTTCATAACGTTCGGTCGCTATTGGATGACGTATAGTCTTTTACTACTTACGTATGTAATACGGACCGTGTGCCTACCGGTATAGGTCCTATATCCCGCTGTGAATTGCCCCAGTTACTGTTTGCGGTGCACAATAGAAAGAGCTATTAGAGGGCGGCGATGTGTGCTAGCCATCCTATCCTGTTGCGAGCTAAATAACGTTAGCAAAGGTAAAGTAAAAAAATATACGTGGAAATGGGGCAGCATCAATAGAGAGGCGATTGGCTCCGTACGTCGCCGTCCGGCCAGTTGTTTTGACTCTGCCATTGAGGTTACTTTGCTTACCGTGTAAACTATTCAAGTTGAAATAGGTTAACGTTTCCTGTACAACTGTAACGCACCTTTAAGAATCTAATAGTAACTAACGATATTGCCAGAATATGATTTTCTTCAGAACAAGTGTTTCAAGGGTTGGCTCGGTTGGTTAGACAAAGGATAAAACGAATACTTACTAAGCAATTCATACTAATTGTCCGTTTTAATTCGCTATCTCTAAGGCTAAAAGGAAATGGCTTTAGAGTTATATTTCCTTATGACTTGTATTTAATTCACACTACTAAATAACGAGGTCAGTGCATCCGCAGTGGAAGGGTTTGGACGTGCTCGGTGCAGAGTAGCCTTATCGGAGCCCGACAGCCCGGTACGTACCTACTCTGCCCACAATCAGATTTGTGAATTGAAATTAGTACGAATATTTTCTCCACCAAATAATTAAGTGAGTTTAAATTCCTTTATTATATCACATAGTACGGGTTTATGTCCAGGGAATGAATGGGAAATAATAACGTCGCAAATGACATCTAATTCGCTTATACAACTTTACGGCAATAATAAATTCCAATAAGATGGAGAGGAAAATGCAAAATGTCTCCCGAAGGCTGTGCAATTCTTATCAAATGTCCACGGAGCGGACTGCTGACTGGGAGGACTTATTTACTTTCCCGCTAAAGAAAATTCGCTTATTTTGCCACCGCGGAGAACTATTCCAATATAGCTACGGAGAGGAAATGAATTTTGCAGTTGTGATAAAAATATCAAACGGGAGATAGCTTTCTACTTTGCCGGGAATTGTCTTAGGATGTCTTGAAAATCGGGATAGCTATTCTTGATATAGGTTTTCAGTTTTGCCTTAAGGCTGTTATTACGTGGAGCATGCTGTCTCGCTCACACATTTTAATAATTTTAGTGATCGTAATAAAATGAGTATACTTTTAATAAATGTGGTTTAATAGATAATGAAATTGCGAACATTCAAGGCGTATGTTTCTTATCGTATACATCATAAGTTTTTGATTGGGAAAAAATTATTCCAAAATTAATAATTTTGGAAACAACTGTTCTTTGTTAACAACTACGTTTAGAAAAACAAAAATGTGTTTAAAATGTCTATAACATAATTATGCATCAAACCCTCAGACCAGATTTATCAAAAGTTTACTCATAGTATTCAAAATATAGGATATAAAAATATATATTGTACGAGCGAGACAGCATGCGCCACGTAAGAACAGCCTTAAGTGAAACAAGGGTATTTCTCAGCTTTTTAATCTCCTCAGTCCTGACCTTGAAAATAACAATTGAAGACCATTGTTATTTTCAAGGTCAGGACGAAGGAGGTTAATGAGCTTGTAATTTTTTTATTGTTCGATTGCCGCAATAGGTATCTCGCGGCGGATGACTTGACTGGAACAAGGACCGAGGCGCAGAGGCGCATGTATTTTATCGCCCTCTAACACGGGTACGGTCGTAACACGGACGCTTGCCGGCGGTTTACCTCCAATATTTTAAATTTTCTTTAATATTTACTTAGACAAACATTTAGATACCTACAGCTTGTAAAAGCAGTTGTTGCCGAAGATTTAACAAAGATGTACCTACTTCTTCTCTAATAACGTGCTTACTTAGACAAACAATTAGGTAGGAGTCTACTGTCATGCTAAATATGAAAGAAAACTGCAGTCCACTCAGCAGTCTAGCAGTGGGCCGATTCATCGATCGAAATACCGACTGACCGACCGACCAACCAACCGACCGTCGGTTTGAACAACCGGCTGATAAACCGAAATAAATTGGTAGATAGATGGATAAAGAAAGAGAGGACAGTTTTTGGATGGGATGGGTACATTACATTAGAAAGCCGAATAACCTTAACATTTTCGTTGCCAAACTGCCCGTTACTTAACTGAGTACAGTACACGCAAGCAAAGATCGATGTTCTGTTTACTGTACTATTAATTGAATGCGACCAAACTGGAAGTACTTGTACAGTCCGTCACGCAGACAAGGTGAATTTTGTCAAAAACTCGCCGCTGTTTCATGTGTTCTGTGGGGGGTAAACAGTGACATTGTGCCGCTCAAAGCCAAGATCAAAAGGCGTCTATCAGGGACGAGTGCGAGGGGCGCGCCGCGGGGGTGGGGCTGTAGGGGTGCGCGACGATGTGTGAGTAGCTAGTTCACAAAGCACCTACACACAGCATTGGCGGCGAAAATACTAAATATGCAAATCTATATTTTGTTTTATAAACATTATGCTAATGGTGTTCTCAATGTCCCATCTCATGAAGGGGCTTTTGAGCAATGAAAGACATTTGGCGCTATCGTGAGGGAATAATGGTTTTTTGGCGTTTGTAGTGATAAGTTTTTTCTTTCAACTAAAATTGTTCCTGAGCTTTATGAGTCTGTCGAGCTGTTGGTTTTTGCTGCTTTGCCCTGAAATAATCCAGAGTACAAAATCTCGTAACCACTTAACGCGCTTACGTACCTATGCAAGCTAATTAACGCCGATGGAACCACTTACAGTAGACGTAGTTTAATCCCAGTAGAGTTAACTATTAAGCGTAAATTAAATAATATATCGGTTTCATTGGAGCGCCTTAAATAAGGAGTCGTGTTGAATAAGTGATAAGGCTTGAGAGCTCCTGTGGGCGGAAAAATACTGGACTCAAATAATTCAGAGTGAATAATGAAGAAAGAATTTTCGCGGTGAGCAGCGCCTCGAGGGCAGTTGACGCGAATGAACGCTCTATCCATTAGATCACTCATTGTTCAGCGAAATAAAGAGAATCAAGTTAAAACAGTCACTGAAAAGTAACGCCCGCGGAACTTGCGAAGCTCTATATTTTATTTTCATATAAATTGAAATTTGTCCTGAAGACATTATCCGACCCGTTTCCCACTGTAGGGCACAGTCCTTCTCTCAGAGAGAGAGAGAGTATGGGCTTAATCACCACGCGTGCCCACCGCGGATTGGCGATTTCAAGCGCCACAAATGTACATGTACATGCCCGCACAGGGAATCGAACCTGGGTCTCCCGATTCCGAGTCCAATGTTCTACCCACTAGGCTACCACCGCTTCTTCCGACCCGTTTGCATTATCTATTTACGTGAAAGGCAGCTGCCAATAAGTGCTTACCTAGATAAAACTTTAGCTTTCAAGATTAAATGTCTAAAATTACAAACATTCTACGCAAAAGAAAGTTTTCCTCCTGGGAAAGTGTTTACTTAAATAAATTGTCTCGAAAACAATGTTCGCATTGTTTGGTCGCAAATTGTTTGCAATAACTAACGCTCTCAGGTGAGATAAAAATTGTACCTATGAACGCCTGTGCTACCGCAAGTTTTGTTTTCTTTAGAGAACTTTGTCTCACGCAATATATGTAGAGTTGGACGATTCTTTCTTTATCGAATGGTACCTATTGTGATTTATTGAACTGCGTCAGGATCATAAAACGTTAGAAACATAAGTGATAATATTTTGCACGAGTGGAAAGCCCCTGAAACTAAAACAAGATGAAGAAGTCTGAACCGAGTTGTAGACGATATTAAAAATCGTAACTAAACTTACGAAAGAACAAAGGAAGCTAATTTAATGTGTTGAATCGAGTACATATTAGCAACATGTTGTTTTTTTTATCAGAATGGTTTTAAGCTTTAAAACACGGGGAATCCAGTGATAAGTCAATACATATCACACGCTTCATTATTGGACCGGTCGGTAGTAAATGCTAAGGTATGTGAATACTTCAGACACTAGGGTTTCCTTAGGATGTTTTCGTTCACCGTTAGCAATTGGTATTGCTACTAAAACTTCTAAAATGTACGTAACTTACAAAACAAAGTCATTGGTACATGCCGGGATTTGAACCCACGACCTCCCGAATGAGAAGCCGGCGTTCTACCGCTACGCTACCACCGCTACCATCATCGGACCTATCCGCGGACGTAGTGAGTGCTGTGTGTCGGCCCGCTGCGAAAAATACAAGACTTGAGGGTAAACCAGGTCGGTTGAAGGTAGAATCAAGTGACTTGTCATTACAATACTAGGATCGGCGGGCTAAAGTACATAAGTCTAAAACACGAATTTTTGAGGTAGTGAAACCAAACGTATAATTTATAAATAAACGTATAAATTAACCAAATAATTTAGGCAAAAACATATTGATCCTTAACCTAGAACTAAGATTAGAACTAGTCTAGAACTAGTCTGGACTAAATCCGCCGACCCTAATAATTGACTCTACTCGCCACTTTTGTTTACCCGTGGCTTCGGCACTAGCAATGTTGCCGAAACGTCGGGAATTAAGATAATTAAGTTTACCTACAAACAATCGCGTTTAGACTCATTATACGTATAGGTAACTATTTAGCAACATGGTCTGAGGCTACGGCCTGACCCAGAACACAGTTGACCTGGCATGGGAAATTGCTAATACTCTGTTAGGATGCTGTGGTGCAGAGCAGAATCCTATTAAAGCCGTAATAAGTAAGCAAGTGCTTTGCTGCTTGTAAGTACTACGTTAAATATAACTTATGTCAGGCACTCAGGTATGTGTCATACTATGTACAGCTACGCAGAAAGAAAATAATAATATTGAGTTGAAGTTCTAGCTCTTTATGTTTTCTAGTTCTTTGTCATAAGCAGCCGTCCGTCCCACTGTAGGGCACATTCCTTCTTTCAGGGAGATAGTATGGGCTTAATCACCACGCGTGCCCACCGCAGATTGGCAATTTCAAGGGCTGAGGTATACTAATAGCTCAGACACTCAGGTTTCCTCACGATGTTTTCCTTCACAGTTAGCGAGTGGTATTGCTACTATAACTTCACAAATGTACATAACTTAGAAAACAAACTCATAGGTACATGCCCGCACTGGGAATCGAACCTGGGTCTCCCGTTTCCGAGTCCAATGTTCTACCCACTAGTTCTTTGTAAACTTTTTTAAAAATAACGGAGTTTCTTTGTTAGCTTTTTTTCCACAAACTATTCATGTGAAACTAACGACTGTGACGTTCATTTACTAAAAATTATTAGTCTTATTTTATAAAAAGTCGATTCCAGTAAAACATTCTTAAGACGCCCTTAAGAGAAATCCTTAACTGTTTTAGTGGGATCATCTTTTTTATAATTAAGACTGTGACTTTCTAATTTATAAAAACACGATTCCTTAAAACACTTCTCAGAGGCAGTTTAAATAGTCTACCGGGAAGGGATACACGATAAGTGTTTTAGGGGAAGTCATAGACATAAACATATTTATTCATAATTAGAAGTTACACGTCAATTCAATAAATTAGATGATTAACAAATAATAAATGCATTTAAGTGCAAATGCGTTTGAATTTTAAATAGAGGTTTCCATCATGATCTTTGAAATAAATGGTTTCCTCTATAATTTTGTTGACCTACAGATTGTTGCTGTCTTAGTGGCGCCCTCTGTAAATAGTTTTGTATTGCCCTTATTTTTTGTTTCTTTTAGCTAAGAACGACGGATAAGAAAAAAATGGCTAATGATGCTACACCGGCTGTTTCATCCCGCAGATTAAATATAATTTTCGTAATTATTAAAATTAAAAGAATAAATGCGTGTAACAATGTAAGATTATGATTTTATTTAATAAAACCGATGTTTACAAGTACCTACCCGGAATATTACTTCACTTACAATTGCAGCAATAATAGCTGGCTTTATTTTTGCTAAATGGGTTTCATTGATACCAGGGCTTGCATTTCTCGTTAAATAGTTTTAACAGGTTAAACAGTCAGGTATCTAAAGACTGCCTCCATTGTTAACGAGTGTGAAAGATGTGGACCTGAAAACAAACAAGAATGGTAAAAAATAACTTTTAACTATAATTCTTAATTTATTTAATTAGTATTATTTGCATTTACCAGCATAGAAATATTTTTTAGGGTTTCGTACCCGAAGGGTGCCAAAACGGACTTTACTGTCCGTCTGTCTGTCTGTCCGTTAGTCTGTCTGTCCGTTAGTCTGTCTGTCTATCTGTCTGTCTGTCACCAGGCTGTAGCTCATGAACCGTGATAGCTAGGCAGTTGAAATTTTCACAGATGATGTATTTCTGTTGCCGCTGTAACAACAAATACTAAAGGTAGACTTCCGTGCATCGCGGCCGATCGCAGCCGCGCGCGACTGATCGTACGTACGGCTGATGCGGCAATAGGAAAATGTATGGCACTGTTTCCAAACTCTGCGCAGACGCGTGTGTCAATCTAGCTTAAAACTAGTATGCTCCAATATTGTTATTTTAAGATTGTTACCTGTTTTACATGCCTAATAAACAAAACAAAACAACACTTTGGAAACAGTTCATACATTAACTGTTGTCGCATCAGCCGCGCGCGTCAGTCGCACGCGATCTATAGCGATCGGCCGCGATGCACAGAAGTCTACCTAAAAATAGAATAAAATAAATGTTCAAGGGGGCTCCCATACAATAAACGTAATTTTTTGCCGTTTTTTGCTTGATATTAATAACGGCAACAGGTAGAAGCTGGAAATATTCACAGAATATTAATTTCTATATTCGCTTCAAATATAAATAATTAAAATAAAATAAATATTTAAGGGGTTCGCCCATACAACAAACGTGATTTTTTGCGGGTTTTTCTCGATCTTTGTGTTTGTATAGATGTTGTATAGATAGTAGTACGGAACCTTTCGTGCGTGAGTCCAACTCGCACTTGGCTGGTTTTTTTTTAATTTGTTTACTAGAATCATAAGTCATAACCTATAAACTTCTTGATAATCGATTTACTTCCTCCAAATGGAAGGTTTGTGTAGCTAAGCGGCCTCTAGGATAGCTCTCGCATTCAATTCGATAGTATAATAGACTGAATACTTGGCTAAAATCCGAGCTAGACTGTTGTCGGCTGATAATTTAATGCAACTGGAAAGTGGTTTTATTTAGCAGTGGTAGCTAACCGTCACAATCATCCCCCTATGACCTAGTACTAGTAGTGAAACTGCATTAATATAATCCTCCCTCTTGCCATTTACATGAGTGAAAGCAATACAATATGCAAGTAGGTGAAATACAATATGCACCTCAAAAAAATAACACAGTACATAACCTGACTAGAGAACGTGATGACTAATTGACTGCTATCAGACAATGCCTAGACCTTTGGAGCAATTAGTCTAGAGATCTCCATATTCGAAACCCAGAACGAGGGACTAAAACAAACTTTTATATGAATATGGTCTCTAGGCATGGGTTTGAAGTTGTGGACTAGAAAGGTGGTTTAATGTTGCAGTTTCCTTGCAAAGAATGTACATTTTTGTACATATCTACCACATAAATCAAGAAAATTAATTAAATTCCAGAATTGAATTTAATACGCAGAATATCAGTAGTTCCTGTTCACAGCCATCGTATAATCCTGAAATAGAATGAACACCTTCGTTACTGTCCTCCAGCCTCTGGTTCTTAAATCCCAACACGTAACAACCCTCGGAAAATGATGACATAAACCTTTCACTTTACTGTTAACTTTATTAGATGTCGTATAAAGCAACGCGTTAGTACAAGTATAAACGCAATTTGTATCTAAAACTCATAAATACGATAGATTATATTGGGATCTTAAGACCGCTGTCCAATCCATCAACAGCGATCTAGATCGCGTAGCATCATGGTCTGACAGGAGCTGTCTTGTGCTAAACCCTGGTAAGTCTAAGTACATGGTACTTGGTACTAAACATCAAATCCATAATACGATACAAACCTTAGCCTCCGAAAATATAGTCATCAGGGGTGAACCAGTAGAAAGGGTTATGGAAGCAAAAAATCTTGGTTTTCTGATGGATGGTGAACTCCGTTTTGAAAATCATATCAGAAACGTAGTCAGTAATTGTTTCTATCGCCTTAAGATTCTTTATAATATACGCGATTACCTGAGCACTGATTTGCGTGTCAGGCTCAGTGAATCACTAATATTATCCAGATTGAACTACTGTGACGTCGTCTATGGTGGCTGTATACTTGGTAGGACAAAAAGGTTGATCCAACGTGTGCAAAACGCATGTGCACGTTTCTGTTTCAAAATCCCTCCTAGATCTCACGTCAGCCCATACTTGGACGCAGCAAAGCTTCTGAATATGGAGGCACGTCGGTATCTACACCTTGCCAAACTACTCTTTGGTGTGATACGGACAAAAACCCCATCTTATTTGTTCGCAAAGCTTGAATGGTCCACCAGACAACGGTATGTGCACAAGGAACGGATCCTGACACCGGCGCATCGGACCATGGCTTTCCGTGGTAGTTTCAGGTTTGCGGCGTCCAAGTGTTGGAACGACATTCCCCCTCCAATCCGTGAAGCGTCCAGTGGATGTGCTTTTGGGCGCAAGCTCAGAGCATATTTGCTGGAGCATCAGAAACCGCCACTCCCTTCCCTTCCAACCTCTCGCCGCAAAAACAGACACGAGCCTGTAATCGCATGGTAGGGCCAGGCAATATTGTATATATCTATATATTTTTATTTATTTTTCTTTAATTAAGTATACCTATATATGTATATATATTTATGTACATATAAATTTAATTACATGCTTTAAGCTGGCTATATACCTTTATTCATTTGTGTATGATTTTATTTGAGTATATCGTAGTTTATTCAGTGACTTAATAAAAACAATTTAAGTATATGTTTCATACTGTATACATAATACGTATCCTATTGTATATAATTACTATTCTGTATTACATAGTATTCTACTATATATAGTATTGCTCACGGTTGTACCACACCGCGGTATGTGACGCTCGCGGGGAAACTCCTGGCACTGACTGAAAATCAGCGCTGAAGGCTTGACCCTCAGCATACTGCTGAGTCAGTTGCCATTTATAGCAGCAGTGACACGCCGTGACCGTTCGTTTTCCTTTCTTTTTTATAACATTTCGGTTGAAATATTTTCTTTGTTGTTTTTTTGTTTTGTTATTGTGGCGTGTGCACTGTTTTTATAATAAATGTTTTTTCTTCTTTCTTCTTCTTCTTTCTTAAGAAACAAGAGTAATATAGTATCAGAATAATACCTAAAATGCATCCAGCTGCTGAGGCCGTCAATTGCAAGTAACTCTTTCTTAAATTTTCAGTGTTATTCCTGGCTCGTAATGATCCTTTTGTATATGCTGTTTTATAGGTGAGAAGTATACTTTTACTTTATTTTGCTTTTTTTATAATAAATAACATTCTACTCTTCTCTACTTAAATCTGCAGTTTTCTTGCATTAATAAAATAAAAAATAAAAAACCGAATTCAAAACACTACAGCACTAAAAAGTTAGAAATAATTTAAAAGAATACCTTTAAATTAGAAGTATGTACACATGTAGGTATTGTACATTATAATTTGTAGTCGGTGCCCAAAATATATGTCATGGTCAAGAAACTGGACACCGATCACCGACTACAAATTGTACTTCTACAATACCTACATGTATACATACTCCTAATTTAAAGGTATTCTTTTAAATTATTTCTAACTTCTTAGTGCTGTAGTGTGTTGAAGTCAGTTTTTATTAAAAAAAATATATTTTCCATTTTTAGTACTAGGAGAAAAATTAATAAGTCCCTTATAACCATAATTTACCCTACTTAATTCGTTGCTTTACAATTTGAAGTTCTCAATTTCCATCTCCGAAAGTCTTGACCAGAACATCACCAAATTATCTTGAGACCACTTTTACGCTATTTTATGAAACATACGGATATATAACTAAAGGATTGGCCGCATTACGGCTTATTTACTGCTGTCCATTGAAGAGTTCCATTCTCCATCTCTGAAAGTCTTCATCAGATCTTTAGCAAATTAAAATGGGACCAATGGGACGTTATATCGAAATCGGTTAAGATTTAACAGAGTTATGCAAGTACATATAAAGATAATAATAAAAAAAGAAACATACGCGTCGAATTGATAACCTCCTCCTTTTTTGAAGTCGGTTAAAAAGATAGGTTTTCGGGCGCAAGCGTCACACAGTACCTACTAGCATAATAATGAATTGTTTTCTACAAAGTTATATCAAAATTACGCAATTTTTTAGACACCTCTACTATCTCCACGAGTTTCTCCTCAGATTTTTATTTTTAGAAATATTAAGATTCACATAACTTCATTAGAAAGAAAGAAAGAAGATATTTATTTAAATTATCACAGAAACACAAAGTAAACAAAAAGGTACGCAAACAAAAGACACGAACATCAACAAAACAGAAATAAAACGAAACAATCGTGAAGAGAACATGTGAGGCATATAGAGTCAAAGGCAGCCGGGTACCATACAGCAATGTATGGCACCCAGCCACCTCGGACCCCAAACGCCTCAGGTGCCTCCGTGACAACAAAAAAAGGGGCTCCAACTCAGCATACTAAATTCGTGCTTTCCGCGCTCCACCAATATCGCAGCCTTCAGTAAATCATTGTCCTATTCCTACGTAGAAAAATGTCCATTATATTTAACACATACGGTTTTAAGCATTATCTACGAAAAAGCGCCACTGCAGAGTGCAAAAAACGTAAAAAAAAGCCCAAGTGTGAGTCAGACTCGCGCGCCGAGTCTTAATATTTCGCAAACTTGTCGTCTCTGTGCTAAGCCGCGGTCAGACAGACAGAGACCGACAGGTAGACGGACGGACATGGCGAAACTATAAGAGTTCCTTGTCGACTATGGAACCCTAAAAAAACGACGAAAAACACGTTTGTTGTATGAAGACCCCCCTTATTTTTATTACTTTTGTTTTTTTTTATTTTTTAAGTAAACCGCAGTAATAATACATAATATGTGAATTTCAACTGGCTACCTATTACGGTTCCAATGATAAGAGCCCTTTAAAGGTCGGACGGACGGACAAGACAGACAGACGGACAGACAGATAGACAGACAGACAGTGGAGGCAGAGTAATAGGGTCCCGTTTGACACCCAACGGATACGGAACCCTAAAAAAAGGATTTTAACAATAATAGTCGTAAAACAATAGTCGTAGAACAAAAATGTTGTAAATGACAAACTCTAACTAACATGTTGCAGAAATCGCGCATTTTAGAAATAACCCTGTATAGAATAAAGCAATATTACAGTGATCGTTGTCGTTCGTCATGCAAGTATAATTTATTCCTGAAAAAATCTCAACAAGCGGGCCGTGTCGTAAAATTCACGCTAACGCTTCGAAGGCTGCGCAGCATACTATGACATCCTTTTTACGACTTTAACTTTACGATAATGTTTCAAAAATACTGATCGCGCAGAAAATAGAACCACTTTCGCCCTGCAAAGAAAAGGTATTCCAGAGAATTTAAACTGTGACAATATAAACTTCGTGTGCACGACCACCAAGTATGTAATAAACTTCGGGCAAAATAGCGCACAACACCTGAAATGGTTTCCTGAGTAGATATTGTTACATTTAACCACTTCTACAAGCAATCTTTATTACTAAAAACCTATTTAGAGACTAAAAATTCCACCCATGCCGGGACTTGAACCCGCGACCTCTGGCTAATCGTGCCAGCGGTCTCCCATCTAAGCTTATGGGCAAGTGCAGGCATCGGCGACATTTCGAGCCTCTTTACAAACTTCTCTGTATTACGTACAGGCAGCGACATCTGGCCGAAGCAATTTGAATCACCTGCAGCCCCGAGTACCTAAACCACTTTGCAGTTAGGTTTTTACATCGGAATGATATCGCTGTACCTAAATGATTATATTCTTTTTGTTGCACTAACCAATTTTATTTTAAAAACCTATTTACAGATTATTCACCCCTATTTGTCCTCAGCACGGGTTAGTGCAACAAAAATAATATAATATTTGTTACTATTATTATTATATATAAGTACTAGCTGACCTGGCAAACGTTGTTTTTCCATATTAATATAAGCGTACGACCTATTCTCAGACCTACCAAACTATTTCATAGAAATCGGTGAAGACGTTTCGGAGGAGTTCGATAACAATCACTGTGACGCGAGATTTTTATGTATTAGATATATAAAAAAATATATATTTAAAAAATTTTAAAATATTTGTTCGTCTGTCTGATGAATGGTCCGATTTTGTGTTGGCTTGTTTTAATAGATTTAAAATTATTTTTTAAACTTAGCCTCGATATAAGTATGGCCGTAGCCTGACTAGGGGGCAGCTTCTCTTATGGTGTCCGCTATCGTATGGTGTTCGTTTTCTGCTTCTTTTCCCGTTTGCGCAGCAAAGCAAATGTGCAAAGATGCTCAATATATTTTCATACAATCTTGCGATTTTATTATCGGCCCATCTATGCCCACTGCTGGGTATATGCCTTTTCCCCATCACGGCCCTCCTACGATTACACGGTCTCTCTCCATCCATATCCACGGACCATCTGCCGACTTAGTCAAATCGTCCGACTGAAGTCAGTCTGTTGGGCTGTTGGTCTACCCCCTGGCCGCCGTCCGGTTCTTAGCCGTCACGTTGATTTTAACAATAAAAATTAAATTGAGGTTTTATTACTTTTGCTTACTGGAAGTGGTCTAATTGATCGATACTGAAGAACGGCTATTCAGGTCCAAATTGCGCCACACACACAATGGAATGCATTATGTCAGAAATAACTATTTAGTATAGGTACTTTAAAACCAGCATTATACTTATTGAAACTAGAGCTTGTCAGAAAGTAAAGGAATATTGTGGCCAAATTATTAAAGAAATGCAGTCAATTGTAACGAAAGTTGGCCAAATTAGCGTCGTGAATACTGGGGCCGGTATTGCGTTATTATAACACATTGTATGGATACATTAGACAGGTTCTATCTTAAATAAAAAACCTGCCAAGTGCAAGTCGGACTCACGCACGAAGAGTTCCGTAACATTATCTACACAACATTTGAATATTTCAAGCGTCTACCTGTTGCCGTTATTAATATCGAGCAAAAAACGGCAAAAAACGACAAAAAATCACGTGTGTTGTATGGGAGCCCCCCTTAAATATTTATTTTATTCTGTTTTTAGTATTTGTGGTTATAGCGGCAACAGAAATACATCATCTGTGAAAATTTAAACTGTGAAACTGTGAAAATTTATCACGGTTCATGAGATACAGCCTGGTGATAGACGAACGGACGGACGGATAACGGTGTCTTAGTAATAGGGTCCCTTACACTTTGGGTACGGAACCCTAAAAGCACCTACGCCAAATTTGCCGGAATCGAGGTGAAGCTGCAAAGGTATCAGCATAAGTAAACAAACAACAATCTCACGTCAAACAACTCATGCTCAACGGTCTCTAAAGGGCCCGGAAGCAGAACGGAACACGGCTTTATTGAGTGTGCAAAAACAAATTAGCATATCAGAGCCATGTGACAAAATGTCAGGGAATGCAATTGAGACGAGATTGGCAATTCGAGATCTCGCGTTGTCTGAGGCATTGATATTGGCCATTAGAGATCTTGCCAGACTATCTGGCGAGATCTTGAATAATCTCGACAATATAGAGATTTCGTCTACTTTTCAGAATATTGCTTATTTTTTTATCGAAAACCTTACCAAAAAAGCTTTGAGTCTTGTGAATTAAAAAAAAAAATCAACGCTAACAAAAGTCAACAAATCAGCACGCGCGTACCTACTCTAGCGGGGCCCCTCATTCGATTCCTTATAATACTCGTAAGTTAATTTAGTCCCGCCTGCTTAGATTGCAAATTCAAAATTCATGTAGGCCTTGTTTATGTCTTTTTTGCAGTAGATTTTTATGGTTTGATATTAAGTTTTCTTTATTTGATACCTTTTTAGTAGCTTTATACTAACAATGTGACAGCTGGCGTCCGCCATTAATTTTTTCCATGATTTCATATAGACAGTGACACTCAATTAATACTGCGTTTGTTAAAATCGGTCAAGCTTATTGGTCTCTTAGTGGTCATCAATACGCGAGAAAACTATACATATGAATGAGAGTAAAACGAGACTGAATATATCTGTCTGAAACGAGAGTGAATCCCGTAAAATATCTCGAGATCTCGCAATAATCGAGATCTCGTGAGATCTCGTGTTATTATGCGTGATTGCATTCTCTAGGCAGGATTCCGTCTACTTAATTACAGAGAAACATTGTGATTAAGCAGCTTAGATCTTTACGTTGAATGTATCCTTAAAGCAAGCAGGTTCCGCTCAATTGATCCTATTTGACAAGTTCAATTTATCATACTTTTGGTCGGAGAATGCTAATATGGGTAACTAGAATGCAGTTAGCCGAACGCAGCTCTCTATCACAATAGATGATCAATTGGCACAAGCTGTCACGAGTCCTTTGAAGTTTTCAGATTTTCTTATGAACATATTTGATTCGTTTGACTTCTTCCGTAATCCAATTGATTGCGGACAAAACTTGGCGACACGTAATGGACCACCTAAGATTTCGATGACAATCCCTGCTTGAATACAAGAGTAATAATAACTGATGACAGGTAAGCATTTAGTTGTGCTGATTTATTCTTATGAAAAAAGTTAAAACATACATACTACTTATTAATCTCATATTCAATTAACAATCCCACAAAAAAATTAATGTAAAAAAAACTTGCCAACTTCTCGCCCCAAAAAATACTTGATATTTAAGAACTTGCCAAGTTCCTTGTCTTCGCGGACTTAGGAGTATTATAATAAATAAGGAAAAAGTTGTATAATTTTTAAATCTACAGACAAAACTTGGCAAAATTTCATTGTAAAACTATTCAACATCTTCTAAAAACTTGCCAAGTTTGGTTTGTAGTTTTAAATCTACATTTAAAACAGTAGTTTTAATATTAATTACAAAATTTTTCTTTATTAAATTCGTAATTTTTCGCTTCGTGTAAATTTATGGAATTTAACAGTGCAGCTGGCCTTGAACTTGGCCTGGCTCACTGTGTGCGCCTTGATAAACGATATGATGTACAGTACGCCAGCTAAAAAAATTAGAAATAGGACTTCTTTCTATGCATTGCAGCTCGAGCTAGAAGGTAAGCTAAACAGTGTGTAAAAAAAGGGGAGCGCAGGGCCGGATTTAGGGAAGGGCAGACAGGGCTACTGCCCTGGGGTCTTCACAAGAGTGAAGCTCCATAGTAGAGCAATGCTATTATTAAACGCCATTCTTTCATAATTAAATAAACAACTGGTCATTGAAATAAAAAAAAAAATCATGATTAATTCCTTTTTAACCGACTTCAAAAAAAGGAGGAGGTTATCAATTCGACGCGTGTGTTTTTTTTATTTTTTTTTATTTGGCTATCTTATCGCATAACTCCGTCAAATTTTAACCGATTTCGACAATTCTTTTTTTATTCGAATAGATATGTTCCCATTAGTCTCATTTTAATTTGGTGAAGATCTGATGAAGACTTTCAGAGATGGAGAACGGAACTCTTCAATGCAAAACAGTATATAAGACCTAATGGGGCCAATCCTTTAGTAATATCCGTATGTTTCATGAAATAGCGTAAAAGTAGTCCCGAGGTAATTTAGTGATGTTCTGGTGAAAGTCTTCAGACTTTCGAAGATGGAAATAGACAACTTCAAATTTTAAATCAACGAATTAAGTAGGGTAAATTATGGTTATCAGGGACTTGTTTATATTTCTCCCGTGCCCCCACTAAAAATTTAAAAATAAATTTTTTTAAATAAAAATAAAAAAAGACTTCAAAATACTACAGCACTAAAAGTTAGAAATAATTTAAAAGAATACCTTTAAATTAGAAGTATGTTTTTCATGACCAGCCCATATATTTTGGGCACCGACTCCAAATTATACTTCTACAATACCTACATGTACATACATACATACTTCTAATTTTAAGGTATTATTTAAAATTATTTCTAACTTTTTAGTGCTGTAATATTTTGAAGTTGGTATTTATTTTTTATAAATTTTATTTTATTGTTATTATTTTTCGTATTTTTTATTCGGAAAATGGGACTTCCGCTCCTCCGTTGTCCTAGGGCCTTTAGACTTACAAATACGGCCCTGCGGGAGGGTTCTACTCTTCAAAACGATTAACTTAAAAGTTATTCACACAAACTGATACTTAATAAATCATGGGGAAAACTTCGTATTCACGAAAAAACTGCTGTTCCATACATTTTAGTGTCGTAGGAAGTGAACTTTTGTAGGTATGGAACAGCTGTTTTTTTGCATTTTCGCAATAGCTCAGTAGTAAAATTGTTCGTATTGATGAATAGAACCTCCTTTTTTCGCGGATATACTTTACTTTACATAAACTTTCGCCTGTGTCCCAAAAGGGTAGACATAGACCAGGGTTCGCCAATTCCCTGAAAACGACTGATAAACCTCTTTCGCTTCATCAACATTAGTGGCTACATGCGCACGCTGGTTTCGGGTACTTTTTATCTTGCCCATCGCTGAGCGGAGAGATGAGGGGATTATATTACATATTCTATAATGTAATGCATAAACTCAGTTGCTGTACAAACTTTAACATAAACCGACTTTGTCGCGTTTTTTTGCTTTAGTTCACGGAAACGGAGCTCCTTTATCTTTTCTACTCTGTTTTGCTAGTCTCCCAACTCGAGGCACCACTAACTCCAACTCCATAAAAAGTAACGGCCGCTCATTTAAGCAATGCGCTGTCAAGTGGATTAGGATACTGTTCCTCCCCGCTGTTATTTTTGAACTGTTTCTGCAATGGACCGAATAAATTTTGTATGACTCTCGCCAGTTTTAGGTTAAACTAGTTGTAGCAATTTAGAAGCTTACGCTAAAGTTAGGCCGCTCCGGCTATGTTTGAACCATAGGCGGAAGAGCTGGTATTAACTGAAAGGCCGTAGTTTAGATAACTGTGCCGACTTCCTTGTCATAGTACAAATCTTTGCATAGAATATGAACGAAAATATTTAGAACAAATAGTATGCACGTCTAGTCTACTCCTAAAGTTAAAACACTACGGAATAAAGGGTGCAGGTTTAGATCTTTTAAGATCGTATTTAGAAGGAAGGGTCCAAAAAGCAGACGTAAATCGTATTAAATCCTCTGGTTCACTTGTAAAAATAGGAGTCCCGCATCCCGATCTATCTTAGGGCCGCTCCTTTTCCTAGTCTATATAAATGATTTACCGTTTATGGTACAAAAAATGTCTGAGATAGTGTTATTTGCTGATGACACGTCACTTATTTTTAAAATAAGGAGACAAGAAAATAATCTTGACGATGCAAATAATGCTCTCTCGCAAGTACTAGATTGGTTCACAGCAAATAATCTGCTGCTAAATTCTAAAAAGACAAAATGTATAAAGTTTTCCTTACCTAACGTACGAGTAGTTGAGAACAACATAGTAATTGGACATGAAAAACTAGAATTTGTAGATGATACTGTATTTCTGGGCATCACAATCGATGCAAAACTACAATGGGGTCCACATATTGTAAAATTAGCACACAGACTTAGCTCTGCAGCATATGCAGTGAAAAGAATTAGGGAACTCACTGACGTTGCTACTGCTAGGCTTGTTTATTTTAGTTACTTCCATAGTATTATGTCCTACGGTATTACTATGGGGCCGGGCAGCAGACATTGAGACTATCTTCATCTTGCAGAAGAGAGCCATCCGATTTATTTACAAGTTAGGTAGTAGGGATTCGCGAAGAGATTTCTTCAAAGAAACCAACATGTTAACAGTTGCATGTCAATACATTTATGAAAATATTATGTACGTTAGAAAAATTATCAAAGACTTCGAAAATTTTGGTGGCCACCATAATGTTAATACTAGAAATAAACATAAATTGTCATTTCCACTATTTAGACTTGCAAAAGTTAACACATCCTTTATGGGGCACTGTATAAGGTTCTACAACAAAATTCCTCAAGATATATTAGATTTACCTCCAACGCGATTTAAAAATGTGTTAAGCACATTTTGTGCAAAAAGGCTTACTATAACATCAAGGATTATTTAGAAGACAAAGATGTTTGGCATTAAACAGTAGATTAATATTATTTAAAGAACGATTGTGACTAGTGTTCAACACATTCATGACTAATATTTTAAGTTAAAAACTCTGTTAATTAAGTTAAAACGTGTTTTGAAAAGAATAAATGTGGAGTTTCTTTGTTAGCTTCTTCTCCACATAATCCATTAATTGTGAAACTAACAACTTTGACGTTCATTAAGTAAACATTCTGTTTTTACAATAAATAAAAATATTTGAATAGAATTGAATTGAATTAGTGGGTAGAACATTGGACTCGGAAGCGGGAGACCCAGGTTCGATTCCCAGTGCGGGCATGTACCTATGACTTTTCTTTCTAAGTTATGTACATTTGTGAAGTTGTAGTAGCAATACCACTCGCTAACGGTGAAGGAAAACATCGTGAGGAAACCTGGGCGTCTGAGCTATTCACATACCTCAGCGCTTGAAATCGCCAATCCGCGGTGGGCACGCGTGGTGATTAAGCCCATACTCTCTCTCTGAGAGAAGGCCTGTGCCCTACAGTGGGACGTATATAGGCTGCTTATGATGATGCACGTCTATTATATTAACAATAATTGCTAGATACCCTTATACAATTAAGAATGGTAAATTAAATGAAGAAGGAATTACGAGAAAAATATGTATTATAAATATGTATCCCAAGTTAGGCTTGAATGGTAAAAAAACTTGGTTTTCGCACTGAAGTAGAACAACGCAAAAAATAAACTGTACTTACTATAGATGTAAAGTAAGTTGTTTTTTTCTTTTCATTTAATTCTGGGTAAATAATGAGAGGATACAAAGCCCCTCAGCGGACGTGTGGCAATCGAATAATGTCGACAAAAGCATGATCTTAATTAAGATAATCGGTTTTGTTTGTAGAGAGCTCAGCCGAGTTACCGAATGGCGCGGCGCCTCGAGATGATTGAGGCGTCAACAATCGCTCACACTAGACGCGTGTAGTTTGTGAATGAATGCTTCAAATGAACTTCACTTAGTAAAACAACACATGAATGCATTTAATTCAATTCGATTATTTTTATTCATTATAAAAACAAAATGTTTACTTAATAAGCGTTGAAGTTGTTATTGTTGTCATTCATTCGCTACATATCTTATTATATCTGTTTAACCTTAATACTTCACTCAATATTACTAGAGCTCACGCCACAAATGAAGTCCTTCGGTAAGGTCCTTAAATCCATTGCATTACGAACAAAAATTCTTATACTCATGAGACTTCGCCTTTCATCGTTCCCATTTAAGCAAATAATATATGGTGACCCATCAATCCGCCCATTATCTTACCCTATTTTCTACTCATACGTCATTCACAAACAAACGCAAATCGATACATCATCATTATCATCGCCAGCCATTTTTACGCCCACTGCAGGACATAGGCCTCCCTCGTGGTTTTTCCTAACCATGAAGGGTTATGCCATAATCGCCACGATTGTCAGGCGGGTTGGCAATCGTAGTATGCGGTTGCAATCTCAGGAAGACACTGCTGCCCATATCCTGGTAATGTATTTCCTTAGTGGCCTTCTACGATATCCACGGAATGAAATGGAGTGACGCTATTCTTAATCCGGCATCACACGGACGTATCACGGACTCACGCATCACAGAGGTGAAACGAAACATAAGCCGATGTGCTGCTGAACGATAGTGAACTATGAACCACTAAGAAGAACTACGTCAACGCTTGGCGCACGCCTAGCTCACACTCCCGACTCCAACAGAAACTGTCTATTTGTTTCTCATCTCGTGTTTGCTAAGTCAGACCCCTGCTTATGTTTGTCCTTATTGCATAAATATTCTGCAGTTCAGTGCAAATTTAGCTACATAATATATCGAAGTACCCTACTTGCAAAGTAGCAGACACACACACGAATACTCCACCCTCAGAGCATGTGACTCCACCGCAAGCGCTGTCGAGTGCATTGCCTAGAGTCTCAATCCGATTAGGATGAAAGAAAATGTCACACCTTGGGATTTTCGCGATTTACCAGAGACTATATCTGCCGCGCCACGTCACTCCGCCGATCCATTACGTTCAGCCCACATTGAGTCTATCCTCCGCAAATATTGCCCGTTTTCATAATATTATGCAAAGTCCAAAATACAACTTCCTGCAATACGATCAAACACGAATAAATTTTCAAAAATCTAGTCGTAAATCTGCGCTAACTTATAGTAGAGTAAATGGCATAGAGCGGACCGTATCAAAGTGTCTGGACATTGTGCCAGGATTGGCTCCCGGCTGGCCGGACGCCAAGCTCCTTTAGCGGTCACCCTGCCTCATTCACATTGGCTCTAGGTACCTATACTAGCACGGAGGTATCGAGAGCACGTGTCCGTGGTGATGAGCACTCAATTAATATCGAAACAATAAAACCGGCGGAGATACGTTTTATCTCACCCCAGCATCCGAGTGGGGCTTAGTGAGTGTCCTCGAAGTATACGAAGGCGTGATATTGATATTCGGAGCGGGTGGAGGGCTTTCGAGTGTGCTTCGGTCGCGCATCGGGCTCTCGCTCCGCCGCCGAGTCGACTTCAACAACTCTACGGCTGCATTCATCTTTGGATACTGCCTTGTCACCATTTCGGTCGGAATAACGGCTAGTTATTTCTAAGAATATGACTTACTAAAGTTTTCAAGAGTGCTGTCCATTTTAGTGGACGTAGGCAGCATTTTGTCCAAACTTTAACTTTTAAAATATGTAACAAAACTCAACTACCCACATTTATTCGCGATATTCGAAGGGCCTGTGTTCTGAATAAATTCGGTCACGCGATTGGCAAGTAAACGCAAACAAAAAAAGATTGAATGATTGTTTTCTCGTTCCATTTGCGTGAGAACACTTTCTTGCTGTGACCCTGTTCCGTAGAAAACCGTGTGGGTTTCTGTGCTATTATCCTTGCACACCCTTTATAATCGTTAACTTAAGGTTCATTTAAACGGGGTAGCACGATCCCACGCGAGCCGCGTCATACATTTAGATGCGGCTCGGCTAAATCCGAACGCAAGCCTACTACTCGTATACACGGCGGCGCGGCGACACGCGCGAGCTGTGGAACCACGCCGTCGTCGCTTGTCCGTTCTAAATACGGATAAACGAAAGAGATAGAGAGAGAGATACTACCATCTGTTCTGTTTAGACTACGCGTATTAACACAAGCCCAGCCGCGCATGCCTTGCCGAGCCGTGCTGAGCCGCGCCGAGCGTAGGCTGTTTAAACGGTGCGTGGCGCGCTGAATCACGCGCCGAGCGAATCGCTTCAACTTTCGTCATCAGGCAATACTGCTATTTACAGTAGCGCAAATTTGGTGTAGTAGCAGCTATAGCCATTATTAACGGTCTAAGCGTCGAGGCAAATACTAGAAGTAGTGGCGAGCTAATATTTTTTTATTGAACCAGAGGCAAAAGTTTGTCGACAGTGTCGAATTACAATGAGCGACGTTCTCGTTGGACATGTAAGTTTTTATTTGCCACTCGCTGATGGAGCAAAAATAAACAAGCTACAGTAGTGTTGTGCCGCCCCGCTACAAAGTTATACAAAGTTATTATCTCAAAGTTGGAGCTTTTTTTTTCTGTAAATAAAGTTCCAAAATTATGGACATTACGTGTGGGCATAAATCATCAAAATGTTTATTCAACTTAATGATAGTGCATGAACAATGCTCTATCACGAATCCTTTCACCGCGCGTAACCAGTTTGTGATATGTAAGAGATAAGTTAGGTAGGTCAATTGGCGTAGACAGTTGTCAAAGCAGGGAGGCAGCGTGCATTGACGTCAATCATCCCGGGTTTCCCGGCGCAGCTGCGTGGGAAGGCTGGGAAAGCGGCTCTCGCTCGCCGCCCACCGCGGCGTGTCGGCTGATTCCCGCCTGACCCTCAATTTCAATAAATATTAATTTCTCTACTCCCTCCCTCATACAGACGCATTTTATACAGACGACGAAAAACTACTACATGGCTTATCGGGAAAAACGGCTGTGAAAACACCGGATTTGTAAGGTTCAAAGAAGATATTTCCTCTAGAATAAGAGAGATTGCGTTAACTTTTTTCGATAAGATTGTAAAAATAAAACATTGTAATTACCATCTACACAAAATACGAAAAATGGTGAATAAAACAATACTGACCCCGTGGCGCAGCGGTAGCGCATCTGCCTACCATGCGAGAGGTCCCGGGTTCGAATCCCGGCTGGGGACAAAAAAAACCCCAGGTCTTGGATGTTTATATGTTTTTGATGTCGCTGTTTCTGGTTCCCACGGCACAGGGTGTCCTATTGTGGGGCCGGAAGCAATGTATGTGCCTGTATGTAAATGTTTATGTTTAAAAAAATATATTATAATTATAAAAAAAAAAAAAATTAAAATTTAAGCTGTTTATTTCAAAAAATTATATATATTACATGGCATGTACTTAACTTCTAATCTTAATATTTAAAGATTTTTGAGTTAAGGAGCTGCTTATTCATAAATTTACATATTCATTATATTTTTACATTTATTGAGGTAGGTTTAACAAGTGCCGCTTAATAATATTTTTTGTTTGCTGACAAGTTTTGTTTTCTATTCTACTAACTAATTCTAAGATTCATGTATGAACATCGCGAGTCATAAAGAATACTAATGTAATTTTTTAATGTGTTTTCAACTCTGTGGGACAAGGAAAACATCATACTTATTTGCATATTACAAAGTAACTAATAGTTCAAAGGCAGAGCGCCTTTATTTTATTATTATGCCCCTCTATATTTTTACACTAGGTCTTCACTAGGACCAGCTCACTGGACCAACGATCTGAGGCTGATTGCTGGCAGTGCCTGGATGAGGATGGCCGAAGACTGAAAGTAGTGGCGTTCCTTGTGGGAAGTCTATGCCTAGCAGTGGACGAGTTCGGGCTGATTGATTGCTTGAAACATTGGGTGGGTCTTACCGTCAAGGCAATAGTTGTTGCATCCACATGTACATTACACGATGTGAACCTTCAATGTTTAACTCGACAGTCGAACGTGAAACTGTAAAGGTAACCGAGATTGGAAGCGAGACATAGAATCGATGACAATTGTTTCAATCCACAGGGAAATCCACACACAAAAATGTCCAATCAAGGGTTTTGGTCGCTTTGTTTTTATCGAGTGAGCTTTGAACAAAGAACACTCCCAAAGGGATGCATTTCGCTGAATACGAATACGGAGTCATGAACAGTATGATAATGCAATAAGCCAATTGTACCCAGCTCGTCTACTCGCGAGGAATTGGAGAGTGATATTTTATTTCTCGAGTGAAGAGTCCTCAAACGAAATGTCCTGTGGAGACGTGGTAAACCATTCAGAGCCGCTTGACTGCAAACAAGGGGCTGTGGATTTTCTACTAGCTTTGTGAAAAGCGGACAACTTGAAATGCGCTTACAGACGAGAACCTCTGCTTCCTTCGTGTATGATACACTACCTTACAACTGATTATCTTGTCACATGACATAAATCCTCAATTATCTAGGTCCAAAGGACGGAAATAAATGTGTAAGCGAAGAATTTAAGAGTCACGCATATAAATTATGCAATGAAATAGAAAGCGACTAGTCTTAAAAGAGTAAATCATCGATCGTTCGACCATTTATTAGCAACGATGACCAAGTGTTGACAGAAAATGAAGTCAAACGTCAAAATGTACAGACAGTCATGAGTTGGAGTTTTTTTATTTGAAATTTGCTTCAATTGATTGAAAAATAAAACTTATATTTAATTTAATTTAGCGTTTGTCTGGGTGCAGGGAAAAAGACTATCAAAGTCAGGAAATTGATAATAGGGGTTGATATCTCGAATTAAGAAGAAGAATGAATTACTTAGGACGAGCAAACAAGTATAAATACCTATATATTATTGCTTCAATTTCTATCAACGGCTTGTGCACATATATACGAAAGTTGAATGAAATATGTATTATTAAATCAAAGTTCCACTTGTAAGAAATAAATACGCAGTAATAACAACGCGAGATAAATCTTGGCTTGCCATCGTGCTATGGAATCGTGACCGTGTATGTAATGGTTCATTGTTTCTGCGGTAAGTGGCCGGACGAGATTAGGTACTTAAATTGCTACTTTTTGTAAGTTTTGTAGTGAAAGGAAGTGTTCGGTTCTGGATATTGCACTCTCTTGTTTTGTTCTCTAACAATGAATCCCTTTCTGATATCAGGCACTAAGTCGGAGATAATAGCGCCTATACACGTCAACAATAAGTTGGAAATTAACCCGTAAACAAGTTAGCTTTTGTGTGTTTTGTGTATTTTTAGCAATCTATGGTTAGCGACGAAGCCTAATGTATGGATGGTCACAGCAAGGTCACTCGGCAGACGTACTCTAATGGATTCACTTAGCTTGGGTGGCGTAGTCTTTGTTAGCTAAGCGACGGGCTTCTAATTATAGAGATGTGTCACAATGAGATAATGTCTCATACCGTATGGAAATATTTTTTCTTGCAAATGCCAATAACCCTGTTAAAGAGATCTGAGAAAAGGGTTTTCTTTATTACGTTGTAAATTCAGTGTTGACGTTGTATGTGCTATTACAGAGCCGTCACGTCAGGTACTGTACCTGAACCATCGGGAAAGGAGACACTTCCGTCAGTAAATCGTTTCGTTTGATTTTAGCGACTGATCCACCAATTGATCTGCGGTTGCGGGTAGCGCTCTCGCAGAATCGCCGAATTGGTCGGCGGATGTGTTCAGTGCGCTAGTTGCGTCTAGACGTGTAGTGCACCGGATCTCTATCGGACGTCGTAAATTATGTGATAGGGGCGGGCGCTGGATCCTTATAGGATCCAGCAGCAGAGTTTGAGTTCCTGCTTTAATCTTATTTATCGCGATTGTCATTCTGACAAACTTTGCTGTGGTCCCGGAATTTTATAATTTATTTTATTGGGTACGAATGAACTGTTACTTTTATTGACGTCTTGGATTGCCGATTTGGTGCTTTGTCGTCACGAAATCTCCCAGTTTAGAAATAATTTCTGTGTCATTTGTTTGAGTCGGCAGGCCTAATATCGAAGAATTCGAAGATATTCCAAGGGACCGTTGTTAGCGTCACTGATTACCAAGTTTCATTCAGTTCTCCTGCATTTCCCTATCAAGAGCTATTAGTTTGGTAATCGACAACGTCTGGGGTGGCGTCTCATTCGAGATGTAGGAAGAGGGGTGAAGATGCGGGGGGAGGGGGGGGGGGTTTCTTAGTCGCGGCACGTCCCCTCAAACTGAAGGTAGATAGAGATGCCGAGTCTCACCTGCTGATCGGGGAAACAAGGTTTTCTTACCCCTAAATAGGCCCCGAGTGGCACTGCCTTAAGCTTAATCCAGATAAGGTGAGTTTAAGGTGAAACGATAGTAGCAAATAAACGATAGTCGAGCTAGCGTTATGGCCCAATAGCCTGTTTTCCAGGCGCTTACTAAATCTGCTGTAGGTATAATTATAGTTAATTTGCGAAAAATAAGGAAGAAAATACTGTCTTTAAAGATATACAACGGTAGCCTGGTCGAGACCTGGTCGGACTCTACCGAAAAAAATCAAAGTAAGTGAATCCGAAATTAAGTTAATAACGGTAGCCTAGTTTAGCCTTGTACAAAAGAAAAAAAAACAGTAAAAACCGCCACACACTACTGACCTTAAAGATAAGCTTCCTCAGTTACTTGGCACACCTAATCGACGAACACTGGACTATTGAACTATATTCATATTGAATCCCGAACCTGATGGCTTAGCATGCACTCTGTGTGGGTAGTACACATAGTGCATGCTCTAGATTCTATTCAGGTTTATCGCACTTGGCTCATTGCGCAAATTCACAGCAGATGGAGACAAAGCTTTCAACTGGATCTAATAGAACATTTGCAAGTTTCGACGTAGCATCCTAAATACGAATTTGTGGGTACTTAGCGATATGGAATAGATACTTAAACTTATTGACTTTATGAATATAAACTTAAATATAATTTATCATTTAATAGTAAAGAAAAAGCTTTGTAATGATATATTAATGATATACAATTTTCTTTACAGGAAACAAAAGTATTCACCACAAGATTCTATAAGCTTGATGAAAACTGTATAATGATTAAAGCGGCTTTACTATTTCAAGAAAGCGTTCTAGATCAGGCGGACAATGCATATTATTTACCTACGCAACTCGTTAGTAATTTGTTACATGTTAGCAACATTTCTCTTAGGAGAGAGTCGTGCTAACTGGCGAAACGTCGGATCACAATGGGCTACCACAGATTGCCATCGCGGGTCATCGCGTGCTGCAACCTTTCACCGCTAGCTAGCAATCTGGCACTGCCGACTTGAACACTTGATGCCGCTAACCACAACACTAAAAAAAGTGTTGTGTAACGTGAATACTACATAGAATTTACCGGTATTGCATGAAATGTATTACAACGCGCATAAAAAACTGTTTCACATATAATATAACGAGAAAACCGGCCGAGTGCGAGTAGGACTCGCGCCCTTATCTATAAGATAAGATAAGAATATTCTTTATTGTACCAGGAAAAACACAAACATTAGACACAAAGATCAGAAAGAAAACGGCGCGTTTGTTGTATGGGAGCCCCCCATAAATGTTTATTTTATTTTAATTTAATTATTTACTTTTGAAGCGAAGATAGAACTAAATATTCTGTGAATATTTCAAGCGTCTACCTGTTGCCGTTATTAATATCGAGCAAAAACGGCAAAAAAGTTACGTTTGTTGTATGGGAGCCCCGTCAAATATTTATTTTATTCTGTTATTAGAGTTTGTTGTTATAGCGCCAACAGAAATACATCATCTGTAAAAATTTCAACTGCCTGACTATCACGGTTCATGAGATACAGCCTGGTGACAGACAGACAGACGGACAGTGAAGTCTTAGTAATAGGGTCTCGTTTGGCACCCTTCGGGTACGGAACCCTAAGAACAGTATTGCCAGAGGCAAGGGATGAGTCAATGTGAACAGGCGGAAGTAAATTACGCGCCTCCTGCGACCACTGAATTCAATTAATCCACAAACAACATTTATGTAAATTACCCGTCTCAAATGGGATCCGAAACAAAAGCTCCTTGCTTTACGCTGCATCGCTGCTTTAATGAAATGGCTAAATAAAGTAGTGAGAAGATTCACCTTGGGCACTGATCACAGACGAACATAAGCTGCAAAACTTTTGCTCAAAAAGAAGTGTCATTGCCATCTTTCAGCGTTTTCTGTATAAAATATCTTACAAACCAATTTAGAGGCTAAAACTTCCAGCCATGCCGGGACTTGAACCCGCGACCTCTGGCTAACCGTGCCAGCGCTCTCCCAACTGAGCTAAGGGGCAAGTGCAGGCATCGGCGAAATTTCGAACCTTTACAAACTTTTCAGTATTACCTACAGAATATAAAAATATATGTTGCTCAATTTAATAAAATGCCCTGCTCAGATTAGGGGAGTAATTTCAGCAACAATACGGGACACGTCGATCCAGTTCCATTATCTACAAGGCTTTTGGTCCCAAAACATCCCAAGTGCGGTCAGACAATAACAAGCTACCTGACACTTTGGTTGGCTGGAATTAATGGGGATTGGGAACCAGCAATACTGTCGCTGGATTATGTTGGACTGCTGAAGGAAGAGTAGGTAAATAAAACGTGCATACATAAGATCTGCATAAATTGATTTCTGATGATGGTAACGATTGTGACATGGCCAATGAAATCCAATTATTAATTTGATAACGAATGTTTCCATTGGTTTGTGTTGAATCCAAACGTGATGGTGTTTGTTTGTGCTAACTGGACATGACGTGGCTTATAATATTAATATTGTGTTCATTAATTGTAGACTTTACTTGTTTCCGTGAGAGAAAAGTAAGTTTGTCTCAAAACGTACCGGCTTAATTAGATATTTGGAAAAGTAATATCGCATACAAATACTTACCGTAAAATGGGGTGATTAGAAACTGGAGTGTGAATAGAAACAAAAAGTTAAAAATGGTTTCATTGTCACCCATTTCCTACTGAACTTATTAACTAAGACGTCTCTTGACAGATATGATAAGATATAAAAAGACGTCGCTATAGTTGTAAGTTCAGTAGGAAATCGGTGACAAAAACCCATCTTTCACTTTTTAGGGCTCCGTAGTCGACAAGGAACCTATAAAGTTTCGGCATGTCCGTCCGTCTGTCTGTCTGTCTGTCCGTCTAGTCTGTCCGTGGCCTAGCTCAGACGCTTAGTACGAGAAAGCTAAAATTTGGCATAGACATACATATCACACCGACAAAACCGTGAAGTTGTTAGTTTTGTAAGGCAGATAAACCCCATCTTTCTACGGAACCCTACACTTCGCGTGGCCCGATACGCACTTGGCCGGTTTTGTTTGTATTCGTACTCCAGTTTCTAATCACCCCGTTTCATTGTATGTGAAATATTAACAGCTCGTTCCTGTTTATGCATAGGCTCTTTTCCGACAAACTCCAGATTATAAAGGTAATAAACAACCTAACTCGTTCTTAGCAAAATAATTATGGGATGAAATAATATCTCGAATAGCATATTATTTTGATTTTTAGATCACATACGTCCCAAATATAAATACTTCAAGAATGAAGATGGTTTGTACTTACATATTTTTTAATAAATACATTTAGAAAATTTTTCATGTTTACATTATACCTTTATCGTTATTTAGATTTTGTTAACGGCTTATTCTGACTTGCTGCATTTCTTAAACATGATTTAAGTAGCTTTTAAATCAGATTAGTTACGAAGAATTTTAGTTAAATATGAATTAAACCACATTTAAGAAGTGGTGCCTTTACGTAGTTTTCTAATTTCAGTCCCTGATGAATTTAAAAGACCTCTAAGGGCAGGTAAAGTTACTGTTTACATTATTTAAAGGTAAGGTATATGCATGATCTTTTAGAAACCTTGAACTTAAGTTTTTATTAAAATTTTATGTGCATTAACGCGTGATATACATATTTTATGATAACTGTTCTCTTTTTCTGTTTTTAGGCGACTTATTTACTGCGCCCGAACTGTTGCCAGTTGCCAAAAGGTTTCTTGCAAAATGTATGTATCTTTACGTACTCGGTGCCAGCTACACTTTCCTTGAGCATAAACAAAATGAAAATTGTTGAAGTACAGAAAAATTATGTCATCAACGTGCGCTTTAAAACTGCTTCTTCAGTATCTTGTAACTTCATTGGCCATTTGTACGAAAAAAAGAAATAAAACTTTAAGACTGTCTACTATTATTTTTTGCTCGATATTAATAACGGCAACAGGTCAACGCTTGAAATATTTACAGAATATTTAGTTCTATATTCGCTTCAAAAACAAATAATGAAATTAAAATAAAATAAATATTTAAGGGGGGCTCCCATACAACAAACGTGATTTTTTGCCGTTCTTTCTCGATCTTTGTGTCTAATTTTATGTAGATAATGATACGGAACTCTTCGTGCGCAAGTACGACTCGCACTTGGCCGGTTTGTTTGTATTCACTTTGGCCAACTGACAGATGTTTACAGCTGATTAACAGTGGATGTACGACAAACAGATCATTTGTGATTTAAGAAATAGTCAACCAATCCATTCTACTTGCATTGCATGTTTGTTTGATATAAAGTGTTCCGAGGCACTTGACAGTAAAGTAATGTAGATAGATAGATAGATATCCTTTAAGTGATAAGATTTTTTTTATTTCAGGTGTATTTGCTGGGAGTAAGATATTTGTATATTTTGGTTTCGATCATTTTAATGCCTAAGTTGGTAAAAAGTACCCGAAACCGGCGTGCGTGCATGCAACGACTAATGAATGTTGAGGAAGTGAAAGTGATCTGTCAGGACCATAGCAAGTGGCAGTCCCATGTCTCTGCCTACCCCTCTGGGATTGCAGGCGTGAGTTTATGTTATGTTATGTAAGTTGGTAACTTGTAAGTACTAATATTTTATATTATTTTACAGCTGGAAGTGGCATCATTAGTTCTGCGAAAACACCGGAGCAACTAGCTGACATTTTGTTCACTGATTTTTGTAAGTTTGTGTTACGATGCGTTTAAAACATTACAATAACGCTTAAATTCCGTTTGCAACTTTAATTTCTCGGTATTTTCAGTTTCACAGAACTCTGTTACTCAGCTGCAAGGTTAGTTAATTACAGAGACGTTTAAATCAGGTTACTTAAGTTATTGATGTATTAAATTGATTATTTGAGTAGAAATACGAATTGTAATTATATTTTTGGTCGATCAGTAACCATTGAATTTAATTTTAGCCATAGACATACCAGCCTTGAATGCTTTGCAAGCTCTTGCAATGGCTGGCGATGGTACGTTTATTTTGCTTTATACTTGTAACAGTTTGCATTAATAAACAACTGAATTTAAATTCATATAACACACATTTTTAATTCATATAGTAATGTAACATTTTATTGAATAGAAGTGAAAGATGACATCAATTTTGTGGTATCAACTACGCCACATTACGATGGTAAGTTGAAGCTTAACATTGGAAATAGATGTACATTTATAATATTTATGTACAATATAATTTAAGGTTTAATGGAACATGATGACGCTGGATTAAGAATATGCCGTTATAAATGTAAGTAAACAAATTGAAGTACTTACAGCAAATTTATTGCGTTGATTTTTATAACAATACCTAATCCACGTTGTAATATTTTATTTACTTACAGTGCTCTTCAAAAAATTATATAAAGGTGAGCTGTACAAATGTAAAATGGTAGAACTGGCCCATCTTTTTCTTTGAAGATCTAATGTAGTGTGATGTGATGTGCAGGATATTAGTAAAGATAAGATAAGATTCATTATTGTACACCAGGACACATGTCATACAGATACAGACAGTAAACTGAGCTAAACTGACGGTGCCAGGGCCCGATGATATTTTTATTGACTATAGTTTCATACTCGGTTTTTCGGGATTGTAACTTTCGAATTTTCTGGTCAGAGTTGTTATTTGCATCTATTTTCTTTTCTTGCAGCCTCTCCTACAATTTTTACGGCACGCAACGGTATGATAATAATTAAAAAAGGCAAAAATGTAACATTGTCGCATGATTTCGCAACCGCGGAGACCAAACTTCATGATTCAGGTTTTTCACGTTGGGGATGTCTTTTAATTGCGTGAGAAACAAAATGGGGGCAAAATCTAGCGAAACGTATCACAAAATTAGATTGGAGTTATATTGTATGTACATATACCATAAAGGGCATAGAAAAAGTCACAGAAAACCAAAACATTTTTTTCAAAACATTTGATTATACGTCTCATATTATGTCTCATCATAGGTCTCAAAAAATGCTCTCATATAAAAAATTCACAGATTTCGTGCCTCACACGACTATCGAACACAGCGAAGATATTAAGATTTGGACTTTGCACAGATACCACGGGACTCGTCTGCCGCTACCGCTACGAATGCACACAACCACTGATCCTGGACACTTGTAATCTGATACCGGTGTGCATACCGAAATCACTTGAAGGGAAAGTAAAAAAGTGTTCGTTACAATTTCAGTATGATGACCGCTTTCAACTCGTTTTTATCAAAACCATCCACCATTCGCACTGTTGTCATAATATCTTTTTTTTAAAAAAAAACTTATTTTAAAAAAATGTTATTGTTAATGAAAAAGACCAAATTAACAATAAGCTTAATTCCATATTCACTTAATTGATCTTCCTACAAAAAATCAAGTGCATCTGGAACTAGGCTAATAATGTGTAATGCTTACGAAAGTTATACTTCGAATATACATTTACTATTTCCAGTCATCCCGGTAAAACACCAACTCGACGAATATGATGAAAACATACAGGAATTCCGAAGGAGAAGTAAGCTTTTAAGCTTAGTATGTATCTATCGCACACTATAAACAAATCCAGAACTATAGGAATATTGATCAACTTGACACTCAGTAGGTCTCGGTTTGCTGGATGAAGAAGTGGAAAAGATTTGTAAGTGGAAATGTTACTTAATTGTCTATTTAATTTTTTGTGTATATCTGCACGTATCTGAGTCTATCGAATCTGACAATTTATTTTGCTGACTATTTTCAGTGGAAAGCCGAACTTTCGTAAAAGGAATGATAATGGGAAAAAGTAATTGTATACTGTCATAATATCTACAGCTCTTCATCATTGCGTTACTTTCATTCTAGCCGTTTCTCGTTGATTTTTATCAGTCTGTAATTTTCCAGTAAAATATAAATCAATTTCCGAAACTATTAAGGTATCTCAGCCAAGACGTTTTAGCAAGTCTTGTAAATAAAAACATTTAAATACCGACGGTGTATTTTTTTTCTTTTCAGAAAATAACGAAGACACTTTATCGAATTACTTTAAACACGTTATGGAAGTACAGAAAAGTAAGTAATGTATTTAATTCTCCTTTGTAATACGAAAACAGAATAATAAAATGCTTGTCCCATGTGGTGTACCTATACAATTTTAAAATTTAATTCCATAGGAAAATTCAAGTAATTATTATTTTAATTGATAGGGCTAGCAACAAAAAGCATTTCTGTTAGTGAAGACGCCCAAGAAGATAATAAAATAAACGTAGATGACGATTATTTAGTAGATGAAGTTCAAATTAAGAGGGGTAATAATTGCGTGGTGAGTATTTATTTTATAGTATGATTATTATGAATAAAACTACTCAAGAATCCTGTACATAATGCACGTTAAAATATTTTTATCATTATTTGATATCAGATTAGACGATATGGAGAAGATCAACCCAAACGAATTTTGAAGCAGCCAAGTATTACGGATGCCTCATAAGACGGAAACGCCAAATTGAAAGTGTAAATATTATATAATATTAATATTCGGGCAACATATTAATAAAAAAAACATCATTAAGTAACAGCTCCTTTATTTCCCTAAGTGTCAGGTGTTTCATACTCATTTAAAATGTGTATGAAAAGTATATTAGATAGAATGCAAAAGGTTGTTACGGCCTCGTTACTTTGTCTCGTCTCCTCTTTATGATTCTCTGATTAATATTCAATTCCGATTTAAAATTCTCTATATTATATTTTCTATCACATAACACCAGTTCCATAAAAAAAACATTTTAAATAAAAAAAAAACCGACTTCGAAACACTACAGCACTAAAAAGTTAGAAATAATTTAAATAATTAGAAGTATTTATACATGTAGGTATTGTAGAAGTATAATTTGTAGTCGGTGCCCAGTTTCAAGACCAGCACATATATTTTGGGCACCGGCTCCAAATTATACTTCTACAATACCTACATGTATAAATACTTCTATTTATTTAAATTATTTCTAACTTTTTAGTGCCTTAGTGTTTAGAAGTCAGTTTTTATTTTTTATTTAAAAAAAATTATTTTCTAATTTTTAGTGGGGGAGCGGGAGAAAAATAAATAAGTCTCTTCTAACCTTAATTTACCCTACTTAATTCGTTGCTTTAAAATTTGATGTTCTAAATTTCCATCTCCGAAAGTCTTCACCAGAACATCACCGGATATTACTAAAGGATGGGCCCCATTAGGGCTTATTTACTGCTGTCCATTGAAGAGTTCTGTTCTCCATCTCTGAAAGTCTCCATCAGATGTTCACCAAATTAAAATGGGACCAATGGGACGTTATACCTGTTCGAACAAAAAAAAAATTGTCGAAATCGGTTAAGATTTGACGTAGTTATGGATATATACGCTTCGAATTGATAACCTCCTCCTTTTCTGAAGTCGGTTAATAAAGGAACTCACGTACCAAAGCGATCACGGTGGGGTGGCGGTGGCGGTCATTAACAGCACTAGTATTTGTATGGACGTATGCAAACCAATCCGACCGCGAACGCTGCAATCATTTGTTTAGCGGTCAATCAATTCATCACATCCATACAAATACTACTACAGTAAATGACCGCCACCACCACCGCGACCGCGACCACTTTGGTTGTGAATTCCCTAACACTACTTAGCTATTTCGAATCAACAACATCCGTTTGTATTATTTTTTTTATTCGTTACTGTTACGTCAACTTCTTGGTGTCCGATAAATGTATTATATGTTTCAAAACAATATAAGCAGCACCTATACAATACAGCAGCCCTCCACTGCCGGACATAGGCCTTTTGCAAGGTACACCACTTCTTTCTGACCTCGGCCACCCTCATCATAGGTGAAAGGTTACACGTGCACAGAGGTAGTGTGACTCAGACGCATCGGCGCGCCCGTCTCGCGGCAACTCGGGCAAGGTCGCAGCTGACCGGTTGCACAAAAGACTACTATGACTATTGAAGTACTGACATGCTAAATTGGCATCTATTGTCAAGACCCGACAGTCCTCGCTAACAGCAGAGATAAGTTTTACTCAACAACGCAATGTCTCGGATCCAGCACATCGGGCAGAATGGCTGTTCTATCACACCGACTGACAATAGAATAGAAATGTTCACATTATTGTGTAGAGAAAGCAGAAGCTTTAAGCCTTGACCCTGAGTTTCAGTCTTGAATACTAATAACGTGAGGTGAATACACACTTCAAAGCGCTTTGCACCTGTTCTTATTGTGATGGCGTTATGTTAAAAAAGCATTATCGTGAAAGCAATATACAAGTCGTTTGATTTTTTCATCATATCGTTCAAGAAACAAAGATTCCCCCAAAAACAAGGCACACTTGCTCACTGTCAAAACTTTACAAAATTCAAAGTGTGACATGTTTTTTTGCCTTCTTACATGCATCATCATCGTTATACCTACTGTATACCTACTGTATGGTGTGGTTTCTTGTTTTATAGGATTTTTAATTGAAACTTTAAAATATAAGGGATGAGGGAGCGGTAGAGACTGTTCTGAATTTTAAATGACGGACGAGTCGTATATTTTAATCCACATTTTCCGAGAAAGAGTCGCACTTCTGAAAGAGGCTTTGGCGTGCCTTCAGTAATAAAACATTTTATCAAGAACTGTTGCAATTTGTTACGTGAGAGTAGTGCATAACTGACACTAATTATAAAGAACATATTTTAAGACATACATCATTTTGCCTCAATTTCACCGTTCAAATAACCTTGTTTATTTATAGTAATGTATTGCTCAGATCCGTGTGGCGCCGGATTAAGAATAGCGTCACTTCATTTCGAACTAAGTTCTTTTGAAGAACATACCCGCACTTAGCGTTATTATGATGAGACTGATCTTTAGTGCCGGGTATGCAAAGTGTTATTGGCAACTTATTAGATTAACAATTCAACAAAAAAAATGTATTAAATTTGTTGCGACTGCGTTAGTTTGATCCCGTCTTTGATTTCGCACTCTATACCAATCGAGTCGACAAAGCGGTTGCGATTGGGAGATGGGTCGCTCTTTTTGGTCGCACTCAGCTGTTTGCTCTGATGAGTATGAATAAACCTGGGCAAAACAATCACCACTTACCTATTGCAACGAGCGGGCGCGGCGCTGCAAACAATTAGGGATTACACCGAGTATAACAAATATTAACCTCCTTTTTAGAAATTGACAGAGACAAGTTAAAGATTGAATGAAAAATAAACTGAGAATCTTGGATTAGTGTTCTTTTTCAGGCGTTTTACAATAACATGTTGTACAGGGAATAATAAGGAATACCAATACAAATGAGATAAACCACACATCGGGCTCAAATATCGGGACAATGAATCGGGACGAGAAAGAAGAAATAGCAAGAGAAAAATGGGTCTGTCAAATTCGAAAATGGAACAAAACAGAAAAAGTTTCAAAGAAGAAGAAAAGAGGTTGCAGTCAGCTGTAATGAGGCTGAATAATTGCCAAACACCAACCCATCCGTAAGTGAATCCAGAATTAAGCTAATATTGCGTAGTGTCTTTTTTCCTCTGTCTTAATGTTTACGAAAGTTTTGGTTCAGTCACCAACAGTTTTATTTAAAAAAAATGGATTCCTCTAACACAGCTTGATACGGTGTTGAAACGGCATTTAAGAGAAGATCTCGCTAAAATATGACATAAAATAAAATATCCATATATCACAAAATTTTAAAACACTCTTTAGATGATAAAAAGCGTTTTGCTTAAAGAGCTTCTCAAACATGTATTAAAAACTCTGAAGTGAACGATATTAAGTAGACTTAATGGGGAACTTGCCTCAAAATTAGATTGTAGTGATATTACACTGATGTGAGTGTAATATCACTACAATCTAATTTTGAGGTAAGTTCCCCATTAAGTGTACTATTGGATAATAAATATCAAATATTTATACGAAATCAGAAAAATTAAACCATTTTTATGCGTATTTTTATGCGTTTTCGGGGCTCGTGGGTTCGAATCGCGGAATGTGCCAATGACTTTGTTTTCTAAATTACGTAATTGCCAATCCGCGGTGGGCACGCGTGGTGATTAAGCGCATACTCTCTCTCTCTGAGAGAACGGCCCTGCACTGGGGCGGATTGGCGATTTCAAGCGCCGAGGTATGGCAACATCTCAGGCCCTCAGGTTTCCTCACGATGTTTTTCTTCGTGGTTAGCGAGTGGTATAGCTACTACAAACTCACAAATGTGCGTAACTTAGAAAACCAAGTCATTGGTACATGCGGACACGCCGGGGTTCGAACCTACGATTTCCTAAATATGAGGCAAGCTACCACCGCAGTCGAAATTGCGAGTGTTTATTGCGTGGCGCCGCCAGGTGATCACGCCCAATTAGGTTCCGATCAGGGTAGGCGGTGCGTGGGCGCCTTAACCGGATTACCCGCCTTCGCCCGCGGCCTAGGGCGCCGCCACCCGCCCCTCCCCTCCGATCCTCCACACCTGGACTCTCAGCGAGATGCAATCATCGGTACTTCTCAAACGATGGACCACGTTTCATCGTGCCCTGCGTGCCCTAACACCTGCTCAAGAGGACCTTATGATTGCAAATGATAACGCAGTTAGCATCGCCAAGTTCTGGGCCGCAACTGTTTAATTAATAAAGACTTTTAATAAAATTTGTTTTGCCAGGCTAAGAAGAAGAAGATGCACTGAGCAAATTCTAGGCCGTTCTGTAAGATATCAGACAGCAAAACTTCTTTACAAGAAGAACGCAGAAGTAGGTAGAGAGCACATCGCGTAATCGGGCGTAACTGGGTGGTTATCCTTGAAGTGCCAGCTCTTTTTTGCATATTTTATTTTAATACATTTACTTTGGAATATTATCTATATCTTTAACCACTTTCTTTTAATACATACTTTTATATATATGTACACATTGTCTTATCTTCATTTGTTTCGCACCACCTTGTAATATACACGTCAAATACCACGGGCACTGACTGAAAACCAGCGCTGTGGGCTGACCCCCTCAGCACAATGCTGATTCAGATACCCTTTGTGGCAACTTTGACACACCACAGGATGCACTGTGACGCTCTGACTTTGCCTTGTCCTATCTTGTATTTATGTTACCATATTTTCCTTCATATTTATGTTACTTGGCATACTTTTCTTTCTTGTGTTGTTTTAATTGGTACCAATAAAAGTCTTTCTTTCTTTCTAATCCTCCCTCCGGCAAAAGACCAAATCAAATAGTTGCATATGAATTTACGATCCCACACAGATCTGTTTGCTAACATTGCTACATTATTTCAATGGGCCGCTGCAGTCGCTTTAGTAACTATTTCTCAATATGACAGTAGGTACAATCACTTTAAGGAATAAAATATAAAGGTATGCAAAATAGAATATAACGAGGGAAATAAAATATTAACTAGTTCTGTGGATACATAGAAACATAAATTTTATTTGTACATAATAAAACTTTAAAACTAAGCAGAAGAACAATTACATTAGTAAATAAAACTAGGAATAAAAATTCAGCCCAAATAACTGTCGTTGGCCAGTAAGGTGCTAGAAGGCTGGCAGCATTACTCCGCTGAATAGCAACGCTCACTGCCTAAAGTAGGCACCATGAATGGCATTATGCATTATGAATGTTATTCCGGATTCATTTCATAGGTCGTGCTTACGAAAGTTTCACTTCTAGATTATAGAAACATGTACTAAATAGATCGGATTGTAGGATGAATATTGACAAAAAATTGTCAATAAATTAATTTTTAAGCATTTCTATCAGACTGTGCCACTCATTACAAAGCAGAAAAACGGGCCAAGTGCATGTCGGGCCACGCGCAGTGTAGGGTTCTGCAGAAGGAGGGGTTTTTGCCTGCTTTACAGAACTAACAACTTCATCAAAGAAATTTTCAAAGCAATTTGTACGAAGTTTTTCTTTTTATAAGTTGGTCGCCATTACTCGTTAACTTGTAAAGCCTACTAAGCCGTGAAAGTTTTCCTTTTAAGTTCTTTATATGTGCTACTACCCTGAATGCCTTCACTCACAATATTTTTAACAACCAATCCAACGATACTCCGCACTATGTGTAAGCGAGAAACAAAATTGCATCCTTAGTTTATGTGTGGTGGAGGTACCCAAAATTTTTATTTTACTGTTTTGTCGGCGTGATTAATATGCATATCTATGCAAAATTTCAGCTTTCTAGTACTTGTCGTCTCTGTGCTAAGCCGCGGACAGACAGATGGCCGGACATGGCGAAACTATAAAGATTCCTTATTTAAAAATTTTAGTATTTAGGGTTCCGTAGTCAATAGACTACGGAACCCTAAATACTAAAATTTTTAAATTCAACTAAAAAAATATTTGTTTCTTCTATAAAAGGTACATAATTTTTTCTACGCCAAACTAAAAAAATGTAGTCGTAGAGCAAAATCTTTTGTAGTTGAAAAACTCTAATTGAGGTATGTCAGGGCATGTACATGCGTATCTGTACATACGTAAAAACATATTTGTACTACCATTGAGGAAAAATGGTCAGAGTGGAGTTTTTTTCGACGTCCTTTTCTCCACTATAACTCGACCAGAAGACAGCGGATAACATTGTAATTGACATTCAACGAATAGAATGTAAATTATTTACGTTGAAATACTATTTTTTATTTCCGATTTGATTTATGATTTCTGAATGATTCTTTAATTTTAAGACCCGTATCAAATCATCTTAGAATCATATGCATCCCTATACCTGAGTAGCTACGGCTGGTTGTTTTTAAATCAACGTGGAAGACACCGCAGGTCTGACGGAGCGTCGACCTGCCATGCCCGTGGGCCACCGACAGCATAATTTAATACAAATCCATCTATCGTAAGGACGTTCATCTATTTCGCCTGCTATCCAGTTACCTATCGAGGGAAAATTACGTGTTCTCTTTTTTCTCTGTAGAGTTATCCAGACCAGACTGAAAACCTTCAATGAAAAGTGTATCAAAGTTATTAAAGCTTAACAAAGTAAAATATGCCTAATAAGTAGGTAGTCAGTCAGTTATGAATTTTATGGAAATAAAACAAAACGCCACTGAATAACCGCAACAAAAGAGTGCCGCAAATGCAACAAAGAAAAGTAAACAGAAAAAAGTTTGTTACGGATGTCGCTGATTTGATAGAAAATAATAGAATAAAATAACCGTACAGACGACGGGGCAAAGACGCGATGCAGCGGTGTGGCAATTTAAAGGAGCGTTCTTATTTTTTGAATAAACGATACTAGTTTGGATGGACAGTCGATAGCAAAAAACATAAAGTGCTGATGTTGTGAGTGAACACAAATAACAAAGCATTGTTTGTTTAACCCAGAGCTTGGTCCACTTTAATAATTATGTTCGATTACCCCAAATCAAGTTTCAGCATCGATTGAAAAACACAATACATAATTATATATTGTATACTGTTGATAGCCTTGATTGATGACGCCGAGATAGAAAAACGTCCTTCTGTACAACAGACGCGCGAAAAATATACAAAGTACTTTTTCCTGGACGTCTACGAAAGTATATTTTTCGTAAACGTTCGTGAATAAATTGAAATCCTAACAATCTCGCCATGATCGGATTTATTGTTAACTGCCTAATCTATGCACAACAGCGAGTTCTTTTATACTGCGCTGCGCTACTGTTTGTCTAACCTGTTTCCAGTTTCCAACGAGACAAAAGCTTCATTCGTTTGAGGTTGGCTATGATATTGCAGCGGTCGCGTGCGCGATACATTCACAACGGACAAAGGGTTTGGGTTGTCACATCGGAAAATTGAAATTGGAAATAGTAATACTAGCCAAGGGGCGTATAGAAGCAGATTTTTTTGCTGCACGGTCGCGGACGTCTCAGTTTCCATGCCAGCATCAAATAATAAATCACTTCATTCGCAATACATCTGCTTTTGATGTAGGCAAAATATGATGTACGGTACGCATAAGAAAGTTTTTGCAAAAGTAAGTTACGCACAAAAGGAGACTCCATAAAATTACGTTACTTGTAAAATATTCAGAACTCGAGGGTGATTTTCCGCGTGTTTCACTAAAATGCAAACCGTCAAAGTTTGCCCCTAAATCAACTGCGGCGAGGCCTCCTAGCAATCCTCCGTGCGACAAACACGTACGGACAACAAAGTTTCATTTAGCCCAGGAGGTGGTCCGTCCTCTTTCGAGTTGCTGGGACGAAACATTAGGTACTTCCTTGAGACCGCAATAAGCTAGTCTGAAATATAAGTTATATTTCGGACTAGCTAGCTGCGCGTTTTACAAACAACATTACGTAACATCTTACTGCGGTTGATCATTATCATCGTTATTTATAGTCACAATTTTCTATTATGACATTTTTGCTAAAAAGAAAGTTATAGGCAGTTAAACGTTGGCAAAATATCTACGTTATTTAATTTTTTTTCTTGGAAAAGAAAATATCTCCCAAACAATATTATTAATAATGAATTGGTACCTACCATGAAAGCACCCTCATTGTTTAACTAAGTATTTCCTCTCCGTACGTGGGAATACAATTTCATTCCGAGAGGCACAACTGGACGAGCCGAAACGTTCCCCACCTGGGTGTTAGCCAGTGAGAAGTTTTTTCAATAAACTGCTGGAGCGAATGCAGTGAAGGATGCAAACAACAATGGAGTAAAACAATCGGAGCGGACGGGCATTATCCGACTCTAACCCAGTTCTGAACGGGTACGCAAAACGGGGTTAAATTGCCAACGAGTAGTCAATTTACAAAATGAAACTAACCGAGCGGTGCTATCGTCCTGCCATAAGTAGCGTCATTGAATTTAAAAATTCAATGGTAGCGTGGAATTAAAGCGCGTTATACTAAAATATTATGAGGTCTAACATACGTGAATAAGAAACGATATAATCTTGGGTGAATTAGAATGTGATGATAATGACCTCATTGAAAAAATATCTCGGAAATCGAACTTATTTTTTTTACATTTCGATTATTATGTTATGGCAGCGCTATTACTATTATTATAAATAACGATTATTATTATAACTTTCACACAATACAATCACTTGACCTGGTCCTAAACTAGGATACCCTGTGCTATGGTAACCAGGCAAGGACGTCACAAACATGAAAATATACCTAGCCTGAGGCCATTTGTACAAATGTACGGCGGCCCCCAGTGGGAATCGAACCCCCAACCTCTTTTATGGTAGCTAAGCGCCTTAACGGCTAGACCAACGAGGCGGTCATTAGTTTAGTAAGAAACGCCGCAGGCGTCATATAAGAAAAGTAGCGGTAACAAAACAATTGAAGTACATTACATAAGTATTTGTGTATAACTCTAATAGCTTATTAAAGCAGTATAGAACTTATTGAACCTACCTGCAACCACGTCGCTAATGCGCGAGCTTCAATAAATGATCACACATTCTATGAATGCAGGAATTGGACCACATGCGTAGAAGCCGCTAGTGCATTTCAGCCCTTAGTATTTAAAGTCGGCCTATTGCTTGCTTACCTTTAGGCTATATTTATTTTCACGGCTTCAGTTCTGAAACAAAAAAAGCAAAATTTACTACTAGAATCGTTGTAAAATATGTATTCTGATAATGGGCACAGACGTGAAAAAAATGGGTAAACATATACCGAGTTACATTAAAATTTGCGAGAGTTTTGCCACCCGTATAATGATGTTACCTTCACAGTCCATCTAAGTACCTACTTACTAACAAGCGGTGCAGCAAAAAAGTGCGCATTTGCAATTCAAATACAAAACAGGAAATAGAATACAATTGACTCGCATAAGGCATTGTTAGACATTAGTATTGGTAGGGTCTGGTCCCGTCCCGTGGGTAATTAGCAGGCCACCGGGCATACGCTGAGATTTCCTGTACTTCGGAGCTCTTCTCTAACAGAACGCCCTCAAATTCTAAGCCATGTTGCCTTTTTACCTCCCGCTAAAGTGCTTTGAATAATAAAATTTCGTACAATGCCTCAAGAGGTCCCGTGCGAATCCATTGTGGTGATCGTGCTCAAGATTAGTGACGGTTCACGTGCCTACCGGTGCCAATAAATTGTTACATTGTTATCGAATCCTTCGTTACAATCTGTATATTCTAAGGGTGAACCTCTCCTGCTCGAATTTGTGTCTACTACCTCTTAATAACATTAGGTAGGTACATCCACAATTTGTTTCTACTTCTCCAAAGATTATATTATTTATTGTTCTCACCAAAAAACAAAATACACAGGTAAGGTAAGTAGCATAAGTAGGTTGCATCCAGTTTGATGCAACCTACTTATACTATGCATATAGTTACTTATGTGATAAGTTGACACCACCACAATTAAATTGATCAGCAATCAATAATGCGCAAATCAGACTCTCTCCCGCCTCCGATCCAGAATTTATCTTTAATGCGTCTAATAGTCTAATTCAGTTAGAGAGAAAGTTACTTATCGAGTCCGGCCATTAATTTTGCTCATATTATCGGATATCGAAGGCGAGTTCTCTTTACGAAGCTGTCACATAAATAAAACTCCCAGGCCATTAGCTCGGACATTGCACGAGGACGTCTGAGTCGAACAAACATCACAAGGGGTCTGGGAAGCAGCGCGGATCCCATCAATATCTGTCATCGGACGCCAAGCAGCCAAATCATTATGAATGACCGTCCGCTAGACACATGACGTGACAACAATATTATCGGATCACTTACAATCTTCCCTATGGCGAATGTGACCTAATTTGATAGGTAAAGATTGCTCTTGGGGGCCTGTTGTTTCGGAACGAAATTTAACATATATCACATATATTTAGGTATATCACTGGCACGGCAATAAAAGTTTGATCGTAAGTAAGCGTTGCACAAGTTTTTATATGGTGTTTATGACGTTATGATTTTGAGTGGCTGTGTTTGCTTGCCGCTGCGCCTCGCAACTTGTCAAGTTTATTAAGGGAAAAAAACTCGCATGAACGTTTAAGAAACCGTCTTCCTCCTCTCGACTCTCGTACACTAACAATTTGTTAATCTACTGTTAACCGCTGTCAGTTGTTTTTCTGTATGCACTTTGGCCAATTAACACTAATGTCAACAGTAGATTAAGGAATTGTTTGTGTACCAATAACCAGGTGTTATCAATGCGAGTCTTCATGAAATAAAATTTTCACGGGTTCATGTTACGAAAAATTCATAAATAATATAAAAAGATATAATAGGTCAGAGGGGTAGGCCGTGGCACGAGACGGCTGCGGTGAGGCATGGCGGTAATAATCGTTTGATTGATGTTGCGCCACATGGCCCACGCGCTTCAATTACAAAAATGCCTTTATGAATGAAAATAAAAGCGTAGCCGTGTAGTAAGAAACAATGTTTAACGATCCAACTGACTTGCTCGACTACGTTGATATTATATCCGAAAAAAAAAACACTAATTTCATTACACCACAACAATCAACGACAAAAAGGTACAGGAAAGATTTTACTAAATCTTTGTTAAGCGGAGGGAGAGTCGGAAAAATTTAATACAGGAACATCTAGCTGTTATTAGATAGATGGCTTACTAAACGCCCCATTCGTTAAAACTTTTTGCATTATTTAGCTGGCGGGAGGAAAAATGTTACCATACTACATGACAGGAAAAGTATTCAGCTCTATGAATTCGCTCCCCCATTTGTAATTTCCTTTGTGAAAAGTAAAACCATTATTAAAATTTTCGCACGGATCATTTGAAGAAATAAAACGGTTTTGCTCAGCGAATGAGTTCAGCCTTTCAAAATAAGAACTGCAGCGACCGTGACTAAACCACACGCTAGGCCAAGCGATTCGATGAGGCATGCGCATAGTCTTAAAGCCTACTATAACTACACTCATTCACGCGATTTAAAATTTAGTTTTCGATTGGCTTATAAAAATGTTCGCTGAAACTGCGAAGGACGATGATCGCGAGCACGTCAGGATTTTCTGATTGTCTTCATCATAGAAACGTGTCACGCATCTTCCCGGCGGTGAAAGCCCCGTCAAGATCCGTACCTACCTGGGGCGAGGACACGACACCCGTCTGGACTGACACCTACATAAGTATGTAGAGTTCAACTCGTAGGTAGAGCCCACTGCAAGTCGAGAGACAAGCGTGCTTAATGTAACCATGGAAGAGGGTCGCATGGGAGGCAATTTTCTGCATTCGCAAGCCTGAAAGAGGTTACTTAGCTAAACATGCATGCAGTAACGTTTGACAGGAACCGATTTGTGCTAACGTTTCTAAAGGAAAGGTGGTATGCACACTGCATTCATTTGATTAGATTAGACAAGTGCTACGAAATACACGTGAATATAAATGGGATGCTTACCATTTGTGTCAGACGGGAAGCCAGGAAGGTGAAACAACTGGGTGTCGCGACAGGTGTCAAGGGGTGAAAATGGGAAGGAGACCGCCTTTATCACAGTAAAGTTGTTATAGCACTAAAGCTATGGCCTGCCCTTCCAAACAATATATGGGTGCGAAGTTTTATGTTACATCTGGTCCGGGACGTGTACAATTTATTACGTAGGTATGGTCTCAATATCAACACAATAGCTACAGTGTAGCTGCTACAGCCCTTCTGTAGGTAGGCACATAACGCAATATATTGTCAATGTAATAATACTATACAAAAACTAAGTAAGTACATAAAAACCTGTTAATAGTACTGTCAGCAATTTGCACTTCCACGACGAAGATTTATTTCTATTTTCACAGAAACGTAAGCGTGTTTGCGTTCGCATTGTTTGTCATCAGAACATGACACTGAAATATTAATTACGTACCAAGACGTTTTTTCGTAGGATTCAGCGAAATAAGCATTTCATGCGTTTATTTTGCAAAGCCGAATGTCGTGCAGAGTGCGTGCCGACTAAGGCGCGTGCGAAAAATCGCATAAGCCAGGTCGCGCGAACGCGAGGGCTCGGGCCCAGTATACGTGATTTCCTCAAAATTACCTTCGACGCGTTCCGACAACATAACTTTAAAATGTATGTAGGCTTGCAGAGTGAGAACCCCGATTCTCTTCGGTACAAAAAATTTAATTAGATACCTTCGGCGGCACTTCTGAGACAACATTAGAGAAAAAAGATGGAGAGAAAAATACTCGAAATTCCGTGGTAATTTATGAATCACCTTGAGAAATATTAGTAAAGCGAGGCGTCCCTCAACAGCTCTGCCTATGCAAATACGAAAACTTGTCACGAATTTCTCGTCTTATCTCGGTGTTACTATTACCCCGTAATAACAAAGTTGGAAGTAGGCTTTTAAATTCTGGCTGCTCCTGGGCCGGGCATTAATGACCGGCGCCGCCATTTTGAAGGGCGGCTTTAAGGAAAATTTCCCACTTGGGCCCTCGAGGGGAAGTAATGCATTCCCTTTATCGCCGTGTAGACAGTTCGCGCACTTCTCGACAAGGGGACCGCTTTTACGATTATTGTGTTCACATCGCTACATGCGGCTGCGATGAAAAAACACCACCGGACCCAATCACAGGGGCCATAAACTACAGGCTTGCCGCCCGGCCTGGGGGCAACAGTGAGCCGCTCTCGAGCCGCCTCGTTCTCATGTATCTACTTATTGATTGAAAATACGCAACGCAGCCAATCTGCACCATTTGTGAATTATAAATTGAGATCAATCCCATTAATAAAATACTTCATTGATCACCAAGATTGCATTTTAGATAAACTCTCTCTAAAGGAAGATAAAAAACATCTGTTGAATGTCAATGCTGCTTTTGCAACAGCTTCTCTGTGAGTTGGCATGATTGTTGTGCCATTTCAGCGCAGCTACAATGACGCAAGCTGCAAGCTGTAGCAGTTAAGAATGTCAAAATCGTGAATGGCGCCTCAGTGTGGAAGTTCAATCGGAGTTCGACACATTGCGCCGGAAACCAAGCGTCGCATTGGAAGCAGATCACGCGTAATATTGCACAGATGTTAAATAAAATTAGTCGTTTTTCCGTTCGTCCGGCGAAAGTACAACACGTTCCCATGCGAACGAACGTACGCAGCAAAAAGTTGATTTAATACTAGTTAATAATAAAAGAACCTTAATGAGTAATGTTCATGTGGCATAATAATATGATTACACGGGTGGTGCGCGGCTGCGTCGCATGGCTGCTCCTAGGCCGAGTGCACTGCGGGCTGCCCGCGCGACTGTGTAATGTACAGTCAACAGCAGGTCAACCTTGTCATTTTTGTTGCAAATTCGCCCGTAACGTAACCGAGTAGAGTGCACGCGTGTAAACGTTGACGTGTTATCGACTGTACAGTGTGCATGCATCCTGCTCCATAAGCCGCTTTCGAGGGCACTCCCGGTCGCACACAGCATGTTGTGATCGAAAAGAAACTTTAATAAAAAATAAACTTATTATAAAACAGAAAATTCGACTGCTAAAAAACCAGCCCAAAAAACGCACCTATGCAGTGCGTTGAATTTTAAAACTTAGCAGGCGGGACTTCTCTTTGAGTTTCTTATAGTTAAGTTCGGCCCACCCCACCTGCTGAGGTTTTAAATTCAATGAACTCGTTCAGGCCTTATTAGCAGTCGGATTTTTGTTTGATGATAAATATTGTTTATTTGAGACATTTAAGTAGCTTTCATGAAAATTGTTTATTCTCTGACATCATATGCAGCTCATTTGTTAAAATCAGTCCAGCCAGCCGTATGGCCGCTCCGTGGTAACAAATAAGTATCATGCCTACATACTTACATACCTACTTAAGAGCGGAAAAATAAGCGATAGGAGAAGAGTGATAGGAGGATACACACCAAAGTAAATAGATGCCCGACATTACGCAATGGTGGCCTTCATTTTTTGCTGTAATCACTACACTAGGTACTGGCTGCGCGGCGAAAGTCATCAATTTGGTGTTCTCTACATGGTTTGATTCTTCATAATCATCATTCGTAGATATCGGTATTAATTTGTTCATCAGGAGCGAGCGGATGATAAGAAGGCATTAATTAAATTTGCTACTGCTTCCTAAATATAGAGTTCATATGCACATCACGATAGCCACATTCTCACGCGAGGCGAGTTCAGTGAACTGCAAGATAATGAGATAAATTCGTCTAGCACGGTGACAGCCGAATTCTACATGTAAACTCACAACGCATACAGACAAATAACGTACAACTTTTTGGGCAACCACGGCCTAGCCAAAATGATTGAAAATACACAGACAGCCAGTCAGTCTAACAGTAATATTATGTAGAAACAGCTTAGAGCCATTTAAATAACCAGTTTTTGCATAATAAAATTCGTTTTTAGATCTTGATGTGACGCGACGAATTCGTGATGTATAGCCTCTAACCGAATAAGGCAAATCCGGATATACTTACAAACAACTTGTGCGAAATTGAGTAACAGCAGTTTGACTTATTTTCTCTTTTCTAAGCCATGACGTAACCCCAAACCCAGTTTCCGATTCCAATGAGTGCGATATTACTGCCAGATCGTGATTCATCAGTATCTGTGTCATTGACGTAGATAGGAAGCAAGCCAGGTGCCCTCCCCTTGCTCTCCCAGAATTGACTTCCATTGTGTCCACTTCCATGATTGGAATTCGATGTGATAGCCATCGCTTTACAGGGTTTCTGCATACAAACATTGGGATTCGATATGGTAACCATCGCTTTCCAGGGTTATTGCATACATGCATAGGAATCCGATGTGATAGCCATCACTTTTGGGGTTGCTGCATTGGGATTCGATGTGATAGTCATCGCTTTTCAGGGTTACTGTATGCATGCATGGGAATTCGGTGTGATAACCACCGTTTTTCAGCGTTACTGCATACACACATTGGGTTTGGTGTGATAGCCATCGTTTTTAAGGTTCCGTACCCGAAGGGTGCCAAATCCCTTCGTGCGCGAGTCCAACTCGCAATTGGCCGGTTTTTTAGGGTTACTGCGTACATGCACTGGGGTTCGGTGTGATTCCATCGTTTCAGGGGCCAGGCATCTCTGGATAATAAACCTAGATATGTCAACGTTCGGGGATAGTAAAATATCGTAAGCCGCTCTGTTGAAAGTTCGAGTTGTGTTGTGATTGGCTAGTTTCACATCGGATGATATCCCTATCGACATGACATCCGACGGTTTCACACTGGACGATAACCGTACATGACATCTAGTTACATACATTTACCATGACTTGGCCGGCCGTTGCATGATTTTTTTTAATGCAGAATATACACGTCCCACTGCAGGGCACAGGCCTTCTCTCAGATAGAGAGTATTGGTTTAATTACCATGCGTGCCCACCGGGAAATGGCAATTACAAGCGCTGACGTATGTGGAACACCTTCAACACTCAGGTTTCCTCACGATGTTTTCCTTCACATTTAGCGACTGGCATTGCTACTACAACATCACAAATGTACGTAACTTACAAAGTCATTGGTACATGCCTTGATTCAAACCCAAGACCTCCCGAATGTGAGGCCGGCTGTTCTATTCTACCGCTGCGCTACCACCGCTTGATAAAAAAAATGGCGTGCAGTTATCGTTAACGTCCAGTGTGAGACTAGCCTTTGCCTACCAACTACCAGGGTCGTCTTGGGGTCTCTGCACCATTTCATAGAACTACAATTCGTTGGTTTGCCATGATTTTTATGACAATTCGATTCGACTAACCAACAGATTAACAAGTAAGAAGACTAATTCAAGATAGGTACTAATCGGCTGCGCAATGTACTCGTAGTTTAATTGTCATAAAAAATTATGAATTGTATTGTATGAAAACAGTTTCGTACATTCACTAGGGCCTTTGCGCGACCGTTGTGTCCATGATGTACGAATACTAGTCCAACGATGTTGTGCAGTAACGGTAATCGTCCAATGTTAAACCGGATTACCATCAGGGCAGCAGATATAGGGCGGTCGTGTTGGTGCCGGAGAAAGCTCAGTGCGCCGGCGCGGTCGTGACGGGGCAGGGACGTGCTGATAGGCGGCCCAATGCTCAATGCCAATCGTCCAGGGCCTAGATTCTATTAAGTTATAGTACAATTAAAACTACATTAACGCTGTTTCAAGTCTACGCGGGCACTCGCATCAATCCTTCTAGGCGTCGCAGGAACCAAAAGACATGTCACGTGACACTAACATGAATTAGTCGTTGCACTATAAATAATGCACTAATAGAATCGAGGCCCTAAACCTACTTACATTGGAATCGACACCCTGGCCTTTGACCTTTAAAGGACCGAAAGGTTTAAAGGACCGAAGAAGACCTACGCCGACTTGCACCACTTTCTTAAATGTAGGTTAAACAGCATTAAACTAAAATTCTTCATACAAAGGTCGATTTAAATGGCGACTTAAGTAACATTAAGGAAGTGGTGCAAGTTGGCCCTAATGCAGGTTTTTTTAATTCTTGGAATGGGGTCAATATGTTTTTTAGGTACAAAAGCGTCCTACTGTGCAGGGCGCAGACCTTCTCTCAGGGAGATAATTTGGACTAAATTACCAAGCGTGCCATCGCGGATTGGCGATTTCAAGCGCTAAGGTAGGTACGAGTATGTGACCGCCTCTGATCATTAGGGTTCCTCACCAAGTTCAGTCATTCCTTCACAGTTAGCTACTGATAAGTGTTGCTAAGTGTTGTTAAGTGTACTTTGTTTTGTAAAAAAAACCCAATTGGCACTATGTAGAGTTAGAAAAATAAGGCATTCGGAAAATTAAGAATTTTCAAATGGAAGAATTCGTCCCGATGATAATCCGCAGAAATACATACTTGCAAAATTAAGAATTAGGAACTAATCGCCGACACGCACGAAAATCCAAAGCTCACTTTCAATACACCTAAGCTGTGGATTGAATTCACCCCCAGCTCTACGTTCCATATTTTTAATCGACTGCGAAGGCAAAAGTGGGTCGTTTTTCGTGCGTATGTATGTTATGTTTTTTGACGACCGCGTTGAGGCAAAACGACTAGAACTATTTCGAAAAAATAAGGTTTCAAATGTCAAATGAAAGGTATTAACACCGCTAGTGTCACTGGGTACGTGTACCTTCGAGTATATGACGTCACGATAAAAAGGTAAATGACTTCAGCTGTAATATTGCTGATAAAAATCAAAAAAAGCTTCAATAAAAAAATACTATTTAAAAAAATATCAACAAACAAAAAACAAGGACTGAATACATCGGTTGAGTTTTGGTGAGACTTAAAAGCAAGAAATAGAAAGGGAGGTCCAGCCTGCAGGGAGTTTAAAGTTCAACGAATGCATTTAAACTTTGTTCAAAAATTTAGAGCAGCCGGATTTTTATTCTTAAAATAAGTTCATCTTTCTCTCGGTTGTGAAAAGCATTAACGGGTGGGTATCAATGCATGCGTGGTCACGGCAGGCTGGGCGCCCACTCGACCCGCCTAGAAAGCCCGCGACACCAGACACCAGCTGCCGGCAGACACTTGAACCCGTAAATCTTACTAAACTGATAAGAGCACGCTTTCATACATGCGCTCAGTGCAAATGTTTGCTTTGTCTTATTTAAGAGTACATGAACACACCGTTCGTTAATCCATCGCTTTTCGTAGCCATTCATTTCTATAGGTTGGAAAATATGAATGTTATAGAAATGGAAGGAAATTGACGGAGAAATAAATAGAAAGCGCGCGCCTCGCCGGCTTACAAAAAGGGAATGTATTTCAGTAACACCAGTTATTAATATTCGACATCGAACGAAAGAAGAGGGAACACTAAACACAAACAGAATCAAATAGAAACATCCGGCGAACGAAACGAAGCAATAAGAAGACAATCGAAGCAGCTCTCAAGCCCTTCGCTGCACCACAAGATAATTACAGAGGGCTTTTTTGTCTTTTTTGCGCCTCGCCGGCTGCGGCCAGTCGTGGACTGAACGAAGACGGAGCGCCGGAGTAGGAAACAAAAAACCTCATGGGAACTAAACAGTCGGCAACACCTGACCGAGAAGTGCTTTCACGGACATTTACCGCTCACGTCTGTTGCTTATCAAGTGCAATTGACAATCGATTTGCAGCGATTGCCTCACAAATTAACTGCTTTCCCTTTCAATATTCATGACAAGGAACTTAGTGCTGGTGTGATTAATAACGTACCTAACTATCACTTTCACGAGTTTACGTTGCGGATTGTTTACTTCTCGTTTGGGGATTTTGCTTTGCGATGTTGCAGGGCCGCATACAAAGTTGGGAGCTGCAGCGTGGCACATTCGTTGGCTGAGCAAGCGGGCATCGAACTTGGCAACGCAGGGCGAGGCGTGGACGTGATCCCAGCCTCATGCTACAACCGGGACCCTTCATTATTATTCAGAACAAGCCGCACTTGTTCGTATGCGCTCGCGATTTTATTCCATATCACATTTATAGGGTTCCGTACTCTGGGTGCCAACAGGACCTTATTGCTTATGTGTACAACGATGTCTGTCTGTCTAATCTGTAAAGGGTCTTAAAACGCTTATAGGCAGGTAAAAAAATATAAAGAATCAGTCTTATCATGGAGGAAAAATTAAATAATATTCATACTCATTTATTAGCGATCATAACGGTACATACAATAATGTTAAGCATATTTATGTTTCACATATATGGGCATTGGTCAGGGGATTGCTAAGGCGTACTTGAAAATGTTAAAAAAAATATAGTCCTAACAAACATTTGCATAAGAAGTTGCTTGTTATTCGTAGCGAACAGAACCATTTCAAAAATATATAACGAGGATAACGTGAGTGATGAGTATTCTTAATTCAATAAAGTGAGGTCGACAGCTTTCGGTGTTACGGATGGCAACTAAAATACGAGTGCATTTTTTCTGCGTTACAGACAGCTCATGGACATTACTGTTACCCCAAAGGATTGCCCCACGCCGGAGCCAAACCTCCACATATGCCGACAGGGCAGTGTTCAAATTGGTGCATATTGGAAGCTAGACAGTTTCTAATTTATATCAGAATAATTTATATTTGTTTTTAGGGTTTTCCCGGAAATTATTCGATTTTTTCTCGCCTTTTAAACCTTCCCTAGACCTCCACGAACATTTCAAGACTAAGATAAGATAAATCCGTTCAGCCGTTCTCGAGTTTTAGTGAGACTAACGAACAGCCATTCATTTTTATATATATATATATATATAGATATGATTTTTTCAATTGAGGTGGTTTTCAATGGTCATCTTAGGAGTTTAATCTGATCAATAAACGTTATTTTTCGGTTTGTTCGTTTTGTTGTGGAGAAACGCTAATATATTATAAAAGTGTAAGACTTTGTATCTTTATTTATGTAGTGCAGTTCTTAAAGTACCTATAACAACAGATAATAATAAAAACCGGCCAAGTGTAAGTCTGTCTCTCACTGAAGGTCCCGAACGAATGAAAGAAAAACATATAATATTTTTACTAAGTAAATACCGCTTCTTCCCATGGTCCACCTCCTGAGACCACCTGGGTGAACCGTGGGTTTTTAGAACGGTTCACCTCTCCGATAAAACTTTAAAAGGCTCTATTTTTTATTGGTGACAGTCCACCTCTTTGAAGACTTTCGAGGTCAAGGTGTACGGTGGAAAAAATATTTCTCAAGGAACACCCAGGTGAACAAAGGTAGTCCGTTGTAAAAAAAAATCCCATGGTTCACCCAGGTGGTTTTAGGAGGTGGACCGTGGGTAAAAATTGGTAAATACATATATAAAAATCTCGTGTCACAGTATTTCTTATCGAACTCTGATTTATTTCTGTTAAATAAATAAAATAAAAAATAAAACTCCTCCGAAACGGCTTCACCGATTTTTATGACATTTTTTGTGCATATTTGGTAGGCCTGAGAATAGGTCGTATTATAATGATGGTGGTACAGAACCCACGTTGTGCGAATCCGTTGTTTACTTACAGGCTCAGCCTTAAAGAATGAGCAGAAATTGAAATTTTCTTGCGCTCACATGCACAATCTGAGTATAAGTGTAAAGAGCATATACTTTGGCCTTTGTATTTATGTAATGAGATGATTTACACGGCATCCATTTACAGTACAAATAATTCCAGTGGCACATTTACTCACACTAGAAGGGTGAAGGGACCACTCGGAAGCTGCAGTGCCTGGGACATTGTTTTTTAGATTAAGTAGGCTTGCCCAGCACCTATACCATCCTGAAAGCTTAGATGGCCTAGCCCACAGGAAAGAAAAGTGGAGACGTGCGGAGCCAACTAAACCGCGGGTTTCCTCACAATGTTTTCCTTCACAGTCAGCGTGTGGTCTTGCTACTACAAATTCGCAAATGTACGAAACTTCGAATCGAACCTGGGTCTCTCGCTTTCGAGTCCATTGTTCTACCCACTGGAATACGACCGCTTATATAAAGAGCATAATTATCTACTTATTACATTCCAACAGTAATAGCTGTTGTGTAAAGTTTTATAGATAATTGCGACTCAGCTTAGTGGATTCGTGACTACTGCGTAACAAAAGCAACAATCAAATGTAACAAGGTTATTACATGGTAATATAATTATGCATCATGAATGAACGACTAATAAACTGGCACGCAAATAACGTAAAGTTACACACATATGTGACTGATATTCTTCTAATATATAAAAATCCCGTGTCAGTGTTTGTTATTGAACTTCTCTGAAAAGGCTTCACCGATTTTTTCGTGTGTATTTTGGTAGGTCTGAGAATAAGGCGTAGGCTAATTAATATGGCAAAACAACGTTTGCCGAGTCAGCTAGAAGTCGTATAAGCTTACAGATATTATCTGAAAGCGTAGAAGCGTAAAGCCCGGCAGATAACTTAAACATTTTTTAACAAGAGATTTTTTTATGCTTGTTAATTGACTACCTTTAGTCAATTACCAAATATAAAAAAAATCTCTAACATAACAAAAGATAAGATAATAATATTCTTTATTGTACACCAGAGGACACGACATAAAAAACATATAAAGATACAATTGGCAGCCTTATTGCTAAAAGCAATTTCTTCCAGACAACCTTATGATGGAAACTTACTGAAGGAAAAGAGAGATGGGTAGTCAGTGCAAATATGAACTATTGATATAGTAAATTGCGAAAAATTCTAAGGCAAGTCCGTACCTTTCCCCCGCCAATGGAGACCCGAAATACGTCCATGCGAAGTCAAAATCAAATGGTCGAGTTAGTTATCGCGCATTTTTTTAAATTAAAAAAGAAATAATTAGTTTTAGTTTTAATAAAAGTTATTGACAACAACCAACAACTTTCACTAAAACTTCTAAATCGCGAAAAAAATATATGTTACCATTGAAGTACTTTAGTGCGTAAAGGGTGATATTTTTTCGCGGTTTTCAAGCTTTCACTCGCTTTCATAGTGGTTCTTATTGACGAGGAGACCCCCCATTTTCGAATGTACATAGGGATTTTGTTACACCCTATCTATCTATACATATAATAATTCTGTAAATTTTGTCTCTGTCTAACATTTGTCTGTCTCACTCTAATTCTGTGTGCGCGCATCACGCAAAAACCACAGAAGGGAATTTAACCTAGAAAACTTACCATGATTATAGTTCAGATTCCCGTGTAACATCTAGGCTTTACAACATCATGCATAAGTCTACAGGGGGCGAGAAAAACACTATAAATATCTTCATAAACTGGTTAGTTGTATCCGACACTATAGAAAAACCAATACTCGATGACCTAATTTCATAACACTGCAATTTGTACTTTATTATGACAATTCGAGGTACATTGAGTAGCAACTTTGTTTTATTAATCTGTGTACCAATCGGCTTTGCAATGTACATACATTTTTCATTGTAAACATAAATTTTTGTTTCACAAATAGTAGCAGAGTCAGTCGGTTGCTATGGCAACCTCTCACGGGCGAACGAGACGATATAGTTTCTTTTAAGTATGTCTGTTAATTATCTTTATAAGATGCGATACAAATAAATTTGTATCAACTTTTAAAATTATTATAAAAAATATTTAATAAGATCAAAGAACTGAATGAACTATGAAATTAATTATCCATATAACCAACATAAAAACGCTAACAAAAAAACCCTGATAGTTGCGTTCCGAAACATTATAAGATTCTGTGACATAAAAAAATCATTATCTTTAGATTTAGGTATAAACACCACAAACAAACAATCACACGTAGTTTATATTTGCATAAAATACGAAAAATACTTCAATTTCGTTTTTTATTTCTAAAAATACATTGTTTTTTTAATTTAGATTTTTTAGCACTAGACAAATGGGGGTCAAATCTTTACGTTTCGGAACTAAGTGACCGGATATTACTATTTTCTTAGTATCGTTATGTAGGCTTTGTAATCTTTTTATTTCTTAAAAAAAGTTTAGGTGGAATGAGGCCGTATAACCTTTACGGAAAATAAAAGTGCGTTTGCAAGATGCCGAGCGATCACAATTTTTTTTCACAAAAAATCGTAAAAACGTAGGCTAATTAATATGGTAAAACAACGTTTGAAAAACATTGGCAAAAACACGTTTTTTATACTAGCTGACCCAGCTAGTAGAAAAATAGTCTATCTATACATAATAATCATCATCATTCAGCCACAAGAGGTCCACTGCTGGACATAGGCCTCCTCCATGGATTTCCAAAAAGACCGGATGGAAGCGGCCTGCATCCAGCGCCTTCCTGCCACTTTGATGAGGTCATCTGTCAATGTTGTGGCTGGTCGTTCTACGCTGCACTTGCCGATATGTGGTCTCCATTCGAGAACTTTTCGGCCCCATCGGCCATTCGGTCAGCGCGCTATGTGCCCCTCCCACAGCCACTTCAACTTACTAATCCGCTGGGCTATGTCGACGACTTTCATTCGTCTACGGATCTCATCATTTCTGATTCGATCTCGTAGAGAAATTCCGAGCATAGCCCTTTCCATAGCTCGTTGCGTGACCTTGAGCCTTCTTATGAAGCCCATAGTGAGAGACCACGTTTCAGTGCCATAAGTCATCACTGGTAACATACACTGGTTGTATAATTTTGTCTTGAGCGATTGAGATATATTAGACGAAAAGACTTTTCTAAGTTTCCCGAATGCTGCCCAGCCGAGTTGGATTCGACGATTGACCTCTTTCACGAAGTTGGACCGGCCTAGTTGGACTGTTTGTCCGAAGTAGACGTATTCCTCTACAACTTCGAGAATCGAGTTCCCCAATGTTATTGGGGAATACCTACATAATAATTAATCTGTAAATTTTGTCTCTGTATATATCTGTCTCACTCTGTTTCTTTGTGCGCGCATCACGCAAAAACCACTAAACGGAATGAAGTAAAACTTACCAGAATTATAGCTTAGGTTCCCGTGTAACATATAGGCTACATAACAAAGTCCATGGGGGGCCAAGAAAATCACCATAAGCTGTGAGGTCATTGAACAGTGGTTTTACCGCAATACAATTAACCAGGTTATGAAGAACCGGTCAGTGTACGCACTACCCGTCGGAAAAATCTTTATCTGTCACCGTGGGAATTGTCATATTGCGATGTGCCTAAATAATTCCGCCGGGTTATCTGGTGCGCAAAATTGTGTCTCTTTTGATAAGTCTCCCCCAGTTTCTCGTACACTAACACGCTGTTAATCTACTGTTAACAGCTGTCAATTGACCAAAGTGCATACAAAAAAAACCACTGACAGCTGTTAACAGTAGATTAACAGCTTGTTATTGTACGAGAAACCGGGGGTTAGTCTTATCTGATCTATAGTTCTAGCCCGAATATTCGTGTTGCTCATAAGCCTCCTGAACTGAGATATGCTGCGTTTGTCAATATTTCGCAAACAGATTTAAATTACAAACCACTGTTTTACATTGAGTATTCAACCTGAAATGATTTTGAGCGAGCAACAAGCTGCGCTGACGGGAAACGGCACGGTGAGGTAGAATGATATTACCTAATAGTAAATTTAATACAACCGCGACAAGGTTTCAAGGGACGAAATTTAGAACGGAGATAGACCATGACCTTGATTAGGGGCAGGGCACTTAACGTTAGATTAGATTAGAAAATTCATTATTGCAAAATAAGCTTATACGTACAAAGGCGAGCTTATTACTAATGAGTATTTTCTTCTAGCTATCCTTGGGTTATGTGGATAGAGGAAGATGTAGTGCCAGGAAATAGTTAAAAATTACGTAGACCATTATAATATCATAAAATTCATTCAGTCATAGTATAATTCTCAATGTACCAAATACATCAACATAATATACCTAGAATACACACTCTAATATATATAAAAATCACAGTGTTTGTTTTCGAACTCCTTCGAACCGGCTTCACCAATTTTTATGAAATTTTTTGTGTATGTTTGGTAGGTCTGAGAATAAGTCGTAGGCTAATTAATATGGCAAAAAAACGTTTGCCGAGTCAGCTAATTCTGAATAAACCTAAAAATGTTGTATACTTAACTAATATTAGGGGTTAAAGTATGAAATTGCCGTTTTATTGCAATAGGTTCTTTGAATTGACATAGAATCTTCATGGTTTGAGGTTTTCGAATGAAACTTTTTTCAAATGGTGAGAGATAGTGGAAGCCGACACTAGTCAAACTACCCAGGAATTAGCGGCATGGTTTAACGTTACCTTACCCACAATATTGACTCACTTGCGTCAAATCAATAAAATAAAAAAATACGAAAAATGGGTGCCTCATAATCACTCGAATTTTCGCAGTATCCATCTTTCTTGTCTAAATTGAATAACAAAAACAATTGAAAGTCGATATTCAAATGTTTCACATTTTTTAAAAAAAGAACATCATAGAAACCATTTGAAAAAAGTTTCATTCGAAAACCTCAAACCATGAAGATTCTATGTCAATTCAAAGAACCTATTGCAATAAAACGGCAATTTCATACTTTAACCCCTATTATTAAGTATTTTAAAGGAGATAATGTAGAGAGGTATAACCAATGATATATCTTAATTCGGCAATGTTGTACAGCAGGTCAACTTCTACATTTTTGTTGCAAAGGAGCCCGTAACGTAACTGAGTAGGTAGAGTGCACACGTGTCAAGCTTGATGTGCTGTCGACTGTACCAGCGTTGCAGTGAGCCCATAAATTTAATTAGAGTTTGAAGATACAAGTCCCAAAATTGTAACCAAAAGAATAGACTGCAAACCCCACCCATTGCAAGATTAACAAATTGTTACGATTAGTTAGTAAATCCCCGCAGCGGTGCGGGGTAAGAGCCATGTCATCGGGTCATAATCATTGTTGCCAGCCCTGACGATCCACTAACCTTCGGGTTCAGGCAATTTGTCAATCACGACGTGAATACTTAGGCGTCGGGCACATAGGAACGCCGTGGGACGAGGGCGCGGAAAAGACGCCGTCAATTCACTTTCCTACAAAATGTACTGAAGCGATAGGACATACATAGCCCACAAAAATAAGACGGAGCGAGTACGTGATCTCTGTACAACGCGTCGCGGATTTTTCCGCGCCCTCGTCCCGCGTCCTTCCTATGTGCCCTACGCCTTACAAAAGGTTTTCAATAAAGGGCTCGACGCCCGCCAGTAATAAAATAACCGAAAACATCAATATTCCATAAGAGACAACTGGTTTTATTACATTAAAAGTTTTCTCATCGCGCCCGCTTCGATGTTCATAAAACTGTATCTCTCGTTTGTTATTTGGTCACCTTACCTATAATATATTTCATTGTTTCAAAGCGTTCTCATGAGCAAAATTTTTACGCAACGAAAATAAACACAAATTCTCGCCTCATTAGGTAATTGAATAGCTCTATTGTAATGAATTTTTCTCACACTTGTACGACCTAGATCTACAGTTAACCTAAAAATCTTGATTGAACGGAGGATGGATTAGCCAAAGTAACTTATTTTTCGAAATTACAGATAATGAATCTTCAACCTAATGACCTCGTCAAATCTTTTAATACCATCCTCCAAGGTTACAAATATGAGCCTACTCAAATATGCTATTAAAATGTTTTCTTGTACGGTTAGCAGAAATTCTATACAGATACGGTACCTGTACGTAAGTTGGTACGTAATAATAATAAGGCGGAGCAAATCCAATTTCTTTGGACAGTATAAAATAAAGTTATAAGTATATCTTGACTTCGTTTAGTCTACCGTACGCGATTTATCAATATTGATTTTCGTCAACACTGAAAATACAAGTTTACCGTCACTTATTTTCTCTGTTCTCTGGTCAATTCTGCATATACGAATGACATCATAACTTTGACCTTGCCACACCTTGTAAATGCGACTTATGCAGTTGAATCGACTAGGAGACGAGTCATAAATAAATACCTATATTCCGCACAAATTTTTATTGAATTTCTGTTAATGTCATCTGTGTGTACAATAGATAAAGAATATTCTATCTATCTATCTATGTTCATTAATATAGTCCGCAGATCATATTGACTACTTTAGTAATTGACTAATAGTAATTTACTACGCATCACACAACGTCAATTACTCACACATACACTGTAAAGACATTAAGCGATGTGCAAATGTTCATGTTATCGCCAAAAACATTTGTTGCCCCCTTAAATATTTATTTTATTCTGTTTTTACTATTTTTTGTTATAGCGGCCACAAAAATACATCATCTGTGAAAATTTCAATCACGGTTCATGAGATACAGCCTGGTGACAGACAGCCAGACAGACAGACGGACAGTGAAGTCTTAGTAATAGGGTCCCGTTTGGCACCCTTCGGGTACGGAACCCTAAAAAGCATCTTCAACCCCGATTTATAGTTACCCGCACCAGAGTAATCCCATCTGCAAAACCGTGACTCCTGGGCCACGTTTCATTCATAGTTTACTACAATTCATGGTTTAATTTGACAACTCGATGTACATTTCGTAGCCGATTACTACAATTAGTCTTCCCACTTATTGGCCGTGTGATGTGAATCGAATTGTCATAGTAGACCAAGATTTTTTTAATTTAATTGTAATTTTTCGAAATTGGGCCCTGTCTCTATCTCTAAAGAGCTAATTCCGTATCGTATCCTACCGTCTTGCATTGACGCTAGCTGCTACGGATCTACGAAAGCGAAATTTTGCGTGTTTAGTGTACGTACGACACGTTCACTGAATGAGTCCTGATGGAGTTGATACTCCATGACACATGCGATTGTTCTAGATTAGACTGTCGCGCGACTGAGAAGAAGCGTGCGTAGCATTAATGAGACAATCACGCTAGATTAAGCGATACGGATTACGCGTCGAACCGTAACATTAATTAAGTTTATTAGAAATAATGAAATAATTTACCAGGTTATCGACGCCGGTCAGTAAACAGTTTACTTTGAACAGAGATACAGTTAAAATAATAAGATCGTTAAATCTAATGCTACAGTTAGTGCCAGACGTTATGAAGTTTCTTGCGTGACTACAAAAACGGAAAGTTAATCTGCGTGAAACATTTCTCACGGTCTTTACGTCCGTATTGGGCAGCGCGCTGTGAATTATCTCTCAAATTTCTTCTATCTAATGTAGTTCGCAGCGGCAGAATAAATATGGGAAAGAAACAATTGCGATAAACTTAGTTACACGTTGATAATGTGCATGGGTAAAGTATCAATAGATAGACGTATTTATTCGCTAGTTGATACTAGTTGACACCTACAGCGTTCAACTGAGTCATCGACCATCTGGCGACTGCGCAAACTTCTGTCTCGCGTGCTCTTTGTGAACGTGACCGAGTAACATGACTGTACCAGCTTAAGATACCTTTCACTTTTACTAGAGGATGCACCAAGTCAACTTGAATTAGTATATAACTAGCCAACCAATCACTGCGTCAGTTGTGGAGAAAGACCTCCGAAAAATACCAACTCACATGGGTTTGTAATGAATGAACGAATAAAGTATTGTGGCGTGAGAACGTCCATTACGATAGAGGGCTTTGTTATGCAAAATGCACAGAATACAACGACTTGCAAGTCTTTGCAGCATAGAAGGTACTTTAGAAGCTGCAGTCTGTATCGAAAATGAGATTGAAACCGACATAGGGACTGAACACATTGCGGGCTCTTATTTGCAACCTCGTGCGGGTGCTGTTGACTTAAATAAAAAAATGTACCGCAAGTGCGCGAGCTTAGTACATCTTCATACATTCCATAATGCGCACATTTGACCGAATGCTCAGCAATCGCTAGTGCGTTTCAGCTCTAACGGCGATGCGACCCTTGTCACGTGCTTGTTAATGCTCATACGTAAATACAGCCTTAGACAATTTTATTTCTTTCTTAACATATCTATAATATAAAAAAACCGGCCAAGTGCGAGTCCGACTCGCACACGAAGGGATCCGTGCCATTACCTAAACAAAATTTTAACATTGAGCGTCTACCTGTTGCCGTTATTAATATCAAGCAACAACCGGAAAAAAATCACGTTCTTTGTATGGGAGACCCCCTTAAATATTTATTTTATTTTAATTTCATTATTACAAGTGAATATACAACTAAATATTGTGTGAATATTCAAGCGTCTACCTGTTGCCGTTTTTAATATCAAGCAAAAAACGGCAAAAAAGCACGTTTGTTGTATGGGAGCCCCATCTAAATATTTATATGTTATAGCGGCAACAGAAATACATCATCTTTGAAAATTTCAAATGTCTAGACATTTGAAATTTTAGCTAGCTACCACAGTTCATGAGATACAGCCTGGTAACAGACAGACAGAAAGACAGACGGACACTGGAGCCTTAGTAATAGGGTCTTCAGGTACCCTTTAGGTACGGAACCCTAAAAAGTACGGCCCTGCTACTCATTGACACGTCTATAATACGAGTAGGTTTAATTAAATAATACTTAGAAGTCTTTGAAAAGTTGAAAAGTAGCAGTGACTAAGGACATGCAGAGTTTTCTATTGAAATCGACGGCGTGAAATGTGGAGGAGCGTACCTACGGCGACGCAGCTGAGCCTCTGATCGATACTTGATACGCAGCCCGCGCTCTGAGTGTCATCGTGACTGGAATCGATTACGATTTCGCCACTTCCAACATAGAAATAGATTATGAAAACAAACACTAATGCGGGCGAGCATTATCTGCGCAGACTTTACATACTCGGTATGAAATGTAGATAAAAAATACGGCTTTTTTAGAGGCTGGTTTCCGAGAAACTGCTTTTTGAAGTGTTGTTGGTTACGTCGACTATCACTTTACCGCGGAAATACCATGGTTTAGAATTACGTGAAAATAATTAACATGTCACTCTTTGTATCGCATATAAACCCTGCGTAGGATCCTATTCGGGACTTCGTGCTTCTCCAACTTTAGAGAAAAACCCCTTAAGTGCGAGATCTTCGGGGAATTTATCTCCACCCCTCTGTAAAGCTAATACTCAGTAGTAAAACAAGATAGAGAGCTCTACACTAATCTTAATTGTTAAGGGGGACGAAAGTTATCTCTGAAACTATTTCATGATCACTCTGCTATGGTGCATTTGAGATTTGATGAATGTTTTTTTTTTTTTTTTGTAGTTATGTTTGCTATTCCTACTGATATAAAAATTCTTTATTGCGCCAGAAATCAATCTGCGCAAAGGCGAGACATAATAAATACCAAAAAGTATTTTCTTCCAGCTAACCATGGTTGATGTGAATAGAGGAAGGAGCCAGTGTACATGATACGGGATCGTGTTAAACATAAACTAATTTAACTAATACCGTCCATCCAATAACGCTGGTTGCTATCAACAAAATAATTTTTGGTGGTCATAAATCCATGATACGTCTCGCGCCAACTGTAGGTATTTATACTCTACCTGTTCCGATCACTGCACAAAACGTATGAGCCAGGAAATGGTTTGAGAAAACACCGAACGGAAACAATTGATCGCTTCAAAACTAGAATGCAGGAAGTTAACAAGGAAGCACTGTCAGAGTGAGGTTACGTACGCCCCGTATGTATGTGTGTGACTGAACAACTTGCCTCCATAACAATAACAGTTTATTTTTTTAGTCAAGCTAGCGCAATACCCTTAATTTGATAATAAGTGCTTAGTTTTTTTTTGAAGGTTTTTACTACGTTATTCAGTCACGCAATTCCACAAAGTTTAGAGCAGGTCCTATTAGTAGTAATTTATTTAATGGGACTTAAAATGTAACAGAATTCAGCGGCAGAGAGATTTGTATACATTGTACAGTCGACAGCGACAGCACATGAACCTTTATGATATAGCTGCAAAATCACCCTTAAGATAACCGAGTAGAGTGCACGTGTGAAAAGGTTGATGTGCCGTCGACTGTACCTACCTACTTAGCAGATGGAGCAGATGAGCCGTGACGGCCAGCGGCTGTTCTCCATAATAAATAGAGGCTGAGATAAAGTCGGCGGACGTCGAACCACAGTTAGACGTCACGCTCGACAGAATACGAGCAGACGGTTATAATAAATGTCCAGTATTTTTTTATTCCCATGTTTTGCGAATGATTATTAAGATAAATGAGAGAATAATAAAAACCCAATAAAAATGACGCCATTGTCACATGAAATGAATCGATTTAAGTAATGAAAGTCTTAGCAGTTTCATTGACATCTGAACAAAAAAATGACATGACCAGTGCTTGGCTCTCGCATATTACATTAAGAATGAAAACGTCGCATGTATTGCCAAGAAATATAATTTCAGGAGAAAGAAACCCCTCAATTGTTTTTTTATTTTATTTCATTTCTCTGTGTTTGTAAATACGTGTACGCAACGATGCGTTTTAATGAAACTAGCAAGTACTTCACAAAAAAAAGAGTAACAATTGGTGACCGACCGAACCTTAATTTTCAGTCGAAACCGAAACCGAATGTTTCGCCCCCGCGTCAGGTTCAGCCGAATCCGAAACCGAAATCGAACCTTCTTTAGACTTATTGAAATTATTATTAAACCCTTGAAAGTCTGAAATCTTTCCTTAGACCATCATCATCATCATCATCAGCCATTTGACGCCCACTGCAGGACATAGGCCTCCCTCATGGTTTTGCAAGGTTCCCGGTCTTGCGCCGCCTGCATCCAGTAACTTCCCGGCCGGAGGGCCCCGCCACCGTAACCAGGTCGTCAGACCATCTGGTGGTCGTCGTCGTCCGGTCCGCGGTCGCCAGGTCAGAACTTTTTGCCCCAACAGCCATCAGTTCCCCGAGCTTTGTGCCCTGCCACTGCCACTTCAACAATTCTTCGAGCTATATCAGTAACTCGGGTTCTTCTGCGATTCCTGATTCGATCACGCAGTGAAACGCCTCACGTAACCTAACCTTACCTTAGATAAGGACTACAAATAAAGTGCTGAGTAAATATAAACTAAAATAAAATGTTAACTGTTAAATAAAATGTTAATGTTAAATATAAAATGTTAACACTTTATTTTAATAAATTTTAAACTTCAATATTGTTAATCTAATATTTAAAAATCTCATGTCACAGTGTTTGTTATCGAACTCCTCCGAAACGGCTTCACCGATATTCATGATATTTGTTATGTATATTTAATAGGTTTGAGAATAGGTCATAGGCTAATTAATATGGCAAAATAACGTTTGCCGAGTTAGCTAGTATGAGGCTAGTATATTTATAATTGATAAGCAATTTTCAATTATTGAGATCTTTTAAAGGCTTAAATAAATCTCTACTTAGATATTAGTTTGTCCCTTATTCCTATAAGGGACATTTTTTTGCAATTTTGGGGATGCATCATAACAATTTTGGTTTATTTGGCCCCTAATACGTAAATTCAAAGTATTACAGCAATCAGAAACGATAACCCATGAGTTGATGTTCTTGAGTTCGCGTAGACAGTGTAACAATAGGGAAAACAGATAATTAACAGGGAAAATTTATATATATTTCAAGCAGATTTATTACTATTTTAAATAAACTAAACAACATGTGATACCAATAAAAAATGCCTTCCATACGAAAAATTCTTCAGTCAGAACACTAAAGGCGTGGGCGACCTTGAGGAGTGCACGGATGGCTACATGCGAAGGTTCCGGTCTGTCTCGCTCCAGATACCGATCAAGATGTGTACAAACGATTACTTAAACAGTTATTTGCATTATCGCAATTATTACGATATCAACGACGCGTGATACGAACCGCGAACACACAACGACACCAGTTACAGCGAAGGTCAGAAACCAATAAAAGGGGACGAAGCAGTTGGCTACTGTATTTCAGATTTGCCTAACAGGCAAAAGGCCTAGACAAGTCATGCATTAATTAGAGTGATCAATAAGGCCTCGACCCTTGACGGCTAATGAGGCCTCACGAGATGACGAGGCGTGTAAACCAATTAAACTGTTGACCCGTCCGCACTAATCAATGCTGATGTGTTTGACATTTCAATGCCCTCCTTATTCGAATGGAATTGTCCCAAAGTTTCGTACTATTTTTTACTAAATAGGTACAATGGACAGCAGGTTAACCTCCACACGCGTGCTCTCTACCCACTTACTGTACGGGTGACTTTGCAACAAAACTGTAAAGTTTGATCAATTGTTGACTGTACCCATTGGGCAATAGGTGACATGTATTTTTTTTTTTTTTAGGTTTAAGCGCAGTAGCTGCGTCTTGTTTGATCAAGATATATCATGTGTCTATAACTAAATAGGTACCACCCTTTCAGAAACCCTCACTCACCCGAAACTCAGAAACAGAAACAAATGTTGGTAAATTACAACATGAGAAATCAACGAAATCAATAATTTGAATGTAAATTCTTCAGGTTGAAGTAAATTTCTGATTTCTGAACGGATTAGGAAATATTAAGGTGTAAAGTTTTGCCGAAATGCATCTGTCTACACAGTCTGTCTTTTAACTCGCCATTTTTTTCAAAACTAACGCCATATGTTTTAAAATCGTGGTCATGTCCCCTTAGCAAACTATTTGCGAGTTCGAAGTCTACAGATGGAGAGTAAATCTACAGGATTACTTCGAATTCGTTCAGATGTTGAGTATCGAATAAGAACCTTATCGAATTTTGTTTCTTTCTCTTAGAAGATGAATTTGAATTCAAAATATCGAGATGTGAAACAAGCGTAGCGCTGGCAAATCAACATATTTACATTGTGATGTCATCTACTAGCAATATTGATTTTAAGTGTTACTGCCACAAACACTGTTTATGCTCACAAATAGGGAATTACGCAAAGACAAATACGGAACAAACACGATGACAATGATGATCATGATGTAACTAACTATAACAATAATTGACCATTCATGATCATTTTTCCTTTTTACAAGCTCCAACTGGTCAATCTTGGTCGACTAAGCCAAAAGTGATCGATTAATGTAACACGTCACAAACAAAAACCAAATCGTAGTAATTCATGTTCGCTCGTTAGCCGCACCCTTTCATCGATATTATACAGGGTTATTTTTAAAATGTGCCGTCACTGAAACACGCCAATTACTTAGTTCGTGTTTCACGATAACTTTTGTTCTATGAGTTATTATTACTCAGATATAAATTTTTGGAATGGTTAAGAAGGAAGGTCAGAGCTAAAAGTAGTACAAATAACAGCGTAATAATAAAAGCATCAAAAATTATATGCCAGGGCAAGTTGCAACAAAGGCATGTGGCTTTTTCTTGCAACCAACAGATGTCACTGAGATAAAACAATTTATCGAAAAATTAGAACCCATTAGTGCGCCAGGCATAGATGGTACCGGAAAGTCACTAATAAAGCATTGTATAGATTAAATCCGTGCCCCGTTAAATCACATATTTAATCTCGGTTTCTATTCTGGTATTTTTCCTAGTTGCTGGAAATTGTCAGCGGTTAGTCTAATTCATAAAGCTGGTTGTAAGCTTACTCCTAATAACTACAGGCCAATATCTCTAATAAGCGTTTTCTCCAAATTACAAAAAAAAACTGTTAATAAAAGACTTAACACTTACCTTGAATCTAATAATCTATTATCACCAATTCCAATACGGGTTTAGACATGGCAAATCCACAGATGATGCAGAGTCAGCTTTTGTGAACTGCACTGCGTCATACATTGACAGTGGTAAATAATGTGTAGGAGTTTTCCTTGACCTTACCAAGGCTTTTGACACCGTTTCGGTCCAAATCTTATTAGAAAAGCTTCAGAAGCTGGGTATCAGAGGTGCCCCTCAGCTGGTTCCAAAGTTACCTAACCAACCGACAACAGATAGTCAAAATTGAGAATGTTAAAAATAACACAGTACAAATTACTTTTGGAGTCCCACAGCGAAGTATCATCGGACCCTCCCTTTTCACATCCTATTTAAATGATATTAATACAGATCTCAACACCGTCTAATATTTTTTGTTAAGCAGAGTATAAAGCCTTAATTTTTACAGACTCTTCCGGGGAATCAGTAATCTCAAGAGCTGAAAGTGGGCTTAGCATAATTAGTAAGTGGCTAAGTAAATAATCTATTAACCCTAAATGTATCTAAAACTAAATTTATTTGGACTTATGATCCAAAGCATCAGCTCCCCCTTCTGATATAACTTCCTTAAAACTACTTATATGTATAGAAAATTTGAATGGAAGTAAAGACTGTTATTGTAGTGATATTATTGAAAGAGTTGGTAACATTAAATATTGAGGTATCCTTAGTATATTTGAGAATCTAAACTTCAGCTTTCATATATCTTTTTTGTCAACTAGAGCCAGAAAACTAATTACAAGACGTGTTCCCCGTGTGCCAGTCGCAGCAACTAAGTGTAAATTCGCCAACGGATTCCCTTTTTATCAACAACCGTTTCTTTTTAATAAAATCTCAAAATATTGCAATTTCCTGGATCTCTCTTGTACTATCGCAAAGTCAAAACTAAAACTATTGCTAGTCGAATTAGATTATTCTAATACCGAAGAACTTTTCTGTTGTCCTTTTACTCGTGCAAAGTAATCATTTAAACAAAGTGTGTGAGTTTACAATATTTTATTTATTATTATTTTATTTACATATTTTATGTACGTATATCAACATCTTATCATTGTAGTATATAAGTATGTATGTTGTATATAAAATGCACTTACCTATGTTGTTGGAGGTAATATTTATAATATATTTTTAAACTTAAGTTACAGAGTTATTTGTAGAGGCACGATTCTTCTAGGGCAGTCCTTGGGGTGACTTTGGTCTGTGGTAAAGGCTTCCCTTTTAGCTCATTTTGCACTCCTGAGAGTGTTTTAAGGATTAGTTGTGTCTTTATAATTAAGAGTGTAAATTCTCTTGCCATAGTCTAGGAGAAAACAATTCAAGAAAAAGACTGATGTTACATAATACCTAGTTATTGTTAGCATAAGCTAGACATGTAATTTCAGTACCTGTTTGTTCAATACGGCTAAAGTAAAGCTAAAATTACGAGCAGTTCATACTTTTGTTAACTGAAAACTGTATTCTATCGTTTGAATTTAATTCAATATCTGTTTAATTAACCATCAATGTTTAAGTTAGACATAGAGTTACGACTCTCGATTAGGACTCATTATTACTGTTAATTAAAATGTATAGTCTCCTGTTACATTTATAAAACCGTTTCTTTTGTTTAACTACATATTTAAGTTATAGCTTGTAAGTACATTCTTAAGTTCTAATCAAGTACAAATACAAATATAAAAGTACAAAATCTTTATTTTCGTGAACTGTTTAATTAAGGTTGTTTCAAATTTTGCCTATTTTATTTTATAAACATGCGCCATTCTTTATATTAACATATACGAAGGTTTCCACCACATAGGCTTGACCCAGCATGGCGAGACCACAGTAAACTGTGTATGTATCTAACCATTTTTATTAATAAAGAATATTTTACTTTACGTTGCAAGTTTTTGTTAGTGCAACTTTAACCATGTGAGTTTTTTTTTGAGTGTGTTAAAAATCTTTAACTTAACGCTCGTAAATGCCAATTCAAATAATATTTTAAATAAGGTTAATTTTTTATATTTACAAACACAAAATCAAACGGCCATAAATATGTTTGTCATTAGTTTTTCCATATTTTTGAATTGCTATTATAATAAAATCTCTATTGATTTGTAAAAAATAACAACTAGCTCAAAATTGTAGACTTTACAATTTTGAGCTAGTCACTTTGAAAAGATCACTTTTCACGATCACGGTTTAGATCACTTTTGAAAAATCCCATAAAATGTGAAAATGCAAAAAGGTATTGAAAAGGAACGAAATGAAAAAAACTGATTGAGCAAAAGTAAATAAAAAACCCTAATTGACGTGTTTCAGAAATTGCGCATTAATAAAACCCTGTATCGATTTCATTATTGGTATTTGGCCAGTACGCCCAAATACTAATAATGAAATCGATTCTGAGACGAATATCACACTAAACGAGGACTCTTGTTGCCGACTTGAAACTTGATGCTAGTAAAGGTCGAGGAAGTTGCAATTTGAGGCGTGTATTTTTGGACACTTTGAGACGTCTAGCTCGCCGCCTGGATTCATTAAATTCGGCAGAACATGAACAGTTTTACGAGGTGACCCGTCACCGCACGTGCCGGCACCCGGCAGTGATGGCATCATCTCTGAGTCACAGTTAAGTTATTACTCTATCGGGTCACATGCTAGTTGTTACCGCTTGCGTTTGTTTACAAACATGGCAGCTGGCCTCCCACTACTGTTGGTAAAATATTCTGTGTGATTGAGATTTCCTTGAAAAAATATTATATTCACTATTGGCACTGTGATTGGCACCGTTGCCAAGAGCCTTGCCAATCGACCAGCCTTTTGATAATTTACTATTAGCAACTAAATACGTGTACCTATTTGACACACCCAACTAAATTATTTAGTAGTTGTGGGTAAGCTGAGCGTGGGTAACATCAGTTATTCACAACTAAGAGCGTAACAATAAGACCCTGAGATTAATAGGTCCACGATTCATTCTAATTTCCCAAGGGGCTAATGATGTCCTTGTGCTCCAGACTAGGCGACCGTACTGAAGATAATGTTGCCAATGTGTGTTGTTGCCACAGTATAATTAAACATATTGTGCGATTTTTTCAAGCTTAAACTTGAAATGAGTCTTTCAACCTAATTTTTGGAACGTGCGCGTCTACTATAATCATAATCGTAATCACATCGTGACCAAAAATTTGTCGTGTTGCCATATGTCACAAGAATGTCAGTCATAGGTGTCCTTTCATTCGCTTCAAAACTGTCTGTCTTCCAAAAATATCCCTTGTGAAATAGGAAGTGGCAAGTAGAATACGACACCCGAGCCCGAGCAATGCGCCTTCCGAAAATAATTCGCCCCGTTTGGGCTAAATCTTCCGACACACGCGCGACTTAATGAAATCGACGAAATCGAATTTTAATTGACGGGGGACTTTTAATTTGGTAGAGCAGCTTCGAAATTAGTTGGGCTAGTTTCGATAACTGGTCAGAGCTTTATAATGAGTCCAGTTACATCATTATTAGATTTCTCGTTACATGGTTGCCTCGTTACATCGTCTCGTATAGACGGAAAGTGATGTCTGCGGCTGCGTCCGAGCGACGACCTCGTCGTGTCGCCATTGTGCCCGACGATGCTCATGAAATATGAAAGCAAGCCTGAAAGAACCGTCGGCGTCGGCTCTACCTTAGAACTCGAGTCTCTATTACAAGCAAAGCGCGCTGCCACGACAATCATAGCCAAAACGCCTGTCACTACCAAGCAACGACACAAAGCCCCAATTGTAAAAAGTATCGGAGAAAGTTTCGTTGACAACCATTAGGTACCAACGACTAAAAAGACTTTCAACATGCGTTTTGAAGTCTTTAGTTGAAGTATGAAGAATTGGCTTCTTATTATTAGTACAAGGTGTTGATATGAAGCGTAAAGTTGGTCGCTGAGAAACCTGTCTGCATTGTCCACTCAACTCACCCTCTTGATCTGCCATTGAAGGTAAGACCGGTAACTTGTACATGTATATATCCACTTTTAGGTGCGGTGAGGTCTTTAAGTTGATTTAAGAACGTAACAATATTACCGCCGGTTTCTGAATATGAAAAGTTCTTAAGTACGTAAGTATCGTTCTGTCTGGTTTTTTTAAACCTGATGATGTACTGATACTTAAGTGTTTAGTTACATAGTGAAATTCGCAATTCAGAAAGTGGCGGCAGAAACCTGATTTTGTCATATTGAGTTCTTATTTTACCTTTAGCTGAGCCCATACTCTGTATCTTTCTGTAAGAGAACGCCCCTGTCCCCTGCGGTGGGACGTACACCATGTTATAACATAACTTATAATACGAGTATAAGCATACTTCAGTAGGTCTTCTTCAGCTTTGTATCGCTTGAAAGTAAGTGAACTGAATCAAATCAAACTTGTTAAGCCCGCTTTGCTTTCGTATCGGATATTAACATATCAAAGCATCAACACGTCGCAAAGGGACATCTTCCAACAAGGGTGTGTTCCATAAATAAACTTCCATGAATCTATTGATCATCATGTTCTGTAGCTTCAAGTCCATTAAAAGCGTTCTCTTTTGTATCAGTTAATAACATTGGGAGTAAATTAATCAAATTTCATAATTAAATCAATAAAATGGGTCCGTCCTTCAGTATCATGCCGTCCATAAAACGTTGGAATAAGATTGCTGCGTGATTCGTGGCTGAGTTAGTTTCAGTCTATGAGGTTCTATCTCGTCTCGTGAGACCACGTACAATAATCTTTTGTCAAATCGTAGTCATCCCGGTAATTTTCTTCTTTCTACGGAGTCCTTTCCGTTTTTATTGTCTTGGTGAGAATGTAAATTATGCACTTGAATCCTTTCCTATAATTATTTATTACATAGCGAATAGAAAATATATTAGGTTTAAGTTTTACAAGTCTTATAATTTATAAATATATAATTAAATGCAAACTTTTTTTTATTACCCATAGTGACTATGATGAATGAAACTATTGTATTTATGTTACTTGTTATGCTTTTTCTTTCTTGTGATGTGTTCATTTGTCCCAACAAATGTCTTTCTTTCTTCTTTTTTTCTTCAAACAATAATAATAAAAAATCGTCTGATATAAAAAACTAAGCACTACTGCTAAGTACGTGGTTACTTACTAGTAAATGTCATGCAAGATTAATGACTTTAATGACGTACCTCCAGAAAATTCTTGTGTCACTTGGAAAATGATGTCAGTGATCTACAGGTCACGCACCTTTTTGCCACAGTGCATATTCCCAAGGTAAACAAAGATTACGTAAACACAATCCCACACACGCACGTCATCCAATCGATTTTATAAACTTTCGAATACGCCCACGAGTCCTAGGATACAATGGAGTCTTGGACTCTACATTCGAATAGTCCCACACAATACGCAGAGAGCGCAACTCGCAATACTCCCCGACGCCCTTGAAGCACCGAAGTCGTGCAGGTTATGTTTCTGATAGAAGGAGCTAAACAACTCGCGGCGCACTGTCAGTTCGAGCAAACAATCGCGGGTCAAGTTCACCGTGGCTCTATGAAACAATGACTGAAATTAACAAATTTCCCTATGAAATCTGTGACGTTGTCGATGGTAGAGCACGTTGGTCGTGTGCGTCGAAAAAATTGGATGCGTGTATAGCGGTAAGCGAACCCGTTAACGTAGCGCGGGGCCGACGCAGCGCGGTCCCCCGCTCTCAGCCGGTGACTGAGTGGCGGAGTGCGGCGCGCCGAGTGCGAGCGTGGCGAGGACGGAGAGCCCCGCGCTCCGCCGCCGCCCTCGCCGCCGCGTGCGCGCGCCTCGCAAGGACCCCAAGCAAACGACAGCCGCCACCTTCAAAACATTTAATGGAACCACTGTAATCTAGAATAATAACATAATACTATTAATAGATTACATTTGCACAACCTAAAAAAAAGTCGTTTGTGTTTGTACCTAACCTAACACTAGCAATCCCAAAGACTTGAAGAAAACTCCGGGCTAAGAAAAACAGACTTTGTTGAGAAAACAGCTTGAAAGCTTGGAACGTAACTTCATGTTCAATGACTTGTTTACCTCGGAGAGTCTTTGAAATCCACATTGAAAATAAATTATAAATAGTCTCTTATCGACGTGGTGCACACCCTGCGTTATAATTATAATAAAAGATGATTACGGTGACGGGTAGGCATGCAAATTAGACACTTAGTTTACATAGTACGAGTAACAGCTAGGGAGCGGGGAGAGAAAGAGTCACTTGATCCTGTCAGAAACAGGTGATTGAGTCGTCCTGTCTTCCTTATCGCCTTGGTTCACGAGGATGCAACTCTGCGCTCTTTTATTTATCAATCAAGGGCTAGTCTGTCTGTGCAGTGCGTAGCAGGACCCCCACATGAAGATACAACGAGAAACAACAACGTGTGTTGGTCTGTCTGTCTGACCTATAAAGTGCATTTTCTCTCTAACCAGAATAACTGAACTTTTCACAGAATATTATATGGTCTCCCAAAAATAAAAAAAACTATATTTTCTGGGGTCAAATAATGTGAGATAAGTATCTCATTTATAAAATCTTTTAAATATTTCGATCGTTTTGTTATGCTAACACTCCTTCTCTTATTAGACTTGATGAAAAACTCAGACGTGAAAGTTTCATCGACCTTTCGACAGCATATCAAAACAATCAAAATAAAAACAAAAACATACATAAAAATTTTCAATTTCCGTGATATTTCATAAACGTAATGTTATTATATTTCTGGTGGTACGGAACCCTCGGTGCGTGAGTGCGACTCGCACTTGGCCGGTTGTTTATATTAACTGCAATTTTCGTCTTAAAAACCATGGAGTTCTTTTCAGTTCTAATGTTGAATTTTGAGAAAGCGACTTTTCCAAGTCAATGTTTTGTCTGAGCGAATTGTCTTATGTTAAGCTGGGCAGGTAGAAGGTGGGCAGAAGCACAGTTTAAGTAAGAATCAGTTACCAATCTTCCTACTAACTTCCGAAACGTGCCTATACAATATACATAACTACGAAACGCGAGATCTCGGTGAGCTTCGGTCACACCGCAGTCCGGTGTACCGCGCGTGAGTGCAGACGGGTGACGCGTCGGATCGGCTAGCTAGATGAAAATGTCGAAATCACGTAGACTAAATTGCTCGGTGTACGGATGTCTAAACTCGCAAGTATCAAGATCAGAGTTAACATTTTTTTATTTTCTGCTTTTTTTCTATAAGAATGTATTACAAACTTCGTCTTTCTGTGACATTGTGAGTAGAAACTAGACAAATTATTTCGTATCACTTACAAGACTTCATACTAAACAGGCACATAATATAAATAACTACCTGTAACTCTCGAAATACCTGGTAAATGAGACGACAATATTTGAATGTGGCAGCATAGAATTCGAAACACAAGCGCGTCAACCCTGTCGCGCCCACTCCGATCGAGCGAGCGTAGGTAGTTAAATCCAGCGGACGGCCAACATTGCCTACTGGTCTTCATTATACTGTGGCAGAAGGGTCCGAGTCAGGTAGCGAAGGGCGGCCCGAGGGGAGAGATTTTAACTGCGTTTTAGCGAAGGTGTCTCGCCGCCGATGTTTTCCAAGAAGCCGCCCGTGGCGATATATTTATAGGTAAGAATATTTTGTTACAATGACAATTTTTCTCATGACCACGGGCCACCATTTCAGAAAATAATTATTTTAGATTGATCTGACACTTTTTGCCAAGATGATCTGCATTTTTGCAAGCAGCGTCAGATAAATCTCTCAATAATGTCAATAGTGATTTTTAGGACCCACGACCGAGTATCCAGGATTACGGACCTGAGTCTAGATAACATTTAAGCCATAAACTGTCGTTTTTAGACAACTAGTCCTGTTTTTTGGGTTCCGTACCTGAAAAGGAAAAACAGAACCGTTATACGATAACTTCGTTATCCGCCCGTCTGTCTGTCAAGACCCTTTATCTCGGGAATACGTTGAGGTATAGAGTTACAATTAAAACCACATACTTAGGTCTATAGTCCCTTGAAGCTGTGAAAAAATCAAACTTCTAAGTTAACGTGAAACAAGTTACGGCCGTTTATGCCGCAAAAACGTATATTTCGACACTCTCAAGGAAATCAAAAGTTATAGGGCAGCTGCAGAACTATGAAGTTTGGGAAGTACTACAAAGAATGTAGGGAAAATTCTGAAAACTATACCTTTGTAATTAAATCATAAAAAATAGTCTTTAATTATGCTCTATCGTAAAAAAGGCAATACATACAGGCATCAAACTTTGCATGATTATGAAATAAATGCTTCTTGCATTAAGCACGCCCTTAAACATTCACGGCCTTATTTATAAAAACACGTTTCATCTAAAGCACTCCTCAGAGGCAGTTTATTTGGTGGTCATGGGTTTTTCTTGTTAAATCTCCATTACAGACGGCGTTTATCGAGTGTTTTAAAGAATCGTGTTTTTATAAATAGAGCTGTAACTTTGTAATTAGTGTAATAAAGTATTAAAATAAATAAATATTGCTGCCTGGCGCCAATTGCTCCCGTATTAAATCCCGTAGCAGACGTTACTTTGTGAAACACCGTGGAATACGTATCATGTTTATGTTTAACAAATATAAAAAGCGTCGCTTCGCGTCGGTTGTTTGAAATAGCCAACCAGGAAGAAACTCAACATCAACTACGTGTAGCAAACTGACGTATGTGGATTTAGGATTTTATTTGGATTTTTGTCTTTAGCACTGTCAAACATACAAATATTGCAGGAGGTAAGTAAGGCTATAAGTTACAGAGACATATCACATTTTAAAAGTTACATATTAAGTTACACACTAACGTAAGTCCCTGACCCCTAAACTAGGGCAACCTGTATCTTAGGAGTCAGTTCCTTCCTTTTTAGATTTAGCACTTTTTATTTTACGTTGTTTTACTTTATCTCTCTGCAGTGGGGTGTCCCATGGGCGCATCTATATACAATGTAAAAAAATCCGGAAATTGGTGAACTATTCTACTTATTATGGATAGAGCAGTGATAATTTTTCGCGATTGCATTTTTTTTAACAAATATTGTCTATATTGACGAGTAGATTCCTCATTTTTTGCATGTATATAAGGATTTTTTGACACTACAAATATATGGGACATAATGTGCTAAATTAGTACCCAATAACTTTGGATAATTAACTAACGGACTGGAAACTGGTAATATAGCTCCCTTTAAAGATATGTCGACAAAGCTAGAGCTTTATTCAGCTAGTCTTCAACGTGTTACAACTCTTCGCGGTGTCCCGAGTTCGATAAGGAAGCTCGGGCGCATGTGAAGTTCCCACAATAATAAAGGCCTAGCCGGCGGCGTCGCTGACCCCCGCTCTTGTGACCTCTCAAGCTGTGGAGCTGCGTCCACTCGATGGGCTAACACGCCCTCATTAGAGTACTCAATCTAATTGTATTATTCTCATGACATGACGACTCACAACTCAACACAGTTAACGAGTTAACACCCAGTTATTTATTTATTTGCACACTCACACACACTTTGTTACACTACATCGCACTACACTTTACATACCAACTATTAGGCATGCATTTTTTCTTTTTTTCTTTTGTTCTTAATCATTTTTGTCTTTTTATTTTCACAAACACGCGATTAACTCGCAACATGGTCTCGACAGAATATCAGCGTTGTGGTTAGATACCTCGGTGGCAGCTACAACATATGCTGAGTCGGGAACCATTTTAGGGGCTCAATACTTTAAACTAATAATATTATTTATGTTCGAATTATGATTTTAAAATTTTTTGTGCTAATATATTTAATTTTTATTTTATGTTTTTGTTAAATTGGTCTTTTTTATGTTTTTTTGCTACCGTTAAATAAATTGTTTCGCTCTCTCTCTCTCTCTCTCTCTCTCTCTCTCAAAAAAGCCTACTATAACATTAAGGATTATTTAGGAGGCAAAAACGACGAAGACGAAGATATAGTAGAATAGTGGTAACGGGTATTTAGTGAACGTGTCTAGTATTACAGATGAGTACTAAGTTTTAAATTGACAACTCTGTAGCCATCTATCTATTTATGCTAGTCATGAAAATAAAAAAAACTGCAAAATGGACTTACATAGAAAAAATACTTTTTATTCGAATTCCACGTGAACGAAATTGCAGAGAGATCTAGTAAAAAAAGTGGTTGGCCACATATAGCCAACCATGAGTGGCAGCTTGAGTGATGTGTTCACCGCGATGTGGTCCATCATATGGACGCAGCTTCAGTTTATAATGACGTGATTCAGAATAACCTATTCGTCATAGTCATCATAGCGCAGAACTGGTTTTTGCACGAGAATCGCAGGGTTTGGTAACAACGCTAGATGGAAACATTTTTAGGGTTCTTTTTAGTGATGAGTTGGCATCACTAGGGACCCTACGACATCGACGTTTGTCTGTCTGAACTTGGTATGTTTACAATTAATAAAAACCGACCAAGTGCGAGTTGGACTCGCACACGAAGGGTTCCGTACCATTATCTATACAACATTTTAATATTTCAAGCGACTACCTGTTGCCGTTATTAATATCACGTTTGTTTTTAGTATTGGTCGTTATAACGGCAACAGATATACATCATCTGTGAAAATTTCCACTATCTAACTATCACGGTTCATGAGAAACAATCTGTTGACAGACGGACGGACGGACAGCGGAGTCTTAGTAATAGGGTCCCTTACCCTTTGGATACGGAACCCTAAAAATCGCCGAAATATGATTAGGACATTTAAGTACTAAGTATCATTCTAAGCCGGATGAAATAAAACATAGTAGGTATATTTTTGCGCAATGCGTCGGTGCGCGAGTCCAATTTGCACTTGACCGGTTTTTTAACGAGCTTTTGGTGAGTTTTCTCTTCCCGTTTAATCCTGCCTGCCTAGGATTCGCCGACAGTCGCAGCTCATCTGCAGGCCATTTCCTGTTTAGAGCGCGCCCAGACAGTCTGACATAGGTTTAATCTACATTACATACAGCGTCACCATATTTCAAACAAGATGAGTGAAGATTCGTTTCAAAAATTTATCGGAGTCGTCTATCAATGGAATCACACAGCCATCGCGATTTTATAGATTAAAGTTTGTTTCAAGAAATTTTAATAAGCTTTGTAATAATAACCCTTTATATCCCAAACAAACAGTTTTATACCCGCTTATTCGTCCGTCCTTACTTCATCTACAGGGTGATAAAAAACTAATGCCCAACCCAAAAGGTTCGTACACTGGACACCAAAACAAGCTACTTTATCCATAAACATTTGGTAGATTGTTTTTCTATAGACAATGAGAAAATATAAATGCAATGGACATGTAACGTTTGGCATCCCGATGTTTTTTTTAATGGCAAGTCGAATCGGTCCTGTCATGGACGACTACTTCTACCAATGACGAGTCAGTCATGGGAGTGATACAATTACTGTTGACCGGTTATTTGAACTGTAGCCGCAGGCCGATGGGGAACCCAAAACCAAAGAACAAACACAAACATATAGCAACACCACCAATTATTAGAATATTAATGTCTAATAGCAGACTTTTACAGTTTAATATTGTTAGAAATACATTCCGGATTGAGATTTTAACTTCGTATTTTTAAAAAAGCTTTATATTTTGAAGATGGCGCTGTTACTATTGCTGAAATAAAAAAAATCACTAAAAAGTCGAAAATATAAAACTGAAATAGAAAATTACAAAAAGCCAGCGGAGCGGACCTTAATTCGACACTGTGATCCATTGTGACTCACTGTACCTAGGCTGCTAAATTAACTCTAAGCATTCGGATTTTCTGCATTAGAAGGCGGTGGTAGCCTAGCGGGTAGTACCTCGGACTCGGAAGTAGGAGACCCAGGTTCGATCCCCGGTGCGGGCATGTACCTATGACTTGGTTTTCTAAGTTATGTACATTTGTGAACTTGTAGTAGCTATACCACTCGCTAACGGTGAAGGAAAACATCGTGAGGAAACCTGAGTGTCTGAGCTATTCACATACTTCAGCGCTTGAAATCGCCAATCCGCGGTGGGTACGCGTGGTGATTAAGCCCATACTCTCTCCCTGATAGAAGGGATACTCTCTCCCTGATGTGCCCTACAGTGGGACGTATATAGGCTGCTTATGTTATGTTATTCGGATTTTTGTTATTTTTTATTTCAGTTTTTTATCAATGGTGATAACCTAACTACGTGCACCAGTTTTTCTTACATCTACACTGTTTTATCTACATCTATTATTATAATAATTATGATTACTAATATTATAAAGAGGAAAAGTTTGTAAGTTTATGTTTGTAAGTCTGTTTATAGGAGGTAATCTCCGAAACCACTCGTCCGATTTCCAAAATATTTCACCAGTATTTAGAATGGTTCTTCAGGATTGACATAGGCTATAGATTTTCTTATAAAATTAAAGGACCTTTGCGGAGAGACCATTTCTTGCAAACCCTGCCTCAACGGTAAGAGATATATGAACGCGTTCTATGAGAAAGATGAACCTCTTAAAAAGGCCAGTAAAAAAGTCCGCGATGACGTTAATTATAAGGTTAATTCACAAACTGATAAAAAATTCTTCAAAAATTATGAATTTAATCTCAATCGCCTATCGTCAAAATTATTTCATGTACTTAAAAATTGCCCCTTACACAACGTTGTCTGGACGAATAGTTAAGAAACTGCTACCGTGTACAAACCAAGAACAAAATAAAATACATCGTGGACTGATGGAGCGACATATATGGAGTGGTTAAAGGTAGAAAAAATTACGAGACATATAATTATTATTATTAAAATGATTTATTGCACAAAACACATGTTTAGTACAAAGGCATACTTAATGCTAAACTTTGGTCAACATACATCGAGCGAATGTGAATCAAACAGCCGGGTAAGGGACGTTTAAGGCGGATAATATAAGTCTACCAAATAGGAGATAAAAAGATAAAAAGTACCCGACACCGACGTGTGTGCATGTTCATGTGCAGAGTGGTGTGAGGTCAAGGAGTGAGGAACGGTAGGCGGGAGTGAGGGGCAAGGTGCGTACGTACTGATGCGCCATTCTTGGGAACGCTTCCGGATACGTTCTCAAGTACTGGAAATAGCAGGAACGGTATGAATTAATTTTGTTATCATTGAAAGAAAATTATCATTGAAAATATTGCACTTACGATTAGGATCTAGACCACAATATATTAAAATAAAATGGCAGTAACGTAGAAAACAAGCAATTTGATAATAATAAGAAAGTACTGGCTGCTCCCGCGACTACGTTCGCGTTGGATTAGTATATGAAGTGCCCTTGCCCCGTAATTAAGGCCGGGCCTATCTTCGTTCTAGATTTCGTCCTTTGAGACTCTTTCACGGTTGTATTAAATTTATTATTCTATTATCCTACTTCATCACGCCGTCTCCTGTCGGCGCAGCTCGTCACGCGCTCAAATATTGCAGCATAGATAGTACAAAAGTATAGGTCACGCGTTTTGTGGCGCTAAAACGTCAAAATTTGACCATAAATAAACAGGAAAGGTGCGCAGTGTAAGCGCTTTTAACATTTGAAACGCGAGACTCGCGTCGTCTTGCTACCCATCTTCTTATCGTGTCGGTGAACAAACCAGTTACCCAGAGGCCCAGAACTTGGCCACGCGCCCTCCAGCGCCTTCTGTGGCCTCCAGGAAGTCTTCTCGAGTGCATTTGGACTGGCACGAGGTACACACTGTACAGAGAGGTGCTCCATAGTCTGAGGGAAGACTCCGCAACAGCAGTGGTTTCTCCCATGCGTTGTTACTGCCCATGCTGGTGGAATAGAATGCTCAATAAAATACAGCCTCACATTCGGGAGGTCGCGGGCTCGAGTCCCGGCATGTTTCAACTTTGTTCCATAAAGTTACGTACATTTGTGAAGTTGTAGTAGCCATAACACTGACTAACCGTGAAGGAAAATATCGTGAGTAATCCTGAGTGTGTGAGGTGTTCGCATACCTCAGCGCTTGAAACTGCCAATCCGCGGTGGGTACGCGTGGGGATTAAACCATTTGCCTCTATGTGAGAGAACGCCTATGCCCTGCAGTAGGACGTATACCTATAGGTTATATAAACATGAAAAATCAGTTTTGATTAGGTGCCAATCTGGCCGACGAGCATCTAATTATGAAAGGTAAGAATATAATTAGAATATTAGATAAGATAAGAACTAACATTAGATAACATAAGATAAGAATATTCCTTATTGTACACAGGAAAGAGAAACAAACACAAAATATAAGGTTTTAGGTTTAACGGACAGTAGGAGACGTTTCGAATTTAAGCTTCTTTGATCAATCTTAATGAGAATTTTGGTAAAACTTGGTGACAATGGCCTAACATGACATCTGTGAAGTACAAGGAGAAGTAGAACAACGTAGAAGGTATACTCACTAAAACTTCTCGGCAGATAAGAGCAGACTCTTCGAGCGACTTCTTATCTGTTAGAGCGACCCCGATGAGCATTTTGGCGAAAACCGGATATGGAATCTTCTCAACGGACAATATTACGGATAATATGTATGTTATTTTTTTTATATACAATAAAGTGTTCTCTATATATCTATTACTTTTTTGTACTATAAAATTATAATTTACGTTAAATTCAGTACAATAGTCAATAGTCCCTGATAAGTAGGTTGTCATTAGGTATATATTTTAAGTAAGTACGTATTTTCCTTTCATTGTTTATGTAGTATAGGAGAAAATTTGTCTTTACGAGTGGGGATTAGACCTGCACGTGGTCGGACGGTATAAAAGGCAGCGCGCACTGGTGCCCGCCCCTTATTCCGCTCCGAACCGCCGTTGGTGTAAGACCCATCAGATATTGTCATTTTGTATTACCTCGTGTCTGATTTGTTTTACAGATTATTAGTAGATTTCTGTGTGAATAATTTTTGTGATTTAGTAATGATTTTTTTTAAGTGAAATAATTTTTGTTCGTATTAAATTAAAAACTATTTTGTGATTATTGATTCCATTTTTTTTAGTCATTTTTGCTCGAATTTGCTAAAATCAGAAGTGGGATAGAATCAACGTAGTTCTATCCTATCGGCTATTCTGTCTTTGGCTAGAATTCGAAGCGAGGGCACTGAAAAAAAAAGAGGAAAAAATGTCGGATCGCGAACGCCGTCATAGCCGTTATAATTCTCGCGATCGGGAACGAGATCGTCGCCGTAGTAGATACCGCGATCGTACTCCACAAGGTAGCCTAAGGCGCGAGATGGATGCGATGATGGCTCGTCTCAGGGCGTTAGAAGATCAACCAAATAATTCACGAAACACCAAGTCGCCCGAACGCGCTTCATCGCCGCCATCTCGGCGCCAGACGTCAGCACCGGTTGATCGGCGAACAACCTCACCGTCTGCGAGTCGTCCTGCGTCACGAGTGCGCGGCGTCGGCCACTCTGGGACACCAGAGTTGCCAACGCCTGCGCTGGGCGAGTCGCATACGAACGAAACGGGGGATGTTTCTGAACGTACTGCTAGCGAAGCAAACGCGCCGTCGACAGTCACTGATCGGATTGTAGATGCTATTCGTTCGATAAACACGGTAGTACGGTCAAATCATTTTTATATCTCGAACTTTGACCCTAATTTACATAATATCGAAGACTGGTGTGCGGAAGTAGATCGCGCAAAAAATCTAAATAACTGGACTGACCACGAGTGCCTTTCACGCATCGGTAACTGTTTGAAGGGCGACTCTCGTACATGGCTGAACGAGTGGGTGACAAGCGATCGGACCTGGAGTAGTTCCCGCAAGGGTTCACTTATGTCACATGCCGACTATTTAAGTCGAAACCCTGTCAATGTGTGCACAGTTCAAAAGCCACAGAACTGGGCACAGATCGCACAGGCTGCCGATGAGGAGACGCGGTCCCTTATACAGAAACTGAGTGACGGACAATTAGATGCGAGTCGTTACGTGCTAAAAAATGACCTCCTTTACGCAAAGTATTCGCCCACTTTTCTTGGTCCAATTTCCTGCTGGCGCGGACATTCGCAAATTTCGACAAATTAAATACATTTGCAACTGTGTTGTTCGAATACGTAAATTCCAATCTAACAATATCTATGGAACTCAGTGCTTCAGATGCCAGGGGTTTGGTCACTCCTCTATGAATTGCAATCTTCCTGCGCGATGCGTCAAGTGTACAAAACAACATCCTACCGCAGAATGTCTAAAGAAGGACCGAACGCAACCAGCTCAATGTTGCAATTGCTCGGAAAACCACCCGGCTAATTATCGCCAGTGTAAAGAACGGCAAAAATACTTGCAACTTCTGCGCGATAGGCAACAGCAACTGAAGTTGACTCAGGACGCAGTGAAAACAACAATAAAAGCTCCAATGAAGCAAGCTCAATTCAATGAACATGCATGGCCCAGTCTCCCAACGAAAGCTCCAATCTTAAACCTACAAAGCAGCACTCAGCAAGATCAAACCACAACTGACATTCTGGCTATATTAAGTGCCATTAAGAATATAAAAACTCAGTTTCTATCTTGTACCAATATGACCGACAAAGTCATTCTAGTTCTGACTCATCTTGGACAGTATGTCTAGTACTAAAAGCCTCCGTCTTCTCTACTGGAATGCCGATGGTATACGCACAAAGCTGGATGAGTTACTTTACCTGGTGGGCGAGCTATCCTTAGATTTAATTGCCATATCTGAGACCAGAATAGGTCCAAATTGTACTTTAAACACTCCAGGTTTTGTCTGTTACCGGCAAGACAAAAAACATGACGGTCGTGGACAGGGCGTTGCATTGCTGATAAAGTCTGATATCCCTCATCTCCCCGTAAACTTACCACCGACTAACAATTTAGAATGTTGTGGCATACAGCTATCAATTTCTGGTGAAATTGTTGCTATCGTCTCTGCTTATCAGTCACCCAATTTGCCTTTGCTTACCAGTGATTTGGATAAGGTGCTTAACATCAGCCCCAGGTCACTAATTATGGGCGATCTCAATACAAAACATCCATACTGGAACTGTCACACTGCCAATCCTCACGGAGTAAAATTATACGATCATATGATTAGCAACGAATATGATGTGCTTGCCCCGTTATCCCCTACTTTAGTGCATTATCGCTCGGCCCATATCCCAACAATTCCTGATGTTGTTCTTGTTAAGAATATCCAAGAAATATCGGAGTTAAAAACGCTAACTAAACTCTCCTCGAATCATCTTCCGATCTTCTTCACTCTTGGTGGAACCATCCAACGAAAAACTCGCATCCACTATAACTATAGTAAGGCCGACTGGGTGGGATTTCGAGCATATCTAGATAAAAATATTGTTCTCTCCTCTGCCACGTTCAACACTGCTGTTGAAATTGAAAATGCTATAGAGCAATTTACAACAATCATAACTAGTGCACGAAACAACTCTGTCCCCTCCACCCCTAGCACATCACTAAACAAGAAACTCCCAAGACGAATTAAAACCACAATCAGGCTTAAAAACCACTTACGTAGACTGGCACTTAAAGAGACTAACTTCTATGGCAAAAAAGCGCTGCATGCAGAGGTTAATCATCTGCAAAGCGCTATCAAACGAGAAATTAAACTACTAAATGACAAACTATGGAATAATAAATTAGCACGAGTTGACAATCCTAGTTCAGATATTTGGCGCTTAGCTAAATCATTTAGTAAAAAAGCCTCAATAATTCCTCCTCTTAAAATGCCCTCTGGTGACCTGACCTCCTCGACCCAGGAACAATGTGAGGTGTTGGCCAATGTTTTCCTAGATTGTATGCATCTGACCAAAAATTGGGTTAGCGAAGACAACATTGAGGACACTGTTAAGGTATCTGTTGCGCGTCTCGATTCTCTTAATATTCTCGAACGCCAGCACAATGTAAGGCCTCACGAAGTACGCAAACTGTTAAATAAGTTAAAGCTTCGTAAGGCCCCTGGTGTTGACAGTATTCAAAATATTCTCCTGAAAAATCTGTCCCAAAAAAGTGTTGTCCTCCTTACCAAAGTTTTCAATGATTGCTTTAAGATCGGTTACTACCCTGCAATTTGGAAGCTTGCAAAAATTATTCCCGTTAAAAAACCAGGCAAAGAAGAAACTATCCCAACTAGCTACCGTCCCATTAGCCTACTTCCTTCCCTTGGCAAATTATTTGAGTCTGTTATCTTGAAGCGACTCTCGTCTGCTACTGAAAATCTGCTAATTGCCGAACAATTCGGTTTCCGCAGAACTCACTCGACCACCCAGCAGCTAGCAAGAGTCACCGAGCATATTGCGCACAATCTCAACCTAGGAAACTCCACTGGATTGATTCTCCTAGACATTGAAAAGGCCTTTGATACGGTGTGGCATTCTGGTCTACTGCATAAGCTCGTATCCAATAACGTGCCACTCTGCCTTGTTAAACTCATCCAATCTTATTTGAGTGATCGCAGTTTCTCCGTTTTTATAGGTGACTTATACTCTACAAAAAGAAAAATTCCCTCCGGAGTCCCACAGGGCTCAATTTTGGGGCCGTACCTTTTCATCATATACCTTAACGATATTCCCAAACAACCACATACTCATCTTGCTATTTATGCTGACGACACAGCGTCTTATACCTCTTCTGTTGACATTGATCTGATAGTCAGTCGCTTGCAACTCTCTCTGGAACTGCTCCTTGAGTATTTTACACAATGGAAGCTAAAGCTAAACTCCTCTAAAACTGAAGCCATCATGTTTACCAGGAAACGCGCCCTTACACACAGAACAATTAAAGCAAATGGATTTCCTATACCATGGAGTAGGTCAGTAAAATACCTTGGATTGGTGTTAGATGATAAAATCAACTGGCATAAAAACACAGAAACTATTTGCAACAAAGGCATTAAGGCCCTTAGTGCCCTGCGTCCGGTTTTAAGTCGTACAGCCAATCTGAGTCCTGAAACTAAATTGCGAATATACTCGACACTAGTTCGACCATGTCTGACTTACGCAGCCCCAGTTTGGTGCAGTCTGACTGAAAGTAATTATTCCAAGCTTCAACGGATTCAAAATAAAGCCCTAAAATCATCCTACAATACTCCATTCAAAACGAACTTAAAAACCCTACACAGAAAAATTAAATATCCGCTCCTTAAAGATTTTATTTTAAATATTTCGCGCAACTTTTATCTGAAGAAAAATCCTAATCACCCCAACACTCTGGTCTCATCAATAGGTAAATCCAGATTAATGAGTTTAAGATATGCTGATTCTTACAATCGATATCGTCTACCCCATCACTATTTTCTCGACACCTAACGATGGCTCGCTCACCTGATGACCGGTTCCACGTAACAACCAAAGGTAGGGTATTCTTGTATGAACGCCTAATGAGCGAGTCAAAATTATACATATGTAGTTCTTTTAAACTGTTTATTGTCTGCTTGTGATTGTGATTCGTTTTGTCTACAGTTTCTGTTATTAGTGTTATTGTGACTTACTAAAGCATACGGATACCTCGAAACTTCTTCTCAAACCTAGGTAGGTACCCAAAATAGGAATGTACCTACTTACTTAACACAATCTTGATAGTTTTCTTTCGACAAAACATCTGTAGCACATAGAAATTATGATAGGTGGGTCAACACGCCCGCTGTTGAATCCGGGCTGATTCTTTCCAGAGTACCCCACGGTTCTATCTATTTTGTCTGCAAGTATTTTCCTGTTGCTATGCGGTAGTTACTGACGTAGTTAATTTCTTGTTTTGTCAAATGTTCACCTCTTACCTACGGGTATTCTTCATTGTATTAAGTGTGAGGAGTATCTCTAAACCTCACACACCCAGTCTTAATCTAAAAAAAAAACAAAAAAAAAAAAAAAAAAAAAAAAAAAAAAAAAACCATTGCTTATTTTCGCAACTAATCATTTCTAGCCTAATTGTAAATTAATCTAAATGTTCAAAAAGGTACTGTAACCTAATCAACAGATTGAAACATCCTAGCATACCCTTAGAATAAGATCTTTGTGTATCATGCCTCTGCATATTATTAGTCAAATAAAGAATTTTTCAAATCAAATCAATCAATTCGCCCACTGGGGAACCATCTCGTTTTCTTTGCTTTATCCCAAAGGGGCATAGACTCAGCTTACTCCGTGTATTTCACGACGAGCATGACCATCCAGGGGTAGAAAAGACCGTAGACTTAATTACGAAACACTTTTGGTTTCCGGGGTTAAGGGGTTTTGTCCAAAAATATGTCGCGCACTGCATAGTGTGTATTTCCCACAAAAAGGTGCCGCGAGCCCCGTTACAGCCTATTAATTCGTGGGAAAAGCCCGATGTACCCTTTGAGACAATCCACATGGATGTGTTGGGACCCCTTCCGGAGGCTGATGGCTACCGTTATATTCTCATCATTATCGATGCCTTCTCGAAATATTGCCTCCTTTACCCAATGTATCGTCTGGATGCTAACGAATTGAAACGGCATTTCACTAACACCATTTCGTTGTTCGGAGCTCCCAAGCTAATTGTCGCTGATAGAGGCCGCATGTTCCAAAGTGCCGACTTCCTCGACTGGGTTAAATCAATGGGTTGCGATGCACATTTGATTACACCAGAGATGCACCAATCCAACGGGCAAGTTGAGCGCTACTGCCGGACGGTCCTAAACATGGTTCGCATTGAGTCCAATCACCGACAGCAGCGGTGGCCCAGCGTCATGTGGAAACTGCAACTGGTCCTCAACATAACTAAGCACAGGACCACCCAATACTCAGCTCTCAATCTGTTGGTCGGTATCGATGCAGCGACACCTTTGATACGAAGTCTGGTGCGAGACGTAGCCTTGGAGAATTCCAGTCCAAATCGCGAAGCATTGCGCGAGATGAGCAGACAAAGGACGGCTGAGCGGCTCAGGCAGAACCAGCGAAGCCAAGACGCTTATGTGAACCAAGGGAGGAAACCGCCCCGCGGTTACGAATTAAACTCTTTAGTTTTTGTCAGGAAGCAGGCCCAGTCAACCGGAAAGCTGGACTCCGGTATGCGTGGCCCGTACCGCGTGGTGAAGGTCCTGCCACATGGGCGTTACGCTCTGCAACTTCTGGCCGGCTCGTACGGAAAGGCCACCCAGGCAGCGGCGGAGTTTATGGTCCCGTGGCACGGAGAGTGGACTCCTGATGTGTGTGCTGCATATTTTGAAGGTAAGCAGCCTGGCCATCTGTAGACATGTTGCGAACTGTCTCTCAGATGTGTCTCCAGAAGTAGCTAACGTCGTGCTTACTTTCTGGTTGTGGAATCATTATGGTCACGCTAACGTCGTGCCTAGGACCTGATGATTCTGGTCGGATATGCCAACGTCGTGCCTATGTCCAAATGGTTCTGGTCGGATATGCCAACGTCGTGCCTATGTCCAAATGGTTCTGGTCGGATATGCCAACGTCGTGCCTATGTCCAAATGGTTCTGGTCGGATATGCCAACGTCGTGCCTATGTCCAAATGTTTCTAGTCGTAGATGCCACCGGAGGGTAGCTATTCTGCTGATGTTAAGTTATGCCAACGTAGTGCCTATAACTTAATGATGTACTTATGTTGTAAACTATTTTTCCATGTATCGCCTTCTATGACCCGCAGACGCAGACAACGAGGAGTCTACTCTGGTGAACACTGAGCCACTGCTAGAGACAGCGGGACCATCATCGAACTTAGAGATGCTGCGACCTGCCGAGACACTGGCCAGCGCTGATGAAACGCAAGAAACTGACGAGCGGCGAACCAACCACGTTCTGCCTGAAGATGAGCCCGAGTCTGAACTCTCCACGCCATTGCTGGAACCTGACCTGCATAGCTAAATGGGAGCCCGAGGACGGACTCTTGTCAGGAAAGGCCGTATAGGAGAAAATTTGTCTTTACGAGTGGGGATTAGACCTGCACGTGGTCGGACGGTATAAAAGGCAGCGCGCACTGGTGCCCGCCCCTTATTCCGCTCCGAACCGCCGTTGGTGTAAGACCCATCAGATATTGTCATTTTGTATTACCTCGTGTCTAATTTGTTTTACAGATTATTAGTAGATTTCTGTGTGAATAATTTTTGTGATTTAGTAATGATTTTTTTTAAGTGAAATAATTTTTGTTCGTATTAAATTAAAAACTATTTTGTGATTATTGATTCCATTTTTTTTAGTCATTTTTGCTCGAATTTGCTAAAAGTAGTTTATTATTTTCATTATTGTCATATATATATATTGTACTTTTGGGTAGGTATTTTATTTATATTAATATTATTTTGTTATTTGTGTAAATATGTATGTAGTAAATTATATCATGTGCACGTGCGTAGACCCGTTTCACACCTCCGCTCCGACTCCCCAAGGTTTGCTGGAAGAAATCTCTTACAAAGATAAGCTCGCCTTTGTACATGTATTTTCTTTTGTTACCTTTCCTGTACTCTATTCTTGTGTGTGCAATAAAGTATAATAATAGTTTAGGAGAGTATTATTTTTTTTTAATAAATAGAGAACACTTTATTACACACAAAAAAGGAAAACCAATATTGTACCCATAATTTTTTTCCTGATACACTTATACGTATAAGCCAGGCAATAGAGATTCGTTAAGAGATTTCTTTAAAGAAACTAACGTCCTAACAGTTGCTAGTCAGTATATCTATGAAAATATTATGTACGTTAGGAAGAATATCAGTAACTTTAAAACTGTAGGTAACACAACGTAAATACTAGAAATAGACATAAACTTTCGTTCCCAAAATTAGGCTGGCAAACGTTATACATCCTTTATGGGGCATTGTATACGTTTCTACAATAAGATCCCTGAGGATATAATAAGCTTCCCAGAAACGCGGTTCAAAAAATGTGTAAAGCACACTTTGTGGCAAAAAAGCTACTATAACATTAAAGATTATTTAGATGACAATGATGTCTGGAATAAAAGCCAGATCAATGCATGAGTTCCAGGTTTTAGAATATTTATATAAACTCTGTTAATTAGGGACTTGAAAAGACTAAGTTTAGAGTTTTTTTTGTCCATTTCTTCTCCAAAATGACCTAGATTTTGAAATGGACATCTAGTTTAACTAGTAACGTTCATTAAGTCGCAGTTTTCGTGCTACTTTGAATAAAAAAAATTTGATTTGATTCATTTGATTTCACACAAACTGAATTCTAGTTCACTGCTAGTTCTTCACATAAAATTACTCGGCAAAAGCGAGAGAAGATCTCCAGCGCATGTATTCACTTCACTAGTGGACTGGACGAATATAGGCTGATGGATCAACAAAATATGATACGTGACCCCCAAAATTAAAAGCGAGTCTTCAACTCGCACTTGGCTGGTTTCCATCCAAATGAAAATGCAAACACTCGCAGACAAAACGCAGACTGTTTACGTTTATTCGCTTACTCCACAGGAATAAGCTGTTTCTAAACTGTTGTTCCATTGTGAGAGTACACGACTCTCATTCATGGTAAATCTTTTCAGCTCCTCTGTGCAGGTTTTAATTCACGGCGAGGTGAATGCAACGCTGTGGGAGACATAAAAACCTTCATTTGCATTGGTAGACGCGTCCACAGTGTCGGCCGCCGGCAGAGGAGTGTACGCGAAAAGAGGATTTGAAAGATTCCAAATAAAAAATATTATTAATCTAAAGTTTAGTTTTCTACATAGTAAGGTACCCACTCTTTCGCAGTAAATAAGATTGATTCTTGGTAGTAATGCTCCATTTTTCAGTAAAAATTTCGTGTCACAGTGTTTGTTATCGAACTCCTCCGAAACGGCTACACCGATTTTTATGATTTTTTTTGTGTATATTTAGTAGGTCTGAGAATAGGTCGTAGGCTAATTTATATAGCAAAACAACGTTTGCCGAGTCAGCTAGTAGCACAATCATTTGCCTCTGACAGATGCTTACGAATTACCTATTAATTTATTCTTAGTTTCAAGCACGATCAAACTTATTGGTAAAAGTTTAATTATGATCCGGCCTGTAGTTTGTAAGCAAACTACGTGTGTATGGGGATTTTCTCGTGAGCCACCATATTTTTAGTATGAATAAAGAAAGGCCAACTAGATAATGCCACCAATACGAAAAATCTTTGACAAACTGAAATCTCAATAATAGTAATAAATTATTTTTTGACCCGATTTAGCTCAGAACCTTCCTAGGGTTCACCTAGGGACAATGACCTATGGCCAATGTCCTACTCTCATGGATACGGTACGGTGACTTAGTAAATATAACTATTTGTTATTAACCTTATCATTTGGCGCGTGTCTATCAATGTGCACAAGTTTGTGTCCCTCGTTTGTAACACTCCTTAAGTTCTCACATCCCGCGTCTCCCCGTGGGCCATAACGCCTTAAGGGCTCCATCCAGTAACACTGGCGCCACCGATGGTAAAAAATCGTATCTTTTTTACTGATCATTTTTGCAAAAAGTTGCAGGCCAGTATCAATTATGTTATCTAATAGCGATTTTTACTATTTTCTATTTTCACACGACCGAGAACCTAAGACCACAGACCTGAGACTAGATTTATAGACCAGCATTTTTTTTGTTCATGGTCATTGACTCTAAAAATCAGTACTAACATGATCGAGAGAATTTTTTCATTGGTGGCGCTAGTGTACTGCGTGTAGCCCCTTTATCTGAAAGTAACATGTTATCTTCATTGACTCCCGCTCGCCACGTGTTTGGAAATCTTGGATCTATACGTAACACGATCACAATATTTGTGCACCTCACTGGAATGTGATGCCCCTCCTGCTTCCTCC